>CM029017.1:41803955-43003955 GCA_016801055.1 Panax notoginseng | reverse complement strand
AGCATGATAATATTAATAGAGTATTAAATATTTAATATGAGTTTGTTGTGTCACCACAAGGCAAGTATTAAGTATTTAAGATGTTAATTTATTACATTTGATTCTTATAAAGAAAATTGAACAATATTATTTTGTTGTGTCACCACAAGGATAATATTTTTCTTTTTTGAATATATGGAAGTGCTAGGTTGGACTTAACTTAGATAATTTTTATTCGGATATGCTACCACTTGATCAAAATAATTCAAGAGGCAAAACATAAGGAGTTACATGATGATGTAATTGACAAGGAGTTGTCTACCTATTTCTTTATATGTACTTTGTTGTGTCACCACAAGGCTATATATATTTGAAATGAGATCCTTATTCTCATCAGCAAAAACTTTAATTAGATTTTGTCGAACTATATAGATGAGTGTAATATAGTTTGAAAAAATAGTGGGAGATACCGATTTAAAATAAGACCTAATTTATTTTGGTAATTAATTAAATGAATGTTTGCTAAAATATTATCTTTTTACATGCAAAATTTTGAAACTGTCACATTCACTAATTTCACTGTGTAGCATACTTGATGCTAACAAACTGACTAGACCAAATTTAACGGACTGGTTAAGGAATCTAAGAATTGTTCTCACTGCTGAAAAGATTTCTTATGTCTTAAATTCACCCGTCCCTCAAAAACTTTCTGAAACAGCCTCTGAGGAAGAGATTGCTACTTTTAAGAAGTGGCAAGATGATGCATCTTTGACTCAATACATCATGCTCGCATCCATGAGTAACGAGCTTCAACGTCAGCATGAAATCATGGATGCTCCTGCTATATTGTTGCACCTCCAAGAGTTGTATGGTGAGCAAAGTAGAACTACTAGATATGAGATATCTAAGGAGTTCTTCCGATCTCGGATGACTGAGGTCACTACTATTGAGACTCATGTCCTAAAGATGATTAATTTGATTGAACGTCTTGGACAGTTTGGGTTCGTCATGGATGGAGAGTTGAGTCAAGATTTGATCTTGCAGTCACTCCCCGATACCTTCTCATAATTTGTTGTGAATTTTCACATGAATAAGTTGGACGTCAGCTTGCCTGAGTTACTTAACATGTTAAAAATGGCTGAAGGTCACTTTCCATCCAAGAAGAACCATATCTTACTGGTGGATGATTCTTTCAAGAAAAGGAAGAGGCCCAAAGTATCTTCTAAAAAGAAGAAATCCAAGAAGGTTAAGGGAAAGGCGAAAGGAAAGGACAATAAGAAACCTGATCCAGATAGCAAAGGAATCTGCTTCCATTGCAACAAGTCGGGTCAATGGAAAAGAAACTGCAAGGATTATCTTGTGGAACAAAAGCAGAAGAAGCTTGGAGAAGCTTCGAATCCTAATCAAGGTTTGTTTATGATTGAAATTAATTTTTCTGAAAGTTAATCTTATACTTGGGTATTGGATACTGGCTATGGTTCTCACATATGTAATAATATGCAGGGACTGGTCAGAAGTAGAAAGTTGAGCAAGGATGAGGTCATCCTACGAGTGAAAAATGAAGCAAATGTTGTTGCATTAGCTGTAGGGACTTATTATTTAGCACTGTCTATGGGCAAGTTCATTAATTTAAATAATTGTTATTTTGTTCTGAACATCATTAGAAACATTATTTCAATTTCTGTATTAGATCTGGATGGTTTTGACATTATAATAAAGAACAACAATTGTTCTATTTATAATAATAATATTTTATATGGTGTTGGTAATTTACGAAATGGACTTTATAAAATTGACTTGCATGAAAATATACTTCAAATTGAACAAACTAATAAAAGGAAAAGAGATGATGTTAATTATACCTATATGTAGCACTATAGACTTGGTCATATTAATGAAACAAGATTATCCAAGTTGTATGAAGATGAGCTTCTAGAGCTATCGAATTATGAATCATATCCAACTTGTGAATCTTGTCTCATGGAAAAAAATGACTAAATCTTATTTTAGTGGAAAAGGAAAAAGAGTTACAGAGTTGTTAGCGTTGGTACACACAGATGTTTGTGGACCTATGATAATGACTACACGAGGAGGATATTCATATTTTATTACATTCACTGACGATCACTCAAGATTTGGATATGTGTATTTAATGAAATACAAATCTGAATCATTTAAAAAGTTCAAAGAGTTCAGAAGTGAAGTAGAGAAACAAACTGGCAAAAATATTAAGATTCTTCGATCAGATCTAGGTGGTGAATACTTAAGTGATGAGTTTCTCAATTATCTCAAAGAAAATGGTATAATTTCACAATGGACTCCACCAGGGACGCCACAGATGAATGGTGTATCTGAAAGGAAAAATTGAACATTGTTGCACATGATTCTATCCATGATAAGCTTTACCAACCTTCCAGTTTCTTTCTGGGGATATGCCCTAGAATCGGCTACATACCTACTTAACAAGGGACCTACCAAATCCATCCCTAAGGCCCCATATGAATTATGGACAGGGAGGAAACCAAAATCTTAAGCATGTCAAGACTTGGGGTTGTCCAGCTTATGTCAAAAAATTTGAAAACGATAAGATACAGATTAGATCCGACAAGTGCAAATTTGTAGGATACCTTAAAGAAACATCAGGGTATTATTTCTATCATCCAACTGATCAAAAGGTGTTTGTTGTGAAACATGTTACCTTCTTGAAAAAGGAGTTTATCCTTGAAGGGGTCAGTGGGAGTAAGATATATCTTGAAGAAGTTCAAGAACCACAAAATACTATGGATCAAAGTCAGGTACCTAACCAAGTGGAAGAACCTATTGTAACATACCCTATTCGTAAATCTGAAAGAGTACCAAAGATACCTGATATGTATGGATTTGTCATAGAGGATGACGATGAGGTATGCATCATAGATGATGATGATCCATTGAATTACGAACATGCTATGAGTAGTAAAGACTCAGAGAAGTGGTAAGAAGCCATGAAATCCAAGATGGACTCCATGGATGAAAATCAAGTATGGACTTTGGTTTCACCACCTAAAGGTATTAAGCCTATTGGGTGTAAATGGGTCTTTAAGAGAAAGACTGGAGTAGACGGCAAGGTAGAGACCTATAAACCCGAATGGTCGTAAAAGGTTTCAAATAAAGACAAGGAGTTGACTATGACAAAACCTTCTCACCAGTAGCGATGCTCAAGTCCATTCAGATTTTGCTTGCGATTGTAACTTACCACGACTACGAAATCTGGCAGATGGACGTGAAAATGGCCTTCCTCAATGGGAAACTTAAGGAGGATGTGTATATGACACAACCAGAATTATTTGTTTCAAAAGTTAGAACAAATCAAGTCTGTAAGCTACAACGATCCATTTATGGATTGAAGCAAGCTTCTCGTAGGTGGAACATCTGTTTTGATGAGACAATTAAAGAGTTTGGTTTTATCAAAAATAAGGATGAACCATGTGTATGCAAGAAGGTTAGTGGGAATGCTATTTCATTCTTTGTATTATATGTTGATGATATATTACTGATAGGGAATGATATTCATATGTTGCAATTGATTAAAATATGGTTATCTAAACACTTCTCCATGAAGGACTTGAGAAAAGCATCCTATATTTTGGGGATAAAGATCTATAAGGATAGATCTAAAAGTATGCTTGGCTTGTCCCAAGGAACGTATATTGACTCGATGCTAAAGAGGTTTAGCATGGAAGATTCCAAAAGAGGTCTCATGTCGATGAGCCATGGAATACATCTCTCCAAGAAACAGGCCCTAAAGACACATGAGGAGAGAGACCGTATAAGTAAGATTCTTTATGCTTCAGCAATAAGATTTATCATGTATGGTATGATATGTACTAGATCGGATGTCGCGCATGCACTAAGTGTGACAAGCAGATATCAGTCGAATCCAGGAAAAGAGCACTGGAAGGCAGTGAAAAATATCCTAAAGTACTTAAGAAGAACTAAGGATGTACTTCTTATCTACGGTGGGTCGAATTGAAACTAGAGGGCTTCACAGACTCAAGTTTTCAAACGGACCAAGATGACAGTAAATTCATTTCGGGGTATGCATTTACCTTAAACGGTGACGCAGTAAGTTGAAAAAGTTCCAAACAACAAACAATTGTTGATTCAGTGACAGAGGTAGAGTACATAGCTGCAAGTAAAGATGCAAAGGAAGCTGTTTGGATGTAGAAATTTATAATCTAACTTGGTGTGGTTCCTAGCATTAGAGGACCAGTATCTTTATTCTGTTACAACACCAGAGCTGTTGCGCAGGCTAAGGAACCCAGGTCTCATCAAAAATCCAAATATGTCACTACCAAAAAATCTACCTATAGCGATGGTCAACGACCGTAGCTATAGACTAAAAGATCGTCGCTAAAGGCTATAGCGATGGTCGGTGACCGTCGCCTTAGCTGCCGTCGCTAAACCCTATAGCGACGGTCATATGTATCTATACCAACGGTCAAACCGTCGCTAGAAAACAGACCAAAAACACGCTTAAAGGTTTTTACCGATGGCCAATACATATCAATAGCGACGGTCGGGACCATCGCTATATGTATTTTTAGCGCGAATGTCTGGATTCTATTGCGACGGTCGTGACCATCACTATAGCCTTTTTATATTTAAAAAAAAAATTATTTAGTGATGCACATATTTATTAAACAAACAAATACAAAATAAAATAAAACATTAAAAAAATTAAATATATCATTTAATGTTATTCACATCACAATACACCATCTAAATACTTAACATCTAACATATTACAGAAAGTTTAAGTCCGTAGAAGAGCCATGAGACTGAATCCAATCTGATGAAATGGCACACTTGAGAAAATTCATGCTTTCCTGCAATAAAACATTAAAACCCTTTAACTAAAACAAAATACTAACAGCATCATTCATGTGCATTAATTAGATAGCAAAGAAAGACACAAATGTTAATCTAGGTAATTTTGATATTCTAAAATAAGATGGCAGCCTTGGTCCTTAGCTTTGTCCTGAATGACAGAGTAAAAGTAGCCATGGCTACACTGAGAACTATTTTGTTGTTATCATCAAATGCATCTCTTTCATTCTCAGATGCACTGCATAATAAAGTGGACCACAAGGAGGTCAATATTTATGTACTGAATTTGCATAACTATGACACAAGAGGTAAGCTTGACAAAGCAAGGGTTCTCCATTGGATGGGGTTCAGTGAGGGCCGACCACATATTTTATAGAACAAACTGACTAAAACAAGTTTCAGAATCTTGGATAACTTGAGTCAAAGTTGTCCCAAAAGAAATACTTGCTAACATGCATCAGAATTCTGCCTCTCAAATCTACATTATGTAGAGATAATATCTATAGGTAAATAGAGTAAAATACAGGTAAAATGAATATAATATTTGAGAAGTGAATCATTTATATCAGTCTGGAACAAAGAGTATTGCAGCATGACGTCAGTAACCATTTATGACCTACTGTGCTTATTATCAAGCAAAAATTCAAAGACAGATAAATCCTTTGCTGTTCTAGGAGTTGTGCCATGCAACCTTAATTGACCACAGAAACCATTGATAAACAAACCAATAACATACAATCCATGGGACTAAAGAATCCCATGGTAAATATCTTTTTGGCAGAAACTAATGTGGTGGAAGAATTGATCATGTCACCTTGTTTATGTTTGTTTAGGGGTGGAGCTACTTCTGAAAAAGAGGCAAAACAAATGTAGATGAGAAAAAACAACATTGTGAATATGCCAGAACTATTGACAACCTGAATTTAAAATGATTCCAAAACAAGATCACAAAATTCAACAAACGTGATGAACTGAGTTGTCCACATTAGACAGCCCGTTCCATTGCTATAAAAACTGGCAAAGCCGAAACAATTGCAATCATTCCAGAAACTTTGCATACAATCACTAAGACTTGCCCTTGGATCACCATCATAAGGATTGTCACCACTAACAAAATATGCACTCTTTCCCTCAAACTTATCGTTACCACTTCGACATTCAGGTAAACTTGAATTGGTCACACACCCATTATCTGACTCGTACCCATGACAAAAATCAGTAGGGCTCATGAAAATATTACTATATCTATCAAGAACTTCCCCATTTGGACTCAAGATCTACATGGGAGGATTTTCATAATTATCATAATAGGTTGCTTTGGATCATGCAAAGGCAAGTAAATGCATAACTATAGCACTTGAAATGGGGACACTAGAAAATGCAAGATGTATAAATGAGTATACATAACAAGTAAATGCATAACAGAATGTGTTCAACCTAAAAATGCACACACCTGATTGACTTGATCAAAGCTTGCTAATAATTTTGAGGTGTACATCAGGAAATTCATCCTTTAGAAGTGAAAGAAATATTGGAAGAAGTTGTTCTATTGTAATGTCCTGCATTAAAAACCAGAAACAAAACTATATCATGAAATAGGAATCACAAACTCAAATTAGTCAAAGGATTCATCAGACACCTGTGCAATAAATTTATATCATGGTCGCCTTTAGTCCATGCATTTGTGGCTCTAAACCTATTTTTATTTGTAGTGTCAAATATTTTTATAGCTGTGCAATAAATTTGTTTTATTTTTTGACTGGCGTTCATGATATAAGATTTTAATGCATGTACCTTTTGATTCTTTTAGCTATAGGCTGGTGGATTTTCAGTTGTGTGTGAAAAGCTCTTTTCCTAGTAGGTTGAAATAGACTTGGTAGTTAATGAGTTGAAGCTAGTAGCATAAATAGAGGTAGTGTAGTTTATAGTCCATGAAAGGAGGAATGTAGTGAAAAAGTCACATTTTGTTCTTGAGTTGATGCATTTCTATCCTGATTTTCCATCTGCATAATGAGTGCTAGAAATTCACTTTTTGTATGTAATGATGCTTGTAACTGCTCTCCAAATCTCATGAATCACCAAGTTCTCGTGGAAAGCATGGACTGTCAGCTTGCACACATTGGTCTCTATGCCAGTCAAGATGTAAGCACTCACATGCCCTGTTTCCTGAATTATTCATTAATATCCATGTGCTAAAAGACAGGTTGGCAGAGGTGAATATTGATGTAACCTATAAACAAAAGAAAATAGTATTACAGTGAATATTGATCTAACTTTTTGGTTGCATAAAGAAGAGCAACACCACCACCTACATAAAACTTAACTTAATTGACCATGCTCAATGGTTCTTTTTTAATAATTATGCAGGAAAAGAGATGTAAGAAAAATTACCTGGCACAATTCCTTCTTCTACAGTTGCCTTTGTGGCATTCAGAGCATCTGTTACTCTATCTTTCTTTTCACCTACTTCAGTTTCACTAGCTCCTCCAATCTACAAAGAATAGCAATATTTTAACTACTGATATGCACCAGCGAATAATACTAAAGTTGGACATATTAACTACAGTTTTAGATATTTGAGCAGCAAAAATTAGCTCAACTAGCAAAACCTCTTTCAGGAAATTAGACTGACCTTCAATACAACAACACTGCCAGAAAGCTTTACTAATCTTTCTTGAAACATCTCCTTGTCATAATATCCTTGGTCGCATAGTTTCTGCTCCAACTTAGCCTACTGTCAATCTTTTTCAAATAGAGAAAGAAATTCATATTCAGCAAAATAAATGAAGTTCAGAAAAAGTATTACAAAAAGAGATTCTTTATAATAATAACCTGTTGGGTGCTGTTTGTAGCAATCCTGCACAGTGGAAACAAATGGGTTTGCTTATTAGAAGATCAAATTAACTAATTACAGAAAAAGAAGAAGATATCAGCTATGGAATCAAATGGATTAATGTACCGATGTAGTTTTTTTACTGCATAAGTGCCCATCCCAAATTCCCCTGAAAAACATGGGGGGAAATCATGATTAGACTACAATTTTCCAATTATTTTTTTGTTTAAAAAAGAAAGTGTCTTTATGATATTCTTACCAATAATCGAGTAGCTTCTTGTTCCACGGAAACCAGGAATTTCTTCCCTTGAGATCGTGATGTCTTTGTGCGCTTCCCATTGAAAGCCATCCCTTGATGAATCAAGAACAATTTGCGTCTCAACAAGCCAATTTGGTCATCCAATCTCCCACATCTCTGTACAAATCAAAGTCCATCAGGATTTTAACTAAACACTAATAAAGAATTCAATAAGTAGAAAGTTTTAATCTTTCAAGTACCTTGTAAAGATCTAACAGGATGTTATCAAGGGACTCTTGAGATTGTTTTGAACACTGGCTTCGCAATGACTTAATGGCCTCAACGGCTTCCTCAGCTCTATTATGTTGCTTCATTACAATAGCCATATCTTTCAGAGCACTATCCACTCTATCTCCTACATTTCCACCAACTGATAAAAAACCAAGAAACACCCATTAAAATTATAGGATCAATCAATAACATATTAACCACAAGTATCATAATTCCAAACAAGGAGATCAAACCAAATATAAAATCAAGAGTAACCACTTCATAAAAAAGAAATAGCACTAAATGCAAAGATATCCAGAAAAATTATAGATCAACAACATCGTAACCAGAAGAATACCCCATCAATTCAAACAAGGAAATTTACAAAAATTAAGTAAAATCAAGAGTACCCATTTCTTAATAAAGTAAAAAGATCACTAAATTAAACTAAACATACCCAGAAAAATTATATTTGTTAGAGCCCAAATCTAGACGACTATGCAAATATTAATTCATGCACCCATCATTAGATGTAGATTTACAACACCATAATAATTCATAACCAGTAGTACCCAGTATTCAGAATCAAGGAACTACAAAAATAAATCCAAATTAAGTATATCCGTTTTCTTAAAAAAAAAGAAAAAATGAACACCAAAACCAAAGATGCTTACTTGAACATTTTAGGCTCTAATGTAAGGAGTATTAAACTTCAAATCTGGCAAAGCTTGGGCACGTTCCTTGAGATTTCTATGGTCCTCCTTCATATCAATAGTCCGGTAACCACCAAAGATAGCTGTAAAAGAAACATCAGTGGTCAATAAAAATAATTGCCTTCACTTCAAGTCATCATAGCTATTGATTGAATTTAAGAGGTGAAAGAATAATTACTAACCATCATCCCCGGCAAAATCCAATCCTTATATCGGATCCTACGATGCCTAGGGTTTCGCGATTCAAAAAAGTGTGCCCAATCTGAGTAGAAGATGACGAGTGGCTGATCGAGTAACGAGCGGCATATACTGAAATGATTTGGGTTAGAGAGGAAAACAAGATGTAGAGGAAGAATAACGAGAGAGAGAGTGTTAGAAAGGAGGGAGATGACTTGAGAGGACCAAAATAATTTAGGGAAAAATATTGGAGTGAAATACTGAAATGATTTGGGTGAAAGCGGGAGGGTTTTCCTAAAAAACCTCAATACCGACGGTTCCGTGCCGATCGTCGCTATACATACCCTATAGCGATGGTTCTGTGCCAACCGTCGCTATATTTTGTCGCTATATGTCGAATTTCTAGTAGCGACGGTTTCATTTGATCAGAGAGATCATTGAAAGAGGAGATGTCACCCTGGAGCATGTGGACTCTCAAGACAATATTGCAAATCTATTTACTAAAGTGCTAACACAACATCAATTCGATCGTCACTTAGAGAAGATGAGTATGAGATACCACGTCGATTGGCTTTAGTGCAAGTGAGAGATTGAAAGTAGTATACATACAAGCCAATCATGTATGATGATAAAGCATATACTTTGTAATCAATCTTATTTATTTGTTAATAAAAGAATTATTTATTAAAGACATTTAATTATCTACATGGTGCTGTTTTAATAATATGTGATAAACCCATAGTTTTAAGCAATACTTTTAGAATCAGGATGAGATCATGCTAAAGAGATCTAAATTCTTAGATATCTTAGAACTAAAATGTTCCTAATCAATGGATTACTAAAAAGGGGATTAGTGAATCCAGATAGATTGGTACATAAGTTACTTGCTCATTGGATGAGAATGATTGATCGCATGATCATTTATGTGGAGACACTAAAGCAAGTATGTAGGTGCTTATTGGAGAATAAGTTCACTGAATGTGACTCACTAAGAAATACCTAATGGAGTTTTACTTGTTTGTCAGTAGGAATTCCTATAGTGATAGTAGTATAAGTGATCCTTGGACTTGAGATCATCATAGTATCTTGTATATAATGAATCACACTTTGACTTATTCTTTAAGACCCTTAGGGTATATCAAAGGATATGCTAGGGTGTAATTTGTTATATATGGAGATAATGAATTATCAATAAAGAATCTACCACTGCTAGTAAAAGAAGAGAAATGTCATATGTTATTCGATAAATGATAACCCAGGAATCCTTGGCCAAGGTAGAATGAAATTAGAAAGTAGTTTGTAATTTGCATTCATTCGGAGTTGTACATTTGGGAATCGAAATACATATAGTTAAATAAAATAAGACTTGACAGTAATTCCATGTCTTATATTTAATTGGAACATTGTATGATGGAACAATTTAATTGTACGGTAATTATTTACTCGAAGGTTCTTTTATGATTAATGTTGAAATCTATATTATCTGGAAAGCCGTTGATCGCTAGGGAGGCTTATCCCTATTGTAGAATAAATATTATTTATATAAATAAATTAATAGTTTAATTTATTTATTTAAATAAGATTAGAATTGTTCTAATTGATTTATTCACAACATGTTTAATATGGAGAACCTAAAGGGTCAGACCATAAAAGGAAGAATAATTATTTAAGAAGTTAATGGCATAATCGTAATAATATGTTAAGTATATTTAATTTAATCTATGGTGATAGAGTAAATTAAATAGCTTAATATTTATTATTTAATATTTTGAAAATATTAAATATAAATTAATAAGAGGAGTCTTATTAATATTATTATAATTATTATTATTTTAATTTCTAAATGAGTTTAGGAATTAATTTTAATATAAGTACTCTCATTTATTCCTAATAGGATTAGGGGGCAAATTAATTAAAAGAGTTTAATAAATTATCCATAATAAGATTAGGAAACCTAATTAATTAAAAGGAGTTTAATTAATTAAATAATACCCTGTAAGGGTTAACTGATATCTTTATAAGAAGAGTCTTATACCAAATATCAGATATACGTGATTTCAATTGTTGAAGAGTACGCCCCTTTTTCTACAGAGATAGAAAAAACTAGGGTTTAAGCCAATACACCCTTCTTCTTGAAAATTCTTTTTCCCTTGAGGATCACCTGTAGAAGCCATACACTTGGGTGACTAACATTGATCAAAGGAAGGAATCTACCTAGAGATTCAAGGAGATTGCGGAGAAGTAGGAGTTGAACTCATACCTGTGGAGGCTCGTATCTACAAGGGTATGATTCCATAACTTCTTGTTCTTCGTTTAAATTAATAATATGCATAAAGGATGATCCGGGTAATTGGTTCGTGATTTTTTTTAAAAAGCTTTCGCTAATTTTGCAATTTGATTACATCTTTGATCTTCACAAAACCTAACAAAGGTCAAGCCATATGTCATTGTGTAGCTCTCGAAAAGAGCTTTACAGAATGGTATGACACACCTCCATAGGATTCCTCGATTGCAAGATATGAAGGTTTTAAGCAAACTGCACGTTGATCGAGAGAACGCACTTCGAGGCAGCATGGCCCACCTAGCCCAACTGTAGGTCTACCTGTGGCTACCTGCGCCACAGGTAGACTCGCTGCTTGTCGGGTCCTTAAATATCAACCCCCCAATTGATTTTTAGCAAGAGATAAGAGAGAGAAAGGGCCCATAAGAGAGAAAATTTGAGAGTTTAAGAGAGAAATAGCTCAAATCTTGATTCAATCTTTGTAAATCTCAGTTACAAACACTCATATACATATATACTTCAACATATCAAGTTTTAACCGGTGAAAATTGAGTTTTCTTTTAGCCGTTCGTTTGCGAGTCTAGCGCCATATTGTAATATCTCTTCAGACTTGGGCTTATTTATTGGCTTTTTTGCATATAAGTGCTAGATATACATAGATCTTTCTTGGTTATGGTTATATTTAGTTTTTAACCGTTCATTTCTTATAAATAGTCAATATTTGAGATGTATTGACTAGATCTATCCTAGATCTAGCCAGATTTGGCTTTTAACCGATTCAAAAGTTGTAAAACCTGAACCGTTGACCTATAATGGCTAAGATCTAGATAGATCTAATTTTCTTTTTAGTTTTTGTAAATATTTAGCAACCACATGACCCTAGATCCGTATCTAGAGGGAACGTGAAGCTTATTTATTCGTTTACCAGGATTTAGCCGATAAATTCCTTGTTCGAGTAAAGTTTGTATGTTATTTACTTTTTATTGCAATATCTATTGCATGCAAGCTTTTAAATGATATGATGTGAGCCTAGGAACCATTCGGGTAAAGATTCAATCAATGAATCAAAAACTCGGTTCTCGTGATGGACTTGATTAAGTTGTACAACCAGCTTGCAACCCATTGTATATGTAATCCTTTGGCCTTAAAATGGTTATTCAGATTTAAGGCCTCGAAATAGTGAAAATCATGTATGCAGTGCTCGGGCTACTTCGATGGCTTCCATTCCCATAAGGAGCCCCACACTTGTAAATAGTTTAATTTCCTGTCAAAAATGCTTCGTTTCTTAATAAAATCAAATCAAGCCGAATCCAGTTAAAATGAAAGTATCAAAAGGCCTTAATTCCTATTTGGAAAATGGGTTTGAAAACCAGCTTTCAAAACCTCACTATCGTATGATATAAATGAAAAATAAACTTTTATATAAATCAAACCATTTGTACATAGGTCCAAAGAGGCACATCACTACTTTCAAATAAAGCACTAAATATCTTTTCAAAATAAAAGTGTGGCGCCCTCAAAATAAGTATATATCACCCATTTTGAATCGACAAATACATGGTACAGAAAATAACTACAACTTTATTATTACAATTGTCGTGCAAAATACGGCAACACATACTCAAACTCAAATAAGTCCTCATTATAATTATTGATACACTATTTTACAAAATAGTGAGGACTACTAAAACCACTATCTTGAATTATCACTACATACCCCGGCTAGTTCCTGCTAAATTCTCACCTCTTGAGAGGAAAAATGGAGCAAAAAGAAAAATGGTAAGCTCAACTAGTCCAGTAAAATATATTATGACTAAGATAATATACAACAAATTATCATTAGTCTTCAACAGGGAAAAATCTGATAGAATATAATAGACAACAAGTTTTAGATCCACAACTGTAGCGGAAACAGCATTCTATTAGAAGAGTCAAGGAGAGAATGAATTCTACTATCTTCTAAGATTTAAAAGTCCATCATCAATATTTTATCCATATAACATCAATCAATATACATCTTGAATCAAATATTCATCTTTGCACTACAGGCCAAAGATATTCATTTGTATCACCAGTTGGTCATGTTCATCTCAACACCTGTTCATCTTTGCACTACAGGCCAAATATATTCATCAGTTAATCATTCATCTTTTCACTACAGGCCAAAGATATTCAGTAATATCATCATTTAGGACTGAGGATGATAAAAAATATCTTAAAGAAAACGAATCTAGTGAGACAAAATGACAAATATTAGGGATTCGTACTACTGTTTATCCAAGTTAAAAAATACTCTATAATAATCAATTGTGGAGCAGAATTCAAAAATAAAGATCAAAACATGGATACAATCAAAGATAGTAACCACAATAGACAACTTGGACAAAGAAAGAAAATTTTATTTTTCTGTGAATAGTGTCGTATTCGTGAATAGTACCATATACGTGAATAGTGTCGTATACGTGAATAGTAACCCCGACACGAAAAGGTAGAAATTCCATAATAAAATTCATACCAATATTTCTGTATAATGATATTGAAAGAATAACATCATTTACGAAGAAAATAACATCCCTTACCTCAAAAGAACAGTACTTCCGGCTGAAATATCAGGTATAAGGCTGAAGGAAACTTATACTGAATAGAAACTCTCAAAGTATCTAAATACTCACAAAAATATACTCGATAATATAGAGAGAGAAAGCTTATGATTCTGGTGTGATTTTCAATTCTAACTAAGTACTTTATGTATAGGAAAAAGCTTAGAACGCCAAAGCAAACTAACCTACGACCTGATGGCTTTACCTGCTACTATTCACGCCCACCAATTTTGAAATAAAATTTTAGCACATTTCTCACCAACCAAAAGTGGGGTCCACCCATTCTAGAAATTTTCAAAATATTTTAAATTTAAACAATAATCAGCAACTTTAATAATTCATAATAAATAGCCCTTTTATCAGAAAAATTCGAGTCTCATGTCTATTCCATAGGAAATTTAATTCTCTACTACTTTGTAGAAGAAATTTTTTCCAAATTTCAAACAGAAAATGTTCGAAATCCACATACGGACGATTTTTAATACATCCATTCCGATAAAATACTGATAAAACACCTCAGCATTAATTCCTTCATTTAAATCCACATAAAAATAAATATTTCCTTATCATATAAATCAATAATTAATTATTCATAAATAATATTACAGAATCACAATTATGACAACCAGGTCGTTCTCAGGAAAGAGGGGGCTTTCCGATAATGATTTTTCCTTACTGGTGCACAATTAGGGGACCAAACCTCTCCTTAGACAGAACTTTCTTAGACATTGCCAATAATGCTATCTAATAATATTATTCAAATAATATGAATTATTGATATGATAATGAGAAATACTGTGCAGTGACAATTATTGAAACAACAATAATATAAAATATCAACGTCGCAATTATTGAACCAATAAAATAAAATATTGAACAGTAATTACTGTAACAATTATTGAGTAGTGCCTTCTTACGTAAGAATCAATAATTCAAAAATACTGTGTAATACCGTGTGCTACTGTGCAACCACGTGTATTACTGTACTTTAACCACCGGGTATTCCAACAGTGTTAATGGTAACAACTATGCTGTTATTTATAAAAACTCAAATTTATCGTTTTCTTCATCCAACCGTTTTCCTTTATGGGGCCCACAAATGGCTGCGCCGTCGTACGAATATTTCCCGACAGCAAGAATATTCCACGACCAAATGAATATTCACCGACAACAATGAATATTTTATAACCACTTGCTTATTTTGTAAAATTTACACATTTCACCCATAACCAAAGCATTATATCAAATTAACACCTTATTATTCAAAATAATAATTAGAAGAAATTCAATTGTTTATTTATTAAAAGTTGGGGTCTTACAAAAAGCTTGCAACATACACACACACACATTAAATGCGTAGGGAATGAAAAAGTAGCAGTAATCGTGTTTTGCGGAAGTCGGGGGTGCCTAACACCTTCCTTTCGCTTAAGCAAGCCCCCGAACTCTATGAATCTCGAGTTCCAGACAAATTAAATGGAGTCATGTATTGGGCCATATTACGAAAACCTTTCAAAACCCAAATGATTTGATACATCCATTTAAACTCATATCAACTAGCGGCTTTGTCTAATTCGGCCCAATCATTAAAATCACTCTTTTTCAAATCGTCGACATTAAATGTCGATCATTTCTAAAAACACACCCTTGAAAAATAAAATCAACATAGAAAACAACAAAAAGGTAAGAAAAACCACTTAGAGAAATTTCTTGGCGTCGACATTACTTTAGGATGTCCCACAAATCTGCATTTGTCAAATCTTGTCCCAAACATATCTTTTGAAATATTTTCACATAAGCTGGACAACCCCTTATCTTAGCATACTTAAGATTAGGAATCCTCCATGTCCATAACTCATATGGAGTCTTGGGCCCGGATTATTGAGGTTACCTTATTTTGTAGATATACAGCCATTTTTAAGGCATAACCCTAGAAGGATACTGAAATGTCGATAAAATTATTATGGACCACACCATGTCCAACATGGTAGGATTTTTCCTTTTAGATACACCAATCAATTATTGTGTATCAGAAAGCGTCTATTTTGAGAAAATACCATTTTAAGATGATCCAAAAACTAATTGCACAAGTATTCCTTCCTAATTCTGATCAAAGAATCTTAATAGTTTGCCAATTTGTTTTACTTCTGAATTCTTTGAACCTTTCAAATGATTCAGACATATATTTCACCAAATACACATATTCAAGTCTTTGAATGATAATCTCCTTTTCTTTAACTAGTTTGTTCAATTTGTAAAATTATTTTCAAGTAAGTCAAGTATGTAAAGTCTATTCAGTAAATTGTCAACACCATATAAAATATTTTATTATAAATAAAATAATTGTTCTTTATTATAATATCAACACCACCATATCCAATATAGAAATTGAAATAATGTTTCTTATAAGTGTTGGAACATAATAACAATTATTTAAACTAATGGACTTGCCCGTAGGCAATGTTAAAAATTTAAGTTCCTACGGCTAATGGACCAACTATTACTCCATTCCCCACACGTGAGATGACTTCCCCTTTGTTTAGCTTTCTACTTCTACTTGGTCCCTTCATAAATCTATATTTATGAAAACCACAACCGGTATCCAATACCCAAGTAAAAACTTGACTTACAAAAAGATTTATTTCAATCATGAACAAACCTGTATATGTAATCGAAGTTTTACTAAGTTTCTTCTGGTTAGCCTTTACAAGATACTTCTCACAGTTTCTTTTCCGGTGTCCAGGCTTATTGCAATGGAAGCAAAATCCTTTGTTATCCGTATCAGTTTTGTTCTTATTATCCTTTGTTTTTGCCTTTTCTTATACCTTCTTTGAATTATTCTTCTTTTATAAGATCCTTTAGTCCCTACTAGTAAGACTTGGTTTTTATAGGTTGGAAAGTGACTCTCAACAATTTTGAACATGTTAAGAAAATCAACGAAGTTAACATCTAGCTTGTTCATGTGAAAATTCACAACAATTGAGTCCGGGAGTGACTGCAAGATCAAATCTTGGCTCAACTTTTCATCCATGACAAATCCCTGTTATCCTAATTATTTAATTAAATTGATAATGTTAAGGATATGTGTCTGTACTAGAGTGTCATCGGTAATTCAAGATTGGAAGATCTCTTTAGATATTTGATATCTAGTAATCCTACTTTTCTCACCATCCAACTACTTGAGGTGTAAGAGTATAGTAGGAGCATCCATAATTCCATGATAAAGCTCGTTACTCATGGATGCAAGCATGATGCATTGAGTCAATTGTGCATCATCTTGCCACTTTCTAAAAGTAGCAAGTTTTTCCTCATAGGCATTGTTTGTAATCATTGCAGGGATAGGCGTATTAAGGACATAAGATAGCTTTTCAGCCGTGAGAACTATTCTCAAATTCCTTAATCAATCCGTTTACTTCGGTCCAATTAATTAGTTAGCATTCAATATGCTACGCATTGATAGTGAATTAGACATTATAAAATTTGGTAAATGAATTTATAATTTAACAACATTATAGCATACATTCATTTTATTAATTACCAAAATAAATTATGTCTTTATCTAAATTGGTATCTCCCACTATTTTCTTCAAACTATATTACCCTCCTTATATTGTTCGGTAAAATTTAATTAAAGATTTTCTAGTGAGAATAAGGATCCCATTTCAAATGCATATAGCCTTGTAGTGACACAACAAACTATAAATAAATAAATAGGTAGACAACTATTGTCAATTACATCACTATGTAACTCCTTATATTTTGCCTCTTAGATTATTTTAATTAAGTGGTGACACATCTGAATCAAAATTATCCATGTAAGTTCAACCTAGCATTTCCATATATTCAAAGAGAAAAACACTGTCATTGTGGTGACACAACAAAACATCATCAGTCAATTTCTTTATAAGCATCAAATTTAATAAAACAACATCTCAAAAAATTAAGACAAGTCCTGTGGTGAGACAACAAACTTATAATGATTAATTGATAATCTATCATTTTATCATGCTAGAAGGCGACATTCAATATTCCAAATATCTTTGAACATTACAACTTAATATAATTTCTTTGAAGAATTTGTTATTAATTATCTCATCTTGTTTAGCGTGCATGCACATATGTATATAAAATATGCGTCATATTATTTTAACATGTGAAGCATGTTGTATATATATATATATATATATATATATATATATATATATATAGTAAACATGCACATATAGAATATTATATTCTATCCGGATTGATTAAGGACTTTTATTCTAGTTTGGTTCACTAGAGCCACTAAGTGAACCTAAAGGTCAAACTTAGGGTGCACGAACAAAATTTAAATATAACTATTACATTTTAACTCCGACTTCATTATAAACGGGTCTTCAAGCGCTCCTTTATCTCCAACTCTTCAAGTAATTCTAACTAATTGTGACGCCCCCGAAATAGGTATACACAACCTATTCTGAGTCGCCAAATACATGGTACAGAATTTAAATACAACTTCATTTATACAATACGATAAAAACGTAGCTGAGAGTTTTAACACCAATATTGTCTCATAGAGAATATCTAAACTCAAATAGTGTCCTCATTACAATTATTATCAGACTATTTCATAGAATAGTGATGACTACTATAGCTACCATCTCGGACCGTCACTCTATTCCCCGACTAGTCTCGGCTATATTCTCATTTCCTGAAGAGAATAATGAAAGCAAAGGGTGAGCTCAACTAGCCCAGTAAGAAATATTATGACTAAGATAATGCAAAATAAATTATCGTTAGCCTTCAACAGTATAAAACTGATAGAATATAATAAACAACAAGTTTAACTGCAGCGGAACAAGCAATCCATTAGAAGAGTCAAGTAGAACATGATATCTACTATCTTCTATGATTTAAAAGTTCATCATCAATATTTTATTGATGTAACACAGCTCAATAAATAATCTACATCATTGAATTATCCATGCACTACGGGCCAAGGATATTCATTAGTATCACATCCACGAATCATCCAAGCACTATGGGTCAAGGATATTCGTTATTATCACCAGTGGTCATGATCATGCCAACAACTGTCCATCAATGCACTACAGGCCAATGAGGACTTTTACCACACCATTTGTAACATTACAGGTCATGATTATACCGATACATAATTCCTGGTCATAATCATACAAACAGCTGTCCATTAATGCACTACGGGCTAATGAAGACTTTCATCACAATATAAGCATGAGAATAATGACAATGATATAAGAATTCAATTAAATGAGAGCACGAATTTATAATTCAATTTATCCAGAATTCAATAATGTCTAAATTGTCAACATGATACTACTTTGTGGAGTAAAATTCAAGAATAATATTGTATCAAAAATAATTTGGACAGAAAAGAAATCAATTTTTGTCATGAATAGTATCCCGGGAGAATAGTACTCGAGTGAATAGTACCCCGTGAATAGTACTTCGGGAATAGTACCCCGTAAATAATACCCCAGCATGAAAAGATTAAAAATGAACAAGAATGTTTAGAATAATATTTTCGTGAAAAGATACTAGATGAAGCGCAAATTTCAAGGATATTCTACTAATTTCAAGGAGTGTAGAAGAAATACTAAACAAAATGAGTGTAGAATTCAGAATCTGAAACGAAATAATATTACTTACATACTACAGAGTATGGAAGAAAATATTATTTCTTACGAATATTGAACAAAAATAATATCCCTTACCTTAAAAGGAGAGTACTTCTGACTGGTAGGGCGAGGATATTCTTGAAGAAAACCTATACTGTTTTCTACGCTCAAAGCTTCCTTAAACTCTAAAGAATTACGTTCAATATAATAGAAGAAGAATTCTCTGATTCTGGTGTGATTTTTAATTCTAAAATAAGCATTCTATTTATAGGAGAATGGTAGGATACTATTTGAATTTTGAAAATCACGGGTGAACAGTAAAAGATTCACGGGCGTTCGGCTAAAACTTTTTTTAAAAAAAATTAATTTTACTATGCTGCATTATGTAGCACTATGCACACACTATGTTGTACTATGCAACACTATGCAGTACTATGCAAATAAAATATAATATATTCTATTTTATATAAAAAAATAAAATTTATATAATATATATTTACATATATATATATATATATATATATATATACTTTCTATCAATGATTTTGAAAAAATGAGTAAGTGGGGGTCCATATAATAAGCCAAATTTATAATAAATATTTCATAAAACTCCCCTCTATTTATCTCAATTCACTTGGCTTCATTAAACACATTTTTGAAAAACAATTATTCATAATTAATATTATAACTTGCAATATTAACAACCAAATCATTCCCAGGAAAGAGGGAGCTTTTCGATAAGGATTTCTCTTTATTGGCGCGCAATTAGGTGACCAAACCCCTTTTCTCGATAGAACTTTCTAGACATTGTCAATTATGCAAATAATAATATGAATAACTTTGTCGTCTCAATTATTAATTTAATAATATAAAATATTATGCAGATGATACTATGACAATAATTGAATTAATAATATGAGATACTATGCAGCAATTACTGTAGCAATAATTGAGTATAACTGAGTGACTTCTCACGTAAGCATCAATAATCAAAGATACTGTACAATACTTTGTGTTACTATGCAATCACGCGCATTACTATACTTTTATCACCGGGTAATTCAACAGTTAACGGTAAAACTTTCGCCATTATTTTTATAAAAAGATATTTCTGTCATTTTTTAACTCCGACAGTAATTCCGTTGTGGGGTCCACCAATGATTTTGTCGTCGTACGAATATTCTCTGATAAAACGAATATTCCCCGGCTATTCGTGTGACAACCCCAAAATAGGTCCATTCCATCCAACCCATTCTGAGTAGTCAAATACATGGTACAGAAAATAACTACAACTTTATTACAACAATTGTCGTGTAAAATAAAACAACACATATGCTGTGAGTTTGGATACAAATATATACCAAATGTGACTCATGTTCCAACCGTGGACATCACCTCACAATAACACCTTACATAAAGGTATAGTCAAAAACTGTTTTAGAAATTATAATCTTTAGGAAGTGCTCAAGGAAACCTTCGTACATGGGACGCCACACGTCTAGGTTATGATAGATATCATATGGCCACAGAATTATCCTTGGTTGACCCAATAGACCCCAAAGAAAAACGAGAAGATTACTATCATATTCTTCCCAATGGTGAGTCTTCTCTTGACTTATCATTATCTCCACTGTCTCTAATTGAGAATTATACTTCAAACAAACACCAAGATTATATAGGTAGTGCCCATAGATATACTCAGCAAGTGGATGAGCACAACCCTGTCCTATGATGACACGAGGTTGTATGTCATTAGACATCTTGTATGATAGTGACAAAACACCCTTCCAACGTTGGGTTCGCCTCACCCTATTTTCTTCACCAAATATAACTACTAAATGATGACCACCGTTCTATTTCCTTGTTACCCTCGCTCGACCCAGCTACACTCTTATTACCTGAAAGGAATTGTGAAGCAAAAGGGTGAGCACAACTAGCTCAGTAAAGAATATCATGACTAAAGATAATTAAATTATCAATAGCCTTCATCAATAATAAATCAGAGATTTAGAACATATGGTAAATGATAAAAATTTCAACCATAGTTGCAGCGGAACGAGCAATCCATTAGAAGAGTCAAATAGACTATAAAGTCTATTATCTTCTCCATGTTAAAAATCCACCAACAATATTTTATCCATGTAACATCACTCAACAGTTCCTTTCCACAATCATATGAATAACTCATAATCATAATTGTGACTATAAATTTTTCTTCGCACCCAGGACGAAGAATATTTTCATCACCTGTCTTTACCTGAAACATCAAAGATCATGGTTATACCAAATCACAATTCCTGTTTATAATCATACTAACAAATCCATCTTTGCACTACGGGCCAAAGATATTCATCAACAAACCATCTTTGCACTACGGGCCAAAGATATTCAACAACAGTTCATCTTTGCACTACAGGCCAAAGATATTCATCAACAAACCATCTTTGCACTACAGGCCAAAGATATTCATATCTCAAAGAAATATATAATCATTTCAGAATTTATATAAACAATAATTATAACCATGTTGATCAATTCACCTTTGCACTTAAGCTTAAGATATTCAATTATAAATTCAATGGTCATGATCATACCAGTCACAATTCAACTTTGCACTACAGGCCAAAGAGAACCCTAGTCATGATCATACCAATAATCTACCCATCTTTACACTCCAGTGAAAGAGAATTTCAACATCAGGGTTATAAAAATGTTATATATGATGATAAAAATAATATGATCAACATATAGTTTTAATCTCAAGAGTAATATTCGTAACTCATGAATAGTAACCCCGACACAAAAGATAAAAATTCTACAATAAAATTCATACCAATATTTCGGTATAATGATATTGAAAGAATAACATTACTTAAATTTATAAACAATTTATTTTAATTGTTTACACTTTACTAATTAATGCATTTAATCATCATAAAATGCCAACTCTTACAATTTCATCATCAATAACCAAAACCCTCATCAAAAATCTGCATATACCTCATATAGGATTCTCAAGCCATAAAATCCTATTTTTCAATTTTCTTTCTTCACAAAACATATTTAATTCATTTACTCATAACTAGACCATTTTCATGAAAAATACCAAATCAGTTCCAAAAATATTTCTTTTCTGGGATTTAGCATAATATAGTCCCATAGTGAACATATATTTTTCTCAGAATTTTTAAAAGTCATTTACTATTTTTCATATGGCCAAAATAGCCGAATATTTAGACATTTATCAAAAATTGTACTTTTGTCCAAAAATTCTGAAATTTACAGAGTATACTTCTATCATATACATGTACTCCCAATAAAAATTTCATCAATTTTGGAGTTAACCACAAGGAATTATAAGCGTTACTTTTAAAATAGTCTTTTCTCATAAAATTCATAACTCTCAATCTATACATCCAAAAATCACCATTTTTGGACACAATCAAGAAAACTCATCAAAATATCATTTCAAATTTTTCCAGAATTTTTGAAGATCAGAAAAATTACGAAACTGAAAATCATAACAACCCTTAAAATCCCTTAATATCCCTTACTATCCCTTACTATCCCTTACCTCAAAAGAGCAGTACTTCTGACTGGATATCGGATATGATGCTGAAGGAAACTTGCACTGAATAGCAACTCTCAAAGTATCTAAATACTCACAAAATATGCTTCATAATATAGAGAGAGAAAGAGAGAAAGCTTATGTTTCTGGTGTGATTTTCAATTCTAACTTAGCCCTCTATTTATAGGAAAATTTTGGTAGGTTTGACCTGCAACCTGATGGCTTTACCTGCTACTATTCCCACCCACCACATTTGAAATATAATTCAGCACATTTCTTCACCAACCACAAGTGGGGCCCACCAATTCTAGAATTTTCCACCAAAATGATAAACTCCGAAAATTCAACAATTTCTGAACCAGTCATCTCGTAAAATTCATAACAAATCATACGTTCATTTTTAACGGTTCAAAATTTGTGGGCATATACTCAACTTATATATGTATAACATATCCAAAAATTACCACGATCCAACGGTCGGATTAAAAATTATAACCCCCGCAAAATATCTCAAAAACCCTGATTTTTAATACCTCCATTCCGACAAAAATACGGATAAAAATCTCAACATTAACTCCTTCATTTTTTAACCACAAAAATATATCCCTCATTTATATCCACATAAAATAAATATTTTCTTATCATATGAATCAATAATTAATTATTCACAAATAATATTACAGAATCACATTTATGACAACCAGGCCGTTCCCAGGAAAGAGGGGGCTTTCCAATAAGGATTTCTCCTTACTGGCGCGCAATTAGATGACCAAACCTCTCCTTAGACAGAACTTTCTAGACATTGCCAATAATGCTATCTAATAATACTATTCAAATAATATGAATTATTGATCTGATAATGGAAAATACTGTGCAGCAACAATTATTGAACAACAATAATACAAAATTTCAACGTAGCAATTATTGAATCAATAAAATAAAATATTGAACAGTAATTACTGTAACAATTATTGAGTAGTGCCTTCTTACGTAAGAATCAATAATTTCAAAAATACTGTGCAATACCGTGTGCTACTGTGCAATAACGCGTATTACTGTATTTTAACCACCGGGTATTCCAACAGTGTTAACGGTAACAACTACGCCGTTATTTGTAAAAACTCAAATTTGTCGTTTTCTTCACCCGACAGTTATTCGTTATGGGGCCCACAAATAGCTGCGCCGTCGTACGAATATTCCCCGACAGAAAGAATATTCCACGACCAAACGAATATTCCCCGACAACAATGATTATTTTATAACCACTTGCTTATTTTGAAAAAAAATTCATATTTCACCCATAACTTTAAACTTTTATCAATTTAACCATTTACTGAATAGAAAAATTGAATACTTTTATTTCATAAAATTCGGGGTCTTACAATCTCCCCTCCTTATGAAATTTCGTCCCCGAAATTTACGTACCTGGTATTTCAAAGAGTTGAGAATACCTTGCTTTCATTTCAGATTCCATCTTCCTTATCATCATGATTTCTCCATTGCTCATCTCCTGTATTTCAGATATCTTTCTAGAATACAGCTTCAAAACAAGGGTTAATTTAACAAATTAACATATCACATAATATCCCGATATTATGACTGACCAACAAATAAGCTTAGGTAGGACACACTAGCGAAGGATTTACTCATCTCTCCCCTCCTAGTTATATTCCCCGATCTCCGCCAAAGATCATATCCCTAAGCTCTGATACCACCTGTGACGCCCCCAAAATAGGTCCATTCCATCCAACCCATTCTGAGTCGTCAAATACATGGTACAGAAAATAACTACAACTTTATTACAACAATTGTCGTGCAAAATACAACAACACATATGCTGTGAGTTTGGATACAAATATATACCAAATGTGACTCATGTTCCAACCGTGGACATCACCTCACAATAACACCTTACATAAAGGTATAGTCAAAAACTGTTTTAGAAATTAGAATCTTTGGGAAGTGCTCAAGGAAACCTTCGTACATGGGAGGCCACGCGTCTAGGTTATGATAGATATCATATGGCCACAGAATTATCCTTGGTTGACCCAATAGACCCCAAAGAAAAACGAGAAGATTACTATCATATTCTTCCCAATGGTGAGTCTTCTCTTGACTTATCATTATCTCCACTGTCTCTAATTGAGAATTATACTTCAAACAAACACCAAGATTATATAGGTAGTGCCCATAGATATACTCAGCAAGTGGATGAGCACAACCCTGTCTTATGATGACACGAGGTTGTATGTCATTAGACATCTTGTATGATAGTGACAAAACACCCTTCCAACGTTGGGTTCGCCTCACCCTATTTTCTTCACCAAATATAACTACTAAATGATGACCACCGTTCTATTTCCTTGTTACCCTCGCTCGACCCAGCTACACTCTTATTACCTGAAAGGAATTGTGAAGCAAAAGGGTGAGCACAACTAGCTCAGTAAAGAATATCATGACTAAAGATAATTAAATTATCAATAGCCTTCATCAATAATAAATCAGAGATTTAGAACATATGGTAAATGATAAAAATTTCAACCATAGTTGCAGCGGAACGAGCAATCCATTAGAAGAGTCAAATAGACTATAAAGTCTATTATCTTCTCCATGTTAAAAATCCACCAACAATATTTTATCCATGTAACATCACTCAACAGTTCCTTTCCACAATCATATGAATAACTCATAATCATAATTGTGACTATAAATTTTTCTTCGCACCCAGGACGAAGAATATTTTCATCACCTGTCTTTACCTGAAACATCAAAGATCATGGTTATACCAAATCACAATTCCTGTTTATAATCATACTAACAAATCCATCTTTGCACTACGGGCCAAAGATATTCATCAACAAACCATCTTTGCACTACGGGCCAAAGATATTCAACAACAGTTCATCTTTGCACTACAGGCCAAAGATATTCATCAACAAACCATCTTTGCACTACAGGCCAAAGATATTCATATCTCAAAGAAATATATAATCATTTCAGAATTTATATAAACAATAATTATAACCATGTTGATCAATTCACCTTTGCACTTAAGCTTAAGATATTCAATTATAAATTCAATGGTCATGATCATACCAGTCACAATTCAACTTTGCACTACAGGCCAAAGAGAACCCTAGTCATGATCATACCAATAATCTACCCATCTTTACACTCCAGTGAAAGAGAATTTCAACATCAGGGTTATAAAAATGTTATATATGATGATAAAAATAATATGATCAACATATAGTTTTAATCTCAAGAGTAATATTCGTAACTCATGAATAGTAACCCCGACACAAAAGATAGAAATTCTACAATAAAATTCATACCAATATTTCGGTATAATGATATTGAAAGAATAACATTACTTAAATTTATAAACAATTTATTTTAATTGTTTACACTTTACTAATTAATGCATTTAATCATCATAAAATGCCAACTCTTACAATTTCATCATCAATAACCAAAACCCTCATCAAAAATCTGCATATACCTCATATAGGATTCTCAAGCCATAAAATCCTATTTTTCAATTTTCTTTCTTCACAAAACATATTTAATTCATTTACTCATAACTAGACCATTTTCATGAAAAATACCAAATCAGTTCCAAAAATATTTCTTTTCTGGGATTTAGCATAATATAGTCCCATAGTGAACATATATTTTTCTCAGAATTTTTAAAAGTCATTTACTATTTTTCATATGGCCAAAATAGCCGAATATTTAGACATTTATCAAAAATTGTACTTTTGTCCAAAAATTCTGAAATTTACAGAGTATACTTCTATCATATACATGTACTCCCAATAAAAATTTCATCAATTTTGGAGTTAACCACAAGGAATTATAAGCGTTACTTTTAAAATAGTCTTTTCTCATAAAATTCATAACTCTCAATCTATACATCCAAAAATCACCATTTTTGGACACAATCAAGAAAACTCATCAAAATATCATTTCAAATTTTTCCAGAATTTTTGAAGATCAGAAAAATTACGAAACTGAAAATCATAACAACCCTTAAAATCCCTTAATATCCCTTACTATCCCTTACTATCCCTTACCTCAAAAGAGCAGTACTTCTGACTGGATATCGGATATGATGCTGAAGGAAACTTGCACTGAATAGCAACTCTCAAAGTATCTAAATACTCACAAAATATGCTTCATAATATAGAGAGAGAAAGAGAGAAAGCTTATGTTTCTGGTGTGATTTTCAATTCTAACTTAGCCCTCTATTTATAGGAAAATTTTGGTAGGTTTGACCTGCAACCTGATGGCTTTACCTGCTACTATTCCCACCCACCACATTTGAAATATAATTCAGCACATTTCTTCACCAACCACAAGTGGGGCCCACCAATTCTAGAATTTTCCACCAAAATGATAAACTCCGAAAATTCAACAATTTCTGAACCAGTCATCTCGTAAAATTCATAACAAATCATACGTTCATTTTTAACGGTTCAAAATTTGTGGGCATATACTCAACTTATATATGTATAACATATCCAAAAATTACCACGATCCAACGGTCGGATTAAAAATTATAACCCCCGCAAAATATCTCAAAAACCCTGATTTTTAATACCTCCATTCCGACAAAAATACGGATAAAAATCTCAACATTAACTCCTTCATTTTTTAACCACAAAAATATATCCCTCATTTATATCCACATAAAATAAATATTTTCTTATCATATGAATCAATAATTAATTATTCACAAATAATATTACAGAATCACATTTATGACAACCAGGCCGTTCCCAGGAAAGAGGGGGCTTTCCAATAAGGATTTCTCCTTACTGGCGCGCAATTAGATGACCAAACCTCTCCTTAGACAGAACTTTCTAGACATTGCCAATAATGCTATCTAATAATACTATTCAAATAATATGAATTATTGATCTGATAATGGAAAATACTGTGCAGCAACAATTATTGAACAACAATAATACAAAATTTCAACGTAGCAATTATTGAATCAATAAAATAAAATATTGAACAGTAATTACTGTAACAATTATTGAGTAGTGCCTTCTTACGTAAGAATCAATAATTTTAAAAATACTGTGCAATACCGTGTGCTACTGTGCAATAACGCGTATTACTGTATTTTAACCAACGGGTATTCCAACAGTGTTAACGGTAACAACTACGTCGTTATTTGTAAAAACTCAAATTTGTCGTTTTCTTCACCCGACAGTTATTCGTTATGGGGCCCACAAATAGCTGCGCCGTCGTACGAATATTCCCCGACAGAAAGAATATTCCACGACCAAACGAATATTCCCCGACAACAATGATTATTTTATAACCACTTGCTTATTGTGAAAAAAAAATTCATATTTCACCCATAACTTTAAACTTTTATCAATTTAACCATTTACTGAATAGAAAAATTGAATACTTTTATTTCATAAAATTCGGGGTCTTACAATTCGAATATTTTATAACAACTTACTTACTTTGTAAAATTTATAAATATTACCTATAACTATCACATTATATCAAATCCACACCTTAATATTCAAGAATAATATTTAGAGAAAATTAAATCTTTATTCATAAAAGTTGGGGTCTTACACTAATCTAATTGCATAAACTATTTACAATAAATAGAAACCTTGATCAACAATCAAGGGGAAGTACATAGGAGGGAGATAGAATTTATATTAAAAAAATTAGAGAAGACGAGGTACGCAAATCCCATTTATAAAACTTATTCATTCAAGCATCCATCTAAAATAAAATCTAATCAATTATTGGTCAATAGTCTATAATTAACCTCATTTATTATCATACATATCACCATATGCATCAATAAATAACATTCATCTCATGAATAAAGAAAACCATTCCACATATGCATTAATTGAAATTAGTATGCACATAAGTCAATCATGTTTGATGATAAAACATATACTTTGTAACAATCTTATTCATTTATTAATAAAAGAATTATTTATTAAAGGCATTTAATTTATCTACATGGTGCTGTTATATTTAATATGTGATAAACCCATAGTTTTAAGCTATACTTTTAGAATCACGATGATGATCATGCTAATGAGATCTAAATTCTTAGAAAGCTAACAAATTAAAATTGTTCCTAATTATTAGATTACTAAAAAGGGGATTAGTGATTCCGGATAGATTGGTACATACGTTGCTTGCTCATTGGATGAGGATGCTTGATCTCATGATCATTTTTGTGGAGACACTAAAGCAAGTATATAGGTGTTTATTAGAGAATAAGTTCACTGGACGTGACTCGCTGAGGAATACCTAATGGAGTTTTACTTATATGTCAATAGAAATTCCTGTAGTGATAGTAGTATAAGTAATCCTTAGACTTGAGATCATCATAGTATCTTGTGTATGATGAGTTATACTTTGACATGTCCCTTAAGACCCTTATGGTATATCAAATGGTATGCATAAGTATAATAATTTGTGCATGGAGATAATGAATGATCAATAAAGAATCTATCGCTTCTAGTAAAAGGAGATAATGTCCTATGTGATTCGATAAATGACAACCCAGGAATCATTGGCTAAGGTGGAATGAAATTAGAAAGGAGTTTCTAATTTGCATTATTCTAAGTTGTGCATTTGAGAATCGAAATACGTATAATTAAATAAAATAAGACTTGACAGTAATTTTATATCTTATATTTAATTAGGACATTGTATGGCGGAAGGATTGAATTGTACAATAACTATTTACTCAAAAAGTCTTTTATGATTAATGTTGAAATCTATATTATCTAGAAAGTTGTTGATTGCTAAGGGGGCTTACCCTTATTGTAGAATAAATGTTATTTACTTAAATAAATTAAATAGTTAATTTATTTATTTAAATAAGATTAGAATTGTTCTAATTGATTTATTCACAACTGGTTTAATATGAAAAACCTAAAGGGTCACACCATAAAATGAAAAATATTTATTTAAGAAGTAAATTACATAATCATAATAATAATTTAAGTGTTTAATTTAATCTGTGATGATAGAATAAATTAAATAACTTAATATTTATTATTTAATATTTTGAAAATTTTAAATATAAATTAATAAGAGAAGACTTATTATTATATTTATTATTAAGTTAATTCCTAAAGTATTTTAGGAATTAATTAATAAGAGTACTCTCATATATTCCTAATTGGATTAGGAGCATAATTAATTAAAGGAGTTTAATTAATTAAATCAAAACCCTATTCCTAAATGGTTTAGGAGGGTTGCCTACATCTATAAATAAGAAAGTCTTATTATGGATTAGGGTTACACACTTTATTCTAAGAGTTGGGAGAGTATGTATATTCTATAGAGATAGAATTAGGGTTTTATCAAACACCCATCTTCTTGAATGTTTGTTTTTCCTTGGTGGATCACCTCTAGAGGCCTAACACTTGGGTGGCTAACGGTTATCAAAGGAAGGAATCAAACCCGATGGATTCAAGTTAAATGTGAAAAGAAATTGGATGTGAAATCGTACTTGAGGAAGCTAGTTTCTATAAGGGTAGGAATCTGATCTTCATCTCTTTTCTATTAAATTAGTGCAAGTGGGAGATTGAAAGTAGTATGCATACAAGTCAATCATGTATAATGATAAAACATATACTTTGTAATCAATCTTATTTATTTATTAATAAAAGAATTATTTATTAAAGGCGTTTAATTATCTACATGGTGTTGTTTTAATAATATGTGATGAACCCATAGTTTTAAGCAATGCTTTTAGAATCATGATGAGATTATGCTAATGAGATCTAAATTCTTAGATAGCTTAAAACTAAAATATTCTCAGTCAATAGATTACTAAAAAGGGGATCAGTGAATCGAGATAGATTGGTACATACGTTGCTTGCTCATTGGATGAGAATGATTGATCTCCTGATTATTTGTGTGGAGACACTAAAGCAAGTATATAGGTGCTTATTGGAGAATAAGTTCACTGAACGTGACTCGCTAAGGAATACCTAATAGAGTTTTACTTGCCTGTCAATAGAAATTCTTATAATGATAGTAGTACAAATGATCCTTAGACTTAAGATTATCATAGTATCTTATGTATAATGAATTATATTTCGACTTATTCCTTAAGACCCTTAGGGTATACTTAGGTGTAATAAGTTATATATGGAGATAATGAATTATCAATATAGAATTTACCACTTCTATTAAAAGAAGAGAAATGTCATATGTGATTCGATAAATGAGAACACAGGAATCCTTGGCCAACGTGAAATGAAATTAGAAAGTAGTTTTTAATTTGTATTTATTCGGAGTTGTGCATTTGGGAATCGAAATACATATAATTAAATAAAATATAAGACTTGACAGTAATTCCATATCTTATATTTAATTGGGACATTGTATGGTGGAAGGTTGTACGGTAACTATTTACTCAAAGGTTCTTTAATGATTAATGTTGAAATCTATATTATCTAAAAATTCGTTGATCGCTAGAGAGGTTTATCCCTATTGTAGAATAAATATTATTTATTTAAATAAATTAATAGTTTAATTTATTTATTTAAATAAGATTAGAATTGTTTTAATTGATTTATTCACAACTGGTTTAATATGGAGAACCTAAAGGGTCACACCATAAAAGGAAGAATAATTATTTAAGAAGTTAATGACATAATTGTAATAATATATTAAGTGTATTTAATTTAATCTATGGTGATAGAGTAAATTAAATAGCTTAATATTTATTATTTAATATTTTAAAAATATTAAATATAAATTAATAAGAGGTGTCTTATTAATATTATTACAATTATTATTAATTTTAATTTCTAAAAGAGTTTATGAATTAATTTAATATAAGTACTCTCATTTATTCCTAATAAGATTAGGAGGCAAATTAATTAAAAGAGTTTAATTAATTATCCCTAATTAGATTAGGGAGCCTATTTAAGTAAAAGAGTTTAATTAAATAAATAATACTTTATTATATTAAATAGGGTTACCTGATATCTTTATAAGAGGAGTCTTATATCAGATATCAGATATACGTGATTTCAATAGTTGGAGAGTACGTCGTCTTTTTCTATAGAGATAGGAAAAACTAGGATTTGTGCCAATACACCATTCTTCTTGAAAATTCTTCTTCCTTGGTGGATCACCTGTAGAGGCCATACACTTGGGTGACTAACATTGATTAAAGGAAGGAATCTACCCGGAGATTCAAGGAGATCGCGGAGAAGTATGTGCAGAACTTGTACCTGTGGAAGCTCATATCTATAAGGGTATGATTCCATAACTTCTTGTTCTTCGTTTTAATTAATAATATGCTTAAAGGATGATCCGGGTAATTGGTTTGTGAAAAATTTTAAAATTTGATTTTACTTTGCTTCAGCTGTTTTAGAAATTTGATTGCGTCTATGTTTTTTCACAAGACCTTAAAGACAGCTGCCATGGTACAATGGATGTCGTATTCAAAGTTCGATCATCTAGTGGCACAAGAGTACTAGGTAGCATTTTATAGTGGGGCCTCACTTAATCCTCTCATTTGTGTCAATGTGGATGAATTCTAAATGTCAGATCATGTCTTGAGATAATTTGGGGAAGCGCAAGATATTCCCAAGGCCCCGGTAGATATGATTAAACTCCGTCTGGAGCGGGATGGGATCCGCTCATTCGACTATATTGAGTTGTGGAGCCATTACATCACCACGTGGTATGCATGGAAAGATATTATTTCTGATTTTGTGGTGGTCACAAGACAGAAGATCAGTTTGGCTGAATACCTCAGGTGGTATAGGCGGATGACTTGTCTAAGAATTAGCTGCCCACAAATTAAACCATACGACATATATACACCACATGGCTTATGTGACGCCCCTCAAAATAGGTCCACACAACCCATTTCGAGTCGCCAAATACATACCACATAATCCAAATACAAATTCCTATTTGTAAAAATTAAATTGTCATGCAAAATACGACAACACATAAGTTGTGAGTTTCAATACAAATAACAGTACTCACACTCCAAACCAATAACACTTTATATAAATGTACAGTCGATAGCTGTTTTAGGAATTAAATTTTTTGGGAAATGCTCAAGGAAGTCTTCATACATGGGAGGCCATGCATCTAAGTTATTATAGATATCATAAGACTTGAGAATTAACCTTGGTTGACCCAATAGACCCCAAAGAAGAACAAGAAGATTACTATCATGTTCATTCTAGTGGTGTGTATCTTCTTGCCATATAATTATATCCATTGTCTCAAACTGAGGATTATATTCCAACCATACTCCAAGATTATATAAATAATGCTCATAGATATAGTCAGCAAGTGGATGCACACAACCATATCTTATGATAACACGAATTTGTATGTGGTTAGACATCGTATATGATAGTAGCAACACACCCTTTAAGCTCTTATATAGTACAATTATGTCCTCCTCATTCTAATGGGGTGCATTTTTGACACTTCCAAAGTCGGGTTCTCATCCCCCTATTGTTGTTCACCAATCAATTATTAAATGACGTATAAAATATGACACACATTTTAAGTCCTCAATACAATTATATATTGTCATGCTATTTTATAATGTATTGAGAAACTTCAACAGTCACAGACCATCACTCTATTCTCCTGTTATCCCCGCTCGACCCAGCTACACTCTTATTACCTGAAAGGAATTGTGAAGTAAAAGGGTGAGCACAAATAGCCCATGCAGTAAAGACTATTATGACTAAAGATAATTAAATTATCAATAGCCTTCATCAATAATAAATTAGATATTTAGAACATATAGTAGATGATAAAAGTTTTCAACCATAATTGCAGCGGAATCAACAATCCATTAGAAGAGTCAAGTAGAACATAATGTCTACTATCTCCACCAAATTAAAAGTCCATTATTAATATTTCATTCTTGTAATACCCATCAACAGTTCTTTGTTATACCCCATACAAAAAGAACTTTCATTACCTGTCTTCACCTGAACCACCAAATATTATAGTTAAATTCATAATTCATGTTTATAATAATGTAAATCAACAGTTTCTACTTGTCACAAAGGCTTAATAGAACTTTCACTCAATATTCTTACCCCAAAGGCTAAAGGCATTCAAATGTAATAACAATGATTATACCAATCAATTGTCTATCTTTGCACTACGGGCCAAAGATATTCAACTATAAAACTAATGGTCATGATCATGCCAATATTAGAGATTTTTAATTCAATTTATCCAGAGTTCAAGAATGTCCAAATTGTTAACATGAAGATCATAACATGGATTCAAATTCAAAAATAAGATTCATAAAAGATAACTTGGACAAAGAAAAGGAAATTCAACTCTGTTGTGAATAGTACTCATAAATAGTATAATATGAATAGTACCGTATGAATAGTAATATGAAATAAAATAATATCACTTACATAATATGGAGTATGAAAGAAAATGATACCCCTTACGAGTATTGAAAGAAAATAACATCCTTTACAAAAAAAATAATATTATTTACCATAATAGGAAAGTAGTTCTAAGTGGAATAACGAAGATTATGTTGAGGAAATCTTGCACTATTATCAACACTCAAAATATCCTTATACTCATAAGAAATACGCTCAATATTATAGAGAAAGAATTTTCTGATTCTGGTGTGAGTTTCATTTTTTAACTAAGCAACATATTTATAGGAAAGTGCTAGCACACCATCTATGACAAAATATACACACACGGATGATTTAGCAGCACACACACTTTGAAACAAAGCTTTTCAAAATCAACTTGCTCACCCACCCCTTTTATCACATGTTATTTGAAATAAAAGAATTCAAATTCAATTTGCTCTCTTCCTCCTTATTTTATTCTTATACCATAAATTTATTATAATAATATTGTCATTTAAATTATAAAATTATACTATTATATTATCACATTATACTATTATAATGTAATATTATAATAATATATTTGAATTAAATTTTTATCAGAGAAGATAATTAAAATAAAAATTGTTGATAAATATGATAAATAAATATGTCAAACTATCAACAAATATCTCATGCTAAAATTCCTCCATCTATTTTAAAATTGAACAAATATTTATTTATCATATTTATCAATAATTTTTATTTTATTCATCAATTATTTACAACTCTTCAATCCTTCAATAATTATTTCTAATTAATATTATAGATTCACAATATTGACAATCAGATCGTTCTCAAGAAAGATAGGGCTTTCCTATAAGGATTTCTCCTTACTGGCGCACAATTATATAACCTAATTCCTTTCCTCAATAGAACTTTCTAGACCTTGTCAATGATGCTATCTAATAATATCATTTCAATAATATGGGTGACAATTATTGATTTAATAATGAGGAATACTATTCAGCTGTTACTGTGACAATTATTGAGTCAATAATATAAAATACTATTCAATTATCACTGTAGCAATTATTGCATTAATAATATGAAAGTTTGTGCAATTTTTACTATAGCAATTATTGAGGAAAACATTGAGTGACTTCTTACGTAAGCATCAATAATCAGAGATACTGTGCACTACTGCGTTCTACTGTGCAATACCACGTAACATTATGGAACAATGCGTATTAATGTACTTTTATCACCAGGTATTTCAATAGTTTAACGGTAAAAGTTTTGTTGTTATTTTTATAAAAAGGTTATTTATGTCAGTTTCTATATCCGACGGCTATTCCGTTGTGGGGTCCACCAATGATTGCGCCGCCGTACGAATATTCTCCAACAAAAAGAATATTCCCCGACACGACAAATATTTTATATCAACTTGCTTACTTTGTAAAATTTGTATATATTACCCTTAACTTTAACATTTTATCAATTTAACCATTTACTGAATAGAACAATAATTATAAGAAAATTGAATACTTTTATTTCATAAAATTCGGTGTCTTACAGCTTATTTCATCAATACGAAGCTACAAACCTCGTAAGTTACAGTAGAATATTTGGTCAAATTAATTTACAACATATTATTATCTTGTTGCTAATGAAGTGTATACTATTTTGTACAGATCGAGGCAGCTCGAGATTTTCTCCAAAACATTCTTTTAAGATCGCCTAGGAACAACCCTCGCCATGTGTATGAGGAGTGGTATGCAAGGTCGGAATTGTTCAATAAAGAGTACCGATGACTTTTTGAAGATCCCAACACTTCCATCCTCAACATTCCACAAAGCAGTTCACACAAGAAACGTCATTCTCCGATTTTGATCCATTTGTTCAAAGTAGTCAAGGATCCGTTTATAGGCCCGAGATGTCATTTGTAACTGAGAAGGAACCCCCATTATATGTATCACCTCCTCCCTTTACATGAATCATTGGAGTCCGACTGCTGATGTTGAGACTACGGGACAATTTCAGCCTATGTAGTTGACCCCAATATTAGAAGAAACGTCAATCCTTGAATCATATACACAGCCTATTCTTAGTAGGGATGAGGGTGTGTCTGGTATTTTCCCTTCATGTCTAAAGATGCAGCGATCATGGTACTTTAATTAAGTAGGATCCTCTCAAGTCACTAAAGGTAGAAAAGGCAGAATGGCTAAGTTGAAATTAGTTTTCTGATGTGTTGGATTCAGAATAGTTTCCTCATGTTGGTCCTGATGAGGAGTAAAGATTGGTGCATAAGGACCTACTATCACTTGATCCTGGGAACGAAGTATGGGATCAGACGATCAACGTGTATCTTAATTTGTTGAAGTTACGCGAATATCGTCTACGGAAAGGCCGGTACAAGCGGGGCAAAATTTATTTCATACCCTATTATTTTTTTCCAATTACTAGCACAATTGTACAAACTATAAAACAAGCTTTCATTAGCTAATAAGAAGAAATATGATGTTTCTGATGTGGCACCCTATTTTTTCAACCAAAGAGCCCAACCAGAAATGTTAGAGTGTGATTTTTCATTCTTTACAATAAACCACCAAAACTCCCATTATTTTTTGTTAGTTTTAGATATTAAATAATGATGGGTTATGTTGGTAGATTCTTTGTACGACAACGTACCGAGTTATAAAAAAAGTAGTCGATATCACCTAAAGCTAGAATATATGGAACGCCCTTAATTTTTCCTATTTGATATTTTCGTTACATTATTGTTATAGTATCATATTAACATTATGTTTTTTAATGTATGGTGTGATTTTTTTGCAAACGTTATACGTATCTACAGCCCTAAGTAGAACTTCCCAAAGAAAAAGATGGCTTGGACATTCAAGGAAGTTTGACCTAAACAAAAGAATGTTTCGGATTACGAAGTTTACGTAATGAAGTACATTGACTACATTTCAAGGCATGTTTTTAAGGGAGGTCGACTGGTCCTCAGAAGATGTTTCCTTGTTTAGGTATAGAATTACCCATAAATTGTGAGCATAAGGCTAGAGATATGACATTTACACATATGACTAGTAGAGTCACACATGTATTTGTATATTGTTAACATGTAATATTGGATTTACACTGTGATTTTGATGTATTTTGATGGTGCAGATTATGTTTATAATTTGATCTATATAGTTTGTGAATATTTTTCATTATTTATTGTTGGTGGTGATCTATGTAGTTTGGGAATATTCTTCATTATTTGTTGTTGGTTGTGATATGTCATTTACAGTTTAAAAGTATATAGGCGGAATAACCTAAATTCATACAGGAAGTTAAAAAAAATTGGCATCCACAGTTTAATAATGTGGAGCCTATATATGGCATCCATGGACTTATGAAAAAAAATCACATTTGGCATCCGTAGTATTAAACTGCGGAGCCTGAACATCCGCAGAATAAAACAACGTCGCTTTCATTTTTAACCAAAGTCCGCAGTATTAACGACGTCGTTTTCTCATTAGGCATTTAAATTAGTGTCTGCAGTATTAAAATACGGACGAGAATTACTTATTAATGACATCATTTCCCACTTGGTCATACCTAATGTCCGCAATGTGGTTTTTTGACGAGTACATAATATTCATTTATTTTGATTCCTTTATGCGCAGTTATGACATTTTTTTTATGTTAACAAGAGTCTAATAAGGTTGTGTATGGATTTCAGAAGTGAAATGGAGCTTACGTGTTAAACCGGGACAAATTGAAGTTGATTGCATGAAAAAAAAAGAAGAAGATTCAAAACTCAGTAATCTGCACCCTGGCAAGTTTTGCTAGGCTAAAATCTGCACCCTGGCACATACCTCTCTGTCCAGGCACGCCCCAGCATTCTCTAACCCTGCCCCAGCAAATACCTTTCTACTTGACTGCTCCCCGACAGAGTTTTCATGAGCAAAATTTGTGCCTCAGCGTAGATCCCTTTTCGGAGACAGTGAAGGAGGAAACTCGCCCCGACAAGTTTGGTATAAAGAAAATCTCGCCCCGGCGAGAATGTAGGGAAAAAGTTATCTAATTTCTGTTTTTGGAAAGTTTTATGCAGACTTCTAATACAAGTTGGATTGCAAATTTATTGGATTGTTAGGTCTTTGCTAGTCTTTATAAATACATGTAAGACTTATAACATCAGGGGGGATCATCTTCTACATTCATTGAAACCCTAGTTTTGGAGAATCAAGGCATGTGGAACTAATTTCTTTATTCAACTCTGAAGGGATGTTGAACCTTGTTCATAATTAACAGTTTGATTAAGTTTACTTTATTTATTCCTTCGTATGTGAGATTTATTCTGATTATCTACATAGATTTTGTGTATGTTATTATTTAATCTACTAATTTGGTTTCTGCATGATTAAATTAGTGAATTGATATCATCTATTAGATTAAGATATATATTAAGTAAACGATGTATGTCTGATCATAAGTAACAATTAATGATATGTGATTGTGGTCAAGCTTTTGAATATTATTAAGGTTTTTAGAAGACAAGTTAAATAATTCCTGATTGCGTAATTGTTGCTTGGAAAAATCTAATTCTCATTCTTCATGCTTCTGTCGTACTAAATCTAGACTGATAGTTCTAGGTTATATGATAGTTAGGATCTCTTGTTGGCGATCGGCGCATTAGATTTACACATAACGAGAATTTTAGATAATTAGCGATCGCTGTAAGTGTGACGCCCCCAAATTCAGGTGCTTGAAACCCAAACTCGGTGCTTCATTATATCATTTCTTTGAGTGGAATAATAATAATAATATAAATATTAAACTTTATTTACATATATCAGAGTTATCTAATCCCAGGTATGCGACCTTTAAAACATTCATTACATGATAGTTAATAAATATCATTGTCTTAATAAAGTTTAACTGTTACATAAGATACCACAACTTATTTTGTTTGCTTTTCTTTTCCTTTGTTCTTGGCAAAACCTTCTGGTTGATCATGCTTAGCTGAAAACATTTAAATTTAAAGCAAGAATGAGCATTTGAGTGCCCAGCAAGTAATAGCAAATAATAATTATTAGTTGAAAGAAGTAAACATTTTCTTTGTACAACACTTCTACAACGGAACAATAGTTGTGAAGTAAACTGAACCAATACTGAACAACTTAACCAATAATTTACATTTTTTAAACTACGTACTGACTATACATGGTGATCAGTCGACAGACTATGAACTTTGTTTTTAATTTTCGAAAAGGTTTTACAGAACTTCATCCGCAAACCGTTATAACTTACGGGCACGGAGGATGATCAGCCCATTATTCCCTGTATTGATCAATACTACGTGTTCGAACGATATTTTTGTCCAGCATATCCGCCTTAGGCACACAAAAGTTTCCCATGTTCGGGATGTTCATACTTAGTCTGAAATCCGAACCAAAACAATTCGATTGGATAACAATAATGTTTTATCATATTCAACGATATTTTTAAATCTGTGTCTAGCTGGGTCAAATAGCTTAGATGGCTTTTAATTAATGTATATATACCGAAATATAATAAGTATGTATCAATAAGTACAACAATTATCCAAGTGAAGACACTTGTATAACCAAATTTAGAAATTAACGAACAAAATATATATCTTGATCTATAATAACAAAATTAAAGAACTTGTACAACATATTGTAATTTAATAACTTACTTATACAAAATCATTGCATAAGTATATACAAGGTTAAGATATTTGAACAATGAAAAATAATAGTTCAGATACTAGCTTACACATGTTCATTGCATAAAGTAAATCCAAAGATAGGATACTTGCCTGATCTGCTGCTTAAACAACTTAGTTTTATCTTTTATACAAAGACCAATCATTAATAAGATCATTCTGTCAATTAGAATAATATATTATAACACTTAGTATTGCTATTTGCAGTCATCATATAGCTTAAGCACACACACACACACACACACACACACACACACACACATATATATATATATATATATATATATATATATATATATTATGTAAGACCCCAACTTATTAATAAATAAAATTAAATTTCCTCTATTTATTATTTTGTAATAGAAAGGGTTGATTTGATTAATGTGGTTAGTTATGGGTAAAATGCGCAAATATTTCAAATAAGCAAGTGGTTATAAAATATTCATTTTTGGTCGGTGAATATTCGTTTGGTCGTGGAATATTCTTGCTGTCGGGGAATATTCGTACGACGACGCAGCCTTGTGTGGGCCCCATAACGGAAAGCGATTGGATGAAGAAAACGACAAGTATAAGTTGTTTATAATTAACGGCGTAGTTGTTACCGTTAATACTGTTGGAATACCTGGTGGTTAAAATACAGTAGCACACGGTATTGTACTAATTATTGATTCTTACGTAAGAAGGCACTACTCAATAATTGTTACAGTAGTTACTGTTCAATATTTTATTTTATTAATTCAATAATTGCTGCATTGATATTTTATATTATTGTTGTTTCAATAATTATTGCTACACAGTATTTTCCATTATCAGATCAATAATTCATATTATTTAAATAATATTATTAGATAGCATTATTGATAATGTCTAGAAAGTTCTGTCTAAGGAGAGGTTTGGTCATCTAATTGCGCGCTAGTAAGGAGAAATTCTTATTGGAAAGCCCCCTCTTTCCTGGGAACGGCCTGGTTGTCATAAATGTGATTCTGTAATATTATTTATGAATAATTAATTATTGATTCATATGATAAGAAAATATTTATTTTATGTGGATATAAATGTTGGATATATTTATTGTGGTTAAAAATGAAGGAGTTAATGTTGAGGTGTTTTATCAGTATTTTTATCAGAATGGAGGTATTAAAAATCGAATCAGGGTTTTTGAGAAATATTGCGGGGGTTATAATTTTTAATCCGACCGTTGGATCGTGGTAATTTTTGGATATGTTATTCATATATAAGTTCAGTATATGTCCACAAATTTTGAACCGTTAAAAATGAATGTTTGATTTGTTATGAATTTTACGAGATGACTGGTTCAGAAATTGTAGAAGTTGCGGAATTTGTCATTTTGGCGAAAAATTCTAGAATTGGTGGGCCCCACTTTTGATTGGTGAAAATGTGCTGAGATTTTTATTCAAATGTGGTGGGTGGGAATAGTAGCAGGTAAAGCCATCAGGTTGCAGGTTAAGTCTGCGTCGGCGTGCTAACATTTTCCTATAAATAGAGGGCTAAGTTAGAATTGAAAATCACACCAGAAACAAGTTTTCTCTCTTTCTCTCTCTAGATTATTGAGTGTATTTTGAAAGTATTTAGATACTTTGTGAGTTTCTATTTATCAGTGCAAGTTTTCTTCAGCCTTATACCGATATTCCGAACAGAAGTACTGATATTTTGAGGTAAGGGATATTATTTTCTTCTTAAATGATATTATTTTCTTCAATATCATTATGCTAAAATATTGATATGAGTTTTTTTATCAAATTTGGAACTTTTTGTGTCGGGGTTACTATTCACGTATACGGCACTATTCACGTATACGGCACTATTCACGAATACGACACTATTCATCGAAAAATAAAATTTTTACTTTTTGTCCAAGATGTCTATTATGGTTACTATCTTTGATTGTATCCATGTTTCGATCTTTATTTTTGAATTCTGCTTTATAATTGATTATTATGAAGTATTATTGATCTTGGATAAACTGTTATATGAATCCCTACTATTTGTCCTTCTGTCTCACTGGATTCGTTTTCTTTAAGATATTTTTCATCATCCTCAGTCCTAAATGATGATATTATTGAATATATTTGGCCTGTAGTGCAAAGATGTATGATTACCTGATGAATATCTTTGGCCTGTAGTGCAATGATGAACAGGTGTTGAGATGAACATGACTGACTGGTGATACAAATGAATATCTTTTGACTGTAGTGCAAAGATGAATATTTGGTTAAAGATGATTATTAATTGATGTTACAGGGATAAAATATTGATGATGGACTTTTAAATCTTAGAAGATAGTAGAATTCATTCTCTACTTGACTCTTCTAATGGTTTGTTGTTTCCGCTGCAGTTGTTGATCTTAAACTTGTTGTTGATTATATTCTATCAGATTTTTCCCTGTTAAATACTAATGATAATTTGTTGTATATTTTCTTAGTCATAATATTCTTTACTGGGCTAGTTGAGCTCACCCTTTTCCTTTTTGTTCCATTTTTCTTCTCAGGAGGTGAGAACATAGCAGGATCTAGTCGGGGTATGGAGTGATGGTTTTAGAAAGATATTTTAGCAGTCCTCACTATTTCTGTAAAATAGTGTTTGAATAATTGTAATGAGGACTTATTTGAGTGTGGATATTGTCTAGAAGACAATATTTGTATTAAACTCACAGTATGTGTTGTCGTATTTTGCACGACAATTGTATTATTGAAGTTGTAGTTTGCTGTGACGACCCTAAAATAGGTCCATTCCATCGAACCTATTCTGAGTCGTCAAATACATGGTACAAAAAACAACTACAACTTTATTACAACAATTGTCGTGCAAAATATAGCAACACATATGTTGTGAGTTTGGATACAAATATATACCAAATGTGACTCATGTCCCAACCGTGGACAGCACCTCACAGTGGTACCTTACATAAAGGTATAGTCAAAAACTGTTTTAGAAATTAGAATCTTTGGGAAGTGCTCAAGAAAACCTTTGTACATGGGAGGCCATGCTTCTAGGTTGTGGTAGATATCATATGACCACAGAATTATCCTTGGTTGACCCAATATACCCCAAAGAAAAACGAGAAGATTACTATCATATTCTTTCCAATGGTGAGTCTTTTCTTGACTTATCATTGTCTCCACTGTCTCTAATTGAGAATTATACTTCAAACAAACACCAAGATTATATAGGTAGTGCTCGTAAATATACTCAGCAAGTGGATGATCACAATCATGTCTTATGATGACACGAGGTTGTATGTCTTTAGACATCTTGTATGATAGTGGCAAAACACCTTTCCAACGTTGGGTTCGCCTCACCCTATTTGATTCACCAAATATAACTACTAAATGATGTATACAACACTTTTCTATACTGCTTAGGGAGAACCTCCACAGCTAGAGACCACCGTTCTATTTTTCCGTTACCCTCGCTCGACCCAGCTACACTCTTATTACCTGAAAGGAATTGTGAAACAAAAGGGTGAGCACAACTAGCCCAGTAAAGAATATCATGACTAAAGATAAATAATTTATCAATAGCCTTTAACAGTAATAAATCAGAGATTTAGTACCATAGTTGCAGTGGAACGAGCAATCTATTAGAAGAGTCAAATAGACTATAAAATCTATTATCTTCTCCATGTTAAAAATCCACCAACAATGTTTTATCCCTGTAACATCAATCAACAATTCTGGTCCATAATCATATGAATAACTTATACTCATAATTGTAGTTCTAAATTCCTCTTCTCATCCAGGACGGAGATAATTTTCATCACCTATCTTTACCTGAAACATCAAAGATCATGGTTACACCAAATCACAGTTCATGTTCATAATCATACTAATAACTTCATCTTTGCACTACGACCAAAGATATTCATTTGTATCACCAGTTGGTCATGTTCATCTCAACACCTGTTCATCTTTGCATTACTGGCCAAAGATATTCAACAACAGGTCATCTTTGCACTACGGGCCAAAGATATTCATCAATAATTCATCTTTGCACTACTGGCCAAAGATATTCAACCATAGGTCATCTTTGCACTATGGGCCAAAGATATTCATCACCAGTTCATCTTTGCACTACAGGCCAAAGATATTCAACAACAGTTCATATTTGCACTACAGGACAAATATATTCATCAACAGTTCATATTTGCACTATAGGCTAAATATATTAATATCTCAAAGAAATATATAATCATTTCAGAATTTATATAAACAATAATTATAACCATGTTGATCAATTCACCTTTGCACTTAAGCTAAAGATATTCAATTATAAATTCAATGGTCATGATCCTACCAGTCAACAATTCAACTTTGCACTACTGGCCAAAGGGAATCCATAGTCATGATCATACCAAAAAATCTACCCATCTTTACACTCAAGTCAAAGAGAAATATCATCATTAGGGTTATAAAAATATTATATATGATAATAAAATCAATATAATCAACATATATATTTAATCTCAAGAGTAATATTCATAAATCAACTATAATTTGGTCAGAAAAAGAAACCAATTTTATCGTGAATAGTAACTCGTGAATAGTAACTCATGAATAGTAACTCGTGATTAGTAACTCGTGAATAGTAATTCATGAATAGTAACTCGGCATGAAAAAGGTATAAATTCCACAATAAAATTCATATCAATATTTCGGTATAATGATATTGAAAGAATAATATTTCTTAAGCTTATAAATAATTTATTTTAATTGTTTACACTTTACTAATTAATGCATTTAATCATCATAAAATGCCAACTCTTAAGATTTCATCACCAATAACCAAAACTCTCATCAAAAATCTGCATATAACTCATATATGATTCTCAAGCCATAAAATCATATTTTTTAATTTTCTTACTTCACATAACATATTAATTCATTTACTCATAACTAGACCATTTTTATGAAAAATATCAAATCAGTCCCAAAAATATTTCTTTTCTGGGATTTAGCAGAATATAGTCTCATATTGAACATATATTTTTTCCAGAATTTTTAAAATTCATTTACTATTTTTCATATGGCCAAAACCGTCGAATATTTAGACATTTATCATAAATTGTACTTTTATCCAAAAATTCCGAAATTCACAGAGTATACTGATATTATATAGATATACTTTTAATAAAAATTTCATCAATTTTGGAGTTAACCACAAGGAGTTATAAGCGGTTACTTTTAAAATAGTTTTTCGCCGTAAAATTCATAACTCTTAATCTATACATCCAAAAATCACCATTTGGACACAATCAATAAAAATCATCAAAATATCATTTTAAATTTTTCTAGAATTTTTTGAAGGTCAGAAGAATTACGAACTAAAAAACATAATAACCCTTAAAATTCCTTACCTTAAAAGAGCAGTACTTCTGATCGGTATAAGGCTGAAAGAAACTTGCACTGAATAACAACTCTGAAAGTATCTAAATACTCATTAGAATATGCTTGACAATATAGAGAGAAAGAAAACTTGTTTCTGGTGTGATTTTCAATTCTAACTTAAGCACCTATTAATATGAAAATGCTAGAACGCCAAAGGAGACTAAATAATAAACTAATATTATTTATTTTCCCATTTTCTACGCATGCAAGCTAGCCACCACCTTTGGCAAAGAAAATCAGCAGCCCACATGGGAATTCATCACCAACCAAAGAGTGGGTCCCACCCATAATTTAATAAAAATCATTTTATTTTCCGAAACTTCAATAATTCATAGAAAATTGCCCTTTATCAAAAAATTCGAATCTTGCTACTTTTTAAAAGAAATTCAATTCTTTACAACTTTTCAGAAGAAAGTTTTTCCAAATTCCAAATAAAAATTAACCGAAATCCATAAACGGACGATTTTATAGGCTATAATCAAATTTCAGTCAAGAAATGGGGTCCACCAACACACAAAATATGTGTTAATCATTTAATACAACAAAAATACTCTTCCTCCTCATATATTCATATATCCCACATTCATTGTAAAACTATCACCATTATTATATTATTAAATATAATAATAAATAATTTTATCAGAAAAGATAAAATATCATTTTTCAACAATTGTCACTTAAAATTTTTTTTCCATCTATATCCACATAAAATTAATATTTTTCCCATCATATAAATCAATAATTAATTATTCACAAATAATATTACAGAATCACAGTACTGGCAACCAGGCCGTTCCCAGGAAAGAGGGGGCTTTCCAATAAGGATTTCTCCTTATTGGCGCGCAATTAGATGACCAAACCTTCCTTGACAGAACTTTCTAGACATTGCCAATAATTCTATCTAATAATATTATTCAAATAATATGAATTATTGATCTGATAATGGAGATACTGTGCAGTGACAATTATTGAAACAACAATAATATAAAATATCAACGCAGCAATTATTGATTCAATAAAATAAAATATTGAACAGAAATTACTGTAATAATTATTGAGTAGTGCCTTCTCACATAAGAATCAATAATTAAAAAAATACTGTGCAATACCGTGTGCTACTGTGCAACTACGCGTATTACTGTATTTTAACCACCAAGTATTCCAATAGTGTTAATGGTAACAACTACGTCGTTATTTATAAAAACTTAAATTTGTCGTTTTCTTCATCCGATAGTTATTCTGTTATGGGCCCACAAATGGCTGCGCCGTCGTACGAATATTCCCCGACAGAAAGAATATTCCACAACCAACGAATATTTCCCGACAACAATGATTATTTTATAACCACTTGTTTATTTTAAAAAAAATTCATATTTCACCCATAACTTTAACTTTTTATCAATTTAACCATTTACTGAATTGTAATTATAAGAAAAATTGAATACTTTTATTTCATAAAATTCGGGGTCTTACAATTGCTTTTTGTACCATGTATTTGGCGACTCAGAATGAGTGTTGTATACCTATTTTGGGGGCATCACAGTTGGTATCAGAGCTTAGGGATATGGTCTCTGGCGGAGATCGGGGAATAGAACTAGGAGGGGAGAGATGAGTAAATCCTTCGCTAGTGTGTCCTATCTAAGCTTATTTGTTGGTCAGTCATAATATAGGGATATTATGTGATATGTTAATTTGTTTAATTAATCCTTGTTTTATGGTAGTATTTAAGAATGGGAGCTGAGAACGTTAATAATGGAGTAAATCAGACCGTGGAGACACCTTTGATCACCACCCAGGGGAACGTGCAACAGGAAGGCAATATTCCTCCTGTAAACAACGTTACCGAGCAAACTATGAACGATGGAATGTTTAGGAGCTTTTTGTAGTTCATGCAAAATCAGACGAGGGAGACTCGTCTGCAGAATACGGGTGAAAATGATAACAATGCGCGGTTTGTCACAGCCAAGCAGTTCAAAGAATTGGGACGACCAAAATTTAAGGGAAAGCCGGATCTGATCATGGCAAAAACGTGGGTCAAGCAAATTACCAAGATATTCGATGTCTTGGGATGCACGGAGGAACAGAAGGTTCCATTCGCCACCTTTATATTCCGCGGTGAGGCAGACTATTGGTGGGAGTCTGTGAAGCGTACCCAGCCTGACGCACTCAACATGTCCTGGGAAATATTTCAGAAATTGTTCAATGACAAGTACATTCCTGAAAGTATTCGTCATATGAAGGAGGTGGAGTTTATCAGACTAGAATAAAATAACATGATGGTGTCCCAGTACGAGGCGAAGTTTGCAGAGTTATCCAGGTTTGCACCTCATTTGGTCGAAAATGAGGAACGAATGACAAGGATGTTTCTGAGAGGTCTAAAACTCGAGATTCGGCAATATCTTATCTCTCATAAATTTTCTTTATATTCAGATGTTGTAAACAAGGCTCAATTATTAGAGCGAGATAATGAGTATGTGCAATCGAGGGACCACAACCAGGGTCATACCGGTGGTGGCAGTCATCGAAGCAATGAAAACCAGTAGGGAGGAAAACATTCGGACAAAAGCAGTAACCACTCTGGTGGTAATCGTGGCCGTGATAATAGAAGGAGTGAGTCGGGAGGAGATTTCAAGAAGAAAAGGTACAACAATGATAACGTGAAGACTTTTGGATAAACATCAACTGCTTTTAGGGGAGGAGAACGAGCACCGGTCGTTTGCTACAAATGCGGGAAGGAAGGACATATTAGCCCAAACTGTCCACAACAATCCAAGGTATGTTACAACTGTGGAAAGAAAGGCCACATAGCTCGGGATTGTTCTGTAGCAAAACCAAGTTCAACGGGGATGGTGACTCTAAGAGCTATCCCGGATAAGTCGAAATCAGCGGTTCCTGGAAGAGCATTTGTCGTGACTGGCCAAAACGTGAGGAACCCGAACGAGGTGATCACGGGTAAGCTAATCTTGAACTCTTGCGAAGTTTATACCTTACTAGATACCGGTTCTACCCATTCTTTTATCTCTCCTGCTTGTGTTCAACGTTTAAACTTGACTCCAGAGAAATTGGACTTTTACCTATCTGTGGAGACTCCGTTAGGAGAAACTTTCATTACATCTACAGTTTATAAATCTTGCTTAATCCAAGTTGGCACAATCACATTACTTGTTGACCTTATCTCTTTAAATATACTTGCTTTTGATGTGATTTTAGGAATTGATTGGTTAACTACTCATCATGCCAAAATTGATTATTTTCGTAAGGTTATTAGTTTTCATATTTCTAACCAACCTGTTATGCGAATTCAAGTAACCAAACCACTACAATCAATCATTGTCATTTCAAGCCATAAAGTCATTCGTTTATTGAAAAACGGATGTCAAGCTTTCATAGCCCATGTTATGGACTTGAACAAAAACATGTCAGATTTGAATAATATTTCTGTTGTTAGTGAATTTCCTGACGTATTTCCTGAAGAAATTCCCGGTCTACCCCCAGAACGTGAAGTTGAATTTTTTATTGACCTTGAACCTGGTACAAAGCCCATTTCTAAAACCTCATATCGAATGGCTCCTATTGAACTTCAGGAGTTAAAGGTTCAACTAAAGGAGTTGTTGGACATCGATTTTATTCGTCCTAGTACATCTCCTTGGGGTGCTCCTGTATTATTCGTAAACAAGAAAGACGGGAGTATGCGACTTTGTATCGACTACCGAGAATTGAATCATGTCACTCTCAAGAATAGGTATCCGCTACCTCGCATTGATGACCTGTTTGACCAGTTGCAAGGAGCACAATTCTTTTCAAAGATCGATCTTCGTTCTGGATATCATCAGCTAAAGATTAAAACTGAGAATATTCCAAAGACTGCCTTCAGAACTCGGTACGGGCATTACAAATTTTTAGTCATGTCTTTTGGATTGACTAATGCTCCTGCTGCTTTCATGGATATGATGAACCGTGTATTCAAGGAATATTAGGATCAGTTCGTTGTTGTCTTTATTGATGACATCCTCATCTATTCCAAAAGCCGTGAAGATCATGAGCACCATTTGAAGCTGGTACTAAAAAGGCTTCGCGATAACAAGCTATATGCCAAGCTGAAGAAATGCGAGTTCTGGCTTGAGGAAGTAGCATTCCTTGGGCACGTGGTGTCAAAACATGGAGTATCTGTCGACCCGACGAAGATTGAAGCCATACAAAGTTGGGAGCAACCGAAATCGGTGACCAAAGTACGTAGCTTTCTGGGCTTAGCTGGGTATTACCGGAGATTCGTGGAAGAATTTTCTAGAATCGCTACTCCGTTAACTCAGCTGACTCGGAAGGATACAAAATTCGATTGGAGCGAGGATTGTGAGAAGAGTTTTCAAGAACTCAAGAGGAGACTCATTTCGGCACCTGTTCTGACAATACCATCTGGTTCGGATGGATTTGTTATCTACAGCAATACTTCAGGCAAAGGGTTAGGATGTGTTCTCATGCAACATGGGAAAGTCATAGCCTATGCCTCGCGACAACTTAAAGAATATGAGAGGAATTATCCTACTCATGATTTGGAGTTAGCAGCAGTCGTTTTTGCGTTGAAGATTTGGAGACACTACCTGTATGGGGAGAAAGTGGAGATCTATACGGATCATAAAAGCCTCAAATATTTATTCACCCAACAGGAACTCAAAATGCGGCAACGACATTGGCTTGAGATGTTGAAAGATTACGATCATACCATCCAATATCATCCTAGAAAAGCAAACGTAGTAGCTGACGCATTGAGTAGAAGATCATATGCGGGTACGAGTGTAATGTTGTTAACACAAAGGCCCATTTTGTATGACTTGCAAAGGATGGAGATAGAGATGAAGGCTCTAAGTACCCACATTATGATATCAAATATACGAGTAAAATCAACTTTAATCGATAAAGTTAAAGCTGCTCAAGCTACGGACATGGAACTGATGCGTATGAAGAAGAAAGTGCAAGACTTCTAGAAGCAAGAATCGATGAAGAAGGAATACTTCGAGTTAACTCCAGACTTTGTGTTCCTAACGATTTTAACTTGAAGCATAGAATCATGATCGAGGCACACAACACACCGTTTGCAATCCATCCTGGGAGTATCAAAATTATCACGATCTTCGACATACATTTTGGTGGAGCAATATGAAAAGTGAGATCGCGGAGTTTATCTCGAGGTGTTTAACTTGTCAACGTGTAAAAGCGGAGTATCAACTACCAAAGGGTCCATTGCAACCACTTGAGATTCTGAAATGGAAGTGGGAACACATTACTATAGATTTTGTTACGGGTCTTCCCAAGGTTTCTCAAGGCATAGATGTAAGACCCCAACTTATTAATAAATGAAATTAAATTTCCTCTATTTATTATTTTGAAATAGAAAGGGTTGATTTGATTAATGTGGTTAGTTATGGGTAAAATACGCAAATATTTTAAATAAGCAAGTGGTTATAAAATATTCATTTTTGGTCGGTGAATATTCGTTTGGTCGTGGAATATTCTTGCTGTCGGGGAATATTCGTACGACGGCGCAGCCTTGTGTGGGCCCCATAACAGAAAGCGATTGGATGAAGAAAATGACAAGTATAAGTTGTTTATAATTAACAGCGTAGTTGTTACCGTTAATACTGTTGGAATACCTGGTGGTTAAAATACAGTAGCACACGGTATTGCACCAATTATTGATTCTTACGAAGGAAGGCACTACTCAATAATTGTTACAGTAGTTACTGTTCAATATTTTATTTTATTGATTCAATAATTGCTGCATTGATATTTTATATTATTGTTGTTTCAATAATTGTCACTGCACAGTATTTCCCATTATCAGATCAATAATTCATATTATTTGAATAATATTATTAGATAACATTATTGGAAATGTCTAGAAAGTTCTGTCTAAGGAGAGGTTTGGTCATCTAATTGCGCGCCAGTAAGGAGAAATTCTTATTGGAAAGCCCCATATTTCCTGGGAACGGCCTGGTTGTCATAAATGTGATTCTGTAATATTATTTGTGAATAATTAATTATTGATTCATATGATAAGGAAATATTTATTTTATGTGGATATAAATGAGGGATATATTTTTGTGGTTAAAAATGAAGGAGTTAATGTTGAGGTTTTTATCAGTATTTTTGTCGGAATGGAGGTATTAAAAATCAGGGTTTTTGAGATATTTTACGGGAGTTATAATTTTTAATCCGACCGTTGGATCGTGGTAATTTTTGGATATGTTATACATATATATGTTGAGTATATGTCCACAAATTTTGAACAGTTAAAAATGAACGTATGATTTATTATGAATTTTACGAGATGACTGGTCTAGAAATTGTTAAATTTTCGGAGTTTATCATTTTGGTGAAAAATTCTAGAGTTGGTGGGCCCCACTCTTGGTTGGGGAAGAAATGTGCTGAGATTTTTATTCAAATGTGGTAGGCTTGAATAGTAGCAGGTAAAGCCATCAGGTTGTAGGTTAAGTCTGCTTCGGCGTGCTAACATTTTCCTATAAATAGAGGGCTAAGTTAGAATTGAAAATCACACCAGAAACAAGTTTTCTCTCTTTCTCTCTCTAGATTATTGAGTGTATTTTGTGAGTATTTAGATACTTTGAGAGTTTCTATTCATCAGAGCAAGTTTCTTTCAGCCTTATACCGGTATTCCGACCAGAAGTACTGATATTTTGAGGTAAGGGATATTATCTTCTTCTTAAATGATATTTTCTTCAATATCATTATGCCGAAATATTGATATGAACTTTTTATCAAATTTAAAATTTTTTTTGTCGGGGTTACTATTCACGTATACGTTACTATTCACGTATACGGCACTATTCACCGAATAATAAAATTTTCTCTTTTTGTCCAAGATATCTATTATGGTTACTATCTTTGATTGTATCCATGTTTTGATCTTTATTTTTGAATTCTGCTTCACAATTGATTATTATGAAGTATTATTGATCTTGGATAAACTGTTATACGAATCCCTACTATTTGTCCTCCTGTCTCACTGGATTCGTTTTTTTTAAGATATTTTTCATCATCCTCAGTCCTAAATGATGATATTACTGAATATCTTTAGCCTGTATTGCAAAGATGTATGATTACCTGATGAATATCTTTGGCCTGTAGTGCAAAGATGAAAAGGTGTTGAGATAAACATGACCGACTGGTGATACAAATGAATATCTTTGGCCTGTAGTGCAAAGATGAATATTTGGTTAAAGATGATTATTAATTGATAGTACAGGGATAAAATATTGATGATGGACTTTTAAATCTTAGAAGATAGTAGAATTCATTCTCTACTTGACTCTTCTAATGGTTTGTTGTTTCCGCTGCAGTTGTTGATCTAGATCTTGTTGTCGATTATATCCTATCAGATTTTTCCCTGTTGAATACTAATGATAATTTGTTGCATATTATCTTAGTCATAATATTCTTTACTGGGCTAGTTGAGCTCACCCTTTTCCTTTTTGTTCCATTTTTCTTCTCAGGAGGTGAGAACATAGCAGGATTTAGTCGGGGTATGGAGTGATGGTTCTAGAAAGATGTTTTAGCAGTCCTCACTATTTCTGTAAAATAGTGTTTGAATAATTGTAATGAGGACTTATTTGAGTGTGGATATTGTCTAGAAGACAATATTTGTATTAAACTCACAGTATGTGTTGTCGTATTTTGCACGACAATTGTATTACTGAAGTTGTAGTTTACTTTTTGTACCATATATTTGGCGACTCAAAATGGGTGTTGTATACCTATTTTGGGAGCATCACATATTAGTCATTAGGAAATAAACAGACACTTATCTAGTCAAACTATCTAAGCCCAGATCAATTTTTGAAATATTTCGTTGTACCGACGGCTTTATCGGGTAATTATTGAGTCTAAAACTCTGTTCTGTGGTTCAACATTCCTTTAGATAATTTAAATATCAATCGTATTATTTTTCAGTGGCTTATAATAATTTTTAAATAATTATTATAATTTATCATGATTTTTCAAACACTGGAATTATTTTTAAATGATTTAAATATTAAATAATTCTATTATCATTAATATTTAATTAATATTAAATTATTAATGAAACCATTGCCAAAATATTAAAGTTATTTATAATAACTCAAAATATTTTTAAAACATTAATATTACCCTTAATGATTTTTAAAACACTAAAATCATTTTTAAATAATTAATATTAGTATTTAAATATTAATGTATTATTCACCAAAATATTAAAATTCATTTATTATTACTCAAAATATTTTTAAAACATTAATATTACCCTTAAATGATTTTTAAAACATTTAAAATTATTTTTAAATAATTACTATTAATATTTAAATATTAATGTATTATTCACCAAAATATTAAAAGTCATTTATTATTACTTAAAATATTTTTAAATCATTTATATCCTTTTAAATGATTTATAAATCAATAAAATCATTTTTAAACTATTTATTTAATATTATTATTAAATAAATCTAATATCATTTAATATTAAATTATTAATGAAATTTTTCTTAAGTTATTAAAAGTTATATTTTATAACTTAAAATATTTCTATACTATTTATTTTCATTTAAAACGATTTTCATAATATTAAAATTATTTTTAACTAATTTATTTAATAGAATTATTAAATAAATCTAATATCATTATTCATATTAAGTAATTAATGAAATTTGTCGTAAAATATTAAAAGTTATATATTATAACTTAAAATATTTTTAAATACTTTATTTTCATTTAAAATAATTTTTAATATAATAAAATCATTTTTAGTCAATTTATTTAATACATTAACTAAATAAATTTAGTATCATTATTTGTCAAATAAATAATAATATTTATGAAAAATATGTCAAATTATTAAAAGTTAATTTTTATAACATAAAATAATTTTTAAAACTAATTTTGTAATTTTTATAAATTTATTTCTATTTTTAATTGATTTTTGGAAAATAAATTAAATAAAATAAATAAAATTGTCGCTATATCCTTTAGCGACAAAAAGCGTCGCCTAAGGTGTTCTTGAGTAACAAGAACATTCATATGCAGTTTCGGGGGGCTATGTTTGACCAAACATTAAACACTGATTCAATATATTTCTGGGCAGGATAAAGCTTTGATCTTGTAGTACTAGTGTAAGACTACATGATCCAACAACAAACATGGTCAAACAGCATAACACGAGTGAGATCTAGGCTTGTAAAGTGACTGTCAGAGTTGTTCTTCATTTTCTGGGTTACCTAGAAATGAAGAACAGTTCGAGGGGTCATATTTGGGCTTCCACAACTTGAAATCTATGAAATGATTTTGTGATTTAAAGGTTCCAGATTGTAGCCAACATGTAAGAGAATAGATCTAATACATAAAACCAGTCTAACTACATTACAATCTCTAGATCTAGTCCGGTCAAAGCATGTCAGAGATCATGTTCATCAGTTTTCTGGGTTACCCAGAAAACTGATTTCATGATCGTACGACCTACTTTGACCAACCACTACCTTCATTCTGTTAATCATTTAAGTGATCTAAAGGCACGACTTTGTAGTTCATATGACATACTACATCTTAGATACAACAAATATTACAAATCATCAAACCACAGTCAAATCCGAGTCCATGAACATCTTGTCAGAGATTTCTGGGTAACATCTAGGTTACCCAGATTTTCTTGGTCATGGTCGGTCAACCGACTTTGACCTTCAATAACTAACAATCTATACCAGATTTGACCTTGATTCGAGTTATAGATCAAAGCCCACATGACATATTACAACTACAAACATTTAAACATACAAAACCATAAACAAACAGAGATCTATGAGGTCTGACATTTGGTTGTCAGACCATATTTTTCAATTTTCCAGATTTTTGAAAACTTCAAATTCGTGCATATAGATGTTATGGATCTATCATGTGCCAACCCAAATCGCTTAATAACACTATATACAACATGTTTAAAAATTAAAACATAACATCTAACATAGCTTTAATGATCAGAGTTGATTATAGGGTTTTATAGCTTTCTTGGACAAATCTTGATTCTAGGGTTCTTGATATAATCTTGGTGTTTTAGAAACTTGATAAGGGACTGGTCTAGCAATAGAATTCTTGAGTTTAGAGAGAGGGTCTTGGATGTGTGTATGTGTACAAATGGGCTTAAATTATAAACTTTTCTCTCTCATAATCTATATATATTATGTTGTAATGTATATGGTTGAGATATAATGCTGATTTGGGAAGATTTTGGTCACATGGCTGATCTATTAGGTCACCAACTCAATATCTTGGCTAGATTTACAAGTTAACTAATAAAGAATGTGCAAAAGGGCAATTAGGTCATTTTCCTATCAAAATTAATGACACTTACGTAAACTTGCTTAACCCTTAGGGTTTAACCCTAAGGTTGTGAAAATTTTAATTTTCTAGGATTTTTATTTAGGGCAAAAATGGAAATTTAGTTTCCTAAAAATGGAAATTAGAATTTCTTAATTATGCTTAGTTTCCTAATTACATAGAACATGGAAATTAGATTAATGATTTACTAATTAGCATTAAGATTACTAAATTATCGATTAGGGTTTATAATTAGCAAATTAGGATTTTTAATTTAGAAAATTAGGGTTTCTAATTAACAATTAGGGTTTCCAATAATTAGGTATTCCCTAATTAAGTCTATAATTAATAAAATATATTACTAATCATAAAACACAATCACTAAACAGTCTTGAACTTTTATTTGACTTTTCAAATTAGGGTTTTAACAGTTTAACACTAGAATTTTGTCATGATACACCATAATTGACCAACCATTATCTGTATACACATACAGTACAGATTTATAACACTAAAATATAATTAATATTATATTATTATTCTCATTCCTTTTTTAAAATCCAAAATTAGAGTTTTGAATCTATATCCGTCATAACTTTCATATATACCATTATTAATTAAGTTAAAACAATTAACTTAACTAATCTGTATAAATTCATATAATAAAATAGTTATTGTAATAATTCTAATAATTATTTCATATATTTCTTTAGTAATAAAATAATCATATTTTCTTAGAAAATAAACAATAAAAAAAATTATACGCAAAATTTCTTATTTAATTATATCAAAAATATTGGGTTATTACATTCACCCTCCCTTATAAGGATTCCGTCCCCGGAATCACTGTTTCAAAACTTATACATACTAGGGTAAATAATATACGCATTCATTACAAGCAGATCTCGATCAGATTCGATCGAACTGATCTTTAACTATTCAACATAAAGCTTGTCTATCTGATTATACGGAAATTTGATTTCTAATAGAACCCAAATTTCTCCTTCAAAATTTCTTTATAAAACAATTTACTATATATAAGAAAACCATATATAAAAAAAATAAATTTTATTCGAATAATACCTGGTATTTCATCCCCAGCTGCTACAGTATCTTGAATGGTCATATTGAAGACTCTGACGGTTGATTTTGTTGGTTTGTTAGTTGAAGTCGGTCTCGTTATTGCCAGCGTCCCGCTACTTTTTACAGTATTCACACTCCCTGCATCCATTCTCCTTTTTGGACAATCCTTCACCTTATGCTCCATTGATCCACACAGAAAACACCCGTTGTTCACCCTTGGATTGGGGCAGTTGGGAGAGATAAGTCCCTCCTCCCCACACTTGTAGCACACAAAATTTCCCTTGAGACACTCCCCCGAGTGATTCTTACCACAGTTCCCACACTGTACCACCTGCTTCTTTACACCTTCTTGCTTAACCTAGATATTCCCGAAATTATCCCCTTTTCTTTTCCTACTCCCACTACTTGCTTCCACCTTTCCAGCTCCCTCAACCTTACCCTTGTTCTTTCTCTACTTGTTGTAGAGGCTCATGGCATCACTTCCCTCCTTGGCTATGATAGCCTTTTCCAAGAGTGCTGCAAAAGAATTGATCTGCAACACTGCCACCTTGTTGTAAAGCCAGAGTTTTAATCCCAGCTCAAATATCCTTGCCTTTCTTGCCTCCGTATCAACTTGATGTGGAGCAAACCTAAGCTAATTCATTAAACTTTGCGGCATATTCTGCAACTGTCATGTTCTGCTGCTTCAACTCCAAAAATTTTATCTCCATCCTAGCATGCATACTAGATGAGAAATAGTTTTCGAAAAATAATGTCTTAAACCTAGCCCACGTAACCACTCCTTCTCCTGCCCTAGCTTGATTTGCCTCCCAACAAAAATTAACCTCCCATTTCATCATATATGTGGCAAAAGCCATCTTTTATCCCTCATCTACCCTAGCGATCACAAACACCTTTTCAATCTCCTTTACCCAAGTTTGGGCTTTTACAGGGTCAGTTGTACCTCTAAATTTTGGAGGTCCGACTGCCTTGAAGTCTTTGAAGTTCGCCAATCGATTTTTTGGTTGATTCCTTGCGGCTGGTATTTCAGCCTGCATGGCTTGAGCTACCATGTTCGTAAAGTTCTGCATTGGGTCTGGTTGTTGTCCTTCAGCATTGTTGACAAATTTTTCTGCCCTTTGGTTTCGAGTTCGACGTCTTAACGGCATTATCTGGTTAAATAAAACCATAAATTATACTTTATTAACTTACATTCTAAACCTTAACGTATAAGTTTAATATATAATGCGAAGTTTTATACAAAATTTATTTCATTAATCAAGCATAGATTCATATTCATTTAACTAAGTCATAGTACTTTACATAGCATAACACATACTGCTTTAAGCATTCGATATCCCTTTGTGACCACAAAAGTCGAGAATCACTATTACACTTATACAAAAGTTGAGAATATTACATTATACGAACATATTTGTCATATACATAACATCGAACACACATATTCAAACAATACTTATACTACTTATTCACTACGCCTTTTTCTTGATCTTGGACAACCTTTCGACTAATGATCTTCCACCCCACAAATAAAACATACACCTTGCTTCGGGTTGGGACAATGAGGAGAGATATGTCCCTCATGTTCACAATTGTAGCAAAATTTTTCCCCTTTTCTGCATAAGCCTTCATGTTTCTTGTTACAGTTTGTACACTTTTCTATTTTGTTAGCGTTCCCTTAGTTATTATCAAGATTTCCTAAATCGTAGTCTTTCATTTTTCTTTTCCCCTTCTTGCTCGGAGTTGCACACGATTTGTTATTTTTAGCTCCCATATGATTAATTTGGATTTTAAGCTTATCTTGTTCTTCCATTGTTTCTATTAACGCCTTTCGCAATTGACTATTTAGTAGCTTTTCTATTTCCCACAGTTTTTCCAGAGAAGAAACCTTGTTCCTCAGATCTGCACTTCTGTTGATGCGTGATCAGCACTAACTTTAGTGTCTGAATCACTATCTGTCAGTTCTATTGTTATTGGATCTGATACTACACTTTCCACAATAACCACCTCATCAGGGTTGCTTGCAATATGAGCCTCTATTTTAGCTATTTGCTTTGATATTGGCTTAGTTATGGAGATTGGCTCCTTCTTTACGATCTGAGGGTATCCTAATCCTTTTCCACCTGACATCTACACATAAGTTATTTGATTAGTACATAATATACACACAACAATTAATAGTTTTATATAAGTTATCTTTTATTTTATTTTACAATGAAGTTATTTAATTCATCTCCTTTTAAACTTTATTTGAGTCCTTTGTATATTCAATGTTTTCCTATGTCCTAAAGGTTATAACCTAAGATATACCCCACCTAAGGTTTCTAACCTAAAGCTCTGATACCAACTTGTAACGCCCCCAAATTCAGGTACTTGAAACCCGAACTCGGTGCTTCACGATATCATTTCTTTGAGCGGAATAATAACAATAATATAAATATCAAACTTAATTTACATATATCAGAATTGTCTAATCCTAGGTACGCGACCTTTAAAACATTCATTACATGATAATTAATAAATATCACTGCCTTAATAAAGTTTAACTGTTATATAAGATACCACAACTTATTCTGTTTGCTTTCCTTTTCCTTTGTTCTTGGCAGAACCTTCTGTTTGATCACGCTTAGCTGAAAATATTTAAATTTAAAGCAAGAATGAGCATTTGAGTGTCCAGCAAGTAATAACAAACAATAATTATTAGTTAAAAGAAGTAAATATTTTCTTTGTACAACACTTTTACAGCGGAACAATAGTTGTGAAGTAAACTGAACCAATACTGAACAACTTAACCAATAATTTACATTTTTGAAACTATGTACTGACTATATATAGTGATCAATCGACAGACTATGAACTTTATTTTCAATTTTCGAAAAGGTTTACAGAACTTCATCCGCAAACCGTCATAATTTACGGGCACGGAGGGTGATCAGCCCGTTATGCCCTGTATTGATCAATACTACGTGTTCGAACGATATTTTCGTCCAGCATATTCGCCTTAGCCGCACAAAAGTTTTCCATGTTCGGGATGTTCACACTTAGTCTGGAATCCGAACCAAAATAATTCGGTTGGATAACAATAATGTTCTATCATGTTCAACGATATTAATTTTTAAATCTGTGTCTAGCTGGGTCAAATAGCTTAGACAACTTTTAATTAATGTATACATACCGAAATATAATAAGTATGTATCAATAAGTACAACATTTATCCAAGTGAGGACACTTGTATAACCAAATTTAGAAATTAACGAACAGAATATATATCTTGATCTATAATAACAGAATTAAAGAACTTGTAAAACAGATTATAATTTAATAACTTACTTATTCAGAATCATTGCATAAGTATATACAAGGTTAAGATATTTGAACAATGAAAATGAATAGTTCAGATACTAGCATACACATGTCCATTGCATAAAGTAAATGCAAAGGTAGGATACTTGCCTGATCTGCTGCTTACATAACTTAGTTTTATCTTTTATACAAAGACCTATCATTATTAAGATCATTCTGTTGATTAGAATAATATATCATAACACTTAGTACTGCTATTTGCAGTCATCATATAGTTTAAGCACAAAGTCACACACACACACACACACACACACACACACACACACACACACACACACACACACACACACATATATATATATATATATATATATATATATATATTGTAAGACCCCGAATTTTTTTTTAATAAAATAGAATTTCTTTTATTTATTATTTTTAAATAGTAAAGGTTGAATTGATTAATGTGATTAGTTATGGGTACAAATGCGCAAATATTTTAAATAAGCAAGTGGTTATAAAATATTCATTGTTGTCGGAGAATATTCGTTTGGTCGTGGAATATTCTTGCTGTCGGGGAATATTCGTATGACGGCGCAGCCTTGTGTGGGCCCCATAACGGAAAGCGATTGGATAAAAAAACGACAAGTATAAGTTGTTTATAAATAACGGCGTAGTTGTTACCGTTAATACTGTTAGAATACCCTGTGGTTAAAACACAGTAGCACACGGTATTGTACCAATTATTGATTCTTACGTAAGAAGGCACTACTCAATAATTATTACAGTAATTACTGTTTAGTATTTTATTTTATTGATTCAATACTTGCTGCGTTGATATTTTATATTATTGTTGTTTCAATAATTGTCACTACACAGTATTTTTCATTATTGGAGCAATAATTCATATTATCTGAATAATATTATTAGATAACATTATTGGTAATGTCTAGAAAGTTCTGTCTAAGGAGAGGTTTGGTCACCTAATTGCGCGCCAGTAAGGAGAGATCCTTATTAAAAAGCCCCCTCTTTCTTGAGAACTGCTTGGTTGTCAGTATTGTGATTCTGTAATATTATTTATGAATAATTAATTATTGATTTATATGATGAGGAAAATATTCATTTTATGTGGATATAGATGGAAAATTTTTTTAAAGTGACAATTGTTGAAAATCGATATTTTATCTTTTCTGATAAAATAATATTTTATTATATTATTATATAATAATGGTGATATTTTTACAATGAATGTGGGATATATGAGTATATGAGGAGGAAGAGTATTTTTGTTGCAAAAGTTGTTTAAAACATGTTAAACATGTTGGTGGACCCATTTCTTAACTAAAATTTGATTATAGCTTGTAGAATCGACCGTTTGTGGATTTCGGTCAATTTTTGTTTGGAATTTAGAAAAATTTTCTTCTGCAAAGTTGTAGAGAATTGAATTTCCTATAAATTTGCAAGATTCGAATTTTCTGATAAAAGGGCTATTTATTATGAATTATTGAAGTTCTGAAATTCCGGAATAATTGATTTTTGGAAGTTTTAATTGTTTTAATTAACAAAAACATTTTTGTTGTCTTTGGGCTGATTTGTTGACCAAAGAAGAGGGTGCGTAGGAATTTAATATTTATATATATTAATATTATATTAAATTTTCTACTTTGGTGTTCTAAGCATTTTCCTATAAATAGGGTGCTTAGATTAGAATTGAAAATCACACCAGAAACTGAAGTTTTCTCTCTTTTTCTCTCTCTATATTATCGAGCGTATTCTTGTGAGTATTTTGATACTTTGAGTGTTGCTATACGGTGCAAGTTCCGTTCAGCACTATATCCAGTATTCCAGTCAGAAGTACTGTCTTTTCGAGATAAAGGATGTTATTTTTTTTCGTAAATGATATTATTTCTTTTAATATCATTATACCGGAATATTGGAAAGATTTTTCTTGTGAAATTCTTATTTTTTTTCATGTCGGGGTTACTATTCATGAGTTACTATTCACGAGTTACTATTCATGAGTTACTATTCACGAGTTACTATTCACGAGTACTATTCATGAGTTACTATTCACGAGTTACTATTCACGAGTACTATTCACGAAGCATGATAATTTTTTTGTGAAATTTCTATCTTTTAGTGTCGGAGTTACTATTCACGTATACGACACTATTCACGTATACGACACTATTCACGAATACAACACTATTCACAGAAAAATTAAATTTTCTTTTCTGTGTCCAAGATTGTCTGTTATAGTTCCTATCTTTGATTGAATCTATGTTTTGGTCTTCATTCCTGAACTTTAATCCACTCTGGTTAATTATGAAGTATTTTTGAACTTGGATTGTTTAAAGTACGAACTTAATATTTGTTCTTTTGTTTCACTGAATTCGTTTTCTTTAAAATATTTTCATCATCCTCAGTCCTAAATGATGATATAACTGAATATCTTTGGCCTATAGTGCAAAGATGAATGATTTCTGATGAATATCTTTGGCCCGTAGTGCAAAGATGAATAGGTGTTTAGATGAACATGACCGACTGATGAATATCTTTGGCCTGTAGTGCAAAGATGATTGTTTAATTCAAGATGTATATTGATTGATGTTACAGGGATAAAATATCGATGATGGACTTTTAAATTCATAGATGATAGTAGATTTGATTCTCTACTTAACTCTTCTAATGAATTGTTATTTTCGCTACAGTTGTTGATCTAAAACTTGTTGTCTATTGTATTCTATCAGATTTTTCCCTGTTGAAGACTAATGATAATTTGTTGTACATTATCTTAGTCATAATATTCTTTACTGGGCTAGTTGAGCTCACCCTTTTCCTTTTTGTTTCATTTTTCTTCTCAGGAGGCGAGATTATAGCGGGAACTAGTCGGGGTATGGAATGATAGTTCAAGATAGTTGTTTTACTAGTCCTCACTATTTTGTAAAATAGTGTATCAATAATTATAATGAGGACTCCATTTGAGTATGAATACTGTCTAGATGACAATATTTGTATTTAAACTCACAGTATATGTGTTGTCGTATTATGCACGACATTTGTAATAATAAAGTTGTAGTTATTTCTGTACCATGTATTTGGCGACTCAGAATGGGTTAGGTGGAATGGACCTATTTTGGGGGCGTCATATATATATATATATATATATATATATATATATATATATATATATATATATATCAGTCATTAGGAAATAAACAGACACTTATCTAGTCAAACTATCTAAGTCCAGATCAATTTCTAAAATATTTCGGTGTACCGACGGCTTTATCGGGCAATTATCGAGTCTAAAACTATGTTCTGTAGTTCAACATTCCTTTAGATAATTTAAATATCAGTCGTATTATTTTTCAGTGGCTTATAATAAATTTTAAATAATTATTATAATTTATCATGATTTTTCAAACACTTGAATCATTTTTAAATGATTTAAATATTAAATAATTCTACTAGCATTAATATTTAATTAATATTAAATTATTAATGAAACCATTGCCAAAATATTAAAGTTATTTTTAATAATTCAAAATATTTTTAAAACATTAATATTACCCTTAAATAATTTTTAAAACATTTAAAATTATTTTTAAATAATTACTATTAATATTTAAATATTAATGTATTATTCACCAAAATATTAAAAGTCATTTATTATTACTTAAAATATTTTTAAATCATTTATATCCTTTTTAAATAATTTATAAATAAATAAAATCATTTTTAAACTATTTATTTAATATTATTATTAAATAAATCTTACATCATTTAATATTAAATTATTAATGAAATTTTTCTTAAAATATTAAAAGTTATATTTTATAACTTAAAATATTTTTAAACTATTTATTTTTATTAAAAATAATTTTTATAATATTAAAATTATTTTTAACTAATTTATTTAATATAATTATTAAATAAATCTAATATCATTATTAATATTAAGTAATTAATGAAATTTGTCTTAAAATATTAAAAGTTATATTTTTTAACTTAAAATATTTTTAAATACTTTATTTTCATTTAAAATAATTTTTAATATAATAAAATCATTTTTAAAAAATTTATTTAATACATTAACTAAATAAATTTAATATAATTATTTGTCAAATAAATAATAATATTTATGAAAAATATGTCAAATTATTAAATGTTAATTTTTATAACATAAAATAATTTTTAAAACTAATTTTGTAATTTTTATAAATTTATTTCTAATTTTAATTGAATTTTAGAAAATAAATTAAATAAAATAAATAAAACTGTCGCTATATCCTTTAGCGACTGAAAGCGTCGCCTATGGTGTTCTTGAGCACCAAGAACATTCATATGCAGTTTCGAGGGGCTATGTTTGACCAAACATTAAACACTGATTCAATGTGTTTCTAAGCAGATAAAGCATTGATCTTGTAGTACTAGTATAAAACTACATGATCCAACAACAAACATGGTCAAACAGCATAACACGAGTGAGATCTAGGCTTGCAAAGTGACTGTCAGAGTTGTTCTTCATTTTCTGGGTTACCCAGAAATGAAGAACAGTTCGAGGGGTCATATTTAGGCTTCCACAACTTGAAATCTATGAAATGATTTTGTGATTTAAAGGTTCCAGATTGTAGCTAACATGTAAGAGAAAAAATCTAATACATAAAACCAGTCTAACTACATTACAATCTCTAGATCTGGTCCGGTCAAAGCATGTCAAAGATCATGTTCGTCAGTTTTCTAGGTTACTCAGAAAACTGATTTCATAATCGTCCGGCCTACTTTGACCAACCACTACCTTCTTTCTGTTAATCATTTAAGTGATCTAAAGGCACGGCTTTGTAGTTCATATAGCATACTACATCTTAGATACAACAAATATTACCAATCATCAAACCACTGTCAGATCCGAGTCCATGAACATCTTGTCAGAGCTTTCTAGGTAACATCTGGGTTACCCAGATTTGCTTGGTCATAGTCGGTCAACCGACTTTGACCGTCAATAACTAACAATCTATACTAGATCTGACCTTGATTCGAGTTCTAGATCAAAGCCCACATGACATACTACAACTACAAACATTTAAACATACAAAACCATAAACAAACAGAGATCTATGAGGTTTTACATTTGGTTATCAGACCATATTTTCAAGTTTTCCAGATTTTTGAAAACTTAAAATTCATGCATATAGATGTTATGGTTCTATCATGTGCCAACCCAAATCACTTAATAACACTATATACAACATGTTTAAACATTAAAACATAACATCTAACATAACTTTAATGATCAGAGTTGATTCTAGGGTTTTATACCTTTCTTGGACAAATCTTGATTCTAGGGTTCTTGATATGATCTTGGTGTTTTAGAAACTTGATAAGGGACTGGTCTAGCAATAGAATTCGTGAGTTTAGAGAGAGATGGTCTTGGATGTGTGTATGTGTACAAATGGGCTTAAATTATAAACTTTATATATTATGTTGCAATGTATATGGCTGAGATATAATGCTGATTTGTGAAGATTTTGGTCACATGGCTGACCTATTAGGTCACCAACTCAATATCTTGGCTAGATTTACAAGTTAACTAATAAAGAATGTGCAAAAGGGCAATTAGGTCATTTTCCTAGCCAAATTAATGGTACTTAAGTAAACTTGCTTTTAACCCTTAGGGTTTAACCCTAAGATTGTGAAAATTTTAATTTTCTAGGATTTTTATTTAGGGCAAAAATGGAAATTTAGTTTCCTAAAAATGGAAATTAGGATTTCTTAATCATGCTTAGTTTCCTAATTACATAGAACATGGAAATTAGATTAATGATTTACTAATTAGCATTAAGATTACTAAATTATTGATTAGGGTTTATAATTAGGGTTTCTAACTTAGAAAATTAGGGTTTCTAATTAACAATCAGGATTTCCAATAATTAGGTTTTCCCTAATTAAGTCTATAATTAATAAAATATATTATTAATCATAAAACACAATCACTAAACAGTCTTGAACTTGTATTTAACTTTTTAAATTAGGGTTTTAACAATTTAACACTAGGGTTTTGTCACGATACACTATAATTGATCAACCATTATCTGTATACACATACAGTATAGATTTATAACACTGAAATATAATTAATATTATATTATTATTCTTATTTCTTTTTTAAAATTCAAAATTAGGGTTTTGAATCCATATCCGTCATAACTTTCATATATACCATTATTAATTAAGTTAAAACAATTAACTTAACTAATATGAATAAATTCATATAATAAAATAGTTAACGTAATAATTCTAATAATCATTTCATATATTTCTTAGGTAATACAATAATCATATTTTCTTAGAAAATAAACAATAAAAATATTTTTACTACAAAATTAATTTATTATAAGAATATAATTTATAATGATCAATAATTCTTAAAAAAAATTATTAGCAATTATTCATGTAATAAATAAATTTTTATTTATCACATATATACATATATTTTATCTTGCACATATACCCACCTTTATTTTAAAAAAAAAATTATACGCGAAATTTCTTATTTAATTATATCGAAAATATTGGGTTATTACATTCACTCTCTCTTATAAGGATTCCGTCCCTGGAATCACTGTTTCAAAACTTATACATACTAGGGTAAATAACATACACATTCATTACAAGTAGATCTCGATCAGATTCGATCGAACTGATCTTTAACTATTCAACATAAAGTTTGTCTATCTGATTATACGAAAATTTGATTTCTAATAGAACCCAAATTTCTCCTTCAAAATTTTTTTATAAAACAATTTACTATATATAAGAAAACCATATATAAGAAAAATAAATTTTATTCGAATAATACCTGATATTCCATCCCCAGCTGCTACAGTATCCTGAATGGTCATATTGAAGACTCTGGCGGTTGATTTTGTTGGTTTGTTGGTTGAAATCGGTCCCGTTATTGCTAACGTCCCGCTACTTTTCCCAGTATTCACACTCCCTATATCCATTCTCCTTTTTGGACAATCCTTCACCTTATGCTCCATTGATCCACACAGAAAATACCCGTTGTTCACCCTTGGATTGAGGTGTTAGAGTTTATGCTCTAGAGTCCAATTATTTGATATAATTGTTTAACATTTTGATATTATATTTGATTAAATAAAAATGAATGATTTTATTAAGGTTTTATTTACTGCGTTATATAAATGTTAACATAATAAAAGTCCTTAGAATAGTGATACAAATTATATAGCTTCAAGTAAGTGACTTGAACATGAGATTATATAATTACAATTAGTATCATTGCTCTTAAATGTCCCTAGTCGAGTATCATTGTTAATGGGACAACAATGATACATTGAGACTAGTATGTGGATTGACTGATGACCAACTCTCATTGGTCATAAATATATGAGATATTGAGTCAATGCATAGGTACATGTTAGAGAACGATGTACCGGACAGACCCACCATGAGAATTTTATACGGAGCATTATGCGAAGTGTCATTAGCAATTTTCATAGTGACAATGATGTAATGATCCTCCGACCTAAAATCACTATATTACTACACGGGAATTTATGTAATTTGATATCATCAAAGGTCACCTTTAATAGGGTGGACTATAAAGGTGGTTCTTAGGTACATCATAAATTGTGTGAGGAATATGAGTGATCTAGACGGAATTTAACCCTCCCATATAATAAGGGTGATATCCATAGGCCTCTTGATTGAGTAGGACTATGAAATGCATGGCCATGCTCAAACATATAGTCTACTCATTGATCAAGAAAACTTAGATTAAATTATGAAGAGTATGACACATTCTAGGACTCGAGTTTAATCTAAGATGTCAAGGTTAAAAGGATTAAATTACATTAAAACATTGGTCACGAAAAGGTTACATTGAATCATCAATCTTATTATTACTTTGGTAGCAGTGATGCATTACTAGATGCCGCTCACTTTTTATAATTTTATAATATGATTTAAAATTATTGCCAACGTAATAATAACATATAGGGTCACACACATAGAACGTAATTTAAAAGGGAATTAATTTAAATTGTAAGGATTTAAATATATCAATATGATTGATAGTATTTAAATCACGAATTTAAATTAAAAGGATAATTTGTATATATATATATATATATATATATATATATATATATATATATATATATAAATTCGGATTTTAATTAGATTAGGTTTTGATTAATTCCTTCTAACTACTATATATAAGATATATCGGCCATTTAGGAAGAAGAATCATTAACCAAAACCCTAGCTGCTCTTAGAGAGAGACTAGAGAAAACAGTTTTGAAAATTCTCATCCTTGGTGGCTAGTACCGCGGTTCTTTTTCTGCAGATCGTACGACGATTCGCGGGGCATTCGTGTGGATACCGTAGAGGCGCAGTTCGTTTGGATTGCGTTGGAGATTCGACTGCATCGATTCTAGCTTCAATAATTGGTATAAATTTTTAACCACTGAATTAATATGGCTTTCGCGTGGATCCTATTTTAGGGTTTCGAAATTGCACTTTAAATTATTTATTTTCGCTGCGTTTTATGTGTCGAAACCCAACATAGGGCAGTTGGGAGAAATATGTCCCTCCTGCCCACACTTATAGCACACAAACATTCCCTTGAGATACTCCCTCGAGTGATTCTTACCACAGTTCCCACACTGTACCACCTGCTTCTTTACACCTTCTTGCTTAACCTAGATATTCCCGAAACTATCCCCTTTTCTTTTTCCCACTCCTACTCCAACTACTTGCTTCCACCTTTCCAGCTCTCTCAACCTTACCCTTGTTGTTTCTCTCCTTATTGTAGAGGCTCATAGCCTCACTTCCCTCCTTGGCTAGGATAGCCTTTTCCAAGAGAGGTGCGAAAGTATTGATCTGCAACATTACCACCTTGTTGTAAAGCCTGTTTTTTAATCCCAGCTCGAACCCCCTTGCCTTTCTTGCCTCCGTATCAACTTGATGCGGAGCAAACCTAGCTAATTCAATAAACTTTGCGGCATATTCTGCAACTGTCATGTTCTCCTTCTTCAACTCCAAAAATTTTACCTCCATCCTAGCCTGCATACTAGATGAGAAATAGTTTTTGAAAAACAATGTCTTAAACCTAGCCCACATAACCACTCCGTCTCTTGCCCTAGCTTGATTTGCCTCATACCAAAAATTAGCCTCCCCTTTCATCATATACGTGGCAAAAGTCTTCTTTTGCTCCTCATCTACCCTAGTGATCACAAACGCCTTTTCAATCTCTTTTATCCAAGTCTGGGCCGCTACAGGGTCAGTTGTACCTCTAAATTCTGGCGGTTTGACTGCCTTAAAGTCTTTGAAGTTTGCCAATCGATTTTCTGGTTGATTCCCTGCGGCTGGCATTCCAGTCTGCATGGCTTGAGCTACCATGTTCGTAAAGTTCTGCATTGGGTCTGGTTGTTGTCCTCCAGAATTATTGACAGATTCTTCTGCCCTTTGGTTTCGAGTTTGATGTCTTGGCGGCATTATCTAGTTAAACAAAATCATAAATTATACTTTATTAACTTACATTCTAAACCTTACCGTATAAGTTTAATATATAACGCAAATTTTTATACAAAACTTATTTCATTAATCAAACATAGATTCACATTCATTCAACTAAGTCATAGTACTTTACATAGCATAACACATACTGCTTTAAGCATTCGTTATCCCTTTGTGACCACAAAAGTCGAAAATCGCTATTACACTTATACAAAAGTTGAGAATATTACATTATACGAACATATTAATCATATACATAACATCGAACACACATATTTAAACAGTACTTATACTACTTATTCACTACGCCTTTTTCTTGATCTTGGACAACCTTTCACCTGATGACCTTCCACCCCAGAAATAAAACATACACCTTACTTCGAATTGGGATAATGAGGAGAGATATGTCCCTCATGTCCACAATTGTAGCAAACGTTTTCCCCTTTTCTGCATAAGCCTTCATGTTTCTTGTTACAGTTTGTACACTTTTTTATTTTGTTAGCGTTCCCTTGGATATTATTAGGATTTCCTAAATCGCGGTCTTTCATCTTTCTTTTCCCCTTCTTGCTCGGAGCTGCACACGATTTGTTGCTTTTGGCTCTCATCTGATCAATTTAGATTTTAAGCTTATCTTGTTATTTCATTATTTTTATTAACGCTTTTCGTAATTGACTATTTAGTAGCTTTTCTATTTCCCACAGCTTTTTCAGAGAAAAAACCTTGTTCCTCAGATTTTGCATTTCTGTTAATACGTGATCAGCTCCAACTTTAGAGTCTGAATCACTATCCGTCAGTTCTATTATTTATGGATATGGTACTACGCTTTTCACAATAACCACCTCATCAGGGTTGCTTGCAATATGAGCCTCTATTTTAGCTATTGGCTTTGATATTGGCTCGGTTATGGAGATTGGCTCCTTCTTTACGAGCTGAGGGTATCCTAATCCTTTTCCACCTGACATCTACACATAAGTTATTTGATTAGTACATAATATACACACAACAATTAATAGTTTTATATAAGTTATCTTTAATTTCATTTTTCGATGAATTTATTTAATTCATCTCCTTTTAAACTCTACTTGAGTCCTTTGTACATTCAACCTTTCCCTCTGTCCTAAAGGTTATAGCCTAAGGTATACCCCACCCAAGGTTTCTAACCTAAAGCTCTGATACCAAACTTGTGACGCCCCCAAATTCAGGTACTTGAAACCCAAACTCGGTGCTTCACGATATCATTTCTTTGAGCGGAATAATAACAATAATATAAATATTAAACTTAATTTACATATATCAGAGTTGTCTAATCCCAGGTACGTGACCTTTAAAACATTCATTACATGATAATTAATAAATATCATTGTCTTAATAAAGTTTAACTGTTACATAAGATATCACAACTTATTTTGTTTGTTTTCCTTTTCCTTTGTTCTTGGCAAAACCTTCTGGTTGATCATGCTTAGCTGAAAACATTTAAATTTAAAGCAAGAATGAGCATTTGAGTGCCCAGCAAGTAATAGCAAACAATAATTATTAGCTGAAAGAAGTAAACGTTTTCTTTGTACAACACTTCTACAACGGAACAATAGTTGTGAAGTAAACTGAACCAATACTGAATAACTTAACCAATAATTTATATTTTTGAAACTACGTACTGACTATACATGGTGATCAGTCGACAGACTATGAACTTTGTTTTTAATTTTCGAAAAGGTTTTACAGAACTTCATCCGCAAACCGTTATAACTTACGGGCACGAGGATGATCAGCCCATTATGCCCTTTACTGATCAATACTACGTGTTCGAACGATATTTTCGTCCAGCATATCCGCCTTAGGCGCACAAAAGTTTCCCATGTTTGGGATGTTCATACTTAGTCTGGAATCCGAACCAAAATAATTCGGTTGGATAACAATAATGTTTTATCATATTCAACGATATTTTTAAATCTGTGTCTAGCTGGGTCAAATAGCTTAGACGGCTTTTAATTAATGTATATATACCGAAATATAATAAGTATGTATCAATAAGTACAACAATTATCCAACTGAAGACACTTGTATAACCAAATTTAGAAATTAACGAACAGAATATATATCTTGATCTATAATAACAGAATTAAAGAACGTGTACAACATATTGTAATTTAATAACTTACTTATACAGAATCTTTGCATAAGTATATACAAGGTTAAGATATTTGAACAATGAAAAAGAATAGTTCAGATACTAGCTTACACATGTCCATTGTATAAAGTAAATGCAAATGTAAGATACTTGCCTGATCTGCTGCTTACACAACTTAGTTTTATCTTTTATACAAAGACATATCATTAAGAAGATCATTTTGTCGATTAGAATAATATATCATAACACTTAGTACTACTATTTGCAGTCATCATATAGCTTAAGCACATAGTCACACACACACACACACACACACACACACACACACATATATATATATATATATATATATATATATATATATATATATATATATATATATATAATGATATATATATATATATCAGTCATTAGGAAATAAGCAAACACTTATCCAGTCAAACTATCTAAGTCTAGATCAATTTCTGAAATATTTCGGTATACCGACGACTTTATTGGGTAATTATCGAGTCTAAAACTCTGTTCTGTACTTCAAAATTCCTTTAGATAATTTAAATATTTGTCGTATTATTTTTCAGTGGCTTATAATAATTTTTAAATAATTATTATAATTTATCAAGATTTTTCAAACACTGAAATCATTTTAAATGATTGAAATATTAAATAATTTTATTATCTTTAATATTTAATTAATATTAAATTATTAATGAAACCATTGCCAAAATATTAAAGTTATTTATAATAATTCAAAATATTTTTAAAACATTAATATTACCTTTAAATAATTTTTAAAACACTTAAAATTATTTTTAAATAATTACTATTAACATTTAAATATTAATGTATTATTCACCGGAATATTAAAACTCATTTATTATTACTTAAAATATTTTTAAATCATTTCTATCCTTTTTAAATGATTTATAAATCAATAAAATCATTTTTAAACAATTCATTTAATCTTATTATTAAATAAATCTAATATCATTTAATATTAAATTATTAATGAAATTTTTATTAAAATATTAAAAGTTATATTTTATAACTTAAAATATTTTTAAACTATTTATTTTCATTTAAAATACTTTTTATAATATTAAAATCATTTTTAACTAATTTATTTAATATAATTATTAAAAAAATCTAATATCATTATTAATATTAAGTGACTAATGAAATTTGTCTTAAAATATTAAAAGTTATATTTTATAACTTAAAATTTTTTTAAATACTTTATTTTCATTTAAAATAATTTTTAATATAATAAAATTATTTTTAATCAATTTATTTAATACATTAACTAAATAAATTTAATATCATTATTTGTCAAATAAATAATAATATTTATGAAAAATATGTCAAATTATTAAAAGTTAATTTTAATAACTTAAAATAATTTTTAAAACTAATTTTGTAATTTTTATAAATTTATTTCTATTTTTAATTGATTTTTGGAAAATAAATTAAATAAAATTAATAAAACTGTCGCTATATCCTTTAGCAACAGAAAGCGTCGCCTAAGGTGTTCTTGAGCAAGAAGAACATTCATATGTAGTTTCGAGGGGCTATGTTTGACCAAACATTAAACACTGATTCAATGTGTTTCTGGGCAGGATAAAGCTTTGATCTTGTAGTACTAGTGTAAGACTACATGATTCAACAACAAACATGGTCAAACAGCATAACACGAGTGAGATCTAGGCTTGCAAAGTGACTGACAGAGTTGTTCTTCATTTTCTGGGTTACCCAGAAATGAAGAACAGTTCGAGAGGTCATATTTGGGCTTCCACAACTTGAAATCTATGAAATGATTTTGTGATTTAAAGGTTCCAGGTTGTAGACAACATGTAAGAGAACAGGTCTAATGCATAAAACCTGTCTAACTAAATTACAATCTCTAGATCTGGTCCGGTCAAAGCATGTCAGAGATCATGTTCATCAGTTTTCTGGATTACCCAGAAAACTAATTTAATGATCGTCCGCCTACTTTAACCAACCACTACCTTCTTTCTGTTAATCATTTAAGTGATCTAAAGGCACGACTTTGTAGTTCATATAACATACTACATCTTAGATACAACAAATATTACCAATCATCAAACCACTGTCAAATCCGAGTCTATGAACATCTTGTCAGAGCTTTCTGGGTAACATCTGGGTTACCCATATTTGCTTGGTCATGGTCGGTCAAACGACTTTGACCATCAATAACTAACAATCTATACTAGATCTGACCTTGATTCGAGTTCTAGATCAAAGCCCACATGACATACTACAACTACAAACATTTAAACATACAAAACCATAAACAAACAGAGATCTATGAGGTCTGACATTTGGTTGTCAGACCATATTTTTTCAGTTTTCCAGATTTTTGAAAACTTTAAATTCATGCATATAGATGTTATGGATATATCATGTGCCAACCCAGATCACTTAATAACACTATATACAACATGTTTAAACATTAAAACATAACATCTAACATAGCTTTAATGATCAAAGTTAATTCTTGGGTTGTATACCTTTCTTGGACAAATCTTGATTTTAGGGTTCTTGATTGGTGTTTTAGAAAGTTGATAATGGACTGGTCTAGCAATAGAATTCGTGAGTTTAGAGAGAGATGGTCTTGAATGTGTGTATGTGTACAAATGGGCTTAAATTATAAACTTTTCTCTCTCATAATCTATATATATTATGTTGTAATCTATATGGCTGAGATATAATGATGATTTGTGAAGATTTTAATCACATGGCTAATCTATTAAGTCACCAACTCAATATCTTGGCTAGATTTACAAGTTAACTAATAAAGAATGTGCAAAAGGGCAATTAGGTCATTTTGCTAGCAAAATTAATGGTACTTAAGTAAACTTGCTTAACCCTTAGGGTTTGACCCTTAGGGTTTAACCCTAAGATTGTGAAAATTTTAATTTTCTAGGATTTTTATTTAGGGCAAAAATGGAAATTTAGTTTCCTAAAAATGGAAATTAGGATTTCTTAATCATGCTTAGTTTCCTAATTACATAGAACATGGAAATTAGATTAATGATTTACTAATTAGCATTAAGATTACTAAATTAGCGATTAGGGTTTACAATTAAAAAATTAGGGTTTGTAATTAACAATTAGGGTTTTTAATAATTAAGTTTTCCTTAATTAAGTCTATAATTAATAAAATATATTATTAATCATAAAACAGAATCACTAAACACTCTTGAACTTGTATTTGACTTTTCAAATTAGGGTTTTAACAGTTTAACACTAGGGTTTTGTCATGATACACCATAATTGACCAACCATTATCTGTATACACATACAGTACATATTTATAACACTGAAATATAATTAATATTATATTATTATTCTTATTCCTTATTCAAAATCCAAAATTAGGGTTTTAAATCCTTATTCGTCATTACTTTCATATATACCATTATTAACTAAGTTAAAACAATTAACTTAACTAATCTGAATATATTCATATAATAGAATAGTTAATGTAATAATTCTAATAATCATATCATATATTTCTTAAGTAATACAATAATCATATTTTCTTAGAAAATAAATAATAAAAATATTTTTACTACAAAATTAATTTATTATAAGAATATAATTTATAATGATCAATAATTCTTAAAAAAAATTATTAGCAATTATTCATGTAATAAATAATTTTTTATTTATCACATATATACGTACATTTTACCTTGCACATATACCCACCTTTATTTTTTTAAAAAAATTAGATACAAAATTTCTTATTTAATTATATCAAAAATATTGGGATATTACAGTAAGACCCCAATTTTTATGAATAAAGATTTAATTTCTTGAAATATATTTTTAAATATTTTGGTGTGGATTTGATATAATGGTATAGTTGTGGGTAATATTTATAAATCTTGCAAAGTAAGCAAATTGTTATAAAATATTCGATTGGTCAGGAAATATTCGTACGACGACACAATCATTGGTGGACCCCACAACGAAATTATTGTCGAATTTAGAAAACGACATAAATAACTTTTTATAAAAATAACGGCGAAAATTTTACCGTTAACTATTGAAATACCCGGTGATAAAAGTACAATAATACGCATGGTTGCATAGTAGCACACGATACTTGATACTTACATGAGCAGTCACTCAGTTATACTCAATTATTGCTACAGTAATTGCTACATAGTATATTACATTATTGATTCAATTATTGTCATAATATCATCTTCACAATATTTTATATTATTAAATCAATAATTGAGACGACAAAGTTAATCATATTATTATTTGTATTATTGACAATGTCTAGAAAGTTCTGTCGAGTAAAGGGGTTTGGTCACCTAATTGCGCGCCAATAGAGAGAAATACTTATCAAAAAGCCCCCTCTTTCCTAGGAATGATCTGGTTGTTAATATTGCAAGTTATAAATGATGAATAATTATTGTTCAAAAATGTGTTTAGTGAAGCCAAGTGAATTGAGATAAATAGAGGGGTATTTTATGAAGTATTTGTTGTAATTTTTACTTATTATATGGACCCCCACTTACTCATTTTTTAAAATAATCGGTAGAAAGTTATTCAGTATATATATATATATATATATATATATATATATATATATAAGTTTTATTTTTTATGAAAAATATAATATATTATATTTTATTATGCATAGTATTTGCATAGTAAAAAAAAAATTCTTCAGATTGCAGCGCCCGTGAATTCATTACTGTTCATTCGTGATTTTATTTTCTAAATAGTATCCTTCCATTCTCCTATAAATAGGATGCTTAGTTTAAAATTGAAAATCACACCAGAATTAGAGAATTCTTCTTCTATAATATTGAGCGTATTTCTTTAGAGTTTAAGGAAGCTTTGAGTGTAAAAAATAGTATAAGTTTTCTTCAAAAATATTCCCGCCCTACCAGTCAGAAGTACTCTCTTTTTAAGGTAAGGAATATTATTTTTGTTCAATATTCGTAAGAAATAATATTTTCTTCCATACTCTGTAGTATGTAAGTAATATTATTTCATTTTAGATTCAGAATTCTACACTTATTTTGTTAAAGTGTTGCTTTTATACTCCGTGAAATTAGTAGAATATCCTTAAAATTTGCGCTTCATCTAGTATCTTTTCACGAAAATATTATTCTGAACATTCTTGATAATTTTTAATCTTTTCATGTTAGGGTACTATTCACGAGGTACTATTCACAAAGTACTATTCATGGGATACTATTCACCCGGGTATTATTCATGATAAAAATTGATTCCTTTTTTGTCTTAATTATTTTTGATACGATATTATTCTTGAATTTTACTCCACAAAGCAGTATCATGTTGACAATTTGGACATTATTGAGTTCTGGATAAATTAAATTATAAATCTTTAAAAGTTATCCTTGTTTTCATTTAATTGAATTCTTATATCATTGGCATCATCCTCATGCTTATATTGTGATGAAAGTCATCTTTGGTCGTAGTGCATAGATGGACTGTTGATTGGTATGATTATGACCAGGGATTATTCGGTATAATCATGACATGTAATGTTACAAATGATGTGGTAAAAGTCATCATTGGCCCGTAGTGCATTGATGGACAGTTGTTGGCATGATCATGACCATTGGTGATAACACGAATATCTTTGACCCGTAGTGCATGGATAATTCGTGGATGCGATACTAATGAATATCCTTGGCCCGTAGTGCATGGATAATTCAGTGATGTGGCTTATTTATTGAGCTGAGTCTCAGCGATAAAATTGATGATAAACTTTTTAAATCATAGAAGATAGTAGATATCATGCTTTACTTGACTCTTCTAATGGATTACTTGTTCCACTGCAGTTAAACTTGTTGTTTATTGTATTCTATCAGTTTAACACTGTTGAAGGCTAAGGATAATTTATTCTGCATTATCTTAGTCATAATATTTCTTATTGGGCTAGTTGAGCTCACCCTTTTGCTTTCATTGTTCTCTTCAGAAAATGAGAACGTAGCCGGGACTAGTCGGGGAATGGAGTGACGGTCCGAGTTGGTGGCTGTAGTAATCCTCACTATTTTATAAAGTAGTGTGATAATAATTGTAATGAGGACTCCATTTGAGTTTGGATATTGTCTAGAAGACAATATTCGTGTTAAAACTCTCAGCTATGTTTTGTCGTATTTTACACGACGGTTGTATAATTAAGTTTGTATTTGAATTTTGTACCATGTATTTGGCGACTCAGAATGGGTGATGTATACCTATTTTGGGGGCGTCACAATCACGGTTATCTAGGGTTGTTAATCTCATTGAATGGTAAATACTGTAAAACTTTGATTATTCCATAATTGTGAAAAAGTGAAACTGAACTGAAGAATTGAAGCTTTTTACTCATTAATACTTCTTTTAAATTCACTTTTGATAATTTAATTTTTCAAACCAAAACCCTCAATTCATTGGCAAACACTTGGATAAATAACAAACAGTACACTCTCTGTGGGAACATCCTTGCTTGTTGATATACTAATTCTTGAATTAGTAGAATAGGAGTAAGGTTTAATTTTGGAGTGCTAAACGATAGCTCCCAGTTTTAAAAAAGATGGTTATACTATTAGTTGAGGTTCAGATCTTGTTCCACTATATCATCAGCAAAATACCACTATTGTGTTGATTGTTTAGCTGAATCCGTTGTAGATAAACTCATCAAGCATGGATTTCAAAATTGTGAGGAAAATGAAAGATTTCAGAAGTATGAACAAATCTTGAGCGCTATGGAAAAGAGAGATTTTGGGATAAAGGCCTTGAAGATTGAAACTACATTATTAATTATCAAAAGGATACATAGCATCTGAAGCTTAATACTGCGGATGGGTACTTGTAAAGGAGGGCCATTTTGGAGATTTATCTCGTCCATAGTATTAAACTGAGAAATACTGAAAATTAAACTGTAGACGGGAGTTATATTAATCGTCCGATATTCAGATGGATGCTCAAGATTTGTTATAAGGCTAACCTTAAAAGCTATAGATCAGTCCCTTATATATATATATATATATATATATATATATATATATATATATATATATATGTGTGTGTGTGTGTGTGTGTGTGTGTGTGTGTGTGTGTGTGTGTGTGTGTGTGTGTGTGTGTGTGTGTGTGTGTTGGTAAATACTGGTTGAAAATAGGAACAAGTACAAATTGCGGTTTAAAAACCTAGAAATTACAAAACCCAAAAAAAAAAATTAAACAATCACTATTTTTGACAGAATACTATATTTCCTACGGAAATAAACTAGACTAATTAAATCACAAACTGACGCATGGCAGAATATTTTCAAGTACATATTTTTTCGGAATTAAAGTATTTCGAATGAAAATTTTGACAGAAATAATTCCATTGGAAGTAACTATTTTCAACTGAATTTTCGACGAAATTATTTCCGACAAGGTTATATTCGACCAAATTTTGATAGAATATTATGTCGAAAATAATCTAATTCCAATGGAATAAGACTATTTTTGACAAAATATTTTGTTAGAAATAGCATTTTCTTGTAATTAATATTATATATCTAATATATTATGTCATCTTGATGACCAAGTATACTTTGCCTCCAAGTTCATCTTGGTGAACAAGTATACTTAGTCTTCATTCAACTAATGGCCTATATAAGGGCCTAGTTCTCTTTGTAAACATATAATAACCACAATATTTCAATACATCTATTTTTATCTCTAATATTATGTATTGGTATACATTGTACTCGTAATTCACCAGAAAACTTTCACAATATAGAGCGGGACTTTGAAACTATTGTAGTTACTAAGCCCAAAGCTTAATGGACTGATGATGAAAAGACATTATTTGGTATTGAGAAATGTTAGGTAATTGTGTCGCCCCCAAAATAGGTCCACACAACCCATTTTGAGTCGCCAAAATACATGGTACATATTTCAAATACAAATCTTCCTAAATACAACTATTAAATTGTCGTGCAAATACGACAACACATAAGCTATGAGTTTGAATACAAATATTTCACCGTACATAATACGTCAATATCCAAACTCAAATTAAGTCTTCATTATAGTTATTATCACACTATTTCACAACATAGTAAAGACTTCTCTAATAACTATCTCGGACCATTACTCTACTCCCTGACTAGTCCCAGCTACACTTTCATTTCCTGAGAAGAACAATGGAACAAAAAGAAAAATGGTGAGCTCAACTAGCCTAGTAAAGAATATTATGACTAAGATAATGGAGAATAAATTATCTTTAACCTTCAACAATGATAAATCAGATAAAATATAATGGACAACAAGTTTTAGATCTACAACTGCAGCGTAAATAGCAATCTATTAGAAGAGTTAAGTAGAACATCATCAATATTTTATCCCTGTAACACCAATCAATAATTATTTCAAATCAACAATTTATCTTTGTCGTGACACCCCCAAATCCAAGTACTCGAATTTCCCACAGATTTGGTGTTCACTCACCAAATTAAATAACATTTATTTACCCATAGTAAAGATAACAATAAAAATAAAATAGAAATTCTCCCAATAAAGGGTTACAACAACTTAAACAAATCAATCTCAGGTCATCTAACCTTAATACATCAATGTGAAAACTTCATAAACAAATAAGTCTTAAACATAACATCATAAGTCTTAACATAATCATTCTCAATTAATAAATAAGTCTTCATCATTTGCTTGCTTTGCCTTTGCCCTTACTAGTGGATGGTTCATCAACTCTTTCAACCTTAGTTGCAATGTTATTATGCAAGGGTGAGCAACAATTGCCCACAACAATAGTAATAATAATAACATGCGAATAAACAATAGATACTGAACAAAAGAAAGCTCGGTTTTTGAATCAAGATTAGAACAGGAATAAAAAGTACATCTGAGGGTCACTAGACCATGAACTATGTCCTAGGCTTTCAATTATTTCTACATTAAACCTTTAACAATTGTAAGACTATATGGACCTTACTGCTCGTACCTAGGGTGATCATCCCTTAGTACCATGTATGCGCACAACATCTTAAGGTTATTGCGTAATATAATCCCCTGTAACAGGGTTGTTGATAATTTAATTATCTTTAGTCATAATATTTTTTACTGGGCTATTTATGCTTACCCTTTTGCTTTATAATCCTTTTCAGGTAATAAGAGTGTAGCTGGGTTGAGCGGGATAACAGGGGAGTATAGTGATGGTATGTGACTGTTGAAGTTTCTTAATACATTATAAAACAACATGACAATATATAATTGTACTGAGTACTTAAAATGTGTGTGTCGTATTTTATACGTCATTTAATAGTTAATTTTGGTGAACAACAATATGGTGATGAGAACCCGACTTTGGAAGCGTAAAAAATGCACCCCAATAGAATGATGAGGACATAATTATACGAAGAGCTTAAAGGGTGTATTGCCACTATCATACATGATGTCTAACCACATACAAATTTGTGTTATCATAAGATATGGTTGTGCGCATTCACTTGCTGACTATATCTATGAGCATCATCTATATAATCTTGGAGTATGGTTGGAATATAATCCTCAGTTTAAGACAATGGAGATAATTATATGGCAAGAAGATACACACCATTGAAATGAACGAGATAGTAATCTTCTCATTCTTCTTTGTGGTTTATTGGGTTAACCAAGGTTAATTCTCAAGTCCTATGATATCTATTATAACTTAGATGCATGGCCTCCCATGTATGAAGGCTTTCTTGAGCATTTTCTAAAGATTTTAATTCTTAAAACAATTATCGACTGTACCTTTATGTAAAGTACCATTGGTTTGGAGTGTGAGTACTATTATTTGTATTGAAACACACAATTTATTTGTTGTCGTATTTTACACGACAGTTTAATAGTTTTAAATTCACTACTAAAAAAATAGTTATTTGTGATGGCAAAAATCCATCACAAAAAGTAGGAAAACCATCACGAAAGGTTTACGTGATGGCTTTAAGCATCACAATGGTCGTCTTATATATGCCCATCATGAAAAATTTTACGTGATGGTTTTTGAAATCACGCAAACGCTTGGTGCTTTTGTGATGATTAATACAATCACATTAACATGTAATCTATTGTGATTGTCAAAGTCATCACAAAAAAAAAAAACAAAACTAGGGATCAAATATAAGAACGTGAATCTCTATTTACGTATAATTTATTTCACTGTATTTATTGCATCAATATTAATTGTAACAAATTATACTTGTAGGATTCAAACCCTCCCCCCGTTTGGAAACTAAATAATGATTATTACCACTACACCAAAGCTCAGATCAGGATTATAATTTTAAAACAAAATACAAAAAGAAACATATGTGAGTTGACTTACTAAACAAAATTACTTCCACATAAGATTTGGTGATTGCAATGGCAGTCACAAATACTCTATAATGATGGTAAAATTAGTCATCATTGAGAGTCATCATATATTTTATTGTTTTGTGATGGCTTGAAAATTCCATCACAAAATACCTTCTTTTTATAATTGTAAATAAAAGTCATCACAAAAATCTATCTTTTTAATGATTGTCACGGCCGTCATAAAATATTATTTTGATTATTTCTTACATTAAAATATATAGTGATAGCTTAAATGTAATCACGAAAAAGGAATCTCTATAAGTGATGACTTAGTGCGTCACAAAAAGAAAATTTATTTTGCGTGAAAAAATTGGTGTGATTGACATGACCATCACAATTATAATACACTGATGGAAAGATTAGTCATCACTAAGAGCCATCATATATACTATTATTTTGTGATTGCTTAAAAAGTCCATCACAAATTACTATCTTCTGTGATTGTTTTTTAAAATTTTCACAAAGTTCCGTCACGTATTCTTATTTTTCTAGTAGTGATTGAAAGATTTGTATTTGGATTCTGTAGTGTGTATTTGGCGACCCAAAATAGGTTGTGTGGACCTATTTTGGGGTGCCACACATATATTGGGTCATATTTCGAAAATCTCAAAATCGGATGAGTTGGTACATCTATTTAAACTTATACCAATTGGTGACTCTTTCTAATTCGACCAAATTATCAAAATCAACCTTTTCAAAGTCGTCGACATTTATGTCGTTCTTTTTTTCTAAAAATCTCACCCTTTAAATAGGTTAATCGACATAGCGAAATACAAAAGGGCATAGACATGTACATTTCCAAAATCCTAAGAAAATCAATTTCCCCCGGCGTCGACAACCTATAAATATTTCCATTCATCTACACCTATAAATAAGGCATCCATCCATTTATATGGTAAAATGTCTCACTTGTATATTAATTAATGAATTTGTTGAACCTTTAAGGTCAAGTTTACTTACAAGAATTATAATTTCGAAATTACATTCCCATGGAGTTTAATCTTAAGACTATTAATTTTAGAATTAAATAGCACTAGTCACATGTTTGTTGTAAGACCCCAACTTTTATGAATAAAGATTAATTTTTCTCGAAATATATTTTTGAATATTATGGTGTGGATTTGATATAAGGTTATAATCGTGGATAATATTTACAAATTTTGCAAAGTAAGCAAGTTGTTATAAAATATTCGATTGGTCGGAGAATATTCGTTTTAATAGGTAATATTCGTACGACGACACAATCATTGGTGGACCCCACAACGGAAGTATTATCGTAGTTAAAAATGACAAAAATATCTTTTTATAAAAATAACGGCAAAAGTTTTACCGTTAAACTGTTGAACTACCTGGTAGTAAAAGTAAAGTAATATGCGTGGTTGCATAGTAGCACGCGATATTGATTATTGATGCTTACGTGAGAAGTCACTTAGTTATACTCAATTATTGTCACAATAATTGCTGCATAATATCTCTCATATTATTGATTCAATTATTGTCACAGTATCATCTGCATAATATTTTATATTATTAAATCAATAATTGAGACGACAAAGTTATTCATATTATTGTTTACAATATTGACGATGTCTAGACAGTTCTGTCGAGGAGAGATTTGGTCACTTAATTGCGCGCCAATAGGGAGAAATTCTTATCGGAAAGCACTCTCTTTCTTGGAAATGATCTGGTTGTTAAATATTGTGAGTTATAATATTAATGATGAATAAGTTTATGTTAATTAAAGATGATATTGATATTTCTATTGTGTTGAGATTATTAGTGTTAGTGGAAATTGATATTTATTTCGATAATAATTGATTTCTGGAGGTTATATTGACCAATCGGGTAATTAATCGGATAAATGAGCAATTAATTGCTATTAGTTCACATGCATATAACTATTTGTTCACGTGAATGGAACTATTGATTCACATGCATGTACTATTAGGGGAGGTGGTGCAAGTTTGATAATACTTATAGGACTAAATTAAAAATGAAGGAAAAGATGAATGTACTATACTGTAATAATTCGAGCCCCAAAACGTGCAATTATCGAAACTATATTTTCCTATAAATAGAAGCTCATTCTTATTTCATTCTCACCAATTCACTAAGACTCACAAGAGCAATTATAGAGAGATAAGCTATAGAGAGAGAAGTTATAGAGAGAAAGAAGAGTAATCTGCTACTTCACTATTCCAATATCTAGTCTTCTTCTAAGGTAAGGGATATTATTTTTGTTCAGTATTCGTAAGAAGTAATATTTTTTTCCATACTCTGTAGTATGTAAGTAAAATTATTTCGTCTCGTATTCCTGCTTATACCCTCATTTTGTTAAAGTATTGCTTCTGTACTCCGTGAAATTAGTAGAATATCTTTGAAATTTGTGCTTCATCTAGTATCGTTTCACAAGAATATTTTCTGCACATTCTTGTTAAATTTTAAGCTTTTCATGCCGGAGTACTGTCCATGAGTACTATTCATTAATACGGTACTATTCATAAAGTACTATTCACGGGGTACTATTCATAAAATATTATTCACGGATACTATTCACAGGGTACTATTCACGGGGTACTATTTACTAGGTTACTATTCATCCGGAGTACTATTCATGATAAAAATTGATTTCTTTTCGGTCCAAATCATTTTTGATATAATATTATTCTTGAATTTTACTCCACAAAGCAGTATCATATTGACAATTTGGACATTATTAAATTCTGGATAAATTAAATTATAAATCTTTAAAAATTTATCATTTGCTTTCTTTTAATTGAATTCTTATATCATTATCGTTATCCTCATACTTATATTGTAATGAAAGTCATCTTTGGCTTACGTGCATAGATGGACTGTTGATTGGTATGATTATGACCAGGGATCATTCGGTATAATCATGACCCGTAATATTATAAATGATGTGTAAAAGTCCTCATTGACCCGTAGTACATTGATGGACAGTTGCCGATATGATCATGACCATTGGTGAAAACACGAATATCCTTGGCCCGTAGTGCATGGATAATTCGTGCTTGTGATACTATTTGTTAAGCTGAGTCTTAGCGATAAAATTATTGATAAACTTTTTAAATCATAGAAGATAGTAGATATCATGCTCTACTTGACTCTTCTAATGGATTGCTTGTTCCGTTGCAGTTAAACTTGTTGTTTATTAGTTTAACACTGTTGAAGGCTAACGATAATTTATTCTGCATTATGTTAGTCATAATATTTCTTACTAGGCTAGTTGAGCTCACCCTTTTGCTTTTATTGTTCTCTTTAGAAAATGAGAACGTAGCCGGGACTAGTCGGGGAATGGAGTGACGGTCCGAGATGGTGGCTGTAGTAGTCCTCACTATGTTATAAAATAGTGTGATAATAATTGAAATGAGGACTCCATTTGAGTTTAAATATTGTCTACTAGACAATATTCGTGTAAAAATTCTCAGCTCAGATTGTATAATTAAGTTTGTATTTGTATTTTGTACCATGTATTTGGCGACTCAGAATGAGTGATGTATACCTATTTTGGGGGCGTCACATTTATTTTTTATAGAATTATTCATGAGACAACTTAAAATAATCTCATGTTATGTTTGTTTTGTTATTTAAAAGATTGGATAAAAACTTACCGTTTGAACTATCATATCATACTACAAATAACAAAGATATCATATTCTCATTAATTTAAGTATAGATAGACATGATAAGATATATTATTCTTTTTAAGCAAAGTTAAATGTTAATTTTATTCACAAATTTTTAGTCTCAAATAATATGAATTATAATAGACATTATATTAAATAGTTCCTCCTTCAAATTATTTTATTATCCCAAAATTAATAATCATATCTATTTTAAAAAAAAAATAACTTGTGATTAATATTTCAATCTTAAATATAATACTTACAAACAAATATAACATAACTTTAGACTATCGGTTCAGACACAATATTAATTAACTCAAGTCATTATCAAATAAAAACCAATAAAATCATTCATAATACATTATTTCCATCAAATATTCTAGATAAACAAAAAAAATAGTAGTGCTACAGACACAAACTATTTTACAAACTGCTGATGTGACATACTCTACCTCAGTGTATTGATCAATAAATTGTTTCAATGTAATCTTCGGTCCCACATAATATGCTGAGGTGGAGTATGCTACATTAACAGTTTATAAAATATTTATAAAATAATTTGTGTCTCTAATATTATTAAAAAAAAATGAACAAAACAAGAAAAAGATGAGGATGAGAAAGAAAAATGGAATAAGAAAGTAAATAAATGTGGAGGACTACAAAACTCCAACTCCAATATATGGAAAAGTCTTGGCAGACAGGTTTTTTAGACAGGAATATTGGACATTTTTCAAATTTTTTTTTTTTTTTTGCTAGTGACTTCCAAAAAATGTATAGTATTTTTTCTAACAGGAATTTTTACAAAATATAGTGTTTTAGGTGTAAGTTGATACATATACAAATACAGTTATACAGTGTAAGTATTTGGATACATATACAAATACAGGGTTATACAGGAGCACACTCCAACTCCATACAAAACGTGGGACCCGGAACCGATTTTTCTCCTCATCATCCAGCTCATTCTCGGTGTACCCCTTATGGTGTTACGTTGGCACTCTTCCCACCATACCCCCCTCCATCCACTCCTTTTATTATCTCTCTAAAACTCTCTCCCTCTCTCTAAAATTTTCTCTCTCCTTCCCTCCCTATGTTTGTTGTAAGGATGTTATTAATACCCTCATCCCCTTTTATTCCCTCCTTTTTTATACACCACCTTTTTCCTCCATTTGTATTCTCAAAATTATGATGAGCTTTTGCAAGAAAAGTGTTCACTCTTTTTTAGCCTTATCCAATATTGGAATTACTAGTACTAATTGTACTAATACTAGTAATTTTTCACAAGACTCATCCCAACGCCAGTACTCCCGTAATATTCCCTCTACGGCCGTTGCAGGCGCCGGCGGATTAACTTTTTTTACTGTTTCCGGCGAAATTCCCCGACCCATTAACGTAATTGAGTCATCAACCTTCAAGCCACCGTTTTATTCTCCGGCAATGGCTAAACGAGACCCGGGCGGAGTCGGGTTTCTCGACGACGTCGGCGGGAGCGTCAACGGATTGATGTCGTGTACGGAGAGTTTAGGATTTGAGAGTTCTGATGAGAGGAGGGTTGATGATAAAATTGGGAGTAATATTAATGACGGGATGAGGGCGGCAGCGATGGCGGCGAGATCGAGGAAAGTTGAGAAGAGGAAAGTTAGGAAGTTTCCGCCGCCGTTGTCTTCATTGAGTAATGACGGAAAGCCGACTTTTTTTCTCCGGCCGGTTAGGAAAGACGGAAGGTTGGAGCTTACTGAGGTGAAAATTCATCGGTCGGAGATTCTCCGCGCTTCCCGCCAAGATGGACGGTTGATATTGCATCTGGTTCAAGATGAAACTGAGGATTATGACGACGCAGATAATAATAATTGTATTGTAGATGATGTAGTGGAAGATGAAAATGAAGAAGACGATAGTAATGAAGAGAAGGAAGAGGAGAGACTAGAGGGGTGGCAGTTTCCGGCCAGTAGCGGCGGCGGAGGAGAAGGTTTCCGTCGGTGTCATGAGGCTGTGGTGGGCCACAACCACCATCATAATTTACATGGATGGGGACAGCATTGCGTGACGATCAGGTGAAGAGTAAGGCACAGGGAACGAGGTAACAGAATGCAAAAGATGTGCATGTCTGCCGTTGTATGATTTTTCGGATCATAATTCCAAACAGTTTAAAATAATTAGTTTACTTAACTTAGTTTATAAAAATAGATTATATTAATATAACAAAACGTTGCATTTAAAATGCCAACTATCTGTTATACAAATACAATTTATTTTTATAAGACCGTCAGAAATCTAAATATGTATTTCTTATTCAGAGTTTAGAGAGAGGGAGAGAGAGAGAGGAATTTAGTGATAATGTGAAAGGTCTGATATACATTGTGTTTTTTTTTCTCTCTCTAACTCTTGGGGGCAGAAGAAATAGTGGGCAGAGGATGGTGGCATGGAATCTAAAAAGTCTTGAAATGATGGCAAAAAATGAGTGGGGGTCTGTCAGGATAGAGAGAGAGAGTACCAGTTGTGTAGTATGAGAGAGGGGGAGAGAGTTATCAAGTATTTTTTGCTAAATTTAGAAGGATTCAGTTAGTTCTTCTTAGACACAATTTCATGCAGTTTTTCTATTTTAATTGCATTTTTAATATGATGAGTGACAAGAGCTTAAAAATAGAAACAAGTTGGAGAATATATATATATATATATATATATATATATATATATATATATATATATATATATATATATATCAGATTTACTCTAGTTAAAATTTGGAGCGCAAATAGTGCAATTTTGTTAAAAGACAAAAAGGAAAAAATATCAACCACAAAGACGTTACAAAGTTGATAGTACGATAAGTTGGACTCCAGGACCAATTTTGAAAAAGAAAATTAATATATTTTTAATTTTAATAGTATTATTAGAATTCAAATGACCGGAATATATAAAAATGACAATATGTTATAAAAGGTGAAAAAATTATAGTAGAAAGAATTAAAATAATAATTTATTTAAATAGATAACAGATAATTAAGAAAACGGTTAATCATAAAACCTCATAGATTAAGCTATATTTGGTAACTAATTTCAAGCATTGTATTAGAATTAATTTCTAATTTTAATTTATATTATTAGACGTCGACGTCGGGGAAATTCAATTTTCTAAATTGTGCTTCTAGGTTTTTGTATTTTGCTATGTCGATTAATTTATTTTTAAGGGTGAGATTTTAGAAAAAGACCGACATAAATGTCGACAAAATTGAAAAAGATTAATTTTAATGATGGGTCAAATTAGACAGAGCAAGTTGATATAAGTTTAAATGGATGTACCAACTCATCCGAATTTTGAGGCTTTCGCAATATGACCCAATATATGTGTAAGACCCCAACTTATTCATAAATAAAATCGAATTTCCTCTAATTATTATTTTGAATAATAAGGTGTTAAGTTGATATAATACTTTGGTTATGGGTGAAATGTGCAAATTTTACAAAATAAGCAAGTGGTTATAAAATATTCATTATTGTCGGTAAATATTCATTTGGTCGTAGAATATTCTTGCTGTCGGGGAATATTCGTACGATGACGCAACCATTTGTGGGCCCCATAACGAAAAACGGGCAGATGAAAAAAACGACAAGTTTGAGTTTTTACAAATAACGGCGTAGTAGTTACCGTTAACACTGTTGGAATACCTGGTGGTTAAAATACAGTAATACGCGTGGTTGCACAGTAGCACACGGTATTGCACAGTATTGTTGAATTATTGATCCTTACGTAAGAAGGCTCTACTCAATAATTGTTACAGTAATTACTGTTCAATATTTGATTTTATTGATTTAATAATTGCTACGTTGATATTTTATATTATTGTTGTTTCAATAATTGTCACTGCACAGTATCTCCATTATCAGATCAATAATTCATATTATTTGAATAATATTATTAGATAACATTATTGGTAATGTCTAAGAAAGTTCTGTCTAAGGAGATGTTTGGTCACCTAATTACGCGCCAGTAAGGAGAAATCCTTATCGAAAATCCCCTCTTTCCTGGGAGCGACCTGATTGTTATAATTGTGATTCTGTAATATTATTTGTAAATAATTAATTATTGATTTATATGATAAGAAAGTATTTATTTTATGTGGATATAAATGATGAATATATTTATTTTTGTGGATATAAATGAAAGAATTAATGCTGATGTGTTTTTATCAATATTTTATCGGAATGAAGGCATTAAAAATCGTCCGTATGTGAATTTCGGGCATTTTCTGTTTGGAATATGGAAAACCTTTCTTCTACAAAGTTGTAGAGAATTAAATTTTCTATGGAAAGCACATGAGATTCGAATTTTTCTGATAAAAGAGCTATTTATTATGAATTATTGAAGTTTCAAAAATTAAATATTTTTATTATGGGTGGGACCCACTTTTGTTTTTTAAAAATGTGGGTTGCTGAAAAATTTTCCAAGATGGTTGGCTTTGATGTTTCAAGGGAGGTGGGCATAGAATGAAGAAAATCAAATATTATTATTTTATTATTTAGTCTCCTTTGGCGTTCAAAGCATTTTTTTATAAATAAGGTGCTTAGTTAGAATTAAAAATCACACCAGAAACAAGTTTTCTCTCTCTATATATTATCGAGCGTATTTTGTGAGTATTTAGATACTTTGAGAGTTGCTATTCAGTGTAAGTTTTTTTCGACTTTACATCCGATATTTCAATCAGAAATATCGTTATTTTGAGGTAAGGGATGTTATTTTCTTCATAAATGATATTATTTCCTTCAATATCATTATGCTGAGATATTGATATGAATTTTATTGTGGAACTTCTACCTTTTTGTGTTGGGGTTACTATTTACGTATACGACACTATTCACGTATATGACACTATTCACGAATACGACACTATTCATCGAAAAATAAAAATTTCTCTTCTTTGTCCAATATGTCTATTGTTGTTACTATCTTTGATTGTATCCATATTTTGATCTTTATTTTTAAATTCTGCTCCACAATTGATTATTTAGAGTATTTTTGAACTTGGATAAACTGTAATACGAATCCATAATATTTATTCTTTTGTCTCATTGGATTCGTTTTCTTTAAAATATTTTTTATCATCTTCAGTCCTAAATGATGATATTACTGAATATCTTTGGCCTGTAGTGCAAAGGTGAATGATTAACTGATGAATATCTTTGGTCCGTAGTGCAAAGATGAACATGTGTTGAGATGAGCATGACCAACGGGTGATACAAATGAATATCTTTGGCCTGTAGTGCAAAGATGAATATTTGATTCAAGATGTATATTGATTGATGTTACAGAGAAAAAATATTGATGATGGACTTTTAAATTCATAGATGATAGTAGATTTCATTCTCTACTTAACTCTTCTAATGAATTATTGTTTTCGCTGCAGTTGTTGATCTAAAATTTGTTATCTATTATATTCTATCAGATTTTTCCCTGTTGAAGACTATTGATAATTTGTTGTATATTATCTTAGTCATAATATTCTTTACTGGGCTAGTTGAGCTCACCCTTTTCCTTTTTGTCCCATTTTTCTTCTTAGGAGGTGAGAATATAGCAGGAACTAGCCGGGGTATGGAGTGATAGTTCTAGAAAGTTATTTTAGCAGTCCTCACTTTTTTTGTAAAATAGTGTATCAATTATTATAATGAGGACTCCTTTTGAGTTTTAATACTGTTTATTAGACAATATTTGTATTTAAACTCACAGTTTATGTGTTGTCATATTTTGCACGATAATTGTAGTAATAAAGTTGTATTTATTTCTGTACCATATATTTGGCGACTCAGAATGGGTGATGTATACCTATTTTGAGGCCGTCACAGTTGATATCAGAGCTTAGGGATATGGTTTCTGGCGGAGATCGGGGAATAGAGCTAGTAGGGGAGAGACGAGTAAATCCTTCGCTAGTGTGTCCTACCTAAGCTTATTTGTTGGTCGGTCATAATATATGGATATTATGTGATATGTTAATTTGTTTAATTAACCCTTGTTTTATGACAGTATTTAAGAATGGCAGCTGAGAACGTTAATAATGGAGCGTATGAGACTTTGGAAACACCTTTAGTCACCAATCAAGAGAACGTGCAACAGGAAGACAATATTCCTCCCGTAAATAACACTACCGAACAAACAATGAATGATGGGATGTGTAGAAACTTTTTGCAGTTCATGCAAAATCAGACGAGGGAGAGTCGTGTACAAAATACGGGTGGAAATGATTGCAACGCGCGGTTTGTCACAGCCAAGCAGTTCAAGGAGTTGGGACCACCAGAATTTTGGAAAAAGCCGGATCCGATTAAGGCAAAAACTTGGATCAAGCAAATTACCATGATATTCGATGTCTTGGGATGCACGGAAGAACAGAAGGTTCCATTTGCCACCTTTATGTTCCGTGGTGAGGCAGATTACTGGTAGGAATCTGTGAAGCGTACCAAGCCTGCAGCACTCAACATGTCTTGGGAAACGTTTCAGAAACTATTCAATGATAAGTACTTTCCTGAAAGTATTCATCATATAAAAGAGGTAGAGTTTATCAGACTAGAACAAAACAACATGACTGTGTCTCAGTACGAGGCGAAGTTCACAGAGTTATCCAGGTTTGCACCTCATTTGGTAGAGAATGAGGAACGAATGACAAGGATGTTTCTGAGAGGTCTAAACCCGAGATTTGGCAAAATCTTATCTCTCATAAATTTTTTTTATATTCAGATGTTGTAAACAAGGCTCAATTATTAGAGCGAGATAATGAGTATGTTCAACCGACGGACCACAACCAGGGTCATACCGGTGGCAGCAGTCATCGGAGCAATGAAAACCAACGGGGAGGAAAACATTCAGACAAAAGCGGTAACCACTCGAGTGGTAATCGTGGCCATGATAATAGGAGAGGTGAGCTAAGTGGAAATTTCAAAAAGAGGTGATTCAACAATGACGGGAAGACATCAGCACCAGCACCAACAACAAATTCTAGGGGAGGAGAAAGACCGCCAGTTAGATGCTACAAATACGGAGAGGAGGGACACATAAGTCCAAACTGTTCACAGCCTTCCAAGGTGTGTTTCAATTGTGGAAAAGACGGTCATATATCCCGATTTTGTCCGGTAGCAAAGTCAAGTCCAACTGGGACGGCAGAACCAAAGGCGACTACGGACAAAATAAAGTCGGTGGTTCAAGGGAGGACGTTTGTCGTGACTGGCCAAAACGCGAGAAACCCGAACGAGGTGATCACGGGTAAGCTAATCAGAAACTTTTGCGAAGTTTATACTTTGTTAGATATCGGTTCTACCCATTCTTTTATCTCTCCTACTTGTGCTCAACGTTTGAACTTAACTCCGGAGAAATTAGACTTTGACTTATCTGTTGAAACTCTGTTAGGAGAAACTTTCGTTACATCTACTGTTTATAAATCCTGTTTGATCCAAGTTGGTACCATCACATTACCTATCGATCTTATTTCTTTGAAAATACTTACATTTGATGTGATTTTAGGGATTGATAGGTTAACTATTCATCATGCCAAAATTGATTATTTTCGTAAGGTTGTAAGTTTTCATATTCCTAACCAACCTGTTATGCGAATTCAAGCAACTAAACCACTAAAATTAATCACTGTCATATCAAGCCATAAAGCCATTCGTTTATTAAAAAACGGATGTCAAGCTTTCTTAGACCATGTCACGGACTTGAACAAAAACACGTCAGATTTGAATAATATTTCGATTGTTAGTGAATTTCCTAATGTATTTCCTGAAGAACTTCCCGGTCTACCCCCAGAACATGAAGTTGAATTCTTTATTGACCTTGAACCTGGTACAAAGCCCATTTCTAAAACCCCATATCGAATGGCTCCTATTGAACTTCAGGAGTTAAAGGTGCAATTACAGGAGTTGTTAGACATCGGTTTCATTCGTCCTAGTACATCTCCTTGGGGTGCTCCTGTGTTATTCGTAAAGAAGAAAGATGGGAGTATGTGACTTTGTATTGACTATCGAGAATTGAACCATGTCACTATTAAGAATAGGTATCCGTTACCTCGCATTGATGACCTGTTTGACCAGTTGAAAGGAGCACAATTCTTTTCAAAGATCGATCTTCGTTCTGGATATCATCAGCTGAAGATTAAAACTGAGGATATTTCGAAGACTGCCTTCAGAACTCGGTACGGGCATTATGAATTCTTAGTCATGTCTTTTGGATTGACCAATGCTCCTGCTACTTTCATGGATATGATGAACCGTGTGTTCAAGGAATATTTGGATCAGTTCATTGTTATCTTTATTGATGACATCCTCATCTATTTCAAAAGCCGTGAAGATAATGAGCACCATTTGAAGCTAGTACTCCAAAGGCTTCGCGATAACAAACTATATGCCAGGCTGAAGAAATGCGAGTTCTGGCTTGAGGAAGTAGCATTCTTTGGGCACGTGGTGTCAAAACATAGAGTATCTATTGACCCGGCGAAGATTGAAGCAATACAAAGTTAGGAGCAACCAAAGTTGGTGACCGAAGTACGTAGTTTTTTGGGCTTAGCTGGTTATTATCGGAGATTTGGGGAAGGATTTTCTCGAATCGCTACTCCGTTAACTCAGCTGACTTGGAAAGATACAAAATTTGGTTGGAGCGAGGAATGCGAGAAGAGTTTCCAAGAGCTCAAGAGAAGACTCATTTCGGCACCTGTTCTGACAATACCATCTGGTTCGGATGGATTTGTTATCTACAACGATGCTTCAGGCAAAGGGTTAGAATGTGTTCTCTGTTAGGTTTGTAATATTCATGAACGCAATCAAATTGCACAAAGTAAGCGAAAACGTGTAAAAATCAGAGTTTAAAAATTTTACAAATCATATACCCGGATCATCAGTTATGCACAATAATTAATTAAACGAAAAGATAAAGAACAACAAGCATACCCTTGAAGATCTGAGCTTTCTCAGATACGAGTTCACCTCCAAATCCTTTCGCGTTCAACTTGAATCCACCGAGTTTGGTTCCTTCCTTTGATCAACGTTAGCCACCCAAGTGTTTGGCCTCTAAAGGTGATCCATCAAGGAAGAAGAAAAATTCAAGAAGATGGGTATTTGACAAAACCCTAGTTTTTCTATCTCTCATAGAAAATGAGCGTATTTTGCAACAATTGGAATTACGTTTGTTGTGAAAAAGTCAACAACAACTCTATCACCCATAATAAGACTCCTCTTATTTATAAATGTGGGCTACCCTCCTTAACCATTAAGGAAATGAGTTTTATTTTAATTAATTAAACTCCTTTAATTAATTAGGCTCCCAATCTTATTAGGAATAATTAATTAAAATCTTTTAATTAATTAGCCTCCTAATCTTATTAGGAATATATAAGAGTACTTTTATTAATTAATTTCTAAACTCCTTTAGGAATTAAATAACAATAATAGTAATAATAATAATAAGACTCCTCTTATTAATTTATATTTAATATTTTCAAGATATTAAATAATAAATATTAAGCTATTTAATTTATTCTATCACCATAGATTAAATTAAATATACTTAACTTATTATTACGATTATGCCATTAATTTCTTAAATAATTATTCTTCATTTTATGGTATGACCCTTTAGGTTCTCCATATTAAACTAGTTGTGAATAAATCAATTAGAGTAATTCTAATCTTATTTAAATAAATAAATTAAACTATTAATTTATTTAAATAAATAATATTTATTCTACATTAGGGATAAGTCTCCCTAGCGATTAACGACTTTCCAGATAATATAGATTTCAATATTAATCATAAAAGAACCTTTGAGTAAATAGTTACCGTACAATTCAATCCTTCCACCATACAATGTCCCAATTAAATATAAGACATGAAATTACTGTTAAGTCTTATTTTATTTAATTATATGTATTTCGACTCTTAAATGCACAACTCCAAATAATACAAATTAGAAACTCCTTTCTAATTTCATTCTGCCTTGGCCAAAGACTACCGTGTTGTCATTTATCGAATCACATAGGACATTTCTCTTCTTTTAGTAGAAGTGGTAGATTCTTTATTGATCATACTTTATCTCCATGTACAACTTATTATACCCAATCATACCCTTTGATATACCTTAAGGGTCTTAAGGAATAAGTCAAAGTATAACTTATCATACACAAGATACTATGATGATCTCAAGTCCAAGGATCACTTGAACTACTATCACTATAGAAATTCCTATTGACAGGCGAGTAAAACTCCATTAGGTATTCCTTAGCGAGCCACGTTCAGTGTACTTATTCTCTAATAAGCACCTACATACTTGCTTTAGTGTCTCCACACAAATGATCATGAGATTAATCATCCTTATCTAATGAGCAAGCAACGTACGTACCAATCTATTCGGATTCACTAATCCCCAATTTAGTAATCCAACGATTGGGAACTATTTTAGTTTTAAGCTTTCTAAGAATTTAGATCTCATTAGAATGATCATCATCATTATTGTAAAAGCATTGCTTAAAACTATGGGTTTATCACATATTATAAAACAACATCATATAGATAATTAAAAGCCTTTAATAAATTAATATTTTTATTAATAAATAAATAAGATTGTTACAAAATATATGCTTTATCATCAAACATGATTGGCTTGTGTGCATACTACTTTCAATCTCCCACTTTCACTAAAGCCAATCGCTATGGTATCTCATACCCTTCTTCTCTAAGTGACGATTATCCTGCTGTTGGATAAGCTTTAGTTAATGGATATGTAATGTTGTTCTTAAGAGTCCACTATCTCTATAGTGATTTCCCATCTTTCAATGATTTTTATAATCAAATGAAAGTTCCACAACACATGTTTAGATTCAAGATGAGACTTAGGAACTATTCCTAGTTCTGTAACGAACTTTTTGTCTAAACAATCAACTTGAAGCTTCATTTACAGCTATATACTTTGTCTTTATCACTAAACTAACAACTCTTTGCTGTTTGAAAACTTTCTAATTCATTGCACCACCGTTCAAGGTAACGCTTTACCTTAAAGTGGATTTTCTGTCGTCTTGGTCTATCTGAAAAACTTGAGTCTGTTAAGCCCTCTAGTGTCGTTTAAGTACTTTAAGATATTTTTCACTGACTCACAATGAACTTCTCCATAATATGACTGATCAACATCAAGTCTCGTATATTTTATTGTATACATGATAGTTACTCATGCGATCTCTCTTTTATGAGTCTATAGGGACTATTAAGAGAGATACACTCCAGGGCTCATCAACATGAGACATCCCATGGAGTTTGCCATGCTAAACGACTTTAGCATCAAATGAATATACGTTTCTTGGGTTAAGTCGAGTATTCTCTTAAATTTATCTATATAGATTTGTATCTCCAATTAAGATACTCTACCCAAATCATTCATGAAAGAATATTTAGACAACTTTATCTTTACTAATTGTAGCATTAGTATGTCATTCCTTATCTATAATATATCAATATATAATATTAGGAATGTCACAACGCTCCCACTGACCCTCATGTACACACTAGATTCATTCTTGTTTTTGATAAAATCAAACTCTTTTGATTATTTTATTAAAACGAATGTTCCATTTTTTAGAAACTTGCTTCAATCCATTTTTCTGAGTGTCTACAACTCTTACCTTATCGTATGTAACTGGATCATCATCTTCTATGATGTGTACCTCATCATCATCATCTATGAAGAATCCATACCTCCTAGGTATCTTCGGTACTATTCCAGATTTACGATTCGGTTGTGGTACAATAGGTCTATCTACATGTTTCTCTTATTTGACTTATAGTATTTTGTGGTTCTTGAACTCTTCAAGATCTATTATCCTCCCACTAGCCCCTTCAATGATAAACACATTTATCTTAGAAGGCAACATGTATCACAACAAACACCTTTTGCTAAGTAAGATTATAGAACATATATCCTAAACTTACTTTAGGATGTCCCACAAATTTGTACTTGTCAAATCTTGTCCCAAGCTTATCTTTTAAAACCTTTCCACATAAGTTGGACAACCCCTTATCTTAACATACTTAAGATTAGGAATCCTCCTTGTCCATAACTTTTATGGAGTCTTAGGGCTGGATTTTGAGGTTATCTTTTGTAGATATGCAACCATTTCTAGGGCATGACCCCAGAGGGATACTGAAATATCGGTAAAATCATTATGGACCGCACCATGTCCAACAAGGTACGATTTTTTCTTTCAGATGCATCAATTAATTATTGCGTATCAGGAGACATCCATTGTGAGAAAACCATTTAAGATGATCTAAAAACTTATTGCACAAGTGTTTATTCCTTGATTCAATCAAAGAATCTTAATACTTTGCCAATTTGTTTCACTTCTGAATTCTTTGAACCTTTCAAATAATTCACACTTGTATTTCAGCAAATATACACATTTAACTCTTTGAATGATCATCTCCTTTTATATACTAATTTGTTCAATATGCAAAATTATTTTCACGTAAGTCAAGCATACAAAATCCATTAAGTAATATTCCAGTTCTATAAAAATATTATTATTATAAATAAAACAACAATTATTCTTAAATATATTACCAAATTTCATTGTCCAACAATAAAGTGGAAATAATATTTCTAACAAAAACTGGAATACAATAACATCTTATTGACTTAATAGATTTGCCCGTAGGCAATGCTAAACTATAAGTTCCTATGACTGATACAGCAACCTTTGCTTCATTTTCCACACATAGGATTACTTATATTTGTTTAGCTTTCTACTTCTGCTTGGTCCCTTCATAAATTTGTATTTATGATAACCAAAGTCGGTATCCAATACCCAAGTAGAACCTTGACTTAAAGAAAAATTTATTTTAAATCATGAATAAATTTATATTTGTAACCGAAACTTCACTAAGCTTCTTTGGTTAGCCTTTGCAAGATGCTTCTCGCAGTTTCTTTCCAGTGTCCAAGCTTATTGCACTGGAAGCAAACTCCTTTGCTATCCGTATCAGTTTTGTTCTTATTATCCTTTGTTTTTGCCTTTCTATTTACCTTCTTTGAATTGTTCTTCTTTTCAGAAGATCATTTGGCCCCTACCAGTAAGACATGGTCTTTTCTAGGTTGGAAAGCGACTCTCAATATTTTTCAATATGTTAAGCAAATCAGCGAGACTGATATCTAGCTTGTTCATATGAAAAATTCACAACAATTGTGAAAGGAGTCCGAGAGTGAGTTCAAGATCAAATCTTGGCTCAACTCTTCAACCATAACAAAACCTGTTGTCCTAATTGATCAATTAAATTGATCATGTTTAGGACATGTGTCTATACTGTAGTATCGTTGGTCATTCTAGATCGAAGAGCTCCTTAGATATCTGATATCTATTACTTTCCTCACCATCAACTACTTGACGTGCAGGAGTATAGTATGAGCATCCATAGTTTCATGCGAAAGCTGAAGCTCGTTACTCATGGATGCGAGCATGATGCATTGAGCCAACTGTGGATCATCTTGCCATTTTCTAAAAGTAGCAATCTCTTCCTCAGAGGCATTGTCTGCAACTATTGCAGGGATAGGCTTATTAAGGACATAAGATAGCTTTTCAGCCATGAGAACTATTCTCAAATTCCTTAACCAATGCATTTAATTCGATCCGGTTAAATAACATCTAATATGCTTCACAGTGATAATAATTTAGACATTGTAAAATTCTGTAAATGAATTTGTAATTAACAATATTTTAGCATACATTCTTTTATTAATTACCAAAATAATTTAGGTCTTGTTTTAAATTGGTATCTCCCACTATTTTTATCAAACTATATTACCCTCACTTATATAGTTCGGCAAAATCTAATTAAAGATTTGCTAGTGAGATTAAGTATCCCATTTCAAATGTATATAGCCTTGTCGTGACACAACAAACTATATATAAATAAATAGGTAGACAACTCTTATCAATTACATCATCATGTAACTCCTTTGTTTTGCCTCTTAGATTATTTTGATCAAATGGTGGCACATCCGAATCAAAATTATCTAAGTTAAGTCCAACCTAGCACTTTATATATTCAAAAAAGAAAAACATTGTCCTTGTGGTGACACAACAAAACATCATTGTTAAATTTTCTTTATAAGCATCAAATGTGATAAAATTAACATCTCAAAGAATTAAGATAAGCCTTGTGGTGACACAACAAACTTATAATAATTAATTGATACTCTATTATTTTTATCATGCTAGAAGGCGACGTTCGATATTCCAAATATCTTTAAACGCTTAGGACTTAATATAATTTATTTGAGGGGTTTGTTATTAATTTGTCTCATCTTGTTTAGCGCGCATGCACATATATATATATAAAATACGTGTCATAATAATTAACATGCGAAGCATGTTTGCATAATATATAATATATATATATATATATATATATATATATATATATATATATATAGTATAAGCATGCACATATAGAATACTATATTATATCCGGATTGATTATGGACTTTTATTCTAGTTTGGTTCACTAGAGCCACCAAGTGAACCAAAAGGTCAAACCCTAGGGGTACAAGAAATAATATTTAAATATAACTATTACATTTAAACCCGGGCTCCATTACAAACGGGTCTTCAAGCCCTCCTTACTCCTTGATTTCCAATTTTTTAAAATTAATTCTAACTATTCCTATTACAAAACTATTTAAAATAAATAGAAACCTTGATCAGCAGTCAAGGGGAAGTACATTGGAGGGAGTTAGAATTTACATTAAGAAAAAATTAGGAAAGACGAGGTACGCATACCCCATTTAATAAAACTCATACATTCATGCATCCAACTAAAATAAAATTCAATCACATTGGTCAATAGTCCATAATCAATCCCATTTATTATCATACACATCTACATATGCATCAATAAATAACATTCATCTCATGAATAATAATCATTCAATATATATATATTGATATCATTTAATGGACAAATTTAGTTAGCATAAAATCTAATTTTGAATCAAAATAAACTCTTTTATTTTAATCCAAATTTAAATAAAAATAAACTTCTTTTATTTTAATTTATCTAATTTTGAATAAAATAAACTATTTTATTTTAATCAAAATAAACTCATTTATTTTAATTAATTATGGAATCCAATTTCAAGTAAAAAAAAAACTCCTTTATTAAAAAAAATACAGATTCTCTTTCCTATTCATAAATAAACTCCTTTATTTTGAATAATATGATATCTTATTCCATATCTAAATAAACTCTTTTATTTAAGGAAATACGGATTTTCTTTCCTATTCATAAATAAACTCCTTTATTTTGAATAATATAAAATCTTATTTCATATCTAAATAAACTCCTTTATTTAAGAAAATATGGAATTCAATTTCAACTCTAATTAGTTATCATGGAATTCAATTCTAACTCTAATTAGTTAGCATGAAATCTAATTTTAAAATTAAAATAAACTTTTTATTTTAATATTAAAAAAATTAAAAATAATATATATATATATATATATATATATATATATATATATATATATATATATATATATATATAAACATAAGAAATCATGATACAGGATCATACTAACCACGTTATGCCCTTGTTAAGTGTTAACTATCAATTCGCCTATTAACTGAAGCATGTCTAGGACAAACTTTTGAAGAAATAAATCAGTGAACTATATTTATATATATATATATATATATAATCTGTTCCAAAAACAATACAGACTCAGCGAGGACCGGGACAGCGAAATCAAACTTCCCAATCCGTGGTTTCGCCAATTGATTACGTGTTTTTTGTTTTTTTTTTATTTTTTTAATAAATTTTATACAACAAATTATACACAATTAAATTGTTCTAAACACATATCAATATACATATTAAATTTGACAATTAATAATTCACATAAAAGTTTGGCTCTGATACCACTGTTAGGTTTGTAATATTCATGAACGCAATCAAATTGTACAAAGTAAGCGGAAACGTGTAAAAATCAGAGTTTAAAAATTTTACAAACCATATACCCGGATCATCCTTTATGCACAATTATTAATTAAACGAAAAGATAAAGAACAAGAATCATACCCTTGAAGATTCGAGCTTCCTCAGGTACGAGTTCACCTCCAAATCCTTTCGCGTTCAACTTGAATCCACCGGGTTTGGTTCCTTTCTTTGATCAACATTAGCCACCCAAGTGTTTGGCCACTAAAGGTGATCCATCAAGGAAGAAGAAAAATTCAAGAAGATGGGTATTTGGAAAAAATTCTAATTTTTCTATCTCTCATAGAAAAGGAGCGTACTCTCCAACAATTGAAATCACGTCTGTAAGACCCCGAATTTTATCAAATAAAAGTATTCAATTTTTTTATTTAGTAAATGGGTAAATTGATAAAAAGTTAAAGTTAAGGGTGATATGTGAATATTTTTCAAAATAAGCAAGTGGTTATAAAATATTCATTTTGTCGGGGAATATTCGTTTGGTCGTGGAATATTCTTTTTGTCGGAGAATATTCGTATGACGGCGCAGCTATTTGTGGGCCCCATAACAGAATAACTGTCGGATGAAGAAAACGATAAATTTGAGTTTTTATAAATAACGGCGTAGTTGTTACCGTTAACACTGTTAGAATACCCGGTGGTTAAAATACAGTAATACGCGTTATTGCACAGTAGCACACGATATTGCACAGTATTTTTTGATTCTTACGTAAGAAGGCACTACTCAATAATTGTTACAGTAATTACTGTTCAATATTTTATTTTATTGATTCAATAATTGCTACGTTGAAATTTTATATTATTGTTGTTCAATAATTGTCACTGCATAGTATTTTTCATTATCAGATCAATAATTTATATTATTTGAATAATATTATTAGATAGCATTATTGGCAATGTCTAGAAAGTTCTGTCTAAGGAGAGGTTTGATCACCTAATTGCGCGCCAGTAAGGAGAAATCCTTATTGAAAAGCCCCCTCTTTCCTGGGAAACGGCCTGGTTGTCATAATTATGATTTTGTAATATTATTTGTGAATAATTAATTATTAATTTATATGATAAGAAAATATTTATTTGTTGTGGATATAAATGACGGATTTATTTATGTGGTTATTATTGAAGGAATTAATGTTGAGGAGTTTTATCAGTATTTCTGTCGGAATGGAGGTATTAAAAATCAAATCAGTATTTTTCAGATATATTGCGTTAGTTATAATTTTTAATCCGACCGTTGGATCATTGTGATTTTTTGGATATGTTATACATATATAAGTTGAATATATGTCCACAAATTTTGAACCGTTAAAAATGAACGTATGATTTGTTATGAATTTTAAGAGGTGACTGATTCAGAAATTAGGTTTATAAATGATTTTGGTGGAAAATTCTAGAATTGAGTGGGCCCCACTTGTAGTTGGTGAAGAAATGTGCTGAATTTTATTTCAAATGTGGTGGGTGGCAATAGTAACAGGTAAAACCATCAGGTTACAGGTCAAGTCTATTTCGGCGTGCTAACATTTTCCTATAAATAGAGGGCTAAGTTAGAATTGAAATCACACCAGAATTCATAAGTTTTCTCTCTTTCTCTCTCTATATTATGAAGCATATTTTGTGAGTATTTAGATACTTTGAGAGTTGCTATTCAGTGCAAGTTTCCTTCGACTTTGCATTCCAGTCAGAAATATTGCACTTTTGAGGTAAGGGATAGTAATGGATAGTAAAAGATTTTAAGGGTTGTTATGTTTTTCAGTTCGTACTTTTAACGACCTTCAGAAAATTCTGGAAAAATTTGAAATGATATTTTGATGAGTTTTATTGATTGTGTCCGAAAATGGTGATTTTTGGATGTATAGATTAAGAGTTATGAATTTTACGGAAAAAGACTATTTTAAAAGTAACCGCTTATAATTTCTTGTAGTTAACTCCAAAATTGATAAAAAAAAATTTGGAAGTATATTTATATTATATCAGTATACTCTGTGAATTTTAGAATTTTTGGATAATAGTACAATTTATGATAAATATCTAAATATTCGGCGGTTTTGGCCATATGAAAAATAGTAAATGAATTTTAAAAATTCTGAGAAAAATATATGTTCACTATGTGACTATATTATGCTAAATCTCAAAAAAAAATATTTTTTGGAACTGATTTGGTATTTTTCATGAAAATAGTCTAGTTATGAGTAAATAAATTAAATATGTTATGTAAAGTAAGAAAGTTGAAAAATAGGATTTTATGGCTTGAGAATCCTATATGAGGTATATGCAGCTTTTTGATGAAGGTTTTTGATTATTGGTGATGAAATTTTATGAATTTGACATTTTAGGATGATTAAATACATTATTTAGTAAAGTGTAAACAATTAAAATAAATTGTTTATAAGTTTAATAAATATTATTCTTTGAATATCATTATACCGAAATATTGGTATGTATTTTATTGTGAAATTTCTACCTTTTTCATGTCGAGTTACTATTTATGAGTTACAATTCACGAGTTAGTAGTCACGACAAAATTGGTTTCTTTTTCTGACCGAATTATAGTTAATTTATGAATATTACTCTTGAAATTAAATCTATATTTTGATCATATTATTTTTATTATCATATATAACATTTTAATAACCCTGATGTTGAAATTCTCTTTCACTTGAGTGTAAAGATGGGTAGATTATTGGTATGATCATGACTATGGGTTCTCTTTGGCCAGTAGTGCAAAGTTGAATTGTTGACTGGTATGATCATGACCATTGAATTTATAACTGAATATTTTTAGCTTAAGTGTAAAGGTGAATTGATCAACATGGTTATAATTATTGTTTATATAATTCTAAAATGATTATATATTTCTTTGAGATATTAATATATTTGGCCTATAGTGCAAATATGAACTGTTGAAGAATATCTTTGGCCTGTAGTGCAAAGATAAATTATTGATGAATATCTTTGGCCTGTAGTGCAAAGATGACCTGTTGATGAATATCTTTGGCCAGTAGTGCAAAGATGAACTGTTGATGAATATTTTTGGCCCGTACTGCAAAGATAAAATGATTAGTATGATTATGAATAGGAACTGTGATTTGGTATAACCATGATCTTTGATGTTTCAGGTAAAGATAGTTGATAAAAATTATCTTCATCCTGGATGAAAAGAGGAATTTAGAACTACAATTATGATTATGAGTTATTCATATAATTGTGGACCAGAATTGTTGATTGATGTTACAGGGATAAAACATTGTTGGTGAATTTTTAACATGAAGAAGATAATAGACTTTATAGTCTATTTGACTCTTATAATGGATTGCTTGTTCCGCTGCAACTATGGTTGAAAATTTTTATTATCTACCATATGTTCTAAATCTCTGATTTATTACTAATGAAGGCTATTGATAATTTAATTATCTTTAGTCATGATATTCTTTACTGAGCTAGTTGTGCTTACCCTTTTGCTTCACCATTCCTTTCAGGTAATAAGAGTGTAGCTGGGTCGAGCGGGGGTAACAAGGGAATAGAACGGTGGTCTCTAGCTGTGGAGTTCTCCCTAAGCAATATAGAAAAGTTCATTTAGTAGTTATATTTGGTGAATCCAATAGGGTAAGGCGTACCCAACGTTGGAAGGGTGTTTTGCCACTATCATACAAGATGTCTAATGACGTACAACCTCGTATCATTATAAGACAGGGATGTGCTCATCCACTTGCTGAGTATATTTACGAGCACTACCTATATAATCTTGGTGTTTGTTTGAAGTATAATTCTCAATTAGAGACAGTGGAGATAATGATATGTCAAGAGAAGACTCATCATTGGGAAGAATATGATAGTAAACTTCTCATTTTTCTTTGGGGTCTATTGGATCAACCAAGGATAATTCTGTGGCCATATGATATCTATCATAACCTAGACGTATGGCCTCCCATGTACAAAGGTTTTCTTGAGCACTTTCTAAATATTCTAATTTCTAAAACAGTTTTTGACTATACCTTTATGTAAGGTGTCATTGTGAGGTGCTGTCCACGGTTGGGACATGAGTCACATTTGGTATATATTTGTATCCAAACTCACAGCATATGTGTTGTTGTATTTTGCACGATAATTATTGTAATAAAGTTATAGTTGTTTTCTGTACCATGTATTTGGCGACTCAGAATAGGTTGGATGGAATGGACCTATTTTGGGGTCGTTACATTTTGATATCAGAGCTTAGGGATATCGTCTCTCGCGGAGATCGGAGAATATAACTAGGAGGGGAGAGATGAGTAAATCCTTCGCTAGTGTGTCCTACCTATGCTTATTTGTTTGTCAGTCATAATATCGGGATATTATGTGATATGTTAATTTGTTAAATTAACCCTTATTTTGAAGCTGTATTCTAGAATGATATCTGAAATACAGGAGATGAGCAATGGAGAAATCATGATGACAGGGAAGATGGAATCTGAAATGAAAGCAAGGTATTCTCAACTCTTTGAAATACCAGGTACGTAAATTTCGGGGACGAAATTTCATAAGGAGGGGAGATTGTAAGACCCCGAATTTTATTAAATAAAAGTATTCAATTTTTTTATTTGGTAAATGGTTAAATTGATAAAAAGTTAAAGTTAAGGGTGATATATGAATATTTTTCAAAATAAGCAAGTGGTTATAAAATATTCATTTTGTCGGGGAATATTTGTTTGGTCGTGGAATATTCTTTCTGTAGGGGAATATTCGTACGACGGCGCAGCTATTTGTGGGCCCCATAACAGAATAACTGTCGGATGAAGAAAACGATAAATTTGAGTTTTTACAAATAACGGCGTAGTTGTTACCGTTAACACTGTTAGAATACCCGGTGGTTAAAATACAGTAATACGCGTTATTGCACAGTAGCACACGATATTGCACAGTATTTTTTGATTCTTACATAAGAAGGCACTACTCAATAATTGTTACAGTAATTAATGTTCAATATTTTATTTTATTGATTCAATAATTGCTACGTTGAAATTTTATATTATTGTTGTTCAATAATTGTCACTGCACAGTATTTTCCATTATCAGATCAATAATTCATATTATTTGAATAATATTATTAGATAGCATTATTGGCAATGTCTAGAAAGTTCTGTCTAAGGAGAGGTTTGGTCACCTAATTGCGCGCCAGTAAGGAGAAATCCTTATTAGAAAGCCCCCTCTTTCCTGGGAACGGTCTGATTGTCATAATTGTGATTCTGTAATATTATTTGTGAATAATTAATTATTGATTTATATGATAAGGAAATATTTATTTGATGTGGATATAAATGATGGATTTATTTATGTGGTTATTATCGAAGGAATTAATGTTGAGAAGTTTTATCAGTATTTTTGTCGGAATGGAGGTATTAAAAATCAAATCAGTATTTTTCAGATATATTGCGTGAGTTATAATTTTTAATCCGACCGTTGGATCTTTGTAATTTTTGGATATGTTATACATATATAAGTTGATTATATGTCCACAAATTTTGAATCGTTAAAAATGAACGTATGATTTGTTATGAATTTTAAGAGGTGACTGATTCGGAAATTAGGTTTATAAATAATTTTGGTAGAAAATTTTAGAATTGAGTGGGCCCCACTTGTGGTTGGTGAAGAAATGTGCTGAATTTTATTTCAAATGTGGTGGGTGGCAATAGTAACAGGTAAAACCATCAGGTTGCAGGTCAAGTCTACTTCGGCGTGCTAACATTTTCCTATAAATAGAGGGCTAAATTAGAATTGAAAATCACACCAGAATTCATAAGTTTTCTCTCTTTCTCTCTCTATATTATGAAGCATATTTTGTGAGTATTTAGATACTTTGAGAGTTGCTATTCAGTACAAGTTTCCTTCGGCTTTGCATTCCAGTCAGAAATACTGCACTTTTGAGGTAAGGGATAGTAATGGATAGTAAGAGATTTTAAGGGTTGTTATGTTTTTCAGTTCGTACTTCTAACGAGCTTCAAAAAATTCTGGAAAAATTTGAAATGATATTTTGATGAGTTTTATTGATTGTGTCCGAAAATGGTGATTTTTGGATGTATAGATTAAGAGTTATGAATTTTACGAAAAAAGACCATTTTAAAAGTAACCGCTTATAATTCCTTGTGGTTATCTCCAAAATTAATGAAATTTTTATTGGAAGTATATCTATATTATATCAGTATACTCTGTGAATTTCGGAATTTTTGGATAGAAGTACAATTTATGATAAATACCTAAATATTCGGCGGTTTTGGCCATATAAAAAATAGTAAATGAATTTTAAAAATTCCGAGAAAAATATATGTTCACTATGGGACTATATTATGCTAAATCCCAGAAAAGAAATATTTTTGGAACTGATATGGTATTTTTTATGAAAATAGTCTAGTTATGAGTAAATGAATTAAATATGTTATGTAAAGTAAGAAAGTTGGAAAATAGAATTTTATGGCTTGAAAATCCTATATAAGGTATATGCAGATTTTTTATGAAGGTTTTTGATTATTGGTGATGAAATCTTATGAGTTTGGCATTTTAGGATGATTAAATGTATTATTTAGTAAAGTGTAAACAATTAAAATAAATTGTTTATAAGCTTAAGAAATATTATTCTTTGAATATCATTATACCGAAATATTGGTATGTATTTTATTGTGAAATTTCTACCTTTTTCATGTCGATTTACTATTTATGAGTTACTATTCACGAGTTACTAGTCACGACAAAATTGGTTTCTTTTTCTGACCAAATTATAATTAATTTATTAATATTACTCTTGAAATTTAATCTATATTTTGATCATATTATTTTTATTATCATATATAACATTTTTATAACCCTGATGTTGAAATTCTCTTTCACTTGAGTGTAAAGATGGGTAGATTGTTGGTATGATCATGACTATGGGTTCTCTTTGGCCAGTAGTGCAAAGTTAAATTGTTGACTGATATGATCATGACCATTGAATTTATAACTGAATATCTTTAGCTTAAGTGTAAAGGTGAATTGATCAATATGGTTATAATTATTGTTTATATAATTCTGAAATGATTATATATTTCTTTGAGATATTAATATATTTGGCCTATAGTGCAAATATGAACTGTTGAAGAATATCTTTGGCCTGTAGTGCAAAGATGAATTATTGATGAATATCTTTGGCCTGTAGTGCAAAGATGACCTGTTGATGAATATCTTTGGCCAGTAGTGCAAAGATGAACTGTTGATGAATATCTTTGGCCCGTAGTGCAAAGATGAAATGATTAGTATGATTATGAATAGGAACTGTGATTTGGTATAACCATGATCTTTGATGTTTCAGGTAAAGATAGTTGATGAAAGTTATCTTCGTCCTGGATGAGAAGAGAATTTTAGAACTACAATTATGATTATGAGTTATTCATATAATTGTGGGCCAGAATTGTTGATTGATGTTACAGGGATAAAACATTATTGGTGGATTTTTAACATGGAGAAGATAATAGAATTTATAGTCTATTTGACTTTTCTAATGGATTGCTTGTTCCGCTGCAACTATAGTTGAAATTTTTTATTATCTACCATATGTTCTAAATCTCTGATTTATTACTAATGAAGGCTATTGATAATTTAATTATCTTTAGTCATGATATTCTTTACTGAGCTAGTTGTGCTCACCCTTTTGCTTCACAATTCCTTTCAGGTAATAAGAGTGTAGCTGGGTCGAGCGGGGGTAACAAGGGAATAGAACGGTGGTCTCTAGCTGTGGAGTTCTCCCTAAGCAATATAGAAAAGTTCATTTAGTAGTTATATTTGGTGAATCCAATAGGGTAAGGTGTACCCAACGTTGAAAGGGTATTTTGCCACTATCATACAAGATGTCTAATGACATACAACCTCGTATCATCATAAGACAGGGATGTGCTCATCCACTTGCTGAGTATATTTACGAGTACTACCTATATAATCTTGGTATTTGTTTGAAGTATAATTCTCAATTAGAGACAGTGGAGATAATGATATGTCAAGAGAAGACTTACCATTGGAAAGAATATGATAGTAAATTTCTCGTTTTTCTTTGGGGTCTTTTGGATCAACCAAGGATAATTCTGTGGCCATATGATAGTTATCATAACCTAGACGCATGGCCTCTCATGTACAAAGGTTTCCTTGAGCACTTCCCAAAGATTCTAATTTCTAAAACAGTTTTTGACTATACCTTTATGTAAGGTGTCATTGTGAGGTGCTGTCCACGGTTGGGACATGAGTCACATTTGGTATATATTTGTATCCAAACTCACAGCATATGTGTTGTTGTATTTTGAACGATAATTGTTGTAATAAAGTTGTAGTTATTTTCTGTACCATGTATTTGGCGACTCAGAATAGGTTGGATGGAATGGACCTATTTTGGGGTCGTTACAACGTCTGTTGTGAAAAAGTCAACAACAACTCTATCACCCATAATAAGACTCCTCTTATTTATAAATGTGGACAACCCTCCTTAACCATTAAGGAATTGGGTTTTATTTTAATTAATTAAACTCCTTTAATTAATTAGGCTCCCAATCTTATTAGGAATAATTAATTAAAATCTTTTAATTAATTAGCCTCCTAATCTTATTAGGAATATATGAGAGTACTTTTATTAATTAATTCCCAAACTCCTTTAGGAATTAAATAACAATAATAGTAATAATAATAAGACTCCTCTTATTAATTTATATTTAATATTTCCAAAATATTAAATAATAAATATTAAGCTATTTAATTTATTCTATCATCATAGATTAAATTAAATATACTTAACTTATTATTACGATTATGCCATTAACTTCTTAAATAATTATTCTTCATTTTATGGTGTGACCCTTTAGGTTCTCCATATTAAACTAGTTGTGAATAAATCAATTAGAACAATTCTAATCTTATTTAAATAAATAAATTAAACTATTAATTTATTTAAATAAATAATATTTATTCTACAATAGGGATAAGCCTCCCTAGCGATTAACGACTTTCCAGATAATATAGATTTTAATATTAATCATAAAAGAACCTTTGAGTAAATAATTACCATACAATTCAATCCTTCCACCGTACAATGTCCCAATTAAATATAAGATATAGAATTACTGTTAAATCTTATTTTATTTAATTATATGTATTTCGACTCTTAAATGCACAACTCCAAATAATACAAATTAGAAACTCCTTTCTAATTATATTCTGCCTTGGCCAAGGACTACTGTGTTGTCATTTATTGAATCACAAAGGACATTTCTCTTCTTTTACTAGAAGTGGTAGATTCTTTATTGATCATACATTATCTCTATGTACAACTTATTATACCCAAGCATACCCTTTGATATACCCTAAGGGTCTTAAGGAATAAGTCAAAGTATAACTCATCATACACGAGATACTATGATGATCTCAAGTCCAAGAATCACTTGTACTACTATCACTACAGGAATTTCTATTGACAGGCGAGTAAAACTCCATTAGGTATTCTTTAGCGAGCCACGTTCAGTGTACTTATTCTCTAATAAGCACCTACATACTTACTTTAGTGTCTCCACACAAATGATCATGAGATCAATCATCCTTATCCAATGAGCAAGCAACGTATGTACCAATCTATTCGGATTCACTAATCCCCAATTTAGTAATCCAATGATTGGGAACTATTTTAGTTTTAAGATTTCTAAGAATTTAGATCTTATTAGAATGATCATCATCATTATTGTAAAAGCATTGCTTAAAACTATGAGTTTATCACATATTATAAAACAACATCATGTAGATAATTAAAAACCTTTAATAAATTAATATTTTTATTAATAAATGAATAAGATTGTTACAAAGTATATGCTTTATCATCAAACATGATTGGCTTGTGTGCATACTACTTTCATTCTCATGCAACATGAGAAAGTCATAGCCTATGCCTTGAGACAACTCAAAGAATATGAGAGAAATTATCCTACTCATGATCTGGAGTTGGCAACAGTCATTTTCGCGTTAAAGATCTGGAGACACTACCTGTATGGGGAGAAAGTGGAGATTTATACGGATCATAAGAGCCTTAAATATTTCTTCACCCAAAAGGAACTCAACATGCGGCAACGACGTTGGCTCGAGCTGTTGAAAGATTACAATCATACCATCCAATATCATCTTGGAAAAATAAACGTGGTAGTTGACGCATTGAGTAGAAGATCATATACGGGTACGAGTGCAATGTTGTTAACACAAATGCCCATTTTGTATGACTTACAAAGGATGGAGATAGAGATAAAGGCTCCAAGTACCCACATGATGATATCAAACATACGAGTAGAACCGACTTTAATCGATAAAGTTAAAGATGCTCAAGCTACGGACCTGGAGCTGATGCGTATGAAGAAGAAAGTGCAAGAAGGTATTATTCTCGAAGCAAGAATCGATGAAGAAGGAATACTTCGAGTTAACTCCAGACTTTGTGTTCCTAACGATTCTGACTTGAAGCATAGAATCATGATGGAGGCACACAACACACCGTTTGTAATCCATCTTGAGAGTACCAAAATGTATCATAATCTTTGACATATATTTTGGTGGAGTAATATGAAGAGAGAGATCGTGGAATTTATCTCGAGGTGTTTAACTTGTCAACGTGTAAAGACAGAGCATCAAGTGCCAAAGGGTCCATTGCAACCACTTGAGATTCCGAAATAGAAGTGGGAACACATTACTATGGATTTCGTTATGGGTCTTCCCAAGGTTTCTCAAAGCATAGATGCGATTTGGGTTATTATTGATAGATTAACCAAGTCTGCTCATTTCTTATCGATACGGGAGACTTATTCCCTTGAACGTCTTGCTTATATGTACGTGAATGAGATTGTGAGATTGCATGGTATACCAGTATCCATAGTTTCGGATTGTGACCAAAGATTCACTTCACAATTTTGGGTTAGCTTGCAGAAAGCTATGGACACGGATTTACGATTCAGTTCGGTATACTATCCTTAAACGGACGGGCAATCATAAAGGACTATTCAAACTCTTGAAGATCTATTAAGACTCTGTGTCCTAGATTTCAAAGGGAGTTGAGATAAGTACCTTCTATTGGTGGAATTCTCCTACAACAACAATTATCAAGCAAGTATAGGCATGGCTTCATTCGAGGCGTTGTATGGACGAAAATGTCGTTCTCCAATATGCTGGGATGAGGTGGGTGAAGCAACGTTGTTGGGACGAAATTGGTACGCATAACTACGGAAAAGATCCAAATGATTCGGCAACATATTCAAACCTCACAAGATCGACAAAAGAGTTATGCGGATCTTCATCGAAAGGACGTGAAATTTAATATTGGGGATCATGTATTGTTACGTGTTACTCCATGGAAGGGAGTTACAAGATTTGGAAAGAGAGGAAAGCTCAATCCACGATTTGTTGGTGCATTTGAGATTCTTGACCGAATTAGAAATGTGGCCTATAGACTCGCATTACCTCCAAGCATGTCTCGTGTTCATAATGTTTTTCACATATTTGTGCTTCGTAAATATGTGAAAGACCCAAACCACATTATTGAGTTAGAACCAGATGAGATAGCCGAAGAATTAACGTACGAGGAGGTACCTGTTAAGATCTTGGATAGGAAAGAGCATGTCCTACGCACCAAGGTTATAGAACAAGTTAAGGTATTGTGGAGGAACCATGCTATTGAAGAAATGACTTGGGAGTTGGAATCAGAAATGAAAGCGAGGTACCCTCACCTTTTCGAAATACCAGGTACGTAAGTCAATTTCGAGGACGAAATTTTATAAGGAGGGGAGGTTGTAAGACCCCAACTTATTCATAAATAAAATCGAATTTCTTTTAATTATTATTTTGAATAATAAGGTGTTAATTTGATATAATGCTTTAGTTATGGGTGAAATGTGCAAATTTTACAAAATAAGCAATTGGTTATAAAATATTCATTGTTGTCAGGGAATATTCGTTTGGTCGTGGAATATTCTTACTGTCGGAGAATATTCGTACGATGGCGCAGTCATTTGTGGGCCCCATAACGAAAAACGGTCGGATGAAGAAAACGACAAGTTTGAGTTTTTACAAATAACGACATAGTAGTTACCGTTAACACTGTTAGAATACCCGGTGGTTAAAATACAGTAATACGCGTAGTTAAACAGTAGCACACGGTATTGCATAGTATTGTTGAATTATTGATCCTTACGTAAGAAGGTTCTACTCAATAATTGTTACAGTAATTACTGTTCAATATTTGATTTTATTGATTTAATAATTGCTACGTTGATATTTTATATTATTGTTGTTTCAATAATTGTCACTGCACAGTATCTCCATTATCATATCAATAATTTATATTATTTGAATAATATTATTAGATAACATTATTGGCAATGTCTAAGGAAGTTCTGTCTAAGGAGAGGTTTGGTCACCTAATTGCGCGCCAGTAAGGAAAAATTCTTATCTGAAAGCCCCCTCTTTCCTGGGAACGACCTGATTGTCATAATTGTGATTTTATAATATTATTTGTAAATAATTAATTATTAATTTATATGATAAGGAAGTATTTATTTTATGTGGATATAAATGATGGATATATTTACTTTTGTGGATATAAATGAAGGAATTAATGCTGATGTGTTTTATCAGTATTTTGTTGGAATGAAGGTATTAAAAATCGTCTGTATGTGGATTTCGGGCATTTTCTGTTTGAAATTTGGAAAAACTTTCTTCTACAAAGTTATAGAGAATTAAATTTCCTATGGAAAGCACATAAGATTCAAATTTTTTTGATAAAAGAGCTATTTATTATGAATTATTGAAGTTTCAGAAATTAAATATTTTTATTATGGGTGGGACCCACTTTTATTTTTTAAAACATGTGGGCAGCTGAAAATTTTTCCAAGATTGCTGGCTTTGATGTTTCAAGGGAGGTGGGTGTAGAATGAAGAAAATGAAATATTATTATTTTATTATTTAGTCTCCTTTGACGTTCTAAGCATTTTTCTATAAATAGGGTGCTTAGTTAGAATTGAAAATCACACCATAAACAAATTTTGTCTCTCTCTATATTATCGAGCGTATTTTGTGAGTATTTAGATACTTTGAGAGTTGTTGTTCAGTGTAAGTTTCCTTCGACTTTACATCCGATATTCCAATCAGAAATACCGTTATTTTGAGGCAAGGGATGTTATTTTCTTCGTAAATGATATTATTTCCTTCAATATCATTATGTTGAGATATTGATATGAATTTTATTGTGGAATTTCTACCTTTTTGTGTCGGAGTTACTATTCACGTATACGACACTATTCACGAATACGACACTATTCACCAAAAAATAAAATTTTCTAATTTGTCCAAGATGTCTATTGTGATTTCTATCTTTGATTGTATCCATGTTTTGATCTTTATTTTTGAATTTTGCTCCACAATTGATTATTTAGAGTATTTTTGAACTTGGATAAACTGTAATACGAATCCCTAATATTTGTTCTTTTGTCTCACTGGATTCATTTTCTTTAAGATATTTTTCATCATCCTCAGTCTTAAATGATGATATTACTGAATATTTTTGGCCTGTATTGCAAAGATGAATGATTAACTGATAAATATCTTTGGCCCGTAGTGCAAAGATGAACAGGTGTTGAGATGAACATGACCAACGGGTGATACAAATAAATATCTTTGGCCTGTAGTGCAAAGATGAATATTTGATTCAAGATGTATATTGATTGATGTTATAGGGATAAAATATTGATGATGGACTTTTAAATTCATAGATGATAGTAGATTTTATTCTCTACTTAACTCTTCTAATGAATTATTATTTCCGCTGCAATTGTTAATTTAAAATTTGTTGTCTATTATATTCTATCAGATTTTTTCCTGTTGAAGACTATTGATAATTTGTTGTATATTATCTTAGTCATAATATTCTTTACTGGGCTAGTTGAGCTCACCCTTTTCCTTTTTGTTCCATTTTTCTTCTCAGGAGGTGAGAATATAGCAGGAACTAGCCGGGGTATGGAGTGATGGTTCTAGAAAGTTGTTTTAGCAGTCCTCATTTTTTTTGTAAAATAGTGTGTCAATAATTGTAATGAGGACTCCTTTTGAGTTTTAATACTGTCTATTAGACAATATTTGTATTTAAACTCACAGTTTATGTGTTGTCGTATTTTGCACGACAATTGTAGTAATGAAATTGTATTTATTTCTGTACCATATATTTGGCGACTCAGAATGAGTGATGTATAACTATTTTGGGGGCGTCACAATATGACTCTGTAAAATTGGTCTTGAAACCGAGATTCATAGAGTTCGAAGACTTGCTTAAGTGAGGGGAAGGTGTTAGGCACCTCTCGACTTATGTGAAAACACAGTTACCGCATCTCATTGTTTTCCTAAATGTGGTGTGTGTGTTTTTTTTGATAATGTGAAGTATCCGACCCGCAGGTCAACTAATCTCTTTAGCCCGGACCAGTGCGGGTTTGGTAACCTTCTGATGCAAGGCAGTCCGTGGCCTTCACAATTGTTGCAAGTGGAAGTTGATCCTAAGATATCTGGGTCTACGACTCATCCCAGGTTGACTTTGAACCACTGCGTCAATTGCTTGGATTGTGTGTGTGTTTTTGAGAAAACCTTAGATATCTTTGAATCGAAATCGTGTTAAGTGCATTATTTTGAAAGTAGTACTAAACCTCTTTGAACCTATGCGTGAATTATTTGATTTAAGGAAAAGTTCATTTTAGATTAGATTTTGATAAAGCATTTTGAGGTGACGGTTTGGAAAACATGGTTTTTAAACCCTTCGCCAAATAGGAATCAGGATTTTATGTTACTTTCAATTATTGGCCTTAAGTTCTTCTATACCCTGGAATGATTCGTGTTTTACAAGATCTTTATCATTTTGATTTGAAAATCATTTTGGTGATAATATATGAAATAAAACATAAAAAGGGACGGGTCACCCGTGGACATAAAAGTCGTCTTTATAGACACAAGCACCCATAATCACAATTTCCACTATCACGGAACCTTAAATCCTATCTCTCGGGACAAGACCCTCGAAGTCGTTTTAAGGCCCAAAATTATATATACAATGATTTAAACATTTAATATTATTTACAATCCACAACATGTCCATCGTGGGAATTTAGTCAAAATCCGATTCGTGGATCTCGACCCCAAGATTCCTAGGCTCACATCAACATGCTTGAGAGATCTAAAAGTGGCTCCTGTAACCCTAACTTTTAAAATGCACCATCGAAGCCAACATTCGAGGGACTATCTGTGTAGATGAGATCTATCACAGGATCTCATAATCTAGGACATGAATCCATAGATCTAAGGTATACAAAGATCCGTGTAATGACATAATCAAGATTTAAATGCAAATTAATATAAAAAGTGTATCCTAAACTAGCTATGAGGTGATTCACATGTTAGAATCCTTAGCGCGAGTAGTTAAGACCTCCTCCGTACTAGATACGGGTCTAGGGTTTTGCGGAGTGTTCAAAATTGATTTAAAACATTGAAAATGACTAGATCTAACTTAGATCGTAGCTAGTCTAGCATAAAGTTTAAAGTTTTGAAGCTTTAGAACAGGCTAAGGGCTAGATCTGACTAGATCTATAGTAAATCTAGTGAAAAGATTTGATCTTTAACTATATACAAGCAAAATATTTGGTAAAATATATATCTATAGATAAACAACAAATATATGTATAGAGATTGAAACTTTAAATATATATATATATATATATATATATATATATATATATATATAAATGTAAGATCTAACTATCAAATACTAGATCTAACTTGAATCTAATGATTTTTTAGACCAAATCCGAGCTCATCTCTCTAGAAATGTATTTCTTTTCAATCAATAGAAAAGAGATGGAGATCAAAAAGCAAGGAGTGCTTGAAGACCCGTTTGTAACGGAGCTCAGGATTTAAATGTAATAATTATATTTTAATTTAATTCTTGCACCCTAGGTTTGACCTTTTGGTTCAGTTGGTGGCTCTGGTAAACTAAACTAGAATAAAGTTCATAATAAATCCACGTAAAATATAGAATTATATATATATATATATATATATATATATTTAAAATACGTGTCATATTAATTTAACATGCGAAGCATGTTTGCATAATAATATATATACGTGCATGCACACTAAACAAGATGAGACAATTAATAACAAACCCATCAAAGAATTTATATTAAGTCCTAAGCATTCAAAGATATTTGGAATATCGAATGTTGCCTTCTAGCATTATAAAATTAATAGAGCATTAAATATTTGATATGAGTTTATTGTGTCACCACAAGACAAGTATTAAATATTTAAGATGTTATTTTTATCACATTTGATGCTTATAAAGAAAATTGAACAATGTTATTTTGTTGTGTCACCACAAGAACGATATTTTTTTTGAATATATAGAAGTGCTAATTTGGAATTAACTTAGATAATTTTGACTCGGATGTGTCACCACTTGATCAAAATAATTTAAGAGGCAAAAGAAAAGGAGTTACATGATGATTTAATTGACAAAGAGTTGCCTACCTCTTTACTTATATATAATTTGTTGTGTCACCACAAGGCTGTATATATTTTAAAATGAGATCTTTATTCTCACTAGCAAAATCTTTAATTAGATTTTGCCGAACTATATAAGTGAAGATAATATAGTTTGAAAAAAATAGTGGGAGATACCAATTTAAAACAAGACCTAATTTATCTTGGTAATTAATATTAATAAAAGAATGTATGCTAAAAATGTTGTTAATTACAAATTCATTTATAGAATTTTACAATGTCTAAATTACTATCACTGGGGAGCATATTAGATGTTAATTAATCAGACCGAATTAAACAAATTGGTTAAAGAATTTGAGAATAGTTCTCACGACTGAAAAGCTATCTTATGCCCTAAATACGCCTATCTCAGCAATGGTTGCAGACAATGCCTCTGAGGAAGAGACTGTTACTTTTAGAAAGTTGCAAGATGATGCACAGTTGGCTCAATGCATCATGCTCGCATCCATGAGTAATGAGCTTCAGCGTCAACATGAAACTATGGATGCTCCTACTATACTCCTGCACATCAAGTAGTTGATGGTGAAGAAAGTAGGACGGATAGATATTAGATATCTAAGGAGTTCTTTCGATTTAGAATAACCGATAACACTATAGTATAGAGAAAACTTCTTAACATGATCAATTGATTAAACAATTAGGACAACAGGTTTTGTCGTGGATGGAGAGTTGAGCTAAGATTTGATCTTGCAGTCACTCCAGACTCTTTCTCACAATTGTTGTGAATTTTTTATATGAACAAGCTAGATATCAGTCTCCCTGATTTGCTTAACATATTAAAAATGTTGAGAGTCACTTTACAGCCAAGAAAGACCAAGTCTTATTGGTAGGGGCCAAATGATCTTCTGAAAAGAAGAATGATTCAAAGAAGGTAAATAGAAAAGGCAAAAATAAAGGATAATAAGAACAAAACTGATACGGATAGCAAAGAAGTTTTCTTCCACAGCAATAAGCCTGGATGTCGACGTCGGGATTTTTATTTGTCCCTTTTCGTTACCTGTTCTTTTGTGTTCTCATTTTAGGTGAGATTTGTTTGAAAAAATAAGTGAAAAAGGTCCGATATGTGTAATGTCTACGACGGACTGCTAAAAGTCGCCAATTGGTTTTTTAACTGGTTGTACCAACATAACCGATAAAAGGTTTGCACATTGACCCAGTGATGTGACACTGCTAAACGGGTCTGTGAAATCAAGATTTATTTAGGGTCCGGGGACGTGATTATGCGGAGGGAAGGTGTTTGGCAACCCCCCGACATCCGTGTTAACATGGTGACCGCCACTTTTCAAGAAACTGTTATATGAATGTGTGTGTGTGTGGGTCAATGTGCTTTTATTTGGAAGTAGTGCTATGCCTCGTTTTCACCTATATACAAGGGTTTGAATTTTGTATAAGAATTCAGTTTTAACAAGATATAGCAGTGATGTTTTAAAAGAGGTTTTTCAAACCCTGTGCTCAACAGTAATTGAGGGCTTTGGTACTTTCATTTTATTAAATGTTCGGCTTGATTACTTTTATTTTCGAGATGCGAAGCATCTTCGAGAAAATAATATATAAAATAGTGCCGAACTCCTCCTGGGTATGAAAACCATCTAAGAAAATCCAAACACAGTGAATAAATTTACAAGCTACTTACAGCTGAAAATGTCCATCACGAAAACCGAATCTAGATTCAATAGACTGAATCTGTGATCACATGATTCCTAGGCTCACATGATGCCGCAATTGATATAAAAGCTTTAAGCATGTATATATAAAAGCTGTAAATATATATATACAGACATGATCAACCACCACGAAACATCTCTATGGGGGATCGAAAATGTAAATAAAGCTGTAAAAGCGATCAATCGCCACGGAGGAAACTCCAGGCGGGACGAAATGTACAGATAGCCGTAAAAATGGTCCACCACCACGAAGTAAACTCCAGGTGGGACGAAATGTATATATATATATATATATATATATATATAAAAGTGATAAACGCACCGGATATAAAATTCAAGCTCATCGGCCAAAGTCCAACAACAGTTAATATATATAAGTACATATATATTAAAGCAATAAATGCACCGGATGTAAAATCCATGCTCATCGAACAAAGTTCGACACACAGTTCATATATATGGGTATATATATCTATATATGAAAGCATTTAAACGCACCAGACATAAGTCTAGGCTCATTGAACAGAGTTCGACACACATTTCATAAATATAGGTATATATATATATATATATATATATATATATATATATATATAAATATACAAACTAAAAAGAAACCACGGACCGAAGTTCGGGCATACACACGCAACACGACTCTCAATATAAAGAATAGTGTGTGCAAAGATGAACAGAAAGGCTTGAAAATGTGTGAGAAGGCTTACATTGGCTACTAATGAAGACTTCAATAACTTGAAATGGATGAATATTCGGCTTCCGCAGGTAAAAAGTAGCTATATATGAGATTACAAGTGTTTAAAATGAGAAAGTACTCAGTTTGGGGTGTGTACTGAGCAAATTAGACAGGGCTTCCTCGCCTTCTTCTCTTCCAAAATGGCCACCCAGGCCCTCTATTTATAGAGGTGGGAGCCGCAGGTGGGCCGCAGGTGTACCTAAGGCTGCCCGAGGTGCCCCGGGCTTCGTGGGTCCTACCGTCTCGAAGTACGTGCACGCGTGCAACGTGATATCAGCTCAAACTTTCAAAATTGCAATCCAGGCATCCGACTGAGGTATGTAAGACCTATTTCGGACTGACGTTGTCGAGAGTTACGCAATGACATGGGATTAGAGGTTGTACGAAGTCAGAAAGATGGGACGATGCCCTCCGGTCTTCAAGCTTCAAATTCTATCCGTTACCCTACGTAATAGTCACTCAGGATTGAACTTCCTTGGTTCTTGTGGGACATTGCTGTGTAGAAATGTATGTATGAAATGTTGAGACGGCGTGATGTGGCGTCAAGGTGGAAAGATGATGACTTTGCCCTTCACCGGGGTTATCTCCAGTTTGGGCTGATAAAGCAGACGTTGCTCAGGGTTGTCTCTGAGATTGGACTACTGCAAGTGATGAAAGTCCTCAGTGACATCTCTGAGGTGTGCCTGTCTTCCTGGTGTTATTACCAGGCCCTGTACTGAGTGCGTTGGTGTAAGCGCCGAGGTTGAAGTTGATTGCATGCATTTGCAACAAGCATTTCGGGGGTTATCTCCAGAACTGCAATTTCCTTCCTTGGGGTTATCTCCAAGGTCAGAATCTGCTATTTCCAGTATTGGGACTGAGACTAAACATCTCGGGGCTATCTCTAGGATGAATCGGTCTTATCCGATGGAATTTTTGGTATTAGAACTGCAAGCCTCGGGGTTATCGCCGAGTTTGGAAATGATGCTCCCGGTGTGTGTTTCGGGGTTGAAACTGAGCTTCCGATAGTATTCGAAATGGATGTGAGCTGTCTTCCAGGGTTATGTCTGAAAGACGAATATGCCCTCCTGCAATGTCAGTAACAGGTGTGCAGAAAATTTTGAGTGTCTACAGATGCCCCTCTTTATCATATTCATGCAATGCAATGGCATGGATAGGATAAAGAATCCTAGACACTTAAAATGCAACAAGATAAACATGATGTAATATGGAGCAATATGACGCAAGTGTATGATGCATATGAATTGCTTTCCAATATGCTGGGGATGATTGCTTGCTCCCTGTTGCTTCTACCGGTGATGGTAATGACGGCAAGCTTGGATGTATGATCCAAACCTATCAGGATGTTGACATTGGAGCTATCACCAAAGTCCTTAATCCTGAATACAGACTTTACTCCAAAGATGTGCCTCTCGTGTGCAAGAGATCTGTGGGGATAAAACTTCGTCTATTTGAGGATGTGTATAACATATTCCATCATCGATCCTCCTCGATGATGTTGATCCTCCGTGGTTTGTATTGCTTTGACATATCAATGTTCTGTTGGATTTACTGCCAACATTATGTGTTGTCAGGGCTGCCTGACCTTCGTTGACGTGTGAACCAACGGTTGACCACGCGTTGTAACCCCCACCGGGGATCCATTTGATCCTCTGTTGACGTGTATATCAACGGATGAACTCCCTACTGGGGATAAATGCCAAGGCTGCTTGGACTTTGTTGATGTGTGTATCAACTGATGCAATCATCGGATGGCTTATGATGCGACGTTGGGTTTACGTGCCAACGGCTGAACTGACGTCAAGGTTGCTTAACCTTCGCTGACATGTGTATTAACGAAAAACATGTGTTGTAACCCCTGTCGGGGACCTGTTTGATCCTTGTTGATGTGTGTATCAGCAGAACATGCGTTGTAACCCCCGCCGGGGAACCTATTTTTTGAGATTGCGTTGTAACCCCCGCCAGGGATCTGTTTTTGAAAAGATTAGGGTGACAACCTTGTATTGACGGCATTGGACCTCTGTACGGTATTATCGAATGTGAACTGCAATGACTTGTATCATCGGTATAGTAAACCTTGTGTTCGGGCGAATGCCAATGGATGAAAAGAAAGTCATAGCCGGGTCCAGAAAAACCAGGGTTTCAGGCTATTCTGCTCAATCGCGTAGCGTTTTTATCCCTGATTTGACTTTTTCAGCTTGTGAGAACTCCTTTGCAACTCGAACTGGATCGAGCCGGAGGGGTGGGACCCACGTAGGGGTGCCACAGGTACACCTGTTGCAGCCGCAGATGGACCTGCGGCCAATCGTGGACATTAAAGTCTCGCAAGTTGCTTTCATAAGTCATTTTTAAGTTACGCCACGAAGGAAATCCGAGAGCTCTTCTTTAGATCTGCTAAGTTGGGACGTCTTTCTGCAAATTCTGTCATCGTACAAGTGTTTTACACTGTCCTGGTAACGTATGCATGTACTTTTTTTCCAGTTTTTATCCGTTGGAAAATGACTTATCTTATGAAATGCGTCTAAACACATAGTAGTGATTATATATGCTCAAATGACTTGATAAAAATATTCAACAAAGTAAATGTTAGTATCAAACCATGCTGAACATAATGATGTGAAAAAATTTAACTTTTGAGACAGTCAAATTGGCACCATTTTTCTGCTATTTCTTATCCTATTTGAGGACAAATGAGCATAGGTGAAAACAAAGTAATCCTGGTAATTAGGCTACCTTTATGGATTGATGACTTTAATTTTTTGATGCGAATAGGATTTATGTGACTGTGGGCAGGTGTGCTACTGAATGGCCACCTAGTCATGCCTATGTGCATGTGGATAGTCCTATTTATAGAGGAAATTATGGCAAATTTTTTTCAAAATATAGGCATTGAGTAGTCATGCATTTTTAACTCTACTGTAGATGTATGTTAAAATGATGCATGCATGCATATAGTCATTAAATGCATTTTGAAACGCTCCAGGTTAGAAAATACCACACCCTTTCTGAGGTGATTTGGAGACTTGTTGTCCAGATTTTATAGAATTGGATCAGCCGAGTAGTTCCCACAGAACCACTTCTGGTATACGGAGGACGCTTCTAAAGTGCCTCGACCCCGTTTCGTTAGACAACCCGTCAGTTGGTGGAGGCAGTGATACGTCCAGTCCGGGTTGATGTACCGGACGTCGAGGATGAGGAGGAGGATGTTCTGGTTGCGGACCCCACTCTTGCTGCTCATATTCCCTGTAGGGACCTCCCGAGTATTCAGGTGGCAAACCTAGAGCTTTTGGATGATTTGAGCAGACATCCCTCGATATATTTGCACGCCAACGAGGTATACCATTAGATCTTAATCTTCCTTCTGTCCTATTGATGAGGAGTAAAGATTCTGGTGTCGATCTACATCTTGCAGGTTCTCGGCTTTACACAACCTCGAGGGAACTGGTTCAGCATTCACTCCATGTACCAGGCGCTTCATCCTGACTATAGAGCGATTGTGCATGATTGGGGATTTGGAGCATTCTTTTCCATCCTTCCCCGCCGTTGTCCCCGGGGTTACCTCAGGGCATTGTCTGAGCGCTGGTTTCACCAGACTCAGTCTCTCCATTTACTGGACTGTGAGGTGATGATGACACCGATGGATTGACAGTTTATCACAGGTATGGAGTTTGGAGGGCATGTTGGAGCACTGGATACCGGAGAGACATGTTTTCTGGTTTGGGATCCATGAGTTGACTCTCACTCTAGAGGAGTATGCACGGTTGACGATGCTGCCACTGGACAGACCTTGCGTGCATATGGCTTTGGGGGACATGAGTCGACGGTTCATGACCCTCACTGGATTGAGGCGTAGGGTGGTGCAGGATGAGCTGACATCTGGCCACATTATATCCCAGTGTTTTCTGTTTGACAGATTTGGCTCTGAGGATAGTTATAGACGACATTCCGGGGATTTCACTACACCGGAGGATCATTGGCGTCTGGCCAGGGTTAATGTACTGCTATTGTGCGTACTGTCATATGTCTACTTGCCACAGTATATGGATGAGTTGGATATAGGAGTTATCATGGCGGTGAGAGCTCTTAGGGAGGTTCATACCATCATACCGATGATTATAGCCGAGACATTGAGGTCAGCTACATACTGCTGCACTTATCCAACAGGAGTATTTACGGGCAGTTCGGTCATGCTATACGTGTGGTTCATGTCACACTTGAGATCGATTGGCACTTTTAGACGGCATGGGTATTGTTTCACCCATGATATAGCCATGTCATATTCATTTTAGCCTGCGGAGTGTACGAATGCTATGTCTTGGTCTGCTTTCTTAGCTGATATTGTAGGCCCGTTTAGTATATTGCCGTGCTCAGGGCTCAGCTCACCTTACAACTTTATTACTCATGCTCTGGGCGTCCCTCTGGTTGGTTTGAGGGGCATGACTACTTACCATCCACTGGCCGTGATGTCGTAGTTTGACCAGTTTCAGGATTTTCATCCTTTTGAGGGGGCGCTGGGCCAGCATTTAGCTTCTCGCTATCTTTTGGCAGAGGATCGATCCCATGTGTATGCATGTTGGGATCAGTGTGAGATAGCTACTTTCTCCATTAGTTATCCAGGTTGTTCTGTAGAGTATTCTGTATGGATGGAGGCAGAGACTACATCGGTTGAGGTGGTATCCACATTACCGAGTATTGACTCAGATGGTTGAGAGCCCATGGAGGACATTGATTCTCACACAGAGGAGGAGCCATCTACTGGGTTGCCAGTATTTCCTTTAGATTCTCCCAGTACTAACACTGTCGTGATTCAGCATTCAACACAGTACTTTGAGCGAAGTCTTCATCTGATGACCTTTGAGAGAGATCAGGCTAGATCCCTGATGTTGACAACTCTTGATGGGAGAGACGCAGCCTTGTTAGAGAAGGACGAGGCATTAGCTCGTAGAGATGTCGCTGTTGTTGAGCGGGATGAGGCCAGATCAGCCAGAGATGCAGTGATAGTTGAGCGGGATAACGCCATATCTGCTCGGGATGTAGCCATCACAGATAGTAATACAATGAGGTCCCTTACCACTGGAAAGCTTGCAGAGATGAGCACTTACATCCATGAGCATATGGTCACCATGCAGATGGCTGCAAATCTGTTGGGTAGTGTGGATATCCTAGTACAGGAGACCACAACTTTGCCTCCTTCTTCGGAGAGGGATGCCATGTTGGGCATGTTAGCTCGCATATACATCGATTTGTAGATGGACTTGTACTTTTCTGCACAGACTAGTTTAGCCATTTTGTCATGTACAGTTTACATTGTGTATATCAAACAACATTATATATAGCAGGGATATATATTTTTGATCACTTCCCTTTTAGATATGCTCTGATACTTGCTTGATATTTGCCTGCTTCTTCAGGGCTTGTGCTCTTGATGTATTCTGAATTCCTCCTTGCTGGATGGACATTAAGTTGTCTCTGGATAGTTCAGAATAGATCATGGATCTGTGTGTATCCCTACTATCTTTGGTGTCTTGGGACTGGTTTTTGTATGGAAATATGGAGAGGAGTGTGGCTTTCCTCTCTGAGATTGACTGCACCACAGATGGTCGCCAATACTCCTATTTAGGAGGAGCCTAGTTCATTCCATATCTTATGGATTGGTGTTGCTCTTTAAGGAACAACTACAGCTTAGATGGTCGCCGAATCTTCTATTTGGGAGGAGTTCAGGTAATTCCATCCCTTTGGTTTGAAGCCAAATGAAATGTGATGGATTGAAGTTTGATCCCAATATCGTTGACAGATATTTGTGTTTTGGTAGGGGGTTAGATCGAACCATAAATGGCTGCCTACGTACTCCTGTTGAAGAGAAGATCAGGTCTGCGTAGTTCGAACCTGGTGTAAGAGGTTCAACGCTGTTTATGAAAGACAGATGGGTGTAGAAGCTTTATTGATGAAGAAGGTTGTAGAAGTGTTTTTGTGGTTTTTGTTTTTGTAGAAAAGGGTAGAAATGTTTTTGTTATTTTTTGTTTATTGCGACTGGGCCATATAGAATATGGTTGCCTACGTACTCCCATGTATCAAGGAGATCAGGTTGACGTAGTTTGCCCCTCAGGACGAGTTGAAAAGCTTAATCCCATGTGCAGATCATACTACGGGGAAGAGAAAGTTTGATCCTAGGTTGAGGATAAACTGCAGGTGTGAAAAGTTTGATCCCATATTTGGGGGTACAAACTGTAAACGCGAGAGGTTCAATCCCTAGTGGGATGACCAAAGTTGTAAGAGCACTGTGAAGCCAGGCTGCTGGCTTAAAGAGTATGTTTTCCTGAGGGGCAAAGTGTGGAAAAGAGTTGTATGTAATGAAGGGTTGAAGAACTGGAATGACTGGTGATCTGATGATCCAATACCAGGATGTTTGCTTCATAGCAACTTCAGACATAGTACCGTTTCACGGTGTCCAAGTTGATAAGCTATGGAAATTCATCACCGTCCATTTCCTGCAATCTGAGAGCACCTTCTGTCAATACCTCCTTGACAATACATGGGCCTTCCCAATTAGGAGCGAATTTTCCCTTGGACTGATCTTGGTTGTCGAGGATCTTCTTCAAAACTAAGTCATATTGTTTAAACTGTCGTAGTCGGACTTTTTTGTTGTAGGATCGAGCAATCCTTTGTTGATATAACTGACCATAGAAGATAGTCGCGGTTCGCCTTTCATCTATTAGAGACAATTGGTGATACCTGTCTTGTACCCATTGATCTTCATCCAGCTGAGCATCCATCAACACTCTGAGGGATTCCATTTCTACTTCTATGGGGAGTACTACTTCCATCCAATAGGTTAATGCGTAGGGGGTTGCCCCATTTGAAGTGCGCATTAATGTTTTGTAGGCTAACAGAGTAAGAGGCAATAAGTCAGGCCATCCTTTGTGGTTAGCAGACATCTTTTGCATAATCTTCTTGATATTTTTGTTAGCCACTTTAACAACACCATTCATCTTTGGACGGTAGATGACGAAGTTAAGGTGTTTGATATGGAATTTACTGCATAGTTCCTCCATCATTTTATTGTTGAGGTTCTTAGCATTGTCTGATACAATTACCTCTGGTTGTCCATATCGACAAATGACATTATTTTTGAGGAAAGTAATGATGACTTCTTTGGTAACCCTGGGGAAGGAGGCTACTTCTACCCACTTGGTAAAGTAGTCGATCATGGTAAAGGTGAAGCGATGTCCATTACTGGCTTTGGGCTCGATGGGCCCGATCACGTCCATTCCCCACATTGAGAAGGGCCAAGGTGAGCTCATATTGTGGAGCTCCCGTGGAGGGGCATGGATAGCATTCCCATGAATTTGGCATTGATAACATCTCTTGACGTGATTATTGCAGTCAGCCTTGAGAGATAGCCAATAATGTCCTGTCCTGAGGATCTTCTTAACAAGGAGGGGGCCACTCATGTGTGGGCCACATACTCCACCATGGACCTCATCCATGAGTCTCTGAGCTTGATCCTTATCCAGACATCTGAGGAGACCTAGTCCTGCATCTCTCTTGTAGAGTGCATCTCAGCTCAGGTAAAACTTCATAGCAAGTCGATGAATCCGCCTTTGCTCAGTCAGGCTCGCCTCAGCGAGTGTAGATCTATCTCGGAAGTACTCCTTGATATGCTGATACCAAGGTTATTAGATGGGAGGTAGCTCATCCGATACTTCTCCAACATAGTTCCCATAGGCTGGTGCCTTTTGCAGGGCAAATGTGATGCTTGACATGTGTTCCTTGTCAGGTATGTGAATCAAGGAGGCCAAAGTTGCTAATGCGTCTGCGAAGTCATTCTTATTACGAGGAATGTGTAGAAAGGAGATCTCTTCGAACTCTGAAGCCATCTGTACAACTTGCCGATGGTAAGGTAGCAAACGTAGCTCTTTGGTTTGATAGATTCCCGTGGATTGTTTGACTACCAACTTTGAATCCCCAAAGACAGTTAACCGTTCGATACCCATTGAACGGGCAAGTTTTAGCCCCATGATATAGCCTTCATACTCAGCTGTGTTATTGGTGCTGATAAACTACAATTTGACGGCGACAGGATACTGCTCCCCCATACCGGATACCAGAACTGCTCCAGCTCTAGAATCTTCCATATTAACAGCTCCATCAAAATACATGTTCCATATTTGATGTGAGAGCCCCAAATCCAGGTCCCGAATCACCACGGATCTAGAACAATCATTCTATAACTATTTGCGAAAGATATAAACATAAATTGTTTATACAATACACTTTACACACTATTCCCCAAAATCGAGTAACCTTAACTTATACACAATTCATAAACTATCTAACACCTAACATTATTATCAAACTATACTATTACAAACTAGCTGCACATTTTATCCCAAGCAGAACTTGGCATTATCCTTTTTCCTGTATCCTAACGCATTCACCTTATCTGCAATGTTCATCATGATATAGCAAGGGTGAGCATGAAAGTTGCCCAGCAAGTTTAAATACAATTTAAGGATATATCATGATTGAAAGAGTCTGAATAATAGGATGGCTATAATTCATTAATATAATTGAGAACTAGCACGAACAAACTTTTGACTGAACAAGAATTGAACATGAACAAATATATCTGGACCAAATGGTAATGAAGGTGATCAGCCTTTCATACCTGACTTGTACATGCAATATGTACAGAGTACAATTCTACATGGCAATTAGCAATGATTAACCATAAGCATATCTGAATAAAACAACTCTTAGTAGAGTTAAGTAAAACTTGCCTGAACCGTTGATTACCGCTATGCAATATAATAAGCTTTGTCTGAAGACCTATTATTAATAATATGTATTTCTAAGTTAGAATAATATCATCACAATATTTAAAAAAATAACCTAAACACATAACACATAACCCTATCAGTCTATACCACACATAACACCTAGCCTCAAGTCAAACTATTGCAGTTCGAGTTGAGTTCGGTATAATTCTAACATCCCGACGGTCTAGTCGGACTTTTCTCGAGTCTAAGTTTAATTAAATTATGCCTGAACACTTAACAATTATCTTAAATAATTTATTATCAGTCAATATATATATATATATATATATATATATATATATATATATATATATATATATATATATTATAGACTTGCAATAATTTTCAGATAACAACTACCTTTAATTCACTTAATATTAATAACCTTGATAATATTTAATTCACCTCTTAGTATTATTAGTTCACTAATAATACTTTTATTCACTTACTAATCTTAATAATATTTCAATACTTTACTAATATTATTAATCCTCTTAATAATATTTTAATCATCCAATAATACTTAATTTAATATTATTAATCTTTTAATAATATTTTAATCTAAGATTAATATTTTAATCTAATATTATTAATCATTTAATAATACTTTAATCATTTATTAATGCTTAAATCAAATACTATTAACCATTTAATAATATTTTAGTGAAGTTTTAATCTTAATATTTTTATTTACTTAACAATATCACATTCTAATATTATTAATATCATAATAATATTTTAATAATTTTTTAGATTAATAAACAATTTATTCTAATTATTCACCCTTTATTAAACCTCTTATTTAATATCCATAAAATGTCATAAATAATATTTCTTATTATAAATTATCAAAATACCCTAAAATAGTCATAATATTATATATTAGGAGTATTCAAGTATTAAAATCACATTTTTCTTATTTAAGACATCATTTAACTAATTATTTTCTTTTATTCATAACTTAATCATTTTTAGAAAAAATAGCAAACTGATTCCAAAAATTCTCATTTTCTGGATTTGGACAGTATATGACCTAACAATGATCCCCAAAGTTTTCTAGAATTTTAGAAAATGATTTACTAATTTTAAAGTGCCCAAAACACTCGGATCTTGCTTCATTTTTCATAAATCGAGTTTTGCTTAGAAAAATCTGAAATTTTCAGGGTATACTCTCATAACATATATATACCTACTGTAAAAATTTCGGAATTTTTTAGTGTATACACAGTGAGAAATTCGAGTGTTAATATTTAGGAGTCCTTTACGGAAATAGTCATTACTCACAACCTATAAATCGAAACGTGTCCGTTCTTTTTCCTACACGTAGATAACTTCTTAAGGTACCTCTGTGATTTTGTCCAGATTTTTAAAAGACTTACAACTGACCGAAACATCCTCAAGAAAAATGGAAACAGTAGCTATTTTAAGGTTTCAAAGCCTCAATATACTATGTGGACTGTTTTGGGAAAAACAGTCCCCATGGCTTCAATACTTGCTAGATTTGTGTTCTACCACTTGGGTTTACTAGATAACTCATGTATTTAGCACCCCCCTTTGACGGATCACAAATCCAAGTAGTGAAACTTGAGTTATACAAGATTTAATGGAAGAAAAACAAGGGTTTTAACCCTTGGAGAACATATGCTCATTTTCTTTCTCTAAACCTTTGATCTAACACTCAAGGTACATAGTTCCATACATGATGATATGTATAACTAGGGTATCTTGAGTATTAGTTCATAACCCCAACAAAACTGAAGCTATAATACAAAGTAGAAGAAGAAAATGAAGATTAAGTTATACCTTGATTTAGTGGCAACCTTCCTTGATTTACCAAAGTAATGAACTTAGGATGCATCAAATAAACTAGCACACCACTCTCACTCTCACAAAAACCGAACTCTCTCTCTCTTTCTTTTCTCTCTTGAATGCTACTAGCTTGGGAGAAAAAAATAGAAGAAGAAGAATGAGAGAAAATGATTGTCTAGCAAATGAATGAGTGATATAACTATTATCCCCCATATTTTTATTGTCCCATGGATAAAAGACTACACCTTATCTCTTCAATTAGCCTAATCATATGATTAAGGATGCTTAATACATTTGCAACCAATGGGAGATTGACATACATGTACTTGTGTGTAAGATTTCTACTAATGGACATTGATTAGCATAATCTTCTTGCCATAAAAAGGCCTAATTGGCCGGTCTCCCCTTGCCCATTATATCTCCCAATTTGCTTTTATTTTAAAACATAAATTTAATTAATCAAAAGTCTAAAATACCCTTACGCAAGTGGGCTAAGTATTGGTTTGCAATTTATTTCCTTTGGACTTCTTCCTTAATTGTTTTGGGCCATGTAATAAACATAGTCTAACAATTTTAATATATGTTACCCAAATTATTTATTTAGGATTTCCATTCCCAATCTTATGAAATTTAATTACTTATACATGTGACTTTAGCTCATAACCTAATTAGGTTTAAAAGAAATAGGTTTAAAATTATTAGTCACTTGAAATAACAAGATTATCTACTTAAGTTAGTATACATATTAAATACTAACTGATGAGTGAGATTTATACCCGCGAATCGGATACTTCATGACTTAAATAATTGCCTGAATTCGTAGTTTTTATGTTATTTTATATGATTATAGCGTTGTTGTGCTTAATTGACATATTACAGGGCTTATCAGGTGTTTTCTAGTATTCAGGGGAAAAAACGGGCATTTTATGTATAACGGCGCCAATGCCAAGCATATTGACCGCGCCGCAGCGCCACTCCCTGGCCCTTGCTGACATCATCTTCGCTCCGTGCTCCACTATTCCTTCTTGGGCTCGCGCTGCAGCGCGAGCTTCGGTTTCCTTATTAATGACATGGCGCCGCAGCGCCAACCACAGCTTATTTGGCCACGCCGCGACGCCAGGTCCGGTTCCCAGACAACCAATACCTTGTTTTGACCTAGCTTAAAAGGAAAAGAAGCTGATATAACAGAAAAAAGCCTCTGCACTCTCTCTCGCTGAGGTTTAGCTCATAGATTAGCTTAGTATAGTTTTTCTTTTGTATTTCTCTCTCTAGTTTCTTTCTCATGTTTGTACATATAGATTAGGGAGAAGTTTGGCTTTCTTTGGAGTACAAGAGCAACAAGCGACACGGATTGGAAAGCTTGAAAGGAGCAGATTGCGTGGAGATTGAAGGGGCTTTGACAGAGTTTCTTCTATCCATTTATCCTCTCTGATTTTGTAATCTATAAATGTTGTCTTATTTGCTACTTGTATTTGGTTTATTAACTATTGATAAGTGGATTTTATATACACGAATCGATATTCATTTCAAGTTTAAATTCATAGTTATGTTCATGTTTTGTGTTCATTTTAACTCGTTTTATGTTATTTTATGTGTAGGGTGGTCATGGATGCAAGTGGTGAAGAATGGCAGAGTTTTGGAGCAAAAGTGAAAAAACTCATGAAAGCAAAAATTTTCTTTAGTAGAAGCCTGGCCCGCCGGGGCGGGCCTTTCTGAGCCTGTACCCCCCGCCGGGGCGGGGGTCCTGATTCCTGCACTCTCCTGTTTGGTTTTAATGTCTGCTGGTGCACGGTTTTTGGGACTTTGTTAGGCGCCTGGACTTTAGAAAAGGGAGATTTCGGCTAGAGCAAAAGGGAGAGCTGAATATTACGTTGCAATACGCTAATCACACGACACGAGAGGAACACAACATAATACAGAGATTGATTCCCGGATTCAAGTGCGAGCTTTGGATGAGTAATTTTCAGAGATTTTCGTGACGGTTGCAAATTGAGGCTACGTGAAGGGGTTTTCATTATTCTTCTTCTATTTAGTTCTTTATTTGTAATTGAAAGGATGGTTTCATTAGATTATTCAGTGTTTAATTCATTCGTTATGAACTAATTCGCTTATTAGACTTGTGATGGATCTTTGGGCGAAACGATGAATTTATAGCTTTGATTTCCAATTCAATAATATATTCTCAGTTTATCTATGTTAATTCGAGCGTGAACTTATGAATTTCCTGATCAACAATTCCTTGTGGATTTGAGTGGAATCGAGAGAGGAGATTCAAATCTAGACCTAGTTAATATAGCATGTGTCATGAATTTTGTCAATAGCAGATTTTTGATTATTGTTAAGGTAGAGATATGCTTAACATCATATGTAATCAAATAGAGAACTTAAGCTTAAACCTTTTTCAATTGCAGTTCACATAGAAATATAGTGTGTTGGTTGATTTAGGTGTTTAACGGATTTCTATCTTAATTGTGGATTGACGTTAATACGGTATTAGTGCATCGAGAGGTGGCTAGTATTACATTCGTGTTCTTGATTAATAAACTGGGATATGAAATTGAGTTGGAATAAAGGTTTAAAAATCAAAGTGGAGCTCAGGGTGAAACCATAAGTCTAATTCTCCATTAATTGTTTGAAATTCTGGATTTTGATATAAGTGATTGTTTTTGTGATTGTTTATTTATTTATTAATTTAGTTTTTATAGTTTTAAAACCATAGAAGTGAATAGTTTAATAGAATTAGGATTAATAGGAAATTGATAATTGTGAAGTTAAGTTTCTTATTAAATTGTCTCTGTGGGAACGATACTTTATTCATCACTTTATTACTTTTTGACCACGTACACTTGCGTGTTTTGTGCGTATCGATTTACACCAACAACTATGAACTGAATATTGGCTCTAAGGTTATAATGGATCCCTTTGTTATTTGAATTGATTATCTTTATCTCTTTGGTTGGCACCATATGATTTGGTTTAATATATTTGTGCTTCATGATTCTCGCTAAGACATTAGTGATGATTTTGGTAATCTGCATGATATCGATAGAAGAATTGTAGATTTACACCTAAATATATTAACATGTGATTGTGGGTTTCGACTGCATAAGTTGTGCGTAGAATAGACATATCTCTGTGCGCCACGTGCGACCTCAATGAGAACTTATGCTTAAATCCTTGTTATGATTGATTCACATAGACATATGTAGGATTGCATCTAGTTTGGACGTTCTTTTCTGTTCTATTCCCTTTAGGGTGGATCTGGAGAGGATATGTTTGTGCATTCCTCGACAGAGGTGCATTAGCACCTGTGCGTTCTTGGTCGACAAATTGTCATGACCATTAAGACCAAAGAGAGATATGGTAGCTAGTTTGATGAAACATAACACGACAGGTGTTCGACAGAATGCCTGTGTGGGGGTGAAGTTGTGACCTTAGCTTGTATTTCCTTATATTTCCATTCGTTATCCATTTACTTGCTTTGTTAAGTAGTATAATTAGATTAATCACACTTCCATTTAGTGCTGTTCGAATAAGACTTTAGCGATAAACAGTCAGTATTTGGTAAATATTAGTCATAGTTCCTCGTGGGTACGACACTCTCCTTATCACTGTATTACTTGTTAGACCGCGTATACTTGCGCGTGTTTAGTGATCAGTAATCCGACCAACAAGTTTTTGACGCCGCTACCGGGGAACTATTATTCTAATATTGTCCAATATTGATTTAAATCAATTTAGTCTTACTTTGGACGTGTATATATTTACTTCTTTTATTTGTTTGATCTTCCTTTCTTTTTATTTTTAAGTTTACAGATCATGGACTATCAATGTTATCAATGGCCTTATGAGGGGACAACAAAACCAAGCTCGGAAGAAGGACTCGAGAGATTACAACTTCAAATTGCTAATGCCTTGAGGTTTTCTGACAATCTCGAGTGTCAGTCCACTCAGAACGCCTACTGTCCGGAACGAGCTGACTTTGAACCGATCTCCTATCATCCAAACTGCCAGGGTTATCCAAACTCATGGGACTACAGTCATGAGCAATATTATGATCCGAATCATGCCTCTCAGTTTGACTATCAGTCTCCGCCGCATTATGAGTTGACGTCTCAACCCAATGAGAGCTTTTATGAGACCTCAACACGAGAAGAAGAGAACCGTCTTGAGGAGCTTCTCACCAACTTTATTCAGAGAAATGAGGTTCAAATGGCAAGCCAAGAAGCCGCATTGCACAGCCTTGAGAAGCAATTGGGGCAACTCGTAAATGCCATCACAAATCCACCGCAAGGCAATCTCCCGATCGCTCGGCGATGAAGCAGTAGAGCATTGCATGGTGGATACGCAAGGAAAATGCAGTGAGTCTCACACAGTTGTTGAAGGGGATGTCATAGTGCAGGTTGGCCAACCGGTGGAGTTTGAAGTTAGAGACACAAGGATCAACAATAGTAGTATCGTCAATACTGATCTACTATCAGAAACCACGCTCCCGACTATGGAAATCCGTGAGGGCCTAATAGCGCACAAAGAACGTTTTTAACTTAATGAAATAGGCGAATTAGTGGATAATTCCAGTGGCAAAAGCTTCTTTGTGCCGATTGATGACTAGATGGATAAGGAGAACGAGGATGACCAACCATCCATGTCTGCCAAGAATCCAAACGAATTGACAAATAAGCGGCATGAAAAGGTCATTTTCACTTATGACCCAGATTGAACGGCGTCGGTATAGTCAAGCCGACGACTTTAAAACAAGCGCTTGGTGAGGAGGCACCCCCATCTCGGTATAAATTCCATTTATTTTCCTGTACCTATATCTATTTTATTCTGTAGTTAGTTATTATATTGTTTGGAATAATGCATATTTGCTCTGTAGTATAGTTTGTTATTCTTGCCTTAGCATGTGCATATAGTAGTAGAAAAATTGCAGAAAATGGCATCTTGTGCCGCGGCGCCACCAAATGTACTACAAGCCGCGTCGCAGCGCCGACTTTGCACCCCAGCGCCATACTTCGTGCCCCAGCGCCATGGCTTTATTGCCCAACCTCTCTCATCCGCGCCGCAGCACCAATCAACATAGGGGCTTTCGCGCCGCGGCGCCACCAAATGGCAGCAGCTATTGCTAACTCACGCCGCAGCACCAAGGAACAAAGGTAGTTTCACGCCGCGGCGTCGGCAGCGAATTTTTGTTTTTAAAAGCTGATTTTGGCCAGCAGTTAGGCCACGCCTTTTCATCTTTCTCGAGCAAACTCGGCATCATAAAGCCAAAAAAAATCCTTTGCCCTTCCCACAAAATTGCAGCCGACCTTGATTTCTCATCTCAATCCAACATCACAAACCGAAAACTCCATCAAATCTACTATCAGAGTTCGAGCCCACACTTCTCACTTTGGGTTTATTACTTAGATTTTGCAATTTAAGGTAATTTGGTTAGATTTCATTCAAGCAGAATTCTTTTTGGTTTAATTATGGATTATTTGTGCAAATTTTTCTCTGTGATTTGGGAGATTTATACTAACGAAAATCAGGCTAGAGCGTTTTCAAACAAAGGTTGTCCAAGTTGGTTTTGAGGAGTGCACCCTAGGTGTTCAATAAAGTGCCTAAACCAAAAATTTGACTTATTTGGGGCTGTTTTGGCTTGGATTCATTGGGCTTCCATTTGGGGACTATCTGCATTAGTTTGGGGGAGTGTGTGCTTCAGTTTTCTGCTTGTGTGAACAAATTGTTGCAATTTCTGAAATGGCACAAAAGCGACAACGCCTTAGCATGGGAGGATCATCGTCCGCGGCACCACCTACGGCATGGGACCGAGCCAAGTTTATCAATGAGAAGGCTTGGAAAAGGTATAAAAGCTCATTTGGCTCACGAAAACTCATTCCTGAGTGGGGGTTCAAGTCGGACAAAAACGATGGTGAGCTAGCAACTATGATACAAGAACGCCAATGGTCCCATTTCACAAAACCACCTGGGTTAGCTGTCATCTCAGTGGTTCGGGAGTTCTATGCCAACGCCATTGCCAAAGGTGATGTGGTTGTCCAAGTTAGGGGGAAGTTAGTGGCCTTTGGTAGTGAGGCCATCAATGCACTGTTTACCACGCCCAACTATGCGGGCAATGATTATATGCAGTCGGGGCTCCGCAGCTATGACTTAGAGGATATTATCAGGAGGCTGTGCAAGCCTGGGACTTCATGGAAAAAGAATGACTACACGGGTGAAAAGACCAGTTTCCCGTCTTCAGTGCTCAGTCGCTATGGGAAGGCGTGGTTCAGCTTCATCTGTGCTAATATGATTCCTACCCGACACCTGAGTGATGTGACCAAAGATAGGGCGATCCTCCTATTTGCTATTATCACGGGCCTGAACGTGGACGTCGAGGTCCTTATACACGAGTCAATCATTAAGGCAATCAAGAGCACAGTGGCTTCGGGAGTTCCACATCCTTCCTTGATCACCCGGTTGTGCAAGCAGACAGGAATTCAGTGGGGACCAGAGGAGATAGCCTTGCCTCCCATGGTAATCATCGACCACCAGACGATCTCCCGTTTCATTGTGTGGGACGGGGCAGAGTCTCATGTCCGAGGTGAAGGCTACGACCACCTACAGTGCCGCCCCCTACTACAGAGCCAGAGCAGGCACAGACTTCAGATGCAGGAACAACTGCACAGGGTCTATTGACGGACATCATGACATCCCTCACCCTGCTGCACCAGAAACAGGATGCTGAAGCACATAGACAGCGGAGGCACATTGCAGTAGTAGCTCAGAGACAGGAGATTGCTATGCAGTACCAGGCTGAGCTAGTGAACACCATGCAGAGCATCTACACTGATTATTATGGCGAGAATGCTGAGTTCATGCCATACCAGTTTCCAGAGCTGTCTGTCTTCCTACCCTACCTTCCCCCATCATCGCCCATCGAGGCTGACGAGGACGAGACCACTGTTGAGTGAGCCACTTCAGGGAAGCCCTCTCGTATATGATTTCTTTATGCTTAGCAATGAGGGCATTGTTCACCTCAAGTTTGGGGGTGCTTTTAGCCATTATCTATCTATTTCTGTACTGCCATGCTAGGATGCATACTTTAGTACTTTTTTATGGTTGTTTTATTATCAGTATTGTGGTGCAGTCGTTTTGAACTGCTGGATTTTCAGGATTATGCTTTAATTATTATTATGCCATAAACTGTTTTTGGTTTTCATTTTATTAATGCTTTGATTATTATCAGCATGATTGTGGTTTATAGCCATCTTTTCGGGGCTTATACAGATTAGATGCTTGTGCCTTTTGAATGGTCTTTTTACCCTATTTTGAGCTGCTATTTAGCAATGGTATTATAGTTATTATTATTTTTTGATTGTGGTTGATGACGAGCGTCAAGTATCTATGCCTATCTCTTAGAGTTGTGTCGAGCATGTATGAGCTAGGAGTTGTTCAATTGATAAGTTTAGGCTGTTATTGATCCGTCTTTCTTAGCACGCACCGACCAACTGTATTTAACTAGTTATTTTTTGAATTTAGTTCGCATGTTTATTATTTTGAAAATTTGTTCACTCTTATAAACTTTCATTTGTACAAGGTAATAAAAGACTTAGACGTTTATACAGTTTTGGATCTTGGATTCTAGTATGTTGACTTATAAAAAAAAAAGAAAAGAAAAATGAATGAAATAAGAATAAAAATAGAAAAGAAGAGTTTTCATATCGAAAGGTTTGCGGTGGGTCGAGATGGAGCGTAAAATGCACTCGCCCATAAACGCAGGACCGATATTGAGATACAACATAAAATGCACTCGCTTAATAATCTTCGTTTGTGTTGTAAAATCTTAGTTGGCTTATGTTGATTACGTGGCCTTTACTGCTCGAGTTATTAGATTCATAGGGGTGTTCTACACCTAGTGCCCTAAAGTCGTCTGGTTTGAGAGTCACTAATCAAAAGCTCATTCATGGGTAGTTCTGAATAGCCTAAGGTAATTAAGTACTGTCCAAGTCCGATTTTACTGTCGTCATGCTAGTGTCTTTTGATCTTTTCCCGCATTTACGTCTTATTCTTAATGCTTGTTGAATGTTTAAGTTGCAGAGTTTGCTCATTGGTTTTAGCAATCGACTATGCGAGCTTATTCGAGTTATGATTAGTTATAGCAGTTGGTCTCCACACACACACATAGAATGGATCAAATAAAGTCTTATGCTTGACATTGAATGAACCCTTATTCATTTATGTGTTAGCCCTATTCTCTGGGAGTGGCTATGATCGAGCTTTGAAGCCATGATACTACTCTACTATATTATTTTAGTTTTCTTTCGTGTGTGTTTTATTTTTTATTAGTGTTGTGTTAGTTAGTTTGCTCGAGGACAAGCAAAGACTTAAGTTTGGGGGTATTTGATGAGTGGGATTTATACCCACGAATCGGATACTTCATGACTTAAATAATTGCCTGAATTCGTAGTTTTTTTGTTGTTTTATATGATTATAGTGTTGTTGTGCTTAATTGAAATATTGCAGGGCTTATCAGGTGTTTTCTAGCATTCAGGGGAAAAAACGGGCATTTTATGTATAGCCGCGCCGCGGCGCCAATGCCAAGCATATTGACCGCGCCGCAACGCCACTTCCTGGTCCTTGCTGACATCATCTTCGCGCCATGGCGCCACTGTTCCTTCTTGGGCTCGCGCTGCAGCGCGAGCTCCGGTTTCCTTATTAATGACATGGCGCCGCAGCGCCAACCACATCTTATTTGGCCACGCAGCGATGCCAGGTCTGGTTCCCAGACAACCAATTCCTTGTTTTGACCTAGCTTAAAAGGAAAAGAAGCTGATATAACAGAAAAAAAAGCCTCTGCACTCTCTCTCGCTGAGGTTTGCCTCATAGATTAGCTTAGTTTAGTTTTTCTTTTATATTTCTCTCTCTAGTTCCTTCTCATATTTGTACATATAGATTAGATATAGATTAGGGAGAAGTTTGGCTTTCTTTGGAGTACAAGAGCAACAAGCGACACGGATTGGAAAGCTTGAAAGGAGCAGATTGCGTGGAGATTGAAGGGGCTTTGACAGAGTTTCTGTTATCCATTTATCCTATCTGATTTTGTAATCTATAAATGTTGTCTTATTCTCTACTTGTATTTAGTTTATTAACTATGAACTGAATATTGGCTCTAAGGTTATAATGTATCCCTTTGTTATTTGAATTGATTATCTTTATCTCTTTAGTTGGCACCATATGATTTGGATTAATATATTTGTGCTTCATGATTCTCGCTAATACATTAGTGATGATTTTGGTAATCTGCATGATATCGACAGAAGAATTGTAGATTTACACCTAAATATATTAACATGTGATTGTGGGTTTCGACTGCATAAGTTGTGCATAGAATAGACATATCTCTGTGCGCCACGTGCGACCTCAATGAGAACTTATGCTTAAATCCTTATTATGATTGATTCACAAAGACATATATAGGATTGCATCTAGCTTGGACGTTCTTTTCTGTTCTATTCCCTTTAGGGTGGATCTGGAGAGGATATGTTTGTGCATACCTCGACAGAGGTGCATTAGCACCTGTGCGTTCTCGGTCGACAAATTGTCGTGACCATTAAGACCAAAGAGAGATAGGGTAGCTAGTTTGATGAAACATAACACGACAGGTGTTCGACAGAATGCCTGTGTAGGGGTGAAGTTGTGACCTTAGCTTATATTTCCTTAGATTTCCATTCGTTATCCATTTACTTGCTTTGTTAAATAGTATAATTAGATTAATTACACTTCCATTTAGTGCTATTCAAATAAGACTTTAGCGATAAACAGTCAGTATTTGGTAAGTATTAGTCATAGTTCCTCGTGGGTAATACACTCTCCTTATCACTGTATTACATGTTAGACCGCGTATACTTGCGCGTGTTTAGTGATCGGTAATCCGACCAACACTAACCTTTCTTTATTACCATAACTCTTAGGTTATTTAATTGTCTCACCTAATGCATAATTAGGTTATGAAGCTTTCATTTTTTAATGAAATCTATAAATGTATATATCCATAACTATAGTATATATGTTTATTGATCCATGCACCACTTCACATATGTTGTCACATATTAAATCACTGTATAACACAAAGTTTTAAATATCAATAATGTACATACATATATAGTGACTTAAAATTCACGGTTGTTAACCCTTAGGGTTTTCAAAAATAGAAAATTAATATTTCTAAATTGTAATTAAGATTCTCGAATTAAATTAAACTTTCCCATTCATAAATCAATCTTGTTAATTAGGATTATTTTATCCCAATTTAAATTGCTAATTTAGCAATAAAGTCCACAATTTTATATTAGGGTTTCTGACGGAACAATTAGGGTTTAAAAATCTAAAATTAGGGTTTGCTAATTAATTAAGCTTTACCCTAATTAATATTATAATTAATATTACTTAAGCATTATAATTATCCTTTAAATTCCCATATTAGGGTTTCCAATTTCTGAATTAGGGTTTCTTCGGATTCCCAGAACTAAAATTAGGGTTTTAGAACCGGTTTTAGGGTTTCTTATCAGTTATTATGGTTTTCTAACTGAACATTGCCGTTCTTAATATATACTTGGGGTTTGACACTGATATAATTTATCTGGTCAACCCTTGACCCTTAACCACATTCCGATCACATACATAACCATATACACAGAACATATTCACATATACACTTAATGCTTAATAATACACCTATATCCTTCACAGAATTTTGAAATCTTCAAAATTCCTTCCCAAAAATATCAAACGCATACACTCATTTTCTGTCTAGGTCTATCATTTGACCTTAAATCCATCATTTATGATTTTTTTTAAAATTTCTAAATTCTCGGGTTGTCACATATGACGTGCATCGTACTGATGGTGTTGCTGAATTATCATTACTTTTTCATCGGGGAAGTATGTTTCCAATGGTTTGAAGTCCCCTGAAGGTGCGACGGCCAGTTGATCCGCAATTCCTTGACCTTTAATGGACTTTTGCGTCACGTAAACAATGTCAAATTATTGCAGAATCAACTGCCATCTGGACAGCCGATAATTCAGTATGGGTTTACTGAACACATACTTGAGAGGATCCACGCGGGATATGAGATAGGTTGTGTGCCCATGGAGGTAATGTTGTAACCTCATGGCAGCCCATGCTAAAGCACAATAAGTCTTCTCGATCAGAGTGTACTTGTGTTCACTGCTGCTAAATCTTTTGTTGAGGTAATAGATAGCTCGTTCTCGGCCTCTATCGTCTTTTTGACCCAGCATGCAGCCCATGGTATTGTCACTTATGGACAGGTACATGAACAGGGGAACATCATCCCTGGGTGGTACCAAAATAGGAGCTTTGACTAGATGCTCTTTGATGGTAAGGAAGGCCTTCTGGCACTCATCATTCCATTTCATAGAGGAGTTCTTCCTTAACAGCTTGAAGATAGGCTCACAGATTGTTGTGAGTTGAGAAATGAACCTACTAATGAAGTTGACTCTTCCCAAAAATTCCCGTATTTCCTTCTCTTTCTGAGGAATGGGCATTTTCATAATGGCCTGGATTTTGGTGGGATCCAGCTTGATTCCTTTATGGCTGACTAGAAATCCTAGTAACTTGCCTGATTTAACGCCAAAGGCGCACTTGGCTGGATTCAACTTCAAGTTGTACTTACGCAACCTGTTGAAAAACTTTTTGAAATGGTTTAAGTGGTCCTCCTCCTTTCGGGATTTGATAATGATGTCATCCATGTAGATCTCTATCTCTTTGTGCATTAAGTCATGGAAAAGAACCATCATAGCTCTCTGATAGGTAGCTGCGACATTGATGAGCCCGTAAGACAACCGTCTATAGCAAAAGGTTCCCTAAGGCGTGATGAAAGCAATTTTCTCACGATCCTCCTCAGCAACCATGATCTGATGGTACCCTGCAAAGCAATCGACGAAGGAGTACATGCCATATTGAGCATCATTGTCAATGAGAATGTGGATAAAAGGCACAGGAAAGCTATCCTTAAGGCAAGCTTTATTCAGATCCTGATAATCCACGCAAACTCGCACCTTTCCTCTAGGCTTAGGCACGGGAACGATGTTGGATATCCATTCAGGATATGTGGACACCATGATAATACCAGCTTGAAATTGTTTCACAATTTCTTATTTCACCTTTAAACTCCACTCAGGTTTTAATCACCTGAGTTTCTGCTTGACTGGCTTGAATCCCTCTTTGATAGGAAGGCGATGAAGAACAATGTCGGTGGGCAAACCCACCATGTCTTCATGAGACCATACAAACACATCCTGGAATTGGGTTAGTAGCGTAACCATGCCATTCCTCTGGTTTGGGGTATGGTCTGAACCAATCTGGATTAACTTAGGGTTTTTTAAGGTTCCAAGATTGAAGGAGGTGGTTCGATCAAGGCTGGGTTTAGGTTTGTCTTTGACCCATTTTTTGATCTCCGGAGGCACCTCAATGTCCTCTTGTATTTTCAACAAGTCTGAGTCCAACTTTTCATTAAAGTTACAATCCTTGTGGAGAAGAGGCATCTTATCAGCAAGTACAGGCACATCTAAGTTCAGAGTCCTGAAACAAAATATGCTTTCACTTAGTATATATGAAACTGTTTAATCATACAAAGTGTTAGCATGTACGGACAAAACAATTGTTAATACTGTACATAAAAGTAAACAGTTATGATATCTACAGGGCAGAAAGAAGTCCTGCCCATTTTACCCTTGTTGACCAATGCAAGGAGTGCTGCTCCAATTGGAAAGGGAAAAGTCCTGGTGGACAGCAATAATGGAGGGGCTGTCATCGTCCTCCTTCTCCCGAATGACGACCATTATGTCTGGGCAATCATCGTCTGGGGTATATCTGTTAGTATGTTCATCATGGACAATGATGCGTACACCTGACATCATTCTGATGATGACTTGTTTAATTCTCCGTTCCTCTTCTTCCACCTTGGGATCTGGAACAAAGACTTCCTTCTCCTTTACCGATATCGGCTTAGAAAATAACATAGCCATTACATTAGCTGGCACCTTTACCGGAGATTGTGAGGACTCTGGATGTACAGGTGGAAATAATAGCCGTGTGGCTAAAGTGGAAGGAATCTGAATATGCTTATGTGGATTCCTGTAACTGGTACTGGCAGAATAGCCTAGTCCGGCTATCCCAGTTTGACTGGACACTTGAATCGGGTACTTAATACCCTGATGACTTTTTCCCAGCCCTTGTCCCGGCTGGTGTCCCAATGACATCATTTCTTGAGTAGCTGCCATCACTTCGGCAGAAATCTTAGGTACGGGAAATGGTGTCCCAATGGCATGATATTGAGGGTTGCTTACTTCCAAAGTGTGGAAACTAACCGGCTCAACATCGGAATTGAAGCTGATGAACGGAATGTCACCTAGTTGAGGGCATTCCGGTTCAGCATTGACTGTAACTAGGCTATTGTTGATAATGTATTTAAGTTGTTGATGAAGAGTGGAGGGGACTGCCCTAGCCATACGAATCCACGGTCTGCCTAGCAGTAGGTTGTATCCTGTATCTATTTTGAGCACGTGAAAAGACACACAAAATGTATGAGGACCAATCTCAATTGGCAGCTCAATCTCTCCGACTGAATTCTGGCGGGATCCATCAAAAGCTTTGATGATCGTATGACTACTTCGGATTCGCTGGAGATTGACATTCATTTTTAGCAACATAGCATAAGGACAAATATTCAAAGACGAACCTCCATCTACCAAGACTCTAGCTAACATATATCTGGAGGACAAAATCGTAATGTGTAACGGTTAACAATGACCGGTTCCTTCGGGCGGTATGTTATCATTAGTGAAAGAGATCACATTATTGTTGAAAATGTGATCAGCCAGATGTTGAAATTGTTTCACATCCACTGATTTCGGCAAGTAGGCTTCTTCCAAAACCTTTAGTAGAATCTTCCTGTGATCTTCGAAAGTTAAGACCAAGTCTAGTATTGAAATTTGATGTGGAGATTCTCTTAAGCTTAAAACTACCTTGGCTTCATTATGACCCATAGCACGAAGGAATTTTTCAATCTTCTTTATGGGAATTTTCCCCTTTGATTTAACAGCAGGCTTCATCACCCGTTGGGGAAGATACAGTGGATTCTCCTTTGACACTGCAACAGTTGTATGACATGTGGATCCTTCAGCTTCTCCATAATTCCAGGGAGCTTTCTGTAAGCTGATAATAGGATATTGTGGTCTGAATGGCAAAATGAGGGGCTTTGGAGCAGCCACTTTCAAAGGATTGTTAATTCCTTTGAGCTGAATTTTGAGTGGTTTAACAAACTCATCGGCCTCAGAGGATATAACTGCTACTAGTCCCTTCCATTTAGTGGGACAAGTATTTTCACTCTCAAATGACACAGTATCATTGTCTGCCAGTTGCAGGACATCGATATCGATTAAGTTCTGAATAAGGTGGCGGAGTGCCCATCATTCTTCCATGCTGTGACCGCGAGAATGGGAGTGATACTGACATACTCCATCAGGGTTAAACCGTCCTGAACAGGGATTGATTGGAGGTAGGAGGGAAGTGATTCTTTCTTCATTGATTAGCATCTGAAGTATCTCCTCCATAGGTTGGCCCAAGTATGTAAATTCCCTTCTATTGGCAAAATCCCGACGGGCTTTGGCAGTCGCTCTCTTCGCTACTTTGTCCTCCATTGTTTCATTTTTTGAAGGTGATGATGGAATATTCATAATCAAGGGGAGGATACTAGCATGCTCCTGGCTAACTAATTGGCGCGTAACTTGATGCTGATTGATCACCAGTTCTGCCAATTGTTTGATTTACTTGCATAGAGCTTTCATCTTTCGTTCCATCGTAAACTGGAACTTTGCATAATCCCATTTGTCAACACTGTCTTTGATGATCTGGGATGCTTCGCAGTTGAAATTGGAACTTTGTCCAGTGCTCTAATTAATTAATCATGTTGACCTCGTCCTCTTTGTGTGGAGGAAGAGGGCTGTCTTGCACATGAGGTTAATCTGGTTTGGTGACCACAATCTCACCGTTGCACATGAGTCTCGAGAAGGTCAATTTGTGTATTGACTAATAAATTTAGAGTAGAGTTGTGCTTAACAAGATTAGAAACCCTAACCCTAAGTCCGGATAGGGATTCGATAGAAAATGTAATTAAAATAATTATATTGATGAGAATGTGCTTGTACTGTATGTTGTTAATGATCAATGATTGATCGGATAAGGTTTTAAATTAATAAACGTTAATAAGAGATTATAAACCCTAATCTCAGGATTAGAAACCCTAACACATAGTTAGAAACCCTAATCGAAAGCCGGGAAATCCTAATTTCATATTCGGGAATCCTAAAACCCTAATTAGAAAACCCTAATCCTAATTGGCAAGCTTAATGTGTTTATTAAATTTTAATATGATTAGAAAACTCTAATCTTATTAGGAAATCTAATTTCGAAATTAGAACTATTATTTTTTCTAATTAAAACCCTAATTCGTGGGTTATAAACCTAATGACCATTTTGACCCTAATTGCTAAATTAAGCAATTTTAATTAGGAATATTAATCCTAATTAGCAAGATTGAATTTTATGATTAGGAAATATTAATATAATTATTGAATCCTAATTATAATTTTGGAATATTAATTTTCTATTTTGAAAACTGAAATTCAAAAATCTTGGAAATTAAATTGCAAACCTAAAGGGCTTAAACTCTAAACCCTAAAGGGTTCAAACCCTAAATTCTAACCCAAACCCTAAACCATAAGAGTTTGTACAAATTCCATGTTCGCCATTAAATTTATTTTTCAAGTGACCAAAATACCCCTTTTTCATTTTTATTTGGTTGACTTGTAAAATTTGACAATACCTTTAGTGGGTGACCAACTCTCTTGACTTTGGGACATGAAAATCTCATCAAAACCACACATATATGCCAGCAACATCAGATCTTATATATCTAAGTAATATATATATATATATATATATATATATATATATATAGATTAAGAGAGGGAAAGTCCATCACTTTGCTCAATTATCCAACCAAGCACTCACCTACTCTCTCTCACCAAGACTCCGAAATTTCTAAGGTAGATCAGTCACAATATCAATCCCTAGGTCACCCAATAACAGATTGGAGAGCCAAGATCTAAGATTTGTCAAGAAAAGGTATAAACCTAATTTTTATTTTTGATCCAAGTTGCTAAGAAAGATTTCGTGTTTATGTGTTTATATAAGTGTTAGAAGATGTTTTATGATGATCTATGATGTTGCATATGGATCCATAGCATCAAAATGTCTTAAAATTGAAGTTTTAAAAATCTGTTCTTGAGTCAAAAAGTCGTCTGACAAGCTAATGTCAGACGCTCTAGATCCTTGTGTGTTCATGATTTTTGATGTTTTATTGTTTGTATCTGTAGCTTGCTATGTTGTCTTTAATCTGGAAGTGGTAGTACAGCTGATGAGTGAGTTTTATACTCAGAATTGAGTGCATTTGAGCTTAATCTTTTGGATGTTTTTAAGTGTTTGTGTCTATTCATGCATGTTTTACGTTGTTTTGTAGGAATTGGGACAAAAGTTACTTGGATCGACGTTTGGGGTGGCTAGATTCGCGTTTTCGGCTTGCCATTTACACACCAGTCACTTCAAAGCAAATTTGAGTATTGCTCGGGACATTATTTCGAAAAACTTAAAGAATGAAAGTTGTAGATCTGCGTCTCCTCTTTCCGGAACATATTGAATCATCAAAATCGGAGTTCGGACGAAGAAGTTATGATCATTTTCACAAAGGACGTCGGAGTAGAAAATTTCCAGAATTGTGTCCAGCGTCGGGGCACCCAAATCAAGTCTATTTGCAGCGTCGGGGTGCTAGGGGGGAGAATCCCAGCCCCATGCCCAGTGCCAGGGTGCTGGGGAAGTCAGTGGTCAGGCTTGGACGCGTTTTGAGGCGAATTTTGACACCTTTTTGACTCCAAATAGGATTGGGTTTGTTCCTAAGCTAAAAATTAGACTTGTAACCTATAAATACATGATGTAAGGCATAAAATAAGGAGGGATTACATAGATTAGATTAGAGATACACTCCATTAGATTAGACATTAACCCTAGTTCTTATTAGTTTTGGAGATTGAAGCAACTTGGAGATCATTGAAGATCAAGAGCAGGAGCAAGAGGGGAGCACCAGATTTGCTGACAACATATTCTATTCTCTTCTCTTATCATACTTTTATCTTTTAATGTCTATTCAGTTGTGGATACTTAATTTTAATTCATTAATTATGAACTAACTCTTTCATTAAGATTTCAATTGAACCTTTTATGTCTATAAATTAGTTATTTGATTTATTCCAATTATTTATGTCAAAGTGAATTGTTTATCTTGTCTTGTGCTTATTGTTTAATTATTTGATCAGTAATTACCTTGTTACTCTAGAAGGAATTGGAAGAGGAATTCTAGGGTTAGAACTGGGCATGATATCATGTGACTTAGTTATTTGCAAAGTGAATAATTAGATTTGTGAATTGAATAGAAATATCTGTTTACCGCATGTAACACATAAGGAATTGGGATTGTAACGAGTTTAATTCAATTGTTTTACATGGGAATTTAACAAAATTAATCTGGGTTAAATAGAAGGCAAATGATCACTTGAGAAAGGGCTTTTGGCATTTGAGAATTCCTGTTAACAATTCAGTAGACATAATAATTGGGATAATTGGATAATTAGTTTATAGTTCATAATTGGGGATATTGGAATCTTAACCTTTATTTATTTGAATTCATTTATAAAGTAACCTAGTTTTAAGTGTTTAATTTAGTTTTCTTAAATATAAAAATCACGATTTGAGATTGTTTAAATAAAATTAGTTTGGTTAAGAGTTAGTATTTGGTAATTCATATTAAATAATTTCTCGTGAGAACGATACTCTACTTTCACTTTATTACTTGTTGACCGTGTATAGTTGCACGTATTCATTGATTGCGAAATCGATCAACAAGTTTTTGGCGCCATTGCCGGGAAATTAATTTAATAATTATTTACCAATATTAATTTCAATCAAATTAGTCTTAATTTAAACATTTTTATTTTTATTTTTATTTTGAATTCTCTTCCTATATTTCTCTCTTTACAGGTACCATGGATGACTTTACGTATCAATAGCCATACACGAACATCACTCAACCAAGGGAAATAGAGATTGACGGACTCGTGACACTGACAACATTAGCAGCACAAGTGGCTGCAATGGCTAAGCAAATGGAAACATGACATCCACAATCCATACAGCAGGTAGCGATGGTTTGTGAATTATGTGCTAGGGGTCATGCTACGGATCAATGTGCCATAAATTTTGAATCAGCTCAGTTCGTAGGGAGCTATAATCGCTCAACTCAACTGTATCCGACTCAAAATGCATATAATCTAGGTTGGAGAAATCATCCGGGGTTTTCATGGAGTAACAATCAAGCTTCAACTCAAGCACCTAGACAACAAAACAAATTTGAATTTCAAAATCAGACTCAACAACAACCAGAGAGGAAATCGAGTTGGGAAGAATCCTTGGAAAAATTCATTAGAGCATCTGACAAAAGGAACGAGGAACAAGACAAAAAATTGAATCAAATAGAGCTGAATATGCAAAGCCAAGGTGCATCAATAAAGAATCTGGAAAATCAAGTGGGACAAATAGCACATGCACTGAATAACTGACCACTTGGAACACTCTCGAGCGATACAGATAAAAACCCGGGCAGAGATGAGCATTGTAAGGCTGTAACTCTACGAAGTGGAAAGGATTTGCAAGAGCCAACTAAAGTTATTGAAAGAGAGGAAACAACTGGGAACCAAGAAAAGGAGATCAACGAAGATTCAACTGTAAGATTTAACGAAGATGAGTTGATTTAATTAGTATCCCATGTGCCTCCTCCACCAAAATTCAAGAATCCGGGCAGTTTTGCAAAACCATGCCCAATTGGCAGTCATGTCGTAGGGAAAGCTATTTGTGGAATAAGAGCTAATACAACTGTGGAGTCATGGTGGGTTGAAAAGGAGAAGATAGAGGAAGAGCCTATTGTGTTTGCCAAGCTTCCATGCCATAATTTGATCACAAACACAATGGGGAAAGCACCTAGTGGTTTGCCGTACTTAATTGGGATCCTATTTAAAAAGATCATGCTAGGTGACTTAAACTTAATGGCCATTACAATTGAAAACCTCCCAAAAGAGACATTGCTACTGATGGATGGAGGGTTCCTCAATTTTCATAGGGGAATTGGATAGAGAATTGAAGAAGTCAGGCTGAGACTATAAAATAAGCGCTTATTGGGAGGCAACCCAAGTTTAATTTTTAGTTTTTATTAGGTTTTATATTAGTAGTTTTAAATTTGCATTTATTTAGGATTTAATAAAATTGCTTCTATCATGGTTTACAGGTTATTCAAGTCTAATTCAAGTGTGTACCCAATTTGTTCCATGTGCCTAGCCTATTCTCCAAACTTAGCGGACAAGGAGGAAGATTGTTATATTTTCAGGGAAGTCATCTGCTTTAATTTTTTCTATTTTAGTCATTGAGGACAATGTCTAGTTTAAGTTTGGAGGCATTTTAGTGTCGTATTGCATGTAGTTAGTTATCTTCATGGTAGTTCATTTTTTTTATGTGTTAGCGTTGAGTTTTTTTAGGTTGCATATAATACATGGTAGTTATTTGTACATTCATATATGTGCTGCATTAGTATATGTTCATGTAGTATAATTGCATTTTTTTTGCATGAATCTGTGTGATCGGTTGGTGTGGTCTTAGCTCGGCCTATGATAAGATTGGTTTTGCATGTTAACTTGAACAATGTTGATAATTGATGATGAGTTCTAATTTTAATCATGATAATAAGTTGAGCATGTCTTAAACTTATGTAACCGGTTAGCACTTAAAGTTTAACTGTTTTAATCCACTTTTTCATAATTTGTTTCCGAGGGAAAATCTTGGTTAAAATTTAAGGAAATTAGTGAACTGGCGGTAAAGGTTGGAATGACGTAAAAGCTTGAGTTTGGGGGAATCTATGGGATATATATATTGCAAAAAGAAAATAAAAAGAAAAAATGAAAAGAAAAAAAAATAGAAAATCCAGAAAAAGAAAAAAAGAAAAGAATGAATAAATACCGTGACATGCTTGTCTAGTTTTGTGGCCTTTGTTACTTGAGTAAGTAAGCCCGAGGGGATTGTCTTTACACCTAGCGCCAAAAGGTTTTAATGGCTTGGGAGTCGTTGGTCGAAAGCTCGTTAAGGTGGCACTGAAAAGTCTAAGGGAATAAGACATTGCACAACCATGAGAAAAAAAAATGAATAAAACACGAGAAAGAGCAAAAATGCCCTCGTGATTGAGTAAAAGTAGAAATAAATCCTGTATTTACCCTTAGACTTGGTAATTGCTTAGTTTTAACCAGAATTGTCATGTTCACAAAAGTAATTGAATTGGAACTGAAATTTTCCGTATAAGAAGTTTGTTATGTGGTTATCTTGAACTATGGTTGGTTAGAATGGTTAACAAGCCCACACATACACACAAAATGGGTGATGACAGGTTTGGATTGACTAACTGGTTAGAGTTATGGACTTTGATTTGATCGGATAAATTATTTGAGCATCATTGGTATCTTTGAGGCCTGTTGCTATATATCATACTGATTTATTACTGGGTTCGTAGGTATATTAGGAAGTAGATCATGCGTATGCATTCATATAGTTTAGTTCGGTTGTTTATTTTTAGTTCTTTTGTGTTTTTGCTTGAGGACAAGCAAATGTTTAAGTTTGGGGGTATTTGATGAGTGAGTTTTATACTCAGAATTGAGTGCGTTTGAGCTTAATCTTTTGGATGTTTTTAAGTGTTTGTGTCTATTCATGAATGTTTTACATTGTTTTGTAGGAATTTGGACAAAAGTTACTTGGATCAACGTTTGGAGTGGCTAGATTCGCGTTTTCGGCTTGCCATTTACACAGCAGTCACTTCAGAGCCAATTTGAGTATTGTTCAGGACCTTATTTCGAAAACCTTAAAGAATGAAAGTTATAGATCTATGTCTCGTCTTTTCGGAACATCTTGAATCATCAAAATCGGAGTTCGGACGAAGAAATTATGGCCATTTTTCCAAAGGACGTCGGAGTAGAAAATTTCCAGAATTGAGTCCAGCGTCGGGGCGCCCAAATCAAGTCTATTTGCAGCGTCAGGACGCTAGGGGGCAGAATCCCAGCGCCATGCCCAGCACCAGGGCACTGGGGAAGTCAGTGGTCAGGCTTAGACTCGTTTTGGGGCGAATTTTGACACCTTTTTTACTACAAATAGGATTGGGTTTGTTCCTAAGCTAAAAATTAGACTTGTAACCTATAAATACATGATGTAAGGCATAAAATAAGGGGGGATTACATAGATTAGATTAGAGATACACTCTATTAGATTAGACATTAACCCTAGTTCTTATTAGTTTTGGAGATTGAAGCAACTTGGAGATTATTGAAGATCAAGAGCAGGAGCAAGAGGGGAGCATCAGATTTGCTGACAACAGATTCTATTCTCTTCTCTTATCATACTTTTTATCTTTTAATGTCTATTCAATTGTGGATTCTTGATTTTAATTCATTAATTATGAACTAACTCTTTCATTAAGATTTCAATTGAACCTTTTATGTCTATAAATTAGTTATTTGATTTATTCCAATTATTTATGTCAAAGTGAATTGTTTATCTTGTCTTGTGCTTATTGTTTAATTATTTGATTAGTAATTACCTTATTACTCTAGAAGGAATTGGAAGAGGAATTATAGGGTTAGAACTGGGCATGATATCATGTGACTTAGTTATTTGCAAAGTGAATAATTAGATTTGTGAATTGAATGGAAATATCTGTTCACCGCATGTAATACATAAGGAATTGAGATTGTAACGAGTTTAATTCAATTGTTTTGCATAGGAATATAAGAAAATTAATCTGGGTTAAATAGAAGGCAAATGATCACTTGAGAAAGAGCTTTTGGCATTTGAGAATTCCTGTTAACAATTCAGTAGACATAATAATTGGGATAATTGGTTTATAGTTCATAATTGGGGATATTGGAGTCTTAACCTTTATTTATTTGAATTCATTTATAAAGTAACCTAGTTTTAAGTGTTAAATTTAATTTTCTTAAATCTAAAAATTACGATTTGAGATTGTTTAAATAAAATTAGTTTGGTTAAGAGTTAGTATTTGATAATTCTTATTAAATAATTCCTCGTGGGAACGATACTCTATTTTCACTTTATTACTTGTTGACCGTGTTTACTTGCACGTATTCATTGATTGCGAAATCGATCAACAGCAGCCAGCAGATGTCTAGATTTGTAGTTATTCATGGTCAAAACCTATTGACCGGGCTTGACCATGAACTTTCTAGGTAACCCAGAAAGCCTTTTACAGCGTCTGACAACTTTTTGGGGGGTCTAGATCTGTCATGTTGTAAGTGTTATGATATGTTATTGCATACTGGTTATAACATGTTGTATGTACTCTAGATCCATGGTTTTATTTTCTAGAAACAGATAATAATTAGAGTGTAATTAATGGTCAAAGTAGACCATTTGATCATGGATGCATTTTCTGGGAAACCCAGAATCGGTTAGAACAAAAATTTCTAACAAGCTTTGACCGTGTCATAACTTGTGGATATGTTGTTGTTAAACTTCTGTGTTGATATGGTAATGTTTCTTGTCATGTATACTATAGATTTGAACCATTAACCGACTTGAATCATTACTGGAACCTAGATTAAATGGAGCTTGAAAGTGGTCACTCAGACTGCTGGGTTTCTGGGTAATCCCAGAAACCGTCTGACAATGAATTTGAAGGCATAGATCAGCTTGTTGTGTTGTTGTTTGATCAAAATAAGAATTGGTAATTGTAGTACTGTATACTGACTTCAAGATCATGATTATAAATTGCCTAGAAACGATTTTAAACCGACATTTTAATCTGGTCAAAGTAAGGACCTTGAACACTGACTTTGTCAGTGTTCTTGAGCCAAGAACACCTAAGGCTACAGAATGTGTCGCTAAAGCCCTATAGCGACTGTTTTTAATATAATTATTTTCTGAATTTTCGAAAATAACTTAAAAATAGAAATAAATTATAAAAATTACCAAAAATAGTTTTAAAAATTATTTTAAATTATGAAAAATACTTTCTGACTATTTGGAATATTTTTCATTAATAATTATAATTATTTGAATATTAATGCTATTTAATTTATTTAATTAGTGTATTAAATAAATTAGAGAAAAATAATTTTTATTATTAAAAAAATCATTTTAAATAAGAATAATATATTTAAAAATATTTTGAGTTATAAAATATAATTTTTAATATTTTTGGAGAATTTTCATTAATAATTTAATATTAATGATACTAGATTTATTTAATTATTAAATTAAATAAATGAATTAAAAATAATTTTATTGATTTAAAAATCATTTAAAAATGAGAAAAATGTTTTACAAATATTTTTAAGTTATAATTAGTGACTTTTAATATTTTGAAAATAATTTCATTAATATTTAAATATTAATGGTGATAATTTAAAAATAATTTTAATTATTTTAAAAATCATTTAAGTAGAATATTGATGATTTAAAAATATTTTAAGTTAGTAATAATAACTTTAATATTTTGACAAGTATAACATTAATATTTTTATATTATTAAATAGTAATGATAATAAGATTATTTGATAATTAAATCATTTAAGAATGATTTAAGTGTTTGAAAAATTATTATAAATTATAATAATTGTTTATAAATTATTAAAAGCTTCCGAAAAATATTATAAACGATATTTAACTTATCTAAAATAATATTGAAGCTTAGAGACCAAGTTTAATTGACAATCAATGTGTTAATTGTCGGATAGGGTGACCAGGACACCGAGAATGGACCGAAGTCCAACCAGACCAAAATAGTTAGACTTGATAAGTGTTTATATATGTTATAAACACTAATGTGGCTATGTGGTAATGTGTCTAGAAGAAGTTTAACTGTAAATTACGGTATTATGTGTTATGAATTATTGTGCTAATTGTGAGACCGATATTATTAGTTATAGGTCTTACGAAAGTAGATAAGTATATTGTGTAGCAATAATCAACGCAGAAGGCAAGTTTCCTAACTCAACATTGAGTTATATTCATTCAAATATTATAATGGTTAATTATTGCTAATTATATCATGTCCAGGGAATTTATTGTTGATTATTCGCAGTTAGTGCATGATTAATAATTCAAATTGAATTACTGATTCGGAGAATATACATGTGTAGAATAATTGTTATTGGATATTCATATTCGTAGAACATAGAATTGACAGTACAGATAATTCCTTTTTATTGTCAAATTATATTGAGAAATGTCTTTGTTAATTATTCTGGCTAGACAAACATTTGTTAGAACTTGATAGGTTCGGGAAGAGAATAGAATTTAATTATTATTGATAGATCAATGCCAGTTGTATCGGCTAGATCAAAAACTTGATAGGTTTGAGAAGAGAAGAGAAGTGATTAGATATTGAAATCCTTGCGTTTCGTTTTTAAATCAAAATCTTAATTCTGAGACTGAGAAGAACAACTTTTTATATAAAGGGAATATTTTAGGTCGTAAATTCGGCCATTGCGCACTGTTAAGTATTATACATAATATTGGGTATAATAAAGCTGATCACTTCTTATACTTGTAGAGGGGTATGACTTAATCTTTATGGTTATCTGATACTCCTACGTATGTATCAAAGTAAATCTTTGATAGATACCCGAGAAAGTAGAAGTTCTAGATCCAATGGATCGCTCAGAATAAATCTAGAAAATATTCTACTTTGTTATTGCGTAGAATTGATTCTTGTTTATTCATTTGAATATCGTAGAACTTTGAAAGCGTTGTACTCTTTTATTATCAAATTATTGTGTTGCATAGAAAGGGAGAAGCCTTGTTATTGATTAACGCATTGTTCAGCTAATTCAAAGTTCCCCGAACTTTGGTGTCATTCTATCAAAATAGATAGTCTATTATTCTGATACTTATACATTCATTGTATATCTTAACTTGCGGGGCAAATTTGTTGCTCACCCTTACTAAATAAAACTTTTCAGCTAGGGACGAAGTGGCAGGAGGTGCTGTGAAGAACAAAGGCAAAGACATAGTGATTAATTAGTTATGAATAACATTATTATTATGTTGTATTTGTGAATACCTTTTGTATAACTAAAGGGAATGTTTGTAATGTTAAGGTTCGAGAACCTGGGGTAATGTATTAACTATATCAATTAATAAAGTGCATGTTCCTATTTATAAATAAATGGGTAGTTAAATGTTATTTATATTATGAATCGTGAACACCAAACTTGGGGGTTAGGTAACCAGAATTTGGGGGTGTCACAGGTTGGTATCAGAGCTGTAGTGACCAAGGCATCACAAGTTGGTAGCAGAGCTATAGGTTATAAACCTTAAGTGGGGTGGGGAAAACCTTAGGATTATAACCATAAGCGAAATCTAGAATACTCATTTACAGTACTAAGTGAGGGAGTGCCGAAGCGTATCAATAGAAAGATGTGTGGACATCGTGTGTGAGAAGTTCGTACTGGTGAAGTACTAATCAAGTCATTTAGACTGATTATAGGATGTCTGGAGAAGATGAAATGAGTGCGGAGATGCTAGTGTCTATTGCACCAGTGCTAGTAGCCGAGGTGCCAGTACAGAGTGAATCAGTGGAGAAGGTGGGAGAAGATGAACCCATGGTCTATTTGGGGAGCGATCATGACAATTATCCTGAGATGTATCTGAGTTGAGATGAGGAGGCAGAGTCTGAACCAGCTAAGGTAGAGTTAAAGAATAAGACTAAAGTTGAAGAACAAGATCAACTAGCTGCAGAAGTTCAAGAACTCCGGAGTAAAGTGTTTCTCTTAGAGGAGTTGTGGAAGACGGAGCGAGCATTACACGAAATGACTGAAGAACGGAACGAGCTGAAGGCGCATGTGGAGATGATGAAGAATGAGGATGATGGATCCTCTGAAGGAACCATCAAGAAGGGCAAGAATAAGAGGAAGAGAGACAAAGACATCGATGATTCTGAAAATTCAAACCCGAAGAAGAAGCAAGTCTGTAGCAAGTGTGGAAAGACTTACGACGTGGGAGAATGTTTGATGAAGAAGAACGTGTGCTTCAAGTTTAAGCAGGAAGGACATATTTTCCTATATTGTCCTAAGCCGAATGCAATAAGTGTCCCAGTAAGAAGAAGACTGGTGAAGGGAGTGGACGGTAGATAGTATCTTTTGATATCGAGAATGATGTGTGAACATACGTAAATATATATGTTTGTATGAGTGAAATCTTTATTTTCTATATGAATATAAAATTAAGATTAATTTTTAAGTTCTTAAAGCTCATACTTATTAAGTTCATGACTCATAATTATATGAAATGTTTTGAACCCCTCAGCGAATGGACGCCAAAGGTTTGACTAGGATAAGTTCATACACTCATATAATTGTGGCAAGTTCCTGAACCCCTAGGTGTGGTAAGTTTGATGAACTAGGAATAGTTATGTGTGAAGGGAGAATTAAAACTTTTTGTATAAAGCTGGAGAATTATAACTTTTGTTTAAAGTTGTGTTGTTAATCTTGATATAATTTAAAAAGGAATAGTGCTATGTGTTAATAGCTAAATGTACTGTGTGCTATGTGAATAAATATGCGATTATATAAGAAATTTTAAATTCTTATTGTGTTATTAATAAGAATCTATGTAGAAAAGGAGAATTAATGTAAGATTTTTATCAGATAATGCCGCCCAGGAAGGGAAGTCTAAAGACAAATATGGAAGAACAATTTGTGAATCTGAAGCAGGAAGATATGACGGTGACCGAATATTTTGTCAAGTTCAACGAGTTAGCAAAATTTGCTCCACATCGAGTGGACACTGAGGAGCTTAAAGCACGATGTTTTAGGAACAGATTGAAATCGTTGGTACTCGAGAAGTTGAATGTGCTGCAAATTAGTTCATTTTCAGCGTTATTAGAAAAAGCCATTATCGCTGAAGGAGAAATTGAAGCTGTATTGAAGAATAGTCAAGAACAAAGAAATGAGGCTGAAGGAAATATTATGGTAGGTGGTAGTGGAGGTAGTGATCTTAATAAATGTAAGAGGGATGGTGATATTAAATCAGGAAATAATCCAGTAGAGATTAGGAAGAAAGGTGCGCCATGTGTAGTTTGTAGGAAGTGTCATCAAGGAGTTTGTTTGAAGAAAAAAGGAGTCTGTTACAACTGTGGTCAAGAGGGACACATGTCACCCCAGTGTCCCATTCCAAAGAAGACACGAGGTTGTTTTGCGTGTGGATCGACCGATCATCTGGTCCGAAATTGTCCAAAGAGAAATATAGAGAGGAGAAGTGCCAACAAGGGACCCAATAGTGGAACCTTTACGATTCGAGGACCTGCACAACCAAGAAGACCAACAACATTCACTTTTAGCATGACAGTTCCAAATGCATCAGCTGCCCATGAAGAGGCAACATGTAACGAGTTCAGTTAGAAATTAATTTACGCGAGAAATACGAGTTAGATATTGTTGTAATTTGTTTTCTTTTATATGATCCAAGTCACAGGTTAGAATTTGAGATACAAATTAATATTGTGTTGTTAAAAATGAATTGATGATACAACTTGAAAAGATTGTAGAGAATAAGAAAGCGGTGATTCTGAGGCCGGAATCCTTTTAAGGAGAGGTGAATGTGATAACCCGATATTTTGAATAATTAAAATTTTACGAATAATTTTTTATTTATTTATATTAATATTGTTATCAATTTTGCGACAAGTATCTGTGATACGAGTCCCGAGAAGGTCAATTTGTGTATTGACTAATAAATTTAGAGTAGAGTTGTGCTTAACAAGATTAGAAACCCTAACCCTAAGTTCGGATAGGGATTGAATAGAAAATATAATTAAAATAATTATATTGATGAGAATGTGTTTGTACTGTATGTTGTTAATGATCAATGATTGATCGGATAAGGTTTTAAATTAATAAACCCTAATAAGAGATTAGAAACGCTAATCTTAGGATTAGAAACTCTAACGCATAGTTAGAAACCCTAATCGAAAGCCGGAAAACCCTAATTTCATATTCAGGAATCCTAAAACCCTAATTAGAAAACTCTAATCCTAATTGGCAAGCTTAATGTGTTTATTAAATTTTAATATGATTAGAAAACTCTAATCTTATTAGGAAATCTAATTTCAAAATTAGAAATATTATTTTTTGTAATTAAAACCCTAATTCGTGGGTTATAAACCCTAATAACCATTTTGACCCTAATTGCTAAATTAAGCAATTTTAATTAGGAATATTAATCCTAATTAGCAAGATTGAATTTTATGATTAGGAAATATTAATATAATTATTGAATCCTAATTATAATTTTGAAATATTAATTTTCTATTTTAAAAATTGAAATTCAAAAATCTTGGAAATTAAATTGCAAACCTAAAGGGTTTAAATCCTAAACCCTAAAGGATTCAAACCCTAAACCCTAACCTAAACCCTAAACCCTAAGAGTTTGTACAAATTCCATTTTGCCATTAAATTTATTTTTCAAGTGACCAAAATACCCTTTTTTTCATTTTTATTTAGCTAACTTGTAAAATTTGACAATACCTTTAGTGGGTGACCAACTCACTTGACTTTGGGACATGAAAATCTTAGCAAAACCACACATATGTGCCAGCAACATCAGATCTTATATATCTAAGTAGTATATATATATATATATATATATTAAGAGAGAGAAAGTCCATTACTTTGCTCAATTGTCCAACCAAGCACTCACCTACTCTCTCTCTCACCAAGACTCCGAAATTTCTAAGGTAGATCAGTCACAATATCAATCCCTAGGTCACCCAATAACAGATTGGAGAGCCAAGATCTAAGATTTGTCAAGAAAAGGTATAAACCTAATTTTTATTTTTTATCCAAGTTGCTAAGAAAAATTTTGTGTTTATGTGTTTATATAAGTGTTAGAAGATGTTTTATGATGATCTATGATGTTACATCATGGATCCATAGCATCAAAGTGTCTTAAAATTGAAGTTTTAAAAATCTGTTCTTGAGTCAAAAAGTCGTCTGACAAGCTAATGTCAGACCCTCTAGATCCTTGTGTGTTCATGATTTTTGATGTTTTATTGTTTGTATCTGTAGCTTGCTATGTTGTCTTTAATCTAGAAGTGGTAGTACAGCCAGCAGATGTCTAGATTTGTAGTTATTCATGGTCAAAACCCATTGACCGGGCATGACCATGAACTTTCTGGGTAACCCAGAAAGCCTTTTACAGTGTCTGACAACTTTTGGGAGGTCTAGATCTGTCGTGTTGTAAGTGTTATGATGATGTTATTGTATACTGGTTATAACATGTTGTATGTACTCTAGATCCATGGTTTTATTTTCTAGAAACAGATAATATATATAGTGTAATTAATGGTCAAAGTAGACCATTTGATCACGGATGCATTTTCTGGGAAACCCAGAATCGGTTAGAACAAAAATTTCTGACAAGCTTTGACCGTGTCATAACTTGTGGATCTGTTGTTGTTAAACTTCTGTGTTGATATGGCAATGTTCCTTGTCATGTATACTATAGATTTGAACCATTAACCGACTTGAATCATGACTGGAACCTAGATTAAATGGAGCTTGAAAGTGGTCACTCAGATTGCTGGGTTTTTGGGTAATCCCAGAAACCGTCTGACAATGAATTTGAAGGCATATATCAGCTTGTTGTGTTGTTGTTTGATCAAAATAAGAATTTGTAATTGTAGTATTGTATATTGACTTCAAGATCATGATTATAAGTTGCCCATAAATTATTTTAAATCGAGATTTTAATCTGGTCAAAGTAAGGACCTTGAACACTGACTTTGTCAGTGTTCTTGAGCCAAGAACACCTAAGGCTACAGAATGTGTCGCTAAAGCCCTATAGTGACGGTTTTTAATATAATTATTTTCTGAAATTCTAGAAATAACTTAAAAATAGAAATAAATTATAAAAATTACCAAAAATAGTTTTAAAAATTATTTTAAATTATGAAAAATACTTTCTGATTATTTGGAATATTTTTCATTAATAATTATAATTATTTGAATATTAATGCTGTTTAATTTATTTAATTAGTGTATTAAATAAATTAGAGAAAAATGATTTTTATTATTAAAAAAATCATTTTAAATAAGAATAATGTATTTAAAAATATTTTGAGTTATAAAATATAATTTTTAATATTTTTGGAGAATTTTCATTAATAATTTAATATTAATGATATTAGATTTATTTAAAATTATTAAATTAAATAAATGAATTAAAAATAATTTTATTGATTTAAAAATCATTTAAAAATGAGAAAAATGTTTTACAAATATTTTTAAGTTATAATTAGTGACTTTTAATATTTTGAAAATAATTTCATTAATATTTAAATATTAATGGTGATAATTTAAAAATAATTTTAATTATTTTAAAAATCATTTAAGTAGAATATTGATGATTTAAAAATATTTTAAGTTAGTAATAATAACTTTAATATTTTGACAAGTATAACATTAATATTTTTATATTATTAAATAGTAATGATAATAAGATTATTTGATAATTAAATCATTTAAGAATGATTTAAGTGTTTGAAAAATTATTATAAATTATAATAATTGTTTATAAATTATTAAAAGCTTCCGAAAAATATTATAAACGATATTTAACTTATCTAAAATAATATTGAAGCTTAGAGACCAAGTTTAATTGACAATCAATGTGTTAATTGTCGGATAGGGTGACCAGGACACCGAGAATGGACCGAAGTCCAACCAGACCAAAATAGTTAGACTTGATAAATGTTTATATAGGTTATAAACACTAGTGTGGCTATGTGGTAGTGTGTCTAGGAGAAGTTTAATTGTAAATTATGGTATTGTGTGTTGTGAATTATTGTGCTAATTATGAGACCGATATTATTGGTTATAGGTCTTACGAAAGCAGATAAGTATATTGTGTAGCAATAATCAACGCGGAAGGCAAGTTTCCTAACTCAACCTTGAGTTATATTCATTCAAATATTATAATGGTTAATTATTTTTAATTATATCATGTCCAGGAAATTTATTGTTGATTATTCGCAGTTAGTGCATGATTAATAATTCAAATTGAATTACTGATTCAGAGAATATATGTTTGTAGAATAACTGTTGTTGGATATTCTTATTCGTAGAAGATAGAATTGACAGTACAGATAATTCTTGTTTATTGTCAAATTATATTGAGAAATATCTTAGCTAATTATTCTAGCTAGACGAACATTTGTTAGAAGTTGATAGGTTCGAGAAGAGAAGAGAATTTAATTATTATTGATAGATCAATGCCAGTTGTATCGGCTAGATCGAAAACATGATAGGTTTGAGAAGAGAAGAGAAGTGATTAGATATTAAAATCCTTGCATTTCATTTTTAAATCAAAATCTCGATTTTGAGACTGAGAAGAACAACCTTTTTTATAAAGGAAACATTTTAGGTCGTAAATTTGGCCATTGCGCACTGTTAAGTATTATGCATAATATCGGGTATAATAAAGTTGATCACTTATTATACTTGCAGAGGGGTATGACTTAATCTTTATGGTTATCTGATACTCCTGCGTATGTATCAAAGTAAATCTTTGATAGATACCCGAGAAAGTAGAAGTTCTAGATCCAATGGATCGCTCAACATAAATGTGGAAAATATTCCACTTTGTTATTGCGTAGAATTGATTCTTGTTTATTCATTTGAATATCGTAGAACTTTGAAAGCGTTTTACTATTTTATAATCAAATTATTGTGTTACATAGAAAAGGTGAAGCCTTGTTATTGATTAACACATTGTTCAGCTAATTCAAAGTTCCCCGAACTTTAGTGTCATTCTATCAAAATAGATAGTTTATTATTCTGATACTTATACATTCATTGTATATCTTAACTTGCGGGGCAAATTTGTTGCTCACCCTTACTAAATAAAACTTTTCAGCTAGGGACAAAGTGGCAGGAGGTGCTGTGAAGAACAAAGGCAAAGACATAGTGATTAATTAGTTATGAATAACATTATTATTATGTTGTAGAGAACCTGGGGTAATGTATTAACTATATCAGTTAATGAAGTGTATGTTCTTATTTATAAATAAATGGGTAGTTAAATGTTATTTATATTGTGGATCGTGAACACCAAACTTGGGGGTCAGGTAACCTGGATTTGGGGGTGTCACAGACATGATTAACCACCATGAAGCATCTCCATGGGGGACGAAATGTATATATATATATATATATATATATATATATATATATATATATATATATATATATATATATATATAAAAGCGATAAACGCACCGGATATAAAATACAGGCTCATCGAACAAAGTCCAACAACAGTTAATATATATAAGTACATATATATTAAAGTAGTAAACGCACCGAATGTAAAATCCAGGCTCATCGAACAAAGTTCGACAGACAGTTCATATATATAGGTTTATATATATACGAAAGCATTTAAATGCACCAGACATAAGTCTAGGCTCATCGAACAGAGTTCGACACACAGTTCATATATATATATATATATATATATATATATATATATATATATATATATATATATATATATATACACACACACTAAAAAGAAACCACGGACCGAAGTCTGGGTATACACACGTAACACGACTCTCAATATGAAGAATAGTATGAGCAAAGATGAAGAGAAAGGCTTAAAAATGTGTGAAAAGACTTACAGTGGGCTACCAAAGAAGACTTCAATAACTTGAAATGGATGAATATTCGGCTTTCGACGGTAAAAAGTAGCTATATATGAGCTTACAAGTTTTTAAAATGAGAAAACACTCAGTTTGGGGTGTGTACAGAGCAAATTGGACAGGGCTTCCTCGCCTTCTTCTCTTCCAAAATGGCCACCCCAAGCTCTCTATTTATAGAGGGGAGAGCCGCAGGTGTACCTGAGGCTGCCTGGGGTGCCCCGGGCTTCGCAGGTCCTGCTATATCGAAGTACGTGCACGCGTGCAACGTGATGTCCGCTCGAACTTTTAGAATTATAATCCGGGCATCCGACTGAGGTATGTAAGACCTATATCAGACAGTCGTTATCAAGAGTTACGCAATGACATGGGATTAGAGGTTGTACGAAGTCAAGAAGATGGGACGATGCCCTCCGGTCTTCAAGCTTCAAATTCTATCCGTTACCCTGCGTAATAGTCACTCGGGATTGAACTTCATTGGTTCTTGTGGGACATTGCTGTGTAGAAATGTATGTATGAAATGTTGAGACGACGTGATGTGGCGTCAAGGTGGCAAGATGACGACTTTGCCCCTCACCGGGGTTATCTCCAGTTTGGGCTGATAAAGCAGACGTTGCTCAGGGTTATCTTTGAGATTAGACTGCTGCAAGTGTTGAAGGTCCTCAGTGTCATCTTTGAGGTGTGCCTGTCTTCCTAGTGTTATTACCAGGCCTTGTACTAAGTGTCTCGATGTAAGCGCGTGGTTGAAGCTGATTGCATGCATTTACAACAAGCATTTCTGGGGTTATCTCCAGAACTGCAACTGCCTTCCTTGGGATTATCTCTAAGGTTTGAATATGCTATTTCCAGTATTGGGACTGAGACTGAACATCTCAGGGCTATCTTCTGGATGAATCGGTCTTCTCCGGTAAAATTTTCGGTATTAGAACTGCAAGCCTCGGGGTTATTACCGAGTTTGGAAATGATGCTCTCGGTGTGTGTTTCGGGGTTGAAAATGAGCTTCCAGTAGTATCCGAAATGGATGTGAGCTGTCTTCCAGGGTTATGTCTAAAAGATGAATCTACCCTCCTGCAATGTCAGTAACAGGTGTGCAGAAAATTTTGAGTGTCTACACTGGACACTAGAAAAAAAACTGCCAAAAGCATCTTGTAGATGCTAACCAGAAGAAGTTTAGTGAAGCTTTGGTTATGGATACAGATTTGTTCATATTTGAAATAAAACTTTCGATAAGTTAAGTTTCTACTTGAGTTTTGGATATCGGCTTTAGTTCTCATAAATATAGATTTATGGAAAGACCAAGCAGAAGTAAAAAACTAAATAAGGGATAAGTAATCTTATGTGAAATGAAGCAAAAGTTGTTACATTAGGCATATGAACTTATAGTTTAGCATTGCCTATGGAAAAGTCTATTAAGTCAATAAGTTGTTATTATATTTCAGTTATCTTTAGAAACATTATTTCCATTTTGTTATTGGATAACAAAAATTTTGGTATTATATTTAAGAACAATTGTTGTTCTATTTATAATAATAATGTTTTGTATAGAACTGAAATATTAATTACTTAATGGACTTTGTGTAATTAACTTACATGAAAAATTATTTTACAAATTGAATAAACAAGTATAAGAAAAGGAGATGATCATTTAAAGAGTTGAATGTTTGTATTTGATGAAATACAAGTCTGAATTATTTGAAAGGTTCAAAGAATTTAGAAGTGAACCAAATTGACAAATTATTAAGATTCTTTGATTGGATCAATGAATAAATACTTGTGCAATAAGTTTTTAGATAATCTCAAATGGATTTCTCACAATAGACGCATCCTGATACGCAATAATTTATTGGTGTATCTAAAAGGAAAAATCGTAACTTATTGGACTTGGTGCGATCTATAATGACTTTACCGACATTCTAGTATCCTTCTGGGGTAATATCCTATAAATGGTTGCATATCTACGAAAAGGTAACCTCAAAATCAAGCCCCAAGACTTCATAAAAGTTATGGACATGGAGTATTCCTAATCTTAAGTATGTTAAGATAAGGGGTTTTACAGCTTATGTGAAACGGTTTCAAAAAGATAAGCTTGGGATAAGATTTGACAAGTATATATTTGTGGGACATTTTAAAGTAAGTTTAGGGTATATGTTCTATAATCCTACTTAGCAAAAGGTGTTTCTTGCAAAACACGCTGCCTTCTAAGATAAAGGTCACTACAAAAAAACAGGGCATTACCGACGGGAGTAATACCGACAGCTGAAACGCCGACGTCAATGAGTGTAATGCCGACAGGATGGCCGTCGGGAATGATACCCGTCGCCAATGTGTAATGATTCCTATTCAGCGCCTAATTTTTTTCTTCCCGGGTGCGCGAAAAATATAGGTCGACATCTTATTTCATAGGCGACGGCAGGGTTGTCGAGATTGTCATTATTAGCGACGGGAGTATTAACGACGGTCTTGCCGTCGAGATTAGGTTTATATTTAATTTGGTCAATTTAATTATTTTCATTCTGCTCCTTCGTTTTTTCCTTCCCTCCCTCGCGATTCTGGTTTCTCTTTCTGCCGTCGCCCTCTGGCTGGTTCTCGCCGTCGCCCTCTGGCTGGTTCTCGCCGTCGCCACCATCCTCTATTTGCCGTCACCGTCCCTCTCTATCTCTCGAGAAGCAAGGTATGTTTCTCCCAATCCAATTTTCCCCCAAATGTAACTTATTTTGGCCAGTTTAACAAAATATCGGTTGGTTAGGCTTAGATATCATTTGGGCTGGGAAATTCTTTATGCTGAGCTAGTGAGCTGCATGCCTTCAAACTAAATGATTGTTATGAGATCTTTGTGTGGTTTGGGGCAAGGCCTACTAGTTTTGCTGCGATAATAATGCGATAAAAATTAGTTATATTTGAAGTGTACCTTGTTGCTGCGATAATTAATTATCAACATTACTCCCTCCATAGTCCCATAGTTGCTGTGTAATACAAATTTATAGTTTGCAAGTTTTCATGACATGATACCCAGTTGCAGTGTATTATTACTTCATTCTATTTTGCATGTTTGGATGCATATTTCTCTGTAATTTCAGACTTTGCTCACAAGGACACATTAGTACTGTCATTTATGTTTGGACAAATTGGATTGCAGAGTACTTGAAGAAAGAATCTGTCATTTATGTGAGAGGTTCCAATTCACTTGTGTTTATCTATTGACATCATGAAATCACTTGGAGAAAAAATCTGTCATTTATGCTCTTTTATTGAACCTTACACATAGGAGTCCTGTCATTCACCAATAGCTGTTTGTGTGATATTGCATTCATTTAACAGACATCATTTGTGACCTATTCAAGTGTTACAACCATTCAAGATACTTGTACAAAAGGCACCCATATATTAACATTTGAAATAATGAAACAAAGCCTCCTATTATAAGACTTATTGTACTATATTATGTTTATGCAATTATAGCTTGTTTCGACTCGAGTGCCAATTATAAGACTAAGTTGTCCGGAAAGGTTTGTGAGCACTGAGCAATACTTGTTTTTTAAGCCTATGACATTTATGGATGACGAGTTGACGACCAAGTTAGGAGCTGATTATATTGAGCTAGTTTCTATTATATGCTCAATCATCTATAGTGCAAGTCTGTAAGATGTGTTTGTTCAATGTTCACAAAGAATGTCCCGTTACTTAATCTTGAATAGAGAAAATTTTATTCAACAAATTGCTTATAAGATACAACAAGTAGTTTTATTCGACAAATTGCTAACAGAAAACCATTATTTTAAAGATTTTCCAAACCATTAGTTTGATTGTGTTTGTCTAATTTTCCATATATATAGCAGACAGTTGTCCAAGATGTCTGTTGATCGAAGTTAGATGGAACGTAGGGTAGCCACTGATAAGAGTGGGCTTAGATCTGAGTATCGTAGTGGGGTTGAACAGTTTCTCAACTTCGCGTTTGAGCAAGTTAGCGGCGATGAGATCAGATGTCCTTGTAAGAGGTGTGTGAATGAAGTGTGGAAGGAAAGGAGTGATGTCATGTGCGACTTATTTGCGTATGGGTTCAAACAGGATTATACGACATGGATCTATCATGGGGAAACCTGGTTGGATGAACATGAATCAAAATCAGAATCCAGAGGTGACAAAACCTTTGACTGTACTAACATGATAGTCGAAGCTGCTGGTTCATACTTCCAGTGGAATACAGACAGGGATGGCAGTAGCGTCGAGCAAGAGCCGAATGACGGGGCTAAGGGTCAGTTAAAGCTATGCGGCTCAAACATGGGGGGAAAATGAGTTTCTTTGCAACATCCGGACAGTTTTTGCCTATTGAACATCGTTATCGACGGATGAGTAGACAATTCATTCAAAAAATAGAGAAACGTCAAGTACCTGACCGTCTTGCTGGGTCAGCAGTATTGAGTTGGATTAGTCATTTGAAGTTTCCACCTACAGGGAAGAATCACAGATTGGAGCGAGCTTATGGTTACGGCAAGGTTCACAACTGGACACACAGATCCATATTCTTTGACTTGCCTTATTGGGCTACACTCTGCATCCGTCATTGTTTAGATCCGATGCATACTGAGAAGAACGTATTTGATAACATTTTTTATACAGTTCTAGATGCCAGTGGTAGAACAAAGGATAACAACAAGTCGAGGCTTGATTTGGTAGAAATGAACATTAGGGAAGATCTGTGGCTGTATCAGGAGGGTAGTAAGATGGTAACGCCTAAAGCTGAATATACTTTGACCAGGGAACAGTTGATATTGATATGTAATTGGATCAGTGGACTAAAGCTCCCAGATGGATATTCTTCGAATATAGCAAGGTGTTGTAAAGTCGAAAAGCTAAAGTTTCGGGGTCTCAAAAGTCATGATTGTCACGTATTCATGCAGAAGTTGATCCCTGTGGCATTTATCGACTTGTTACCGAAACGTGTGGTTGAAGCATTGACAGAGCTTTCTAATTTCTTCAGAGATCTATGCTTGATGGAGCTTCAGGTCAAAGACATAGATAAAATGGGGATGCAGATAGTGGAAATAATGTGCAAGTTAGAAATGATATTCCCTCCATCATTTTTTGATTCAATGGAGCATTTGCCTATTCACTTGCCATACGAAGCTAAGTTTGGTGGTCCCGTACAATATAGATGGATGTATCCATTCGAGAGGTAATGACATTAATGTTTTTAATACGGTAAAATGTTCATTCTTTTTTGCTAATCTATATATCACATAGGTATATGCAACGTCTAAAGCAAAAGGTGAAGAATAGAGCCCGTGTAGAGGGGTCAATTGCTGAAAGTTATGTTATGGAGGAACTTGTTAATTTTTGCTTGTTGTACTTTGAGCCGAATGTTCAGACGAAGCACAATCGCTTACGTCGGAATGAGGCTGTTGCGCACGAGGAAAATGGAGAATTAACGGCCTTTAGTCATCATGTACGCCCATTCGGCGGTAAAAAAAGGTGATTCTTGACCGATAGTGAGTATGCAGCTGCCACATTGTATGCACTTGTCAACATGAATGAAGTAGCACCATACATTAAGTACGTAGTCATAATTTTTCAAATGTTATCTTGTGTTACTGCGCCTATAAGTTCCTTCCATACACATTATGTATATATAACTGTATTACAGTTAATATGATGCTGAGATACGTAAAGTGGATCCGATTATATCGGACGGGGATTTACAAAATTTGAGGAATAGAGAATTTGTGCAATGGTTTAAAGATCATGTAAGTTTAACCGATTTGCAGTTTAATGAATCTACCATCACAAACATAATCTTATGGTGTAATTAACTTTATAATATGTTATGTTCATGTACATTAGGTCCTCACAGATGAGTTATCTGACATTCGGCTAAAGCTTATAGCCGACGGCCCTGAAAGATCTATAGATACTTATATATGCTGCATTGTCAACGGTTATAGATTTAAGTGTTGCGATATTGGGGAAGTCGCTTCTTCTGATTCTGGTGTTGTGGTTAAAGGTAGGTGCTACGATAATGTTTGGGATGACTGGTATGGACGATTGCTAGAAGTTGTCGTTCTCAAATATTGGGGTCATAAAGAGTTAGTTTGCTTCAATTGTCATTGGTTTGATGTTGAGAATGGAGTTAGAGTAGATAAAAATTCAAGACTGGTGACTGTTAATGTTAAGTCAAAACTAAACTCAAACGAGCCTTTTATATTAGCAAGTCAAGCAACACAGGTGTACTACGCGCGAAGTGTTAAAACTCCTGCAAGCCCATGGTATGCTGTAATAACCACCAAAGCCCGTGGTTTTCAAGGCATAGCTCCTCGTCCAGACGATGAACCTTTACAAGTCGAGTCTACTAGTGTCACACCTGCTGATGTGACAATTATAAGTGAGTCTAGTGGAGAAGAGGATGATGTCGTCGCTGTCGAAAGTGAAAATGATGTTCTTGAGGAGGTAGATATAATTGAAGAAATCGTTGAGGATGATGAAGATGGTGATGACAATGATATTGAAAATTTACTGCTCGAAGATGACGATTCTGATATTGATGGCTTTGATGATATAAATGATTAGGAGTATGTACTCTTTGTGTCCTTTTAGTTGTTTTAGGTTACTATTTATGTTGTATCCTTTTAAAATGCCTATTTATGTTGTGTCCTTTTAGTTGTATTCAAATGTAATTATTTGTTTTAGGTTACTATTTATGTTGTATCATTTTAAAATGACTATTTATGTTGTATTCTTTTTGTTGTATCTGTATATTATCCTCTTTGTTACTTTTCAAAAATATTGTGCATACGAATGTCTAATAATGTTTTGTTGATGATTTGACAGTTTATATACATATGGCGCGTACACCACACGACGATCGTGGTGGGCGTACAGGTCGTGGGGGCCGCGGAGGTAGTGGGGGTGATGAGCAGGCCGGGTCGTCAGGTATAATTACATGTTTTGTTGGGATACATCTTATTATTTTTTATTTTATATAGTATTGTCATTATATTCTTTTATATAAATAATGATGTATTTCACTACATAGGTGATCGTCGTAGGCCTCCGCGGGGACTAGCACGTGGCTTGCTAGGGAATCCCCCTCAGGCACCGATTATTTGTCGCGTTGGGACTAATAGGTAATTTCATAGTTCTATATAGTATTGACATAGTATTTCGTTCTTATATATTCTTTCTAATTTGTAGTATGCTTGACGCGACGCCGAGGAACACGTTGCTTGGGATCGTCCGTAATCGATTCTCAAGCCCGTGGATGAGGTGGGCGGATGTGGATGACTGCACACGCCAGCTAATTTTTGCTGAGTTCAGGGTAAGATGTCATTCATTCATTCATATATATGTTTGTTTTATATGCATTTATATTTAGTTTGATTTATGTTGTCTACTAAGTTTATTGATGTGTAATGTGCAGAGATATTACCGCTTTGAGGACGGGCAGGAAGCCCATGGCATGACTGTTCTACATAAATACTTGGAGATGAATTGGCACAAGTGGGTCCCATGACTGGAAGAAGAAGGCCCAAACGAAGATGGCTGATGGACAGACACTTAAGGATGTCCAGCCAGATTTCATCTCTGCTGCGGTATGGGACCAGATGTGCAGCATTTGGGACGGCGAGGCCTTCAAGAAGATGTCGGCACAGCGTACAGCTGCCCTACAGCAGAGTTGTCTCCCGCACTGCACGAGGTTTCAGTCGTACGATCTCTACCGGGAGAGACTCGAGGTGAGTCTAAAGCATGCACCCTCCCGCTTGGAGTTTTGGTGGCACGCCCACCAGAAGAAAGGTGAAGGTGGTTATATATCTCTTGAGGCAGAACGCATTGTTGTAAGTTATTTAATTCTTTTATTTAGTATGTAATTAAAATTCGATTATTCTTTTGAATTTTCTTGTTTTATATTTTGCGTATCATCTATTAATGTGTTTTTTTCAGCGACGATTCGAGGAACTTTCTGTGGCCCGGAGCAGCCAAAGAGGTGACACTGCAGTCGATGGTTCTACGCGTGTGGATGAGGAGATGGAGGACTGGTTGTAGGCTACAGGGGGACCGAAGAAGGGTAGAGTTTTGGGCATTCCCTATGTCCCTGCCTACACCCTAGTCCCTGCTACGAGATCTCGGCGGTGCCCACCCACTGGAGGTAGTGGTGCGAGTGGATCAGGTGCCAGCCCTTCATTATCCGACGATTTCTTCCGGCGGATTATAGAGGGGTGCATGGCGAGCAGTGTTGTGCGGTCAGGAGCACCATCACGCGAGCGGATCTACCAGCTGGCTCAGGAGGTTGTCCACGGCTCCATAGATCCTACAACTTCCGCTGATGATCTCATGGGTGTAGTACGGGAGGAAGCCATCCATGTATGTGCGGTTGTCTTGGCCAATACCTTCCCACCACATATTCGACAGGTAAAAACAATTATTGATGTATTTGTTTATTTAATTTACGAAATTTGTAATTATATTACCCGAAAAAGAGACCAAAATCTGCGTCGGTAGTCCGAACGCCACGCAAACACACATATAGCACCGCGTAGGTATTTGACACGCGCAGCAACTGACGGGACTCGATTCCGACATACGGAAGCCGAGTTATCGCCCAGTTTGCAAAACTCGCCAACACTTAGGCAAAAAGCCAAAAAAGAGACCAGAACCCGCATTTGTTGTCCGAACGCCATGCAAACACACACATAGTACCGCGTAGGTATTAGACACGTGTTGCAACTAACGGGACTCGATTCCGACATACGAAAGCCGAGTTATCGTCCAGTTTGCAAAACTCGCCAACACTTAGGCAAAAAGCCGAAAAAGAGACCAAAACCCGCGTCGGTAGTCCGAACGCTACGCAAACACACACATAGCACCGCGTAGGTATTAGATACATGCATCAACTGATGGGACTCGATTTCGACATACAGAAGCCGAGTTATCTGTCCGTTTGTAATAATTGTAGAACATAAACTACAATAATTTAAATATGCTCTATTTTCGACTTCGTAATTAATATTTTTACTTTTATAGGGTATTGTTGATGAGACTCATGGGGGTGGAGGCTGCGGCACAGGCGATGCCCGTGGTAGAGATGGTGATGACCGCCGAGCTGATGCTGATGAGACTATGGAGGGTGGGACCGCAGGTGGGACAGGCGATCGTACGATAGATAGCGGTGATGATGACACTGAAATTCCTGATCTTGAGTTGTAGTTAGTTTATGTTTATATTTTGACTTTCATGTATGTATTTATATAACTTTTGAGTTGTACAGACCAGAGTTTTGTATCTAACTAAATTGATTGTTGATATGCGTGCATTGTCATTATTAGTCTTTCTTTAATATATAACAGGTACAATTATGTATATGTAAATGAACAGGGAAATTTTGCAATTTTTAAATTTTTTTTAAGCAGGTCATTGGTGACGGGTCATTGGCGACGGGGGGTGCCGTCGGCAATGACTTACAGGTCATTGGCGACGACACTCTACACTCATTTGCGACGGCATGCCGTCGATAATGACAGTAATTTCAATTTTATAAAATGTTTATTAACGACAGCATGTCCGTCGCTAGTGTCGTCGGTAATAACACATTAGCGACGATAGGCCCGTCGGCAATGATATTCTTCCCGACGGCGAGCGACGGGAGTCACGGGCGACGACCTCTGGGGTGATGGTAGGGGCGACGGTCTGTTCCGTCGCCAATGACCTCACTGCCGACGGCAATAGAGTCATTAGCGACGGGAATGTCCGTCGGCAATGACCTTTTTTTTGTAGTGGGTGTTTATCATTGAAGGGGCTAGTGGGAGGATAATAGATCTTGAAGAGTTTAATAACCATAAAACACTATAAGTCAAATAAGAGGAATTTGTAGATAGACATATTGTACCATAACCGAATCATAAATCTGGAATAGTACCGAAGATACCTGGGAGATATGGATTTATCATAGATGATGATGATGAGGTACGCATCATAGAAGATGATGATCCAGTACATACAATGAGGTAAGAGTTGTAGATACTCAGAGAAATGGATTGAAGCAAGCTTCTCAAAAATGGAATGTCGAAGTCGGGATTTTTTTGTCCCTTTTCGTTTCCTGTTTTTTAGTGTTCTCATGTTAGGTGAGATTTCTTTGAAAAAATAAGTGAAAAAGGTTCGACATGTATAATGTTGACAATAGACTATTAAGAGTCGCCAGTTGGTTTTTTAACTGGTTGTACCAACACAATCGAGAAAAGGTTTGCACATTGACCAGTGATGTGACACTGCTAAACGGGTCTATGAAACTGAGATTCATTAGGGTCTGGGGACTTTCTTATGCGAAGGGAAGGTGTTAAGCACCCCCCGACATCTGTGTTGTCACGGTGACCGCCACTTTTCAAGAAATTATTATATGAATGTGTGTGTGTGTGTGTGTGGGTCAATGTGCTGTTATTTGGAAGTAGTGCTATGCCTCGTTTGCACCTATATACAAGGGTTTGAATTTGTGCAAAAATTCAGTTTTAAACAAGATATAGCAGTGATGTTTTGTAAAATGAGGTTTTTTCAAATCCTGTGCTCAATAGTAATTGAGGCCTTTGATACTTCCATTTTATTAAATGTTCGGCTTGATTGCTTTTATTTTCAAGATGCGAAGCATCTTCGAGAAAATAATATACAAAATAGTGCCGAACTCCTCGTGGGCATGAAAACCAACTGAGGAAATCCAACACGTGAATAAATTTACAAGGTGCTTACAGCTGAAAATGTCCATCACGGGAACCGAATCTAGATTCAGTATACTAAATCTGTGATCATATAATTCCTAGTCTCACATGATGCCGCAATTGATATGAGCGCAGTAAGCAGTTATATATATATAAAAGCTATAAATATATATATATACAGACATGATCAACCACCACGAAGCACCTCTATGGGGGATCAGAAATGTAAATATATAAAAGCGATATATATATATATATATATATATATATATATATATATATATATATATATATATTGATATGATCAACCGCCACGAAGCACTTCCATTGGGGATCTAAAATGTAAATAAAGTTGTAAAAACAATTAACCGTCACGGAGGAAACTCCAGACCGGACGAAATGTACAGAAAGTAATAAAAACGGTCAACCGCCACAATGTAAACTCCAGGCGGGACAAAATGTATATATATATATATATATATATATATATATATATATATATATATATATATATATATATATATATATAGGGGACCGATCCATAGCATCTATATGCTATGGGACAAATATTAGCATATAGGCTCTAAACCACACGTTTTATTGATTAACGGGAGCGATTTAGAATGGCAAATTACCGTCCACTAGAATTACTAGCAAACGTGATTAGTAAAAATTTCAGACAATTTAGCCCCTCGTGAGTCAAATTAGCCACTGTGAATATAGCCAACTATGACAGAAACAACATGGTCTGCTAGTATTACTAGCGGACGGGAGATAATAAATTGCATAAACAAGATCCCTGTACACACGATTTCAGCAAGATCCCTGTACACATGATTTCCTTCCTGTTATAAAAATAGATTGTACAAGATTGTAGCCACTACAGAAAATCCCTGTAGCTATTCAATTCAATTACAACACTACACAAGATTGTATAAATCAGAAAATCCCACATTCTATTTCAATTCAATTACAACACTGCTAAACCAACTGGAAGATTTCCTTCCTGCAATGAAAATCCCATTAGTTACCTGCATCAATTAAAATAAAACACTGCAATAAAGAGTGGGATCTTAGTAACATTAATTCAAATAAAGAAAACCACACAATTAAGGAGATTAGTATTCGCACCTCAAATCGTCAAGGAAGAAAACCACACAATTGAGGAGATTAGTATTCGCACCTCAAATCGTCCTGGTAAGTTTATAATTATGGCGGAAGATATGTTTAATTCTAGTTCCTCAAATTCTTCTCGTGATAATATTGACATGGAGAATATTGGTGCTCATAACATGAACCAATCACATATCAACCATTCAAAAAGTCCATACGAGGGTCAGATTTTTTCTACTATCCAAGAGGTGGAAGAATTTTATAGAAACTATACACGAAGTAGTGGATTTGAAATAAAAATTGGGACAAGTCATAAACAAGCCCGCTCCAACAATTTGTCCAACAGACTTTTTACGTGTACCAAAGCAAGAAAACCGATCGAAAGAAAGAAATAGGATGTTGATGAAGCTGAAGGTAGTAAGGTCAAAAGAAAAAGGGATTCAATAGGTCGCACGATGTACAAAGCTAGAATGTCTGTTGTTCATCTACAAAAGGAAGATACATGGAAAGTTTCAAAAATTGAGTTGACTCACAATCATGATTTGGTTACTCCGAGCAAGAAAATTTTCATTCAAACACGAAAAAATATAACTCCTATTGCTCGAACTTTAATCGAAACTTTAAACAGCGCTGGAGTTGGGCCAAGTACAATGATGAATGTTTTTAGTGAAATAGGAGGAGGGAGGGAAAATGTTGGTTTTAGTGATATGGATATTCGAAATGTTGTGCGAGATTTAAGACGTGACACGATAGATTCTAACGATGCCCAAGCAGCCCTGCAGTATCTCAAAAAACTTTCAGTGGAAAATCAACTATTTTTTACGATATCAAACGAGATGAAGATCATCGTATCGCATGCATTTTGTGGATAGATTACCGATCAATGATAGCTTACAAAAATTTTGGGGATGTAGTGACATTTGATACAACTTATCGGACGAATAAGTATTCCATGCCTTTTGTTCCATTCACTGGGGTAAATCACCATTACCATTCCGTTTTGTTTGGTTTTGTACTGATACAGGATGAAATGGAGGATACTTTTATATGGGTCTTTGAGACTTGGCTTAATGCAATGAACAATAAGGCACCAGTTACCGTTATAACTGATCAGGACAAAGTAATGACCAATGCGATTGCTAGGGTTCTTCCTGAAACACACCATGCACTTTGCACATGGCATATTAGTAACAAATTTCCAGAGAAATTGCATACATTGTATGATGTGTACCCTACATTTAAACATGATTTTAACTGGTGTATGTATAAATCATTGACTGCTGCAGAATTTGAGGAACGATGGGAAAAGCTGATGAAAGATTACGAACTGCATGACCATGATTGGCTACAATCACTCTATGAGGTTAAGCACAAATGGATCATGGCGTACACAAAGAATTTTTTTACAGCGGGAATGACGACTACATCTAGGAGTGAGGGGATGAATAGTTTATTCGATGAGTATGTCAATGCGACAACGAGTATAAAGGAATTCATCGTAAACTCAAAAAAAGCCATTGAGAAGCAGCTAATGAGAGAGAGACAAGCTGATTACGCAACCTGTCATCGGACTAGAACTATGACTCTTGAATCACAGTTGGAAATGCATGGAGTTGCTGTTTATACAAAGGAGATGTTTAGACGCTTTCAGATTGAGATTGTAAAATCCCATAAGTACATAATGAAGAAACTTCAACATGTAACAACATCGGATACGAAGTTTTACGCAGTGTACAAGACAAACGCCATCGAAGAATCTAACAGGTACTTTATTGTTGTTAGTAATGTTCAAATTGGAGATATACAATGTAATTGTCAAAAATTTGAACATTCTGGTATGCTTTGTAGACACATTATAAGGCATATGATTGCAAAAAGTAGTACGCAGATACCGAATAAATACATTTTAAGCCGCTGGTGTAGAGATGGTAACAAAGTGAACGCTGAACTACCAAAGATTTTGAGTGAGATGTCCAACTACGAGGAGTCTCAGACGATGCGGTACAATTATTTGGTCACACCGCTCCTACGATTAGCTTCTACGGGATCATGCTCCATTAATGGTTTTAAGCATGTTGTACAGTTGTGCATTGACAATCAACCCATCGTTGAGAAGTTTGACCCCGATGAAGTTAATGTAAATGGCGTGCCAGAAATTTCAATAGATGATGATGAGGCCGTTCAAGATGAGCCGTTATTGGATCCTATTTGTTCCCAAACAAAGGGGCGCAAGAAAGCTTCAAGAATAAAGAGTGGGATCGAAGAGGCTGGAAGTCGTAAACAATTAAAAAAGTGTGCAATATGTAATATGATGGCCAATCATGATAAGCGGAACCACTACAAAGTTTTGGGACACGACAAGTTGGGTTGAAGTGATATTTATATTTGCTTGTATGAATATTAAATTTTGGTTTTCTTAAATTTTTAATCGAGTATTTGAAAGACTTATTTAGTTGAAATACATATTTCATAAGGCATATGGTTTCTTATATTTTCTTGAGTGTTTGAAGTTATCTTTATGGGCATAATTTGATATTTGTAGATTTATGTAAAATACATGAACAAGAGAAAACTGGGAACATCATGTTGACTATAAGCAGGGTCACGTTCAAGAATATCCGCATTATAATAGTAAAAATGTAAATAGACTACCTTGAGGACACCAGCTGTTGCACATATATAACCTGCACCCTTCTAGGGACAAACTACATCAACCAAAATTGCCCAGAACATTAGATAGTTGGTACATGCATAACTAATAACCAAATAAAAAAACAGATTACAGGATGTTCAACCATATGCATCACAGTAAACAGCGAAACTAGGAAAACCAACAAAAGAGAAATATAGCTAGATCATGAGAGTACAATAATGGATTCCAAACAAGAATATAATGATAGTATAACAATGGATTCCAAACAAGCAAATAACGTATAATAATGGTATCATTTTGAAACTATTCACCCATCTTTATAAAATAACGTATTACGACAGTTGGTCAAATGTACAATGAGTACTCTTCACCCACATCAAAATCTAAAGTTTTGTCGATACAAAGATATTTTAAAGGAATATCCCTCACTTTGGACATCCTAAGCTCATGTCCTATTCTAAATCTAAAGTTATAAGACTCGTTTGGAGTCCACCTCGGTTCCTTCATGATGTTTATCCGGTACAAAAAGAAATCCACGTACTTTGCAACATAAACGCCACAATCGTCTGAATTCCATTGTCTCGGCCTACTCACACAAACTTCAACTTTCGGCTTCGATCATGGCCACTTTGCTTTAGGATTTGCCATACAAAGCAACAAAGGAATTAACTCCACCTATAAACCATAAAATAATCATTTAATCCCCTAAACCTCATATTTTTATGTTATGAAATGAAAAATAAGTAATATATTAAATAACTCACCACAACACCAAAGTAGCTTTGGTATAATTGTGATAATGGCATTAAGGGTTTGTCATCATTAAGAGGATCAAAAAGCATAATTTTCCACTTGTTCACACTCCAAATAAATAGGCATAAATGACTGTTGCTTTCGTTGATGAATGGAACGAATATGTAATCACACTTATGAACTGGGGCACCAACTGCAAGATTGATGTAACTTGTTAAAAATTTGAGTGTTGTTGATTTTCTTACTCCGGCACTTGGTAAGTATTGGATGCCCAAACCCACAAAGTACGTTGGCATGAAATAAAAGGTAGCCCATCGTTGGATTCCTTCACTCCTCATCTTAGCTTCTCTGTCACTCAACAACAACAAATATGGATCCAATACATGCACCCATAACCAACCATTGGGTCTCAGAAAGTTCACATCCTTAAACTCTAACTTGTATAGACCGCCTGGATGGATATGAGGAAAGTATGACGGGTCGGTAGTTGGACTAAACCAATAGAGATTTAACCAAGTGATTTTCTCAATCTTTAAATACTTGACAAGGTGTGTGTGCTTTGTTCCTTCTCTCCTTCTAACCGACAATTTCCTACTGTGTTGAGTAGGAGGAGCAAGGCTACCCTGAGTTTCTTGAACCGTAGGCTGGGGTCCCGTCATGTCAATATCCATTTGTCCAACTTGGGGTTGTGTTGGATTTTGTTCGACTGGAACCCCTTTGTAATCATTCATGAACGGCTGGTACAGTGTATTAAACCATGAATCATACATGGTTCTTAACTCAGCTGGCAGATCAATTGACATAAACTTCACAACTATAGCTTTTGCAGTCTCAATCTAAAATTAAAACAAAAACAAAAATTATATTAGTTAAATAAGGACATCAAATTATAACACAGAAACATGTATAAAAATTATAACTTTAAAAACTTACAGTGTTTACAGCTACATATTGGTCAATGAATACCCGTGGCTCGTAATCTTCCCTTTGACGCCTAAAGGGTCGAGGATGGTGGATCCGTCTCCGAGTAATTTCTCTATACCATGTCATGTAATCCTCGGTAGATATCTGCTGTAAACCCTCCAACACTTGTCCTTTTAAACTCTCCATGTAGGCCTCCCACAACTTAATATAACTTGCCCAATGATTTTCAAAATTTATTCTCTCAAATAATTTATGTTCCGTCCTCAACTCCACTATGTTTTCAGCATTAGATGGATATGACTGCAAATATCCAAATTGCCTCATAAATCTGTCAGGCATTTAAAACTCAACAATGTCGTAATGAATCAAAGGTAAACGAGTGGCTCCACCCAACCTTTCCAATAACAATAAATACCTAGGATGCACAATATTTTTACTCTTCGTAGGAAACAAAATAGCGCCACACAAATACAATAGGTATGCCTTGGTGTGTATAACCACATCATCTGAAGTAGCATCTTTAGGTAATTATCCATATCTATGTCTTAACCAAGGCAAACTTATGCCCCCCTTTTATAGCACTGTTCCCAATCCTCTACTGCTACTTGTTGTCCAAAAACCCTTATAAAATTGCTTTTGGGATGTTTTAGTTCTCCGCAAGTCAAAGGCTTTCCTAATATGGGTAACCCGAATATAAATCCCATAACCTCTAAAGTAATGCCGACCTCTCCACATTTTAAGCGAAACGTATTTGTTTCACTCCTCCAACGCTCAACAAAAGCAGATACAAGAGATGCATCAATCTTTGACACTACATCGTGATGACAAAATATACCAAAACCTAACTGTTCCAGTAGATATTCTTGTTGTTTAGTCAAGTTCCATTCAATTAATTTTGCAGACATCTGACAGATTTCTAACACACCCCTATCCTACAAGTTAAAAAGAGGATACATACATAAATTATCAAAATATGAAAGTTTTTTTCAAGATTTTAAGAGAAATATGATATATGGGACAAAAAAACTTACAATATTTTGCCATAAGTCAGAAGAAACATGATTTTCTTGGTCCCATAAGATAACAGGATCACAAGGTCCTGGATTGATATCCATATCTGTCATAAAAATTCAACAGTTGGGTCAAGTATTAAACAATTTATAAAAATTCCAATAACGAGGTAAAGGGAGCAAAGCTTTGACATATTTCAAGACTCAAGTAATGTTCCACATAAACATAAATTTAACAGTAAAAAAAATTGATATTGACACCCAGAATCAAAACAAGATAAAATTCTTGGGTTCTCTTCCTCTATTGAAAATTTTAAGAATCAAAAGATATGTATGTCATGAATATAACAGAGCTACATGTGAATTCCCCAAATGCAATTTTAAGACCAAATCAATGTTCAAATTATTGTGGCGTGTTTAAATGTAAAAAAAAGGGAAGAAGTGATAATCAAATGTACCTGGCAGAAGTAGATTGCAACTTAAAAAACGAGAAAATGCATAGAAAACTTCACAAACTTGCAAGTGACTTGCAGATGATTGCTTTTAGGGTTCGTCAGTTTTCGCCCAATTTGCAGAACACTAGACGAACTCTTGCTGTGTTTTAATTCTGAGAACTTCGAGATTTCCAGGTGATTTGCAGATGTCGATTGTTGCTCGAACTTGCAGGTGATTTTCAAATGTCGCGAATTCGAGAAACTGAACGTGATTTGGCTTCCTTTGCAGATGTCGTGAATGGCTCGAACTTGCAGGTGATTTGGGTGATTTGCAGATATCGCAAATTCGAGAACTTGCAGGCGATTTGGCGTTCAGATTTGCTTCTAGGGTTAGGGTTCCATAGTTTTTGCCCAAATCGCTTGAACAAGATTGCACGATTCCTCTATGCACGTACATGTTTTACCTTTGTTACCTTTCTTTCGACTTTGTTGGTTAATATCCGTCCGCTAGTATTACTAGGGGATTGTGTACATTCTGTAAATTCTCATGGCTGTATTAAGGGGCTTAATTGTCCGAAAATTTTACTAATCACGTCCGTTAGTAATTCTAGCGGACGGTAACTTGCCATTCTAAATCGCAGCCGTTAATCAATAAAACGTGTGGTTTAAAGCCTATATGCCAATATTTGTCCCATAGCATATAGATGCTATTGATCGGTCCCCATATATATATATATATATATATATATATATATATATATATAAAAGCAAGTAAACGCACCAGATGTAAATTCAGGCTCATCGAACAAAGTCCGACAACAATTCATATATATAAGTGTGTGTGTGTGTGTGTGTGTGTATATATATATATATATATATATATATATAAAGTAAGTAAACGCTTCAGACGTAAGTCTAGGCTCATCGAACAGAGTTCGACACACAGTTCATATATATATATATATATACGAAAACAATTAAACGCTCCAAACATAAGTCTAGGCTCAATCGAGGAATAACTCGATAATGTTAGTCTCTCTCTCTCTCTCATATATATATATATATATATATATATATATATATATATATATATATATATACAAACTGAAATGAAACCACGAACCGAAGTCCGGGCATACACACGCAATACGACTCTCAACGTGAAGAATAGTGTATGCAAAGATGAAGAGAAATGCTTTAAAGTGTGTAAGAAGGCTTATAGTGGGCTGCCAAAGAAGACTTATATAGCTTTAAGTGGATGAACACTCGGCTCTCGCTGGTAAAAAGTAGCTATATATGAGCTTACACGTGTTTAAAATGAGAAAGCACTCAGTTTAGGGTGTGTACAGAGCAAATTGGACAGGGCTTCCTCGCCTTTTTCTCCTTCAAAATGGCCACCCCAAGCCCTCTATTTATATAGGGGGAGCCGCAGATGTACCTGCGGCTGCCCGGGGTGCCCCGGGCTTCACGGGTTCTGCCGTCTCAAAGTACGTGCATGCATGCAATGTTATGTCTGCTCGAACTTTTAAAACTTCAATTCGGACATCCGACTGAGGTGTAAAAGACCTATTTTCGGATCATCGTTGTCGAGAGTTACGCAATGACATGAGATTAGAGGTTGTACGAAGTCAGAAAGATGGAACTATGCCCTCCGGTCTTCATGCTCCAAATTCTATTCGTTACTCTGCGTAATAGTCACTCGGGATTGGACTTCCTTGGTTATTGTGGGACATTACTGTGTAGAAATGTATGTCTGAAATGTTGAGATAGCGTGATTTGGCAAGATGATGACTTTGCCCCTCATCGGGGTTATCTCCGCTTTGGGCTGATAAAGCAGACGTTGCTCAAGGTTATCTCTGAGATTGGATTGCTATAAGTGTTAAAGGTTCTTAGTGTCATCTCTGAGGTGTGCCTATCTTCCCGGTGTTATCGCCGAGTGTTGTACTGAGTGCCTCTGTGTAAGCGTCGAAGTTGAAGCTGATTGCATGCATTTGAAACAACCATTTCTGGGGCTATCTCCAGAATTGCAACTACCTTCCTTGGGGTTATCTCCAAGGTTGGAATCTGCTACTCCCAGTATTGGGACTGAGACAGAATATCTCGGGGTTATCTCAGGGATAAATCCGTCTTCTCTGGTGGAATTTTCGATATTAGACCTGCAGGCCTCGGGGTTATCTCCGAGGTTGGAACTGATGTTCTGGGTGTGTGTTCCGGGGTTGGGACTTAGCTTCCGATAGTATCCAGACTGGATATGAGCTATCTTGCAGGGTTATGTCTGAAAGACGAATCTGCCCTCCTACAATGTCAGTAATAGGTGTGCAAAAAATTTCAAGTGTCTACAGATGCCACTCTTTATCATATTCATGCAAGGCAATGGCATGGATAGGATAAAGAATCCTATACACTTGAAATGCAACATGATAAACATAATGTCATGTGTAGCAACATGATGCAAATGGATGATGCATATGGATTACTTTCCCACATGCTGGGGATGATTGCCGACTCCTTGTTGCTTCAACCGGTGATGGTAATGACGGCAAGCTTGGATGTGTGATCCGAACTTCTTAGGATGTTGACGTTGGGGTTATCACCAAAGTCCAGAATCCTTGATACAGACTTTATTCTAAAGATGTGCCTCTCGTATACAAGAGATCTGTGGGGATAAAGCTTTGTCTATTTAAGGATGTGTATAGCATATTCCATCGTTGATCCTCTCCGATGAAGTTGATCTTTCTTGGCTTGTATCGCCAGGTCATAGCCATGTTCTGTCGAATTTACTACCAACAGTAGATGTTATCAGGGCTACCTGACCTTCATTGACGTGTGAACCAATGGATGAACTCCCTGTTGGGGATAAATGCCAAGGCAACTTGGCCTTTATTGATGTGTGTATCAACTGCTACAATCATCGGATGGATTTTGGTGCGTTGTTGGGTTTACTTACCAACGACTGAACTGACGTCAAGGTTACTTGACCTTCGTTGCCATGCATATCAACTGATAATATGCATTGTATCCGTTTAATCCTCGTTGACGTGTGCGTCAATAGACAATATGCATTGTGACCCCTGCCGGGGATCTCTTGGATCATCGCTGATGTGTGTATTAGCGGAACAATCGTTGTAACCCCCGCCGGAGATCTGTTTGATCATCGCTGATGTGTGTATCAGCGGAACATATGCGTTGTAACCCCTGTCGGGGATCCCTTGAATCATCGTTGATGTGTGTATCAGTGGAACATGCGTTGTAACTCCCGTCGGGGATCTGCTTGTGGACAGATGACCATGCGTTGTAACCCCCGCCGGGGATCCCTTGAATCATCGCTGATGTGTGTATCAGCAGAACATGCGTTGTAACCCCCGCCGGGGATCTTTTTGATCATCGCTGATGTGTATATCAGCGGAAAATGCGTTGTAACCCCCGTCGAGGATTTGTTTGATCATCGCTGATGTGTGTAGCAGCAGAACATGCGTTGTAACCGCAGTCGGGGATCTGTTTGATCATTGCTGATGTGTGTATCAGTGGAACATGCGTTGTAACCCCCGCCGGGGATCTCTTTGATCATCGCTGATGTGTGTATCAGCGGAACATGCGTTGTAACCCCCGCCAGGGATCTGTTGGATCATCGCTGATGTGTGTATTATCATACGTATACATGCCACAATACATGGATGAGTTGGATATCGGCGTTATTATGGCAGTGAGAGCTCTCAGGGAGGGTCGTACAATTATTCCGAAGATCATGGCAGAGACATTGAGGTCAGCCACGTTCTGCAGCACTTACCCTACAGGGGTATTCACAGGTAGTTCGGTCATGCTGTACGTGTGGTTTATGTCACACCTGAGACCGATTGGCACATTTAGACGACACATGTATTGTTTCACCCATGAGATAACTATGTCGTATTCCTTCCAGCCTATAGAGTGTACAGATCCAGCATCTTGGTCTGTTTTCCTAGCTGGGATTGGAGATCCATTTGCTATCTTGCCGTGTATAGGGCTCAGTTCACCCTACAGTTTTGTTACTCATGCTCCGAGCATGGATTATCTCCCTCTGGCTGGTTTGAGGGGCATGACTACCTACCACCCACTGGTCGTGATGCCGTAGTTTGACCAGTTTTAGGACTTTTATCGTTTTGATGGGGCTTTAAGTCAGCGCTTAGCTTCTCGCCATCTATCCGCAGAGGACCGATCCCGTGTGTATGCTTGTTGGGATCAGTGTGAGATAACTGCTTTTTCTGTTAGTCATCCATGTTATTCGCTAGAGTATTCTTTATGGATGGAGATAGAGACTTCATCGGCTGCGGTAGTATCCACAGTGTCGTGCCTTACTTCAGATGGTGGAGAGCCCATGGAGGACATTAATTCTCACACTGAGGAGGAGCCATTTACTGGGTTGCCAGCAACTCTCTTAGATTCTCCCAGTACCAGTACTGTTGTGATCTAGCATTCAGCACAGTACTTAGAGCAGAGTCTTCATCTGATGACCTTTGAGAGAGATTAGGCTAGAGCCCTGATGTTGACAACTCTTGATGGAAGAGACGCAGCTATGTTAGAGAGAAATGAGGCATTAGCTCGTAGAGATGCCGTTGTTGTTGAGCGGGATGAGGCTAGATCAGCCAGAGATGCATTGATAGTTGAGCGGGATAGTGCCATATCTGCCCGGGATGTGGCCGTCACAGATAGTACCACAGTGAGATCCCTGACCACTTGTATGCTTTCTGAGATGAGTGCGTACTTTGATGAGCACAGTGTCACCATGCAGATGGCCTTAGACTTGCTAGCTCGTGTGGATATCCTTGCACAGGAGACCATATCATTACCTCCTTCTTCTAAGAGAGATGCCATGTTAGATTTGCAAGCTCGTATGCATACCAATCTGTAGACAGCCTTATATTTTCCTGCACAGACTCGCTTAGCCATTTTGTCATGTACAGTTTATATTGTGTATATCAAACGGTATTATATATAGTAGGAAAATATATTTTTGATCACTTCCCTTTTAGATATGCTTGAATACTTGCTTGATATTTGCCTGCTTCTTCAGGGCTTGTGATCTTGATAAATTCTGAATTCCTCCTTGTTGGATGGACATTGAGTTGTCTCTGGATAGTTCAGAATAGATCATGGATCTGTGTGTATCCTTACCTTCTTTGGTGTCTTAAGACTGGTTTTTGTATGGAAATGTGGAGAGGAATATGGCTTTCCTCTCTAAGATTGACTGCACCACAGATGGTCGACAGTACTCCTATTTAGGAGGAACCTAGTTAATTCCATCTCTTATAGATTGGTGTTGCTTTTCAAGGAACAACCGCAGCTTAGATGGTCGCCGAATCTCCTATTTAGGAGGAGGTCAGGTAATTCCATCCCTTTGGTTTGAAGCCAATGAAATGTGGTGGATTAAAGTTTGATCCTAGTACCGTTGACAAGTATTTGTGTTTTGGTAGGGGGTTAAACCGAACCATAAATGGTTGCCTACGTACTCCTGTTGAAGAGGAGATCAAATCTGCGTAGTTTGAACCTGGTGTAAGAGGTTCAACGCTGTATGTGGCAGAAAGGGTGTAGGAATGTTTTTGTTGTTTTTGTTTTTGTAATGAGAAGGGTGTAGAAATATTTTTGTTATTTTTGTTTTATTGCGACCGGGCCATATAAAATGGTTTCCTACGTACTCCCGTGTATCAAGGAGATTAGGTCGACGTAGTTCGCCCCTCAAGACGATTTGGTAGCCAACAAAATGTTTTATCCTATGTGGAGGACAAACCTACGGGGGAAGAAAGTTTAATCATATGTTCAGGATAAACTGCAAGTGTGAAAAGTTTGATCCCATGTTTGGGGACAAACTACAAGTTTGAAAGGTTTAATCCCTAGTGGGATAACCAAAGTTGAGTAAGGGTTAAAAATTGAGTGAAGAGGAAAGGATCTGATGATCTGAAAACCAGGCTGCTGGCTTGAAAAGTGTATTTCCCTGAGGGGCGCAGTGTGGAAAAAGAGTTGTATATAGTGAAGGGTTAAAGAACTGGAATGACTGGTGATCTGAGGATCCAATACCAGGATGTTTGCTTGATGGTAACTTCAGACATAGTACCGTTTCACGGTGTCCGAGTTGATAAGCTGTGGAAATTCATCGCCATCCATTTCTTGCAATCTAAGAGCACCTCCTATCAATACCTCCTTGACAATAAATGGGCCTTCCTAGTTAGGGGCGAATTTTCCCTTAGACTGATCTTGGTTGTCGATGATCTTCTTCAAAACCAAGTCATGTTTTTAAAACTGCCGTAGCTGGACTTTTTTGTTGTAGGATTGGGCGATCCTTTGTTGATATAATTGATCATGGAAGATAGTCGCGGTTCGCCTTTCGTCTATTAGAGACAATTGGTGATACCTGTCTTGTACCCATTGGTCTTTATCCAGCTGAGCGTCTATCAACACTCTGAGGGATTCCATTTCTACTTCTATGGGGAGTATTGCTTCCATCCCATAGGTTAAGGCGTAGGGGGTTTCCCCAGTTGAAGTGCGCATTGATGTTCTGTAGGCTAGCAGAGTAAGAGGCAATAAGTTAGGCCAGTCTTTGTGGTTGGCGGACATCTTTTACATGATCTTCTTGATGTTTTTGTTAGCCGCTTCAACAGCACCATTCATCTTTGGACGGTAGATGACGGAGTTAAGATGTTTGATGTGGAATTTACTGCATAAATCCTCCATCATTTTGTTGTTGAGGTTTTTAGCATTGTCAGATTTAATTACCTCTGGTTGTCCATATCGACAAATGACATTGTTTTTGATGAAAGCAATGATGACTTCTTTGGTAACCCTGAGGAAGGAGGCTGCTTCTACCCACTTGGTGAAGTAATCTATTATGGTAAAGATATAGCGATGCCCATTACTGGCTTTGGGCTCGATGGGCCCGATTATGTCCATTCCCCACATTTAGAAGGGCCAAGGCAAACTCATATTCTAGAGCTCCCGTGGAGGGGCGTGGATAGCATTCCCATGAATTTCACATTAATAACATCTCCTGACGTGGTCATTGCAGTCAGCCTTGAGAGAAAGCCAGTAATGTCCCGTTTTGAGGATTTTTTTTACAAGTAAAGGGCCGCTTATATGTGAGCCACAGACTCCACCAAGGACCTCATCCATGAGTCTCTGTGCTTGATCCTTGTCCAGGCATCTGAGGAGACCTAGTCCTGCATCTCTCTTGTAGTGTGCATCTCCGCTCAGGTAGAATTTCATAGCAAGTCGATGAATCCGCCTTTGTTCCGTCAGGCTCGCCTCAGCGGGTGTAGATCCATCTTGCAAGTCCTCCTTGATATGCTGATACCAAGGTTGTTAGATGGGAGGTAGCTCATTTGATACTTCTCCAACATAGTTCCCATAGGCTGGTGCTTTTTGCAGGGTTAATGTGACGCTTGACATGTGTTCCTTGTCAAGTATGTGAATCAAGGAGGCCAAAGTTGCTAATGCGTCTGCGAAGTCATTCCTATTATGAGTTATGTGTAGAAAGGAGATCTCTTCGAACTCCGAAGTCATCTGTAAAACTTGCCGATGGTAAGGCAGTAAATGTAGTTCTTTGGTTTGATAGATTCCCGTGGATTATTTGACTACCAACTCTAAATCCCTAAAGACAGTTAACCGCCTGATATCCATTGAACGGGCAAGTTTTAACCCCGATACAACCTTCATACTCAGCTGTGTTATTGGTGCTGACAAACTGCAATTTGACGGCAACGGGATACTGCTCCCACGTACCGGATACTAGAACTGCTCCAGCTCTAGAACCTTCCATATTAACAGTTCCATCAAAATACATGTTCCATGTTTGACGTGTATCGTACTGATGGTGTTGCTGAATTGCCATTACCCCTTCATCGGAGAAATATGTTTCCAAGGGTTTGAAATCCCCAGAAGGTGCAGTGGCTAGTTGATCCGCAATTCCTTGACCTTGAATGGACTTTTGCGTCACGTAAACAATGTTAAATTGCTGCAGAATCAACTGCCATCTAGACAGTCAGCAATTCAGTATGGGTTTACTGAACACATACTTGAGAGGATCCACACGGGATATGAGATGGGTTGTGTGCCCATGGAGGTAATGTTGTAACCTCATGGCAGTCCATGCTAAAGCATAACAAGTCTTCTCAATCAGAGTGTACTTATGTTCACTGCTGCTAAATCTTTTGTTGAGGTAATAGATAGCTCGTTCTCGGCCGCTATCGTCTTTCTGACCTAGCATGCAGGCCATGGCATTGTCACTTATAGATAGGTACATAAATAGGGGAACATCATCCGTAGATGGTACCAAGATAGGAGCTTTGGCTAGCTACTCTTTGATGATAAGGAAGGCCTTCTGGCACTCAACATTCCATTTCATGGAGGAGTTCTTCCTTAACAGCTTGAAGATGGGATCACAGGTTGCTGTGAGTGAAGAAATGAACCTGCTAATGAAGTCGACTCTTCCCAAAAATCCCTGTATTTCCTTCTCTGTCTGAAGAATGGGCATTTCCGTAATGGCCTAGATTTTGGTGGGATCCAGCTAAGTGCACCTAGCCAAGTGCACCTTCGGCGTTAAATCAGGTAAGTTGCTAGGATTTCTAGTCAGCCACAAAGGGATTACCCTTTGTGGCTGACTAGAAATCCTAGCAACTTACCTGATTTAACGCCGAAGGTGCACTTGGCTAGATTTAACTTCAAGTTGTACTTACGCAACCTATTGAAAAGCTTTCTGAGATAGTCTAGGTGGTCTTCCTCCCTTCGGGATTTGACAATAATGTCATCCACTTAGATCTCTATCTATTTGTGCATTAAGTCATGGAAAAGAGCCATCATAGCTCGCTGATAGGTAGCTTCGGCATTGATGAGGCTGAACGACAACCGTCTATAGCAAAAGGTTCCCCAACGCGTGATGAAAGCAGTTTTCTCACGGTCCTCTTCAGCAACCATGATCTGATGGTACCCCGCGAAGCAATCAGTGAAGGAGTACATGCCGTATTGAGCAGTATTGTCAATGAGAATGTGGATAAATGGCACGGAAAAGCTATCTTTTAGGCAAGCTTTATTCAGATCCTGATAATCCACGCAAACTCGCACCTTTCCTCCAGGCTTAGGCACGGGAACGATGTTGGATATCCATTTGGGATATGTGGACACCATGATATTACCAGCTTGAAATTGTTTCACAATTTCTTCTTTCACCTTTAAACTCCACTCAGGTTTCAATCGCCTGAGTTTCTGCTTGACTGGCTTAAATCCCTCCTTAATGGGAAGGCGATGAAGAACAATGTCAGTGGACAAATCCACCATGTCTTCATGAGACCATGCAAACACAACCTGGAATTGGGTTAGTAGTGTAACTATGTCATTCCTCTGGTTTAGGGTAAGTTCTGAACCAATCTGGATTAACTTAGGGCTTTCTAAGGTTCTGAGATTGAAGGAGGTGGTTTGAACAAGGTTAGGTTTAGGTTTGTCTTCGACCCATTCTTCGATCTCCGAAGGCACCTCAATATCCTCTTATATTTCCATCAAGTCTGAGTCCAACTTTTCATCAAAGTTACAATCCTTGAGGAGAAGAGGCATCTTATCAGCAAGTACAAGCACATCTAAGTTCAGAGTCCTGAAACAAAACATGCTTTCACTTAATATATATGAAACTATTTAATCATACAAAGTGTTAGCATGTACGGACAAAACAACTGCTAATACTGTACAGAAAAGTAAGCAGTTATGATATTTACAGGGCAGAAAGAAGTCTTGCTCGTTTTACCCTTGTCGACCAATGCAAGGAGTGCTGCTCCAATTGGCAAGGGCAAAGTTCTGGTGGACCGCAGTGATGGAGGGGCTGTCATCGTCCTCCTTCTCCCGAATGATGACCATTATGTCTGGGCAATCATCGTCCAGGGTGTATCTATTTGTATGTTTATCATGGACAATGATGCGTATGCCTTACATCATTTGGACGATGTCTTGTTTAATTCTTTGTTCCTCTTCTTCCACATTGGGATCTGGAATAAAGACTTCCTTCACCCTTACCAGTATCAATTTAGGAAATAACATAGCCATTACATTGGCTGGCACCTTTACCGGAGATTGTGCGGACTCTAGATTTATAGGTGGAGATAATCGTCGTGTGGCTGACGTTGAAGGAATCTGCTTATGCTTATGTGGATTCCTGTAACTGGAACTGGCAGAATAGCCTAGTCCGACTGTCCCAGTTTGACTGGACACTTAGATCAGGTGCTTAATACCCTGATGATTTTTACCCAGCCCTTGTCTCGGCTGGTGTTCCAATGACATCATTTCTTGAATAACTGCCATCACTTCGGCAGAAATTTTGGGTACGGGAAATGGCATCCCAATGGAATGGTATTGAGTGTTGCTTACTTCTAAAGCATGAAAACTGACCGGCTCAACATCGAAATTAAAACTGTTGAGTGGCATGTCACCCTGTTGAGGACATTCCGGTTCAGCATTGATTGTGATTAAGCTATTGTTGATAATGTATTTAAGTTATTGATGAAGAGTGGAAGGGATTGCCCCTGCCATATAGATCCACGGTCTCCCCAAAAGCAGGTTGTATCCTGTATCTATTTTGAGAACGTGGAAAGATACACAGAATGTATGGGGACCAATCTCGATTGGCAGCTCAATCTCTTCGACTGAATTTCGACGGGATCCATCAAAAGCTTTGATAATCGTATGGCTACTTTAGATCCGCTTGAGATTGATATTCATCTTCAGCAACGTAGCATAAGGACAAATGTTTAAAGATGAACCTCCATCTACCAAGACTCCAGCTAACATGTATCCGGAGGGCAAAATCGTAATGTGTAACGGCTTGCAATGACCGGTCCCTTCGGGCGGTATGTCATCATCAGTGAAAGATATCACACTGTTGTTGAAAATGTGATCAACTAGATGTTGAAAATTTTCCACATCCACTGATTTCGGTAAGTATGCTTCTTCCAAAATCTTCATTAGAATCTTCCGGTGATCCTCAGAAGTTAAAACCAAGTCCAGTATTAAAATTTGATGTGGAGCTTCTCGTAAGCTTAAAACCACATTGGCATCATTATGACCTATATCACGGAGGAATTTTTCAATCTTCTCCATGGATATTTTCCCCTCTGACTTGATGGTAGGCTTCATCACCCGTTGGGGAAGACACAGTGGATTTTCCTTCGGCACTACAGCAGTTGTATGAGAGGTATATCCTTCAGCTTCTCCATAATTCCAAGGGACTTTTTGTAAGATGATAACAGGATATTATGGTCTGAATGGTAAGGTGATTGGCTCTGGCACAACCACTTTCAAAGGATTATTAGCTCCTTTGAGTTGAATTGTGAATGGTTTAATAGTCCCATCAGTCTCAAAGGATATAACTGCTACCAGTCCCTTCCATTTAGTGGGATAGTTATTTTCACTCTCAAATAGCACTGTATCGTTGTCTGCCAGTTGCAGGACACTGCTATCAATTAGATTTTGAATAAGGTGGCGGAGTGCCTAGCATTCTTCCGTGCTATGACCGCGAGAATGGGAGTGATACTAACATACTCCATCAGGATTAAATCGTCCTAAATGTGGATTAATTGGAGCTAGAAGGGATGTGATCCTTCCTTTATTGATTAGCATCTGAAGTATCTCCTCCATAGGTTGGCCCAGGTATGTAAATTCCCTTCTATTGGCAAAATCCCAACGGGCTTTGGCAGTTGCTCTCTTCGTCACTTTATCCTCCAATGTTTCATATTTTGAAGGTGACGAGGGAGTATTCATAACCAAGGGAAGGAAACTAGCATGCTCCTGGCTAATTAATTGGTGTGTGACTTGATGCTGATAGGTCACCAATTCTGCCAATTGCTCAATCTATTTACACAGAGCTTTCATCTTTTGTTCCATCATAAACTGGAACTTTGCATAATCCCATTTGTCAACACCGTCTTAGATGATCTGGGATGATTTATAGTTAAATTTGGAACTTTGTCCACTGCTCCAATTAATCATGTTGACCTCTTCCTCTTTGTGTGGAGGAAGAAGGTTGTCTTGCACATGAGGTTGATCTGGTTTGGTGACCACGATCTCACCGTTGTCTATTAAATCTTGGATCTTGTGTTTCAAGGCCCAACAATGTTGAGTATCATGTCTAGGTGCCCTGGCATGATAAGCACATTTCCGAACAGCATTGAAACCCCTCCCATTAGGATTGGCTGGTGGAAGAAGATGCATGATTTTCTTCTGAGTGGTCAGAAGATTGAAAATGTTCTCGAGTGAATCCCCTAGGGGTGTGAACACTCGAGAGCGTTTGGCTTCTCCACCCTTAGGCAATGGAGGGTTTGAAGACTGTGCTTGAAAAGGAGTGTAATTTCTCTATTGGATAGGCATATTCTGATTGCCTTTCTGACCTTGTAGTATCAAGGAAACATCCTCCTCTTTCTTTTTATGGACCCTCCGGGGGTTGTTTCCATAAGGTCCAGATTGGATGTGCTCAGCAACAGCTTTAAGAGCGGCTAGGTCTTGAATCTTTCCTGACTTTAACCTTATCTCAGCCATCTCTCCATGTTTGATCATTTCAGAAAATGATTTACCAATGCCAGCTAAGACTCTTTCATAGAAAGGAGCTTCTTGTATGTCGATAAAGGTTATAACCATTTCTGACTCTGTCATAGAAGGAATCACTTGAGCAGCAAGGCGCCTCCACCTTTGAGCATATTCTCTGAAAGACTCATTGGATTGTTTCTTGACCTCGGTAATCTGGTATCGGTCAGGAGCCATCTGAGACTGGAAGTTATATTGTGTGAGGAAGGCATGAGCTAGTTCTTCCCAACTATGGATCTTTGAATTGTCTAATCTGGTATACCATGAACGGGCTTCTCTAGTCAGACTCTTTTGGAACAACTACATTCTAAGCTTCTCGTCCTCTACATAAGATCCAAGTTCTCCAATGAACACCTTTAAATGGGTGTAAGGATCTCCTAGCCCATCATGCTTTTCGAAATTAGGAGTTTTGAACTTTTTTGGATAATGAACACTAGGGAATATACAAAGGTCAGCATGGGAGACACTCTTGTGTACTCCAATTCTTTTGATAGAACGAAGTGTTTCTTCCATTTGAAGGACCTTTTTCTTGATGTCACCGGTGTCTAGATCTCCTTTGAGATGTGTGATATCATGAATTTTGTTGGTTGTATCCAACTGGAGCTCAGGTACTATAATGGCTTTGTCAGAACCTTGGGTTCCTCCTTGTGCAGAGGATTCAGCATGTATGGGTATCTCTGTACTTTGAGTAGATTGATGTAGTTCTTTAAGCAGAACAGTCAAATCTATAATTTGTTTACTTAATCTGTCCAATTCTTCGTGAGAAACTAGATTAGATTGGTCAGATGAAGACATGATTGGTTGTAGGCCTGCGGCTTTTTTGGATTTTGACCAGGTAATAGGTCCGAATGCTTCCCTGCGATAAAACTTGCATAGTTTAGTATTAGGGATTGTGTAAATATTTATATGCTATGTGATGTGTCCATTTTCGGATTATGATTCTGCAAAACGGATGTTAGTTGTTTAGGATAACATGTTAATTTAAATATGTACATGCACATATTTCTTCATATTTTCTCATTACATGGAGAAAAATATGAAATGTAAATTACAACTAATTGACTTTACGAGTAATTTGAAATGAGAAAGCGTGAAGAGACTTTCGTCCTCATTTGGTTCATTAGAGGCTGACCTATCTTAGGTTTCTCTCGCGGCTTTTCGGCATGAAGGTTCCCAAATCATCGCAATTTACTCAACGGGAAGTTAATCTGGTCTTTCAACTGGAGCGAATTTGGGGTGGTGCCTTTCCTGAGCCTCATTGGAATTAATCTTCCTACGAGTCCAGTAATCAAACACCGATAGGATAGCCTCTTGGTGGAGGAACCACACAACATACATTCACATACAACGTGTCTCACCGTTTATGAAAATGATGACATGTGCGAAGCACTAATATCACAGATAGATATATTGCAGTGCGGTAAAATGAAATGTACACATTCATCATAAATGTAAATGTAACATTCACACACAAGCATATAACCATTTTGAAAAGCTTGTAATAGTAGCTTAAGTTATCTTACTGGTGTCCCCAACAGAGTCGCCACCTGTCGACATCGGGATTTTTTTGTCCCTTTTCGTTTCCTATTTTTTGGTGTTCTCATGTTAGGTGAGATTTGTTTGAAAAAACAAGTGAAAAAGGTCCGACATGTATAATGTCGACGATGGATTGTTAAGAGTCGCCAGTTGGTTTTTTAATTGGTTGTACCAACACAACCGAGAAAAGGTTTGCACATTGACCAGTGATGTGACACTGCTAAACGGGTCTGTGAAACTGAGATTTATTAGGGTCTGGGGACTTGCTTATACGGAGGGAAAGTGTTAAGCACCCCTCGACATCCGTGTTGTCACGGTGACCGCCACTTTTTAAGAAACTGTTATATGAATATGTGTGTGTGTGTGTGGGTCAATGTGCTGTTATTTGGAAGTAGTGCTATGTCTCGTTTGCACCTATATACAAGGGTTTGAATTTGTGCAAAAATTCAGTTTTAAACAAGATATAGAAGTGATGTTTTGTAAAAAGAGATTTTTTCAAATCCTGTGCTCAATAGTAATTGTGGCCTTTGATACTTCCATTTTATTAAATGTTCAGCTTGATTGCTTTTATTTTCGAGATGCGAAGCATTTTCGAGAAAATAATATACAAAATAGTGCCGAACTCCTCGTGGGCATGAAAATCAACTGAGGAAATCCAACACTGTAAAAAATTTACAAGGTGCTTACAGCTGAAAATGTTCATTACGGGAATCGAATCTAGATTCAGTAGACTGAATCTGTGATTACATGATTCCGAGGCTCACATGATGCCGCAATTGATATGAACGCAGTAAGCAGTTATATATATATATATATATATATATATATATATAAATATATATATAAATATATTGACATGATCAACTGCCACGAAGCACCTCCATGGGGGATCAAAAATATAAATAAAGCTATAAAAGCAATCAACCGCCACGGAGTAAACTCCAGGCGGGACAAAAAATATAATATATTTATATATATATATATATATATATATATATATATATATATATATATATATATATATACAAACTGAAATGAAAACACGGACCGAATTCCGGGCATACACATGCAACACGACTCTCAACGGGAAGAATAGTGTGTGCAAAAAAGAAGAGAAAGGCTTTAAAGTGTGTAAGAAGGCTTACAGTGGGCTGCCAAAGAAGATTTCTATAGCTTTAAGTGGATGAACGCTCGGCTCCCGCCGGTAAAAAGTAGCTATATATGAGCTTACAAGTGTTTAAAATGAGAAAGCACTCAGTTTAAGGTGTGTACAGAGCAAATTGAACAGGACATCCTCGCCTTTTCTCCTTCAAAATGGCCACCCCAAGCCCTCTATTTATAGAAGGGGGAGCCGCAGGTGTACCTGAGGCTAGCCGCAGATGTACCTGCGGCTGCCCGGGGTGCCCCGGGCTTCGCGGGTCCTGGCGTCTCGAAGTACGTGCACGCATGCAACGTTATGTTCGCTCGAACTTTCAGAACTTCAATTCGGGCATCCGACTGAGGTATAGGAGACCTATTTTAAGATCGTCGTTGTCGAGAGTTGCACAATGACTTGGGATTAGAGGTTGTACGAAGTTAGGAAGATGGGACTATGCCCTCCGGTCTTCATGCTTCAAATTCTATTAGTTTCCCTGCGTAATAGTCCCTCGGGATTGGACTTTCTTGGTTATTGTGGGACATTGCTGTGTAGAAATGTATGTCTAAAATGTTGAGACGGCGTGATGTGGCGTCAAGGTGGCAAGATGACGACTTTGCCCCTCACCGGGGTTATCTCCGGTTTGGGCTGATAAAACAGACGTTGCTCAGGGTTATCTCTGAGATTGGACTGCTGCAAGTGTTGAAGGTCCTCAGTGTCATCTCTGAGGTGTGCCTGTGTTCCCGGTGTTATCGCCGGGTCTTGTACTGAGTGCCTCAGTGTAAGCGTCGAGGTTGAAGCTGATTGCATACATTTGAAACAAGCATTTCCGGGGTTATCTCCGAAACTGCAACAACTTTCCTTGGGGTTATCTCCAAGGTTGGAATCTGCTACTCCAAGTGTTGGGACTGAGACGGAATATCTCGGGGTTATCTCCAGGATAAAGCGGTCTTCTCCGGTGGAATTTTCGGTATTGGAACTGCAGGCCTCATGGTTATCTCCAAGGTTGGAACTGATGCTCCCGGTGTGTGTTCCAGGGTTGAGACTGAGCTTCCGGTAGTATCCGGACTGGATGTGAGCTGTCTTCCAAGGTTATGTCTGAAAGACGAATCTGCCCTCCTGTAATGTCAGTAACAGGTGTGCAGAAAATTTCGAGTGTCTACATGGAACATTCGTTTTGATGAGATAATCAAAAGAGTTTGATTTTATTCAAAACAAAAATGAACTTAGTGTGTAAAAAAGGGTCAGTGGGAGCGTCGTGACATTCTTAGTATTATATGTCGATATTGTGACGAATGATTTGTTTGAATAGTGATTTTGGGGACATAATCCTTGTAAGGAGGGAAGGATGTAACAATCCAGAATTTTAAATTGTAATGTTTAAATATTTATTGAATTATATAAATATTTAATGTATATGTTTATCGTGAATAGATATTTGTTTGAATTAATTTGATTTGATTTGGTTAATTATTTGTTAATTAAGGAGTTGAGGAAATTAATTATTATGAAATAATATTCTAATTTAATTTAATAACTAAGTTAAAGAGTTTATAATGATTAAATGATTTTTCAATAAATTTTTATTAGAATTAATTAAATTAAGTATTAAAACTTAATTAAATAAAGTGTGACCATAAACTATACTATAAAGGAGTTATTAAAATAAATTAAAGGAATTTAATCTAGTTTTGCCAAACAAGGCTTAAAGATATTAAATCTTTAATTTTTAAAGAGTTTTTCCAAACGGAGTCTTATAGCTTTTGGATTTTTGAAATTTAAATTATTAATAATATAAATAAAATAAATAAAATATAAATAATATATATATTAATTATGTAACTGATAATTTAATAAAATCATTAGTAGACGTCAGTTTTTAAAATATTTTAAAATCGTACGTTGGTTTTGTTTAATTTATGTAAACTGTATTTGGTCTAAACCTAAGCCTAAGAAGAAGTTCAGAGAAAAGAAAACAAAGAAAGGTTTCAGAGAGAGTTTTGAGAAAGAATTGTGAGGAGAAAGGTGCTGTAAATTTCAAGTATTCTAGCAAGGATTTTAATGCAGCAAAAGGTATGTGTCTATAACCTTAATATATGTAAGTATATATGTTTTACGTCATTATGCCTAAAGTCTCTGTGTTCTTCAATGAAGTACAAAGTGTTTACAAAATTTTCTATAATCCAAGTTCCTTTATGATTGATAATAAGTTATGTGTATATATACTTGTAATAGTATAACTAGCATATATATATATATATATATATATATATATATATATATATAATTGTAAGCTAAATTACGTTTAATAACGACCCCAAAATTCATATAATTTAATTCTCGACTTCGGTCGTTAACAATACATTCAATTTCTGATTTTACATCATTAAACGATAATACAACCATTGAAATTTGCGGAATAATTAAAATTTTCTATTATAAACTATTCTCGTTCCCAAAACTTTCAACCTTTACATCTAAATATCTCAGAATCATTTTAATACTACAAGAGTTTACATCGCAAAATGATATTAAAATTCAACATTAATACATTATTCGGAACCTTAAACATGGTTCAAATAATAATAACTCAGTCAAAGTATACAAATATTCAAGTATCACATCTGATTCATATCTTTCAAGTAACACATAACTTTACCTTAAATCTTTAACCTGTAAAAGTGGTTATTTGCAAGGTTGAGCTTGACAGCCCAACAAAATCTAACAGTTTTCATGCACCACATAGCACATAATAACATGCTCGATATACATCTCATAAATATTGGACTAACATAACATACATGTTGTAGTTCATATAACAAGTACAAAGATTTCAAACAGTTCATCATCAAATTCACATAGCAAATAGGAACTGAAAGACTTGCCTTGATCGTTGTTTACCAATAACAGTTTAACAGCTTACAGTTATCTGCACTTCATGTGTCCTACACAATTATATAATCATACACATCAACTATTAGTCACATAGCAACGCATAGTAGTTGTAATGTAAACTTTACTCTATATCTCATAAGTCCGATGACATACAACTTTGGATATGCTTTAAACATCATATTAACCTATTTTTAAAATTTATTGGACACCCATTTCGGATAAGATAGACAATCCAAAACAGTGTTCAAAAAGTGGCGTTCAAAACTATTTTTCATTCTTTCCCAGCTTTACCCTCTCTCGCTAAACCAGTCATAACTTTTCTGTTTCAAAACATTTTTAAGCGATTCTTGAGCCCACGCGAAGCTAACTTTCAGTACTACAACTTTTATTCTTTGACCATTTCTAAATTCTAAACACAGAATTCTAGAAAATTGGTTTAAGGTGACTGCCCCGAGTTGGTTAGACAGTTTTGACTTGACTACTTTGAATGGTCATAACTGTTTTCTCTGAAGTCGGAATTAGTCCGTTCCAGAGTCTATGGAAATCTTATTCAGTGTAATATAACATACCAAATGCCCATAATTTTCTAAACAATCTAGCTAACCCCGAATTTTCATTTTTGGATCAACAATCCACTAGTTTTTCGGACTTATCGTTTTGACATTCAAAACTCGCTTCGACTTGTTCCAACCCAACTTTCTTTACAAATAAGTCTTATTTAACATAGTCAGACTCGTCTAAGGTCTCGGCTCCCTATCTCTAATTATAATCATTAGAACTCATTTACATAATCAATTCCAAGCCAAAATAAACATAGTAAACTAACTAGTTTACTAACAAAACTAACTAAACTTTCAAAATTCCAACTTTAACTAACAAACTAAATACAATATTTAAAATAATAACATTACCAAAAATTAAATAAGAAACATACCCGAATATACGAGTTCCACAAACTGACTATGCACTTCCACTCCAAAATTTAACTAAAGAGGTCTTTATAAAAAGTCCTTCCACAAAAAAGTCTTTCTCAAAATTGGTGGCCTTATTGTTGGTGAATGAAACAAAGGGTCAAGTCATTCTATTTATAAGTTTAGCAAAGGGGTAAAGTTCTCAATTTAGTCGATGTTGGACTTGGTTTATACTAATTCTAATTGGTTTATACTAATTTTTCATATTTTTAACATTCTAAGCGTATTCATTCATCACGAATTCGTTTCTTAATCGATTTGATCCGTTCAAGTTGTGTTGTTTTCGTTTTATAGAGGAGAACACCAATCATCCATCAATTTAAAGTTTCAATCATGAATTCATCATCAATTTTAGTCTCAAAGTACACCAAAACACATATTACCATCAAAACCCAAATTCATCTTCTTTAGCATAAATACATGAATTTGATTTCTGAAAAATCGTTTTTAGATGACCATTATGAAATTATAAAATCTAATAAGATATATAACATCATAACCCACAACTTCATTAACCAAAATCCCAATTTTAAAAGAAACTCAAGAACACATAAACTAGAACTATAAACTAGATTATATACTTTTAATTCCTTAAGAAATAAAATTAATCTTATCAGTAAAATTATAATTTATATTCAACAATTATAATCATAACATTATCTAACAAATTCTCACTCCTCTAATTTAATTATTTAATTAAATTAGAATATCACCATTATACTCGCGTAATAAAATACGTATAAATCTCATCTATTTTATCACACATAAATAAATTATCCCATAATAATTTTTATCAAATATTTATTTAATACCATAAATATTCATTTTATTTCATAAAGTTTCCAACTAAAATATTTAATAAATATTTTACTCGCATTATACTAACATTTACATTTTCATGCAATATATTACTTTCTCACTTTATTAAATCAATTATACTTGTATTAATTCACTATTTTAATTAAGTGAATTATTCATACTATTTATGAAACTTAACTTATAATAATTTCCATTGCTCACAAGGCATAACAATTAAAATTATATTATCTCATAACATAATTTCAACTTAATTAAATTAACTAACATTATTTAATTTCTTTAATAGTTTAATTAACTATTAAATCTCACATTCTCCAACATATGAATATATAATTCTCTTCACATCAAATCACATAATTCAAAATATATACACCTCATAATAAGAATTTTAATTATTAAATTCTTATTTTAATAACTTATAAAAATTCGGGTTGTCACATCCTTCCCTACTTATAAGGATTTCGTCCTCGGAATCAAAGAAACCTCCCTTATTCGGTTTTCACCAAATCTCTTTTCAAAATTTATCGTTGAATATCTTCAACACATTACCTTAATATAGGTTTTATATTTCCTACTACAATTATTTCTTCGACAAATTCTAGGTTTTATTTCATAACTTTCACTTGAAGTCAATTAAATTTTGAGTATTATATATTCTTTAACCCATTCATTTCCTTTTCTAAGGATCGTTATCATACACACTCGGGATATTACATTCACCCTTTCTTCTAAGAATTTCGTCCTCGAAATTTTATCTATTAATCTTTATTCATTCAATCTATCAAAATAGATTTTACGTTAATACTTTATTCATTCATTGGGTTCTATAACCACTTTCTTTCCACAAAGATCTTTCTATAATTATTAACTTTTCTATTAAAAGTTTTATATTATTCTTTGATAACTCATCTCCTTCTCATTTCAAAATTTCTTTTCTCACTTATTCAATATATTCATTATTCAGTGTCGCATTCTACGACTTACTTCTTTCAAAGGAATATCATCCTTACCACATTCGCCTTTTAGAATAACAAAAATATTCTATAATTGCTCAATAATTAGGAAGCAGTATGAATAACTCAGGAATTTAAAAGATTTCAAATCATGCTGAGGGGTCATAAGACCTTGAACTACGTCCACGGTTATAAGTACTCTTTCAACTTAAACCTTAACGGTCATTAGACTATAGGGACTCCCGTACTTAGGGTGTTAAGCCCTTCGTATGATGTATTGTGCACAAACATCTAAACGCTATGCGTATAAGTCCGTAGTTATAAGTATTCTTTCAACTTAAACTTTAACAATCATAAGACTATAGGGACTCCTCGTACTTAGGGGGATCAGCCCTTCGTACAATGTATTGTGCACAAACATCTAAACGCATTGCGTAAAATAACTCGCCTATAATAAGGTTGTTCATCTCAGCTTTTCAACATCTGAATCCGCACCAAAAAATTTGGTTTGGCATAACTTCTCAAGAAACGCTTGAATTTCATGAACATATTTCAATATTCGTCTAGCTGAATCAAATAACATAGACTTCTATAACAATTCGGACATCAATCGAAATATACATACATATATATATATATATATATATATATATATATATATATATATATATATTCTCATAACTTAAAGAAATCTCAAAAATCTTTTTATGACGTCATGATACCGCACTGTATTTACAATCTGTTTGAGGATTCTGTCATTTGGTGATTTTATCATACTACATCATACCATAGTGGGCTGACGATCCTTAAAGGGATTACATTAATAAAATCTCCCAAGTTATCTAACCTTTAAATACAAACATTCATACGCAGAAAATTAAATAACTTCATACAATAATTTAAAATAAAGTTTGACAACAAAATGTCAGCATGATTACAAGTCTTCAATACTTGTTCATCTTTCCCTTTCCTTTACTGGTGTTAGGTACATCAACGTTCTCAACTTTAGCTGTAATAGTTATATAAGCAAGAGTGAGCAAACAACGCTCACTTGAAATGATAATGAATAAATCTTTACAACAATTGCCAAATAATAGGCTCAATAGAACTGAACAATATGTTCTATTAAAGATAATCAAAATTCTGAATCATATATCTGAGGGTCATAAGACCACGAACTATGTCCACAGTTATAAGTAATATTTCAACTTAAACTTTAACAGTTATAAGACTATAAGGACTCCTCGTACTTAGGGAGATCAGCCCTCCGTACAATGTATTGTGCACAAACATTTCAACGCTAAGCGTAAATTATCCCCTAATAAAAGGGTTGTTCATCTCAGTATTTAGAGTACAAGTCCGCACCAACGTAAGTTTGGTTTGGATACGTTTCAAGGGTAATTTGGAATTCAACGGTCATCAACTAAGGACTAGTTGAATAAAAAGGTAACAACTCTATGTTACGGAATAAACTATAATTGAATCAACATTTTATACTAAGTTTATGCTTTAGGAGTAATCTAATAGCATAAGTATTGAATACTATAACATACCTAGCTTTCAACAACATTAAGCTAAGGTTAACATCTTAGAATTGAACATTAAGCATGCATAATAAGTAGTAACTTGAACGATAAAACTTGTTCATCAGAATGAAGATTATTGCATGCTAAAATAACAAGTTTAGGTTTAGAACAAAAACTTGTGCACTGCAATAATAGAACTAGCTCAACGAAAGTATAGAGTTAGAAAAGCTTGCACTAATGCGAATATTCAATAATAATACTAGATGTGTAATCATCAACAATAATTATCCACTAACGTGCTTGAAAAATAATAACTCGAGATTGAGTTAGAGAACTTGCATAAACATAAACAAGTTAGATACAATAAACTTGCACAATATAACAATAGATTTAGAGAACTTGCATAATCATAATCGAGATAGGGTAAGGAACTTGCTTTGCTTGTAGGCTAAACCGTAACAACTCGAATCACAATACCTTATATATATATATGTCATCATGATATAATTAGTTACTACCAACATTCTATATATAGATAAGTATATACATCATGTAAGGTTTGATTTTTTTTAATCACATAATCAACTTACATTAGTAAAATAATAATAATAACACTCGTTAAGTGTTAATTCCATGCTCATACTTAGTACTATCATACCACAATAACAAAATTACATGTCTAACAATCATCATATTGCATTACATCAACAATTATAGACTTTTGTGCCAAATAAAAGTCATTTCTGGACCAACTGCTAACCGGCGCTTCGGCGCCACAGTTTGAATTGTGGACCGCGCTGCGGCGCGGTAGAGGCGCGAGACCTAAGTTATGGGCCGAAGCTGCGGCGCGAAAGTGGCGCTGCAGCTCCTACTTTGTAGCTGCGGCGTGAACTTCTGGGTTGCGACACTAATTTTGGCATTGAGGCGCCGAAACTTATAGAACACAACACGAAGAACAGAACACGAAGAACAAAACAACGCTACTGTGTCTTAATTTCTAACACCAATTAACATGTATAACTTACATAATTTGCACATAAACGTTACCAAGCATACATATACTAATTTAACACAATAAAACAACAATATCAGAAAACTTAAATCCTTGAAAACAATATTTTAAACCCCAAAACTCTAATTTTTGATATTTCTTGACATAGTGAACACGGTAATCACAGTTAGAAACTAATTTGATTTATTCTAACTATATTCTCTTCATTTCATACCCAATTAACATAATCTAAGTTCAATTTCACCATTAGTTCATAATCAAAGTATAAATTTTGGTACTCTAACGACTATGTTCATACATGTATGTTCACTGTAAAAAAAACCAATTTCTTTCTTTTAAACGTAATTTAGCTTACAATTACATATATATACATATATATGCTATTTATACTATTACAATTATATATACACATAACTTATTATCAATCATAAATGAACTTGGATTACAAAAATTTTTGTAAACACTTTGTACTTCAGTGAAGAACACAGAGACTTTAGGCATAATGACGTAAACCATATATACTTACATATATTAAGGTTATAGACACATACTTTTTGTTGCTTAAAAATTCTTGCTAGAATACTTGAAATTCACAGCACCTTTCTCTTCTCAATTCTTTCTCAAAACTCTCTCTGAAACCTTTCTTTGTTTTCTTTTCTCTGAACTTCTTCTTAGGCTTAGGTTTAGACCAAATACAGTTTACGTAAATTAAACAAAACCAACGTACGATTTTAAAACATTTTAAAGACTGACGTCTACTAATGATTTTATTAAATTATCAGTTACATAATTAATATATATATTATTTAAATTTTATTTATTTTATTTATAGTATTAATAATTTAAATTTCAAAAATCCAAAAGCCATAAGGCTCTGTTTGGCAAAACTCTTTAAAAATTAAAGATTTAATATCTTTAAGCCTTATTTGGCAAAACTAGATTAAATTCCTCTAATTTATTTTAATAACTCCTTTATAGTATAGTTTATGGTCACACTTTATTTAATTAAGTTTTAATACTTAATTTAATTAATTCTAATAAAAATTTATTGAATAAATTATTTAATCATTATAAACTCTCTGACTTAATTATTAAATTAAATTAGAATATTATTTCATAATAATTAATTTCCTAAACTCTTTAATTATTTATTTAACAGTTAATTAACCAAATCAAATCAAATTAATTCAAACAAATATCTTTTCACGATAAACACATACAATAAATATTTATATAATTCAATAAATATTTAAACATTACAATTTAAAATTTTGGATTGTTACATCCTTCCTTCCTTACAAGGATTCTGTCCCCAGAATCATAATTCAAACAAATCATTCGTCATAATCTTCCCTACTTACAAAGATTCTGTCTCCAAAATTGAAGACACATATTAAACAAATAACTCATGATAATCTTTCATCATTTTATCTTCGAGTTCCCACGTCGCTTCTTCAGCATTGTGGTTCCTCCATATCACCTTCACGGAAGGTATAACTTTATTCTTGAGCACGTATTCTTTCCTGTCGACTATCTGAATAGGAACCTCTTTATAGGATAAGTCTTTATCAAACTGCAATGGTTCGTACTCGATCACGTGCCTGTAATCGGGTCTATACGGTCGTAACAACAAAATGTGAAAAATATTATGAACGTTTTCCAACTCTGGAGGTAGAGCTACCTTGTAAGCCACTTCTCTAACTCTTCGTAGCACTTCAAAGGGTCCAATAAACCTCGGGCTTAGTTTTTCCTTTTTACCGAAACGAATTTTTCCCTTCCAAGGAGAAACTTTTAGGAATACATAATTTCTTACGTCGAATGCACGATCTTGTCTGTGTTGATCAGCATACTTTTTCTGTTTGTCTTGAGTAGCTATCAATCTTGTCCTGATGAGTTTGACAACCTCAGCAGTTTGTTGTACCAATTTTGGTCCTAACAGTTGGCGTTCATCGACTTCATCCCAGCATAATGCTTCGTAAGGCAGCATGCCGATGCTTGCATGGTAAATGTTATTGTAGGTGAATTCCACCAACGATAAATGTTCTTCCTAGCTCCTTTTGAAATCCATGATGCATGCCCTCAACATATCTTCCAATGTCTGGATCGTTCGTTCGCTTTGGCCATCTGTTTGCAGATGATAAGCCATACTCATTCTTAACTGTGTTCCCATACATTCTTGTAGTCTCTTCCAAAAGTTTGATGTAAATCGCGAATCTCTATCTGATACAATTGACACTGGCACTCCTTGTCTCAAAACAATCTCTTTAACGTACAATCTTACCAACTGATCAAGATTGAACCTAATCTTTATTGGCAAAAAGTGTGCTGATTTTGTCAGTCTGTCTACTATTACCCAAATCGCATCGCATCCTCTCCGAGTAGTTGGATGACCCATCACAAAATCCATTGTGATGTGTTCCCACTTCCATTCCGTTATTTCTAACGGTTGAAGTAATCCGCTTGGTCTTTGATGCTCGGCCTTGACTCTTTGACATGTCAAGCATTTTGCGACATATTCTACAACATCTCTTTTCATGTTTGGCCACCAAAAATGTCGTCGTAAATCCTGATACATCTTCGTACTTTCCAGATGAATTGAGTATCTTGAATTATGAGCTTCGGTCAAGATTTTGTCTTTAATATTTGGCACTGCTGGAACCCAGATTCTTCCCCTGAATCTCAGTAACCCATCGATATCGATCTTGTATTTCACCTATTTTCTTTTGTTCACATTTTCCTTTATTTTTCTGCATTCTTCATCCTGTAGTTGAGCATTCTTCACCTTATCCACTAAAGTTGGACCAGCTTCTATCTAGAATAGTCGTTCGTCGGATTCTTTTAGAAATTTTATTTCCAACTCTAGCTTTGCCATTGTTGAAATAAGTTCCTCCTGAGTGGTTATCAGCATCAACTTTTCCCGACCTTCTGCAACCACATTCGCTTTGCCTGGATGATAAAAGATCTCACAATCATAATCTTTTATCAATTCCATCCATCTTCTTTGATGCATGTTCAGGTCCTTTTGAGTGAAAATATACTTCAGACCCTTTTGGTCTGTGTAAATCTCATATTTTTCTCCATAGAGATAGTGTTTCCATATCCTCAGAGAAAATACTACTACAACCAACTCTAAATCATTAGTCGGATACCCTTTCTCATAATCCTTCAGTTGCCTTAATGCATATGCAATAACCTTACCGTTCTGCATAAGAACACATCCTAATCCTTTATGTGAGGCATCACTATACACCACAAAGTTTCCAGTACTACCTGGTAATGACAACACAGGTGCCATACTTGACTTCTTCTTCAAATCATGAAAACTTTCTTCTCACTTCTCCCTCCAAATAAATTTTATAGCTTTCCTTGTCAAATTTGTTAACGGAGTGGCAATCTTGAAAAAATCTTGAATAAATCGTCTATAATAACCAGCCAGTACCGAAATTTATACTTTATTTATGAACTAATGGTGAAATTGAACTTTGATTATGTTAATTAGGTATGAAATAAAGAGAATATAGTTAGAATAAATCAAATTAGTTTATAACTGTGATTACCGTGCTCACTTTGTCAAGAAATATCAAAAAATGGAGTTTTGGCTTTAAAATATGGTTTTTAAGGATTTAAGTTTTCTTATATTGTTGTTTAGTTGTGTTAAATTAGTATATGTAAGCTTGGTAACGTTTATGTGCAAATTATGTAAGTTATACATGTTAATTGGTGTTAAAAATTAAGACACAATAGCACTGTTCTGTTCTTCGTGTTGTGTTCTATAAGTTTTGGCTCCTCAGTGCCAAAATCAGTGTCGCAACCTAGAAGTTTGCGCAGCAGCGCCAAAGTAGGAGCTGCAGCGCCACTTTCGCGCCGTAGCGCCGGCCCATGACTTAGGTCTCGCGCCGCAGCGCGACTACCGCGCCGCAGCGCCGCCCATAGTTCAAACTGTGGCGCCGCAGCGCCGGTTAGCAGTAGGTCCAGAAATGACTTTTATTTGACACAAAAGTCTATAATTGTTGATGTAATGCAATATGATGATTATTAGACATGTAATTTTGTTATTGTGGTATGATAGTACTAAGTATGAGCATGGAATTAATACTTAACGAGTGTTATTATTATTATTTTACTAATGTAAGTTGATTATGTGATTAAAAAAAATAATCAAATCTTACATGATGTATATACTTATTTATATATAGAATGTTGGTAGTAACTAATTATGTCATGATGACATATATATATATATATATATATATATATATATATATATAGGGTATTGTGATTCGAGTTGTTACGGTTTAGCCTACAAGCAAGGCAAGTTCCTTACCCTATCTCGATTATGATTACGCAAGTTCTCTAAATCTATTGTTACATTGTGCAAGTTTATTGAATCTAACTTGTTTATGTTTATGCAAGTTCTCTAACTCAATCTCGAGTTATTATTTTTATAGCACGTTAGTGGATAATTATTGTTGATGATTCCACATTTTGTATTATTATTGAATATTCGCATTAGTGCAAGTTTTTCTAACTCTACACTTTTGTTGAGCTAGTTCTATTATTGCATTGCACAAGTTTTTTTTCTAAACTTAAACTTGTTATTTTAGCATGCAATAATCTTCATTCTGATGAACAAGTTTTATTGTTCAAGTTACTATTTATTATGCATGCTTAATGTTCAATTCTAAGATGTTAACCTTAGCTTAATGTTGTTCAAAGATAGGTATGTTATATTATTCAATACTTATCCTATTAGATTATTCCTAAAGCATAAACTTAGTATACAATATTGATTCAATTATGGTTTATTCCGTAACATAGAGTTATTACCTTTTTATTTAACTAATCCTTAGTTGATGACCGTTGAATTCCAAATTACCCTTGAAACGTATCCAAACCAAACTTACGTTGGTGCGGACTTGTACTCTAAATACTGAGATGAACAACTCTTTTATTAGGGGATAATTTACGCTTAGCGTTGAAATGTTTGTGCACAATACATTGTACGAAGGGCTGATCTCCCTAAGTACGAGGAGTCCTTATAGTCTTATGACTGTTAAAGTTTAAGTTGAAAGATTACTTATAACTGTGGACATAGTTCGTGGTCTTAGGACTTTCAGATATATGATTTAGAATTTTGATTATCTTTAATAGAACATATTGGTCAGTTCTATTGAGCCTATTATTTGGCAATTGTTGTAAAGATGTATTCATTATCATTTCAAGTGAGCGTTGTTTGCTCACTCTTGTTTATATAACTATTACAGCTAAAGTTGAGAAGATCGATGTACTTAGCACCAATAAAGGAAAGGGAAAGATGAACAAGTATTGAAGACTTGTAATCATGCTGACATTTTGTTGTCAGACTTTATTTTAAATTATTATATAATGTTATTTAATTTTTCATATATGAATGTTTGTATTTAAAGGTTAGATAACCTGTGAGATTTTACTAATGTAATCCCTCATGGGAAGGTTTATTATTCAATTTTATTATGATTAGGTAGTTAGATATGAATGTTTTATAAAGTGAACACCAAATCTTGAGGGAATGAAGTACCCGAATTTGGGGGTGTCACAAGTTGGTATCAGAGCCTTAGGTTATGAACCTTAGGTGGGGAGAAAAGCCTTAGGAAGTAACATTTAAAAAGATAGTGGTGATGAACTCTTATCGAGTTTTAAGGAAGAAGTAATAAAACACTTATGTGCTTATGTGATTACAACTTATGCGCTCGTGAGTGTCGAGTAGTAATGAATAATAATTAAAACTTAACAAAATTTTGTTGTCAGGATGACTAATGTCAGAGAATCTAGTCAGGCTAGGGAGGAAGGACCTCAGATGCCTAGAGAGGAGGAGTCTCGTGACATTCAGGTGGTTTGGGAACAACTACTTCCACGGGAGTCTGCCCCGTTGGTTACAGTGGTAGAGCATGAGGGTTTACCTGATGAGGATGATGATGTGGAAACGGATGGGGAGGATCCCGTTGAGCTGCCACAGTTGAATGATGATGACGAGGACGAGGAGGAAGAGATTCCACTGAACTCGATAGCTGCTCGTATGTACGATGAAGTTTACGACCGCAATGTGGAACTTCAGGATACCGTCGAGGAGTTGCAAGAGATAGTAGCTGAACAACAGACTTCGATGGCACAGAAGGACGACGAGATCCAGGATCGAGATGAATGACTGACTAATGTCGAAGAGAAGCTGGTACACACTAAAGGAGTGAATGAACAACTGATCGAGGAGATCGTAGAACTGAAGAACAAGCTACAGGAAGAATCTACTAAGAGGGCAAGAGCCGAAGATGCGTACGAGGAAGCTTTTCAACGAGCCGGGATAGCAGTGAGAGACGTACAAGCAAAGAGGATGAAGATGGAGGAGATAAATAACGTATTCAACACCGTGATTAATCTAGCTCAAGATCGGGTCATGGGCTATCCGATTCAGTTCGAGACGCTACCATCATATATATTAGATCGCAGAATAATGTTTCGGATTATGGAGGAAGAGCGTCGTAAGGCTACGCAATATCTTAGTAGGACATTGTAGTGAATGTACCTGTTATGCAATTAATAAAAATGTTAAATAATATGTAAATCCCTAGTGTTATGTAACCTATGGGATATGATGATGATGTCTTGAAACTTTAGTAGTTCAGGAAACTAATGTAAATAGCAGTGATGCTATTGTTCTTATTTTTTCTAAAAAGGATTATGAATGAATAAAAGTTATTATTTTATTGTATTTAAAGTGTTATGTGTTATGTGATGATTTCTTTTATGGGGGCAAGTTAAGTAGAAACTACTTAAAGGAGTTGAGTAATAATCTAACAAGTATATTCAAACAGAAAATGCCTCCAAGACGTCAACCACGACAGAGAACCACTGAGGGAACTAACAATAACGATGCTGAAGTTAACCTCGTTCAACAGCTAGTGATGTTACTGACAAGAGCATTGCAGAATCAACCTCAGAATCAAGGTACAACTTTTAAGGAGGTCAAGGCGGTTGGACCACCAGAATTCCGTGGGTCCATGAATCCAGTGGAGGCACAGACCTGGATCATGGAGATAGAGAAAGTATTTGATGTTGCGAGAGTAAGGGAAGATCAGAAGACTAATTTTGTAACATTCATGTTGAAAGCAGAGGCTAGTTATTGGTGGCAGGCCAATAAAACTCGGGAAAGACAAAGGGTGATGACCTGAGATATGTTTAAGGAGATATTCTTTGAGACTTATTTCCTAGAGAGTTCGAAGAGTCAGCTAGAGGTTCAGTTTTTAGAACTGAAGCAGGGAACGATGACGATGTCTGAGTATGCCGTAAAATCAACGAGTTGGCGAGGTTTGCGCCATATCAAGTCAGCACAGACGAACGTAAGGCGAAGAGGTTTGAACAGGGACTGAAGCCCTAGTTGTACAGTAGGGTATCCCTGTTCCAGCTAAAGACAATCGCAGCAGTAATGGAGAAGGCAATTCTCGCAGAAGGTGGAGGCGAGGCGGTAACAAAGTTCAATCAAGAACAGAAAAAGAAGAAGAATGAAGTTGAGAGTAAGAATGGAGGTGGTAGTAGTGGAAATGGTAACAATAATCTGAAGAGAAAATGGAATGGAAATATGGGTGCTGGAAGTCAGCAGGGTAACCAGCAGAATAAGAAGTTCGAAGCATGTGCTATATGCGGGAAATTTCACAAGGATATTTGTTTAATGGGGAAACGAGTATGCTTTAACTGTGGCCAGGAGGGTCATATTGTAAGACCCCAACTTTTATAAATAAAGATGAATTTTCTATAAATATCATTTTTGAATATTATGGAGTTAATTTGTTATAATGTTATAGTTGTGGGTAATATTTATAAATTTTGCAAAGTACGCAAGTTGTTATATAATATTCGATTGGTCGGGAAATATTTGTTTTAACAGGAAATATTCGTACAACGACACAATCATTGGTGGACCCCACAACAGAATTATTGTCGGATTGAGAAAACGACAAAAATATTTTATTAAAAATAACGACGAAAGTTTTACCATTGATACTGTTGAACTACTCCGTAATAAAAGTACAGTAATACGTGTGGTTGTATAGTAGCACACGGTATTGATTATTAATGCTTATGTGAGAAGTCACTCAGTTTGATTCAATTATTGTCAGTTAATAATATGAATTATTTAGCGATAATGAAGTTTTATTTTATTCGTATTATTAACGTAATAAAACAGAAACATCTTTTTATATAAAACAGAATACTTTATTAAAGTTATTCTATAAATAGAATATATTATATTCTATTTAAAAGATTTTTCTTTAAATATGGACCGTCAGATTAAAGTAATCAATCTGGACCGTTCATGGATTAGTTACTATGCATTCTATTTTTCTATAAATAGCAGCTCATCCCTTCATTATTTCTTACGAATTCACTGAACTCTAGAGAGAGAAACTATAGAGAGAAACTATAGAGAGAGAGAAGAAAAGTATTCTGCTACTTAACTACTTTCTTATTTTAGTTCTTCTTTAAAACGGTAAGGGGTGTTATTCTTTCTTATTCATGAAGAGAACTGTTGTTATTCTATTTTTTATTATTCTGTTGGAATAACATGTATACGCGGTCTACCCTATACTTGGTGATATTCTTCTATTATTCTGTTGGAACATCCTGTCTGTGTGTTTTACACCGAACCTGGTTCCGTCTTTATTATTATTCTGTTGGAACATCCTGTCTGTGTGTTTTACACTGAACCTGGTTCCGTCTTTATTATTATTCTGTTGGAACATCATGTCTGTGTGTTTTACATCGAACCTGGTTCCGTCTTTATTATTATTCTGTTGGAACATCCTATCTGTGTATTTTACACCGGACCTGGTTCCATCTTTATTATTATTCTGTTAGAATATCCTGTCTGTGCGTTTTACGCCGGACTTGGTTCCATTATTTATTATTCTATTGGAATAACCTATCTGTGCAGTCTATCGCATGCATGGTGATTTCTTTTGTTATTCCATTCTTTATTATACTCAGTTGGTTAAGTTTTGACTTCTATACTCCATGAAATTTGTGGAATATCCTTGATAATTGCGTTTCATCCAGTATCTTTTCATGAAAATATTCTTCTAAGCATTCTTAAATTTTACTCCACAAAGCAGTATCATGTTGACAATTTGGACGTTGTTAATTCTTGGATAAATTAATTCTTGAACTTGTTTTATTGAATTCTTATATCATTGTCATCATCCTCATATTTATAAAATGTTAAAAGTCATCTGTGGCCTGTAGTGGATAGATGGTCTTGGTATGATTATGACCAGGGATTATTCGGTATAATCATGATCGTAATGTTACAAATGATGTGGTAAAAGTCCTCATTGGCCCGTAGTGCATTGATGGACAGTTGTTGGCATGATCATGACCATTAATGAATACACGAATATCCTTGGTTGTAGTGCATGGGTGATTCGATGATGTGGACTATTTTATTAAGCTGAATCCCAGCGAGAAAAGTGTTGAAAAACCTTTTAAATCATAGACGATAGTAGATTTTATTTTCTACTTGACTCTTTTAATGGATTGCTTGTTCCGCTGTAGTTAAACTTGATGTTCGTTATATTTTATCAGTTTAACACTGTTAAAGGCTAATGATAATTTATTCTGCATTATCTTAGTCATAATATTTTTTACTGGGCTAGTTGAGCTCACCCTTTCTTTCACTGTTCTCTTCAGGAAATGAGAATATAGCTGGGATGAGTCGGGGAATGGAGTGATGGACCAGATGATAGTATTAGTAGTCCTCACTATTCTGTTAAATAGTATGACAATAATTGTAATGAGGACTCCTTTTGAATTTGTATAGTCTCTAGTATACAATAATTGTATTCAAACTCACAGTTATGTTTTGTCGTATTGTACACGACAGTTGTATTAGTAAGTTGTATTTGTATTATGTACCATGTATCTGGCGACCCAAGATGGGTGATGTATACCTAATTTTGGGGACGTCACACATATCGCCCCAAATTACAGTTAACCCAAGAAGAACGTTTGCTTCACGTGCGGGTCCAAGGATCACTTTGCTTGTGAGTGCCCTAAGAAGAAGGCTAGAGAGACAAAAGGAAGCAAGGGAGATAGCAGTGGAGGTACATGGGCCATTGCTGGACCAACGACATCAAACAAACCCACAGCCAGAACCTTCAACATGACTGTGCAAGATGTTGTGCAATCAAAGGATGTTGTGTTAGGTATTATCCCAATCAATGATATTGATGCTTATGTATTATTTGATTCGGGTGCTACTTGCTCGTTTATATCTGATGAATTTGCTAAGAGGTTAGGATTGTCTAGTGAAGAACTGAATTTCCCTTTAAATATAGAAATTGCGAATAGGGAAGTGATTCCTGCAAGGTTCGAATACAAGAACTGTAGGGTGAACATTAAGGGGAATACCATGATGGTAGATTTAATCCCGATTAGACTTGGAGAGTTCGATGTTTTTTTTGGAATGGATTGGTTGTTCAATTATGGAGCGGTAATTGATTGCCAAAAGAAATGTGTAAACCTTATGACTCTGTCAAAGGTAGTTTTCTATGGTAGCAAATCGCCTAGACAAATGAAATGTCTGACGATTATGCAGGCCAAGAAGTTGTTGAGTCAAGGCTGTGTTGGTTATTTAGCTTACATAGTCGATACTAAGTGTCGACGTCGGGATTTTTATTTGTCCCTTTTCATTACCTGTTCTTTTGTGTTCTCATTTTAGGTGAGATTTGTTTGAAAAAATAAATGAAAAAGGTCCGACATGTGTAATGTCGACGATGGACTGTTAAGAGTCGCCAGTTGGTTTTTTATATGGTTGTACCAACACAACCGAGAAAAGGTTTGCACATTGACCTAGTGATGTGGTAGTGGTAAACGGGTCTGTGAAACCGAGATTTATTTAGGGTCCGGGGACTTGATTATATGGAGCGAAGGTGTTAGGCACCCCCCGACATCCGTGTTGCCACGGTGACAGCAACTTTTCAATAAACTGTTATATGAATGTTTGTGTGTGTGTGGGTCAATGTGCTGTTATTTGAAAGTAGTGCTATGCCTCGTTCGTACCTATATACATAAGGTTTGAATTTTGTATAAAAATTCAGTTTTAACAAGATATAGCAATGATGTTTTGTAAAAAAGAAGTTTTTCAAACCCTGTGCTCAATAGTAATTGAGGCCTTTGATACTTCCATTTTATTATTAAATGTTCGGCTTGATTGCTTTTATTTTCGAGATGCGAAGCATCTTCGAGAAAATAATGTACAAAGCAGTGCCGAACTCCTCAAAGGCATTGAAACCATCGGAGGAAATCCGAACACCGTGAATAAATTTACAAGCTGCTTACAGCTGAAAATGTCCATCACGGGAACCGAATCTAGATTCAGTATACTGAATCTGTGATCACATGATTCCTAGGCTCACATGATACCGTAATTGATATAAACGCAGTAACCAGGTATATATATATATATATATATATATATATATATATATATATATATATAGACGTGATCGATCACCACGAAGCACCTCCATGGGGGACCGGAAATGTAAATAAAGTTGTAAAAGCGATCAACCGCCATGGAGGAAACTCCTGCGGGACAAAATGTACAGAAAGTTGTAAAAACGGTCAACTGCCACGAAGTAAACTCCAAGCGGGACGAAATGTATATATATATATATATATATATATATATATATATATATATATATATATAAGCGTGTAAACGCACTAGATATAAAATCCAAGTTCATCGAACAAAGTCCAACAACAGTTAGTATATATAAGTATATATATATTAAAGTAGTAAACGCACCAGATGTAAAATCTTTGCTCATCGAACAGAGTTCGATACACAATTTATATATATATATATATATATATATATATATATATATATATATATATATATATATATCGAAAGCATTTAAACGCACAAGACATAAGTCTAGGCTCATCGAACAGAGTTCGACACACAGTTCATAAATAAGTATATATATATATATATATATATATATATATATATATATATATATATATATATATATATATATATATACGAAAGCAATTAAACGCTCCTGACCGAAGTCAAGGCTCAATCGAGGCATAACTCGATGATGTTATATATATATATATATATATATATATATATATATATATATATATATATATATACAAACTGAAAAGAAACCACAGACCGAAGTCCGGGCATACACACGCAACACGACTCTCAATGTGAAGAATGGTGTGTGTAAAGATGAAGAAAAAGGCTTTAAAGTGTATAAGAAGGCTTACAGTGGGCTGCCAAAGAAGACTTCTATAACTTGAAAGTGATGAACACTCAGCTCCCGCGGGTAAAAAGTAGCTATATATGAGCTTACAAGTGTTTAAAATGAGAAAGCACTCAGTTTGGGGTGTGTACAGAGCAAATTGGACAGGGCTTCCTCGCCTTTTTCTTTCTCAAAATGTCCACCCAAGCCCTCTATTTATAGAGGGGGGAGCTGCAGGTGTACCTGCGACTGGGCCGTAGGTGTACCTGAGGCTGGCTGGGGTGCCCCAGGCTTTGCGGGTCCAGCCATCTCAAAGTACGTGCACACATGTAATGTGATGTCCGCTCAAAATTTTAGAATTGTAATCTGGGCATCCGACTGAGGTATGTAAGACCTATTTCGGACCGCCGTTGTCGAGAGTTATGCAATGACATGGGATTAGAGGTTGTACGAAGTCAGGAAGATGGAACGATGCCCTCCGCTCTTCAAGCTTTAAATTCTATTCGTTACCCTACATAATAGTCACTCGAGATTGGTTTTCCTTGGCTCTTGTGGGACATTGCTGTGTAGAAATGTATGTATAAAATGTTGAGACGGCGTGATATGGCGTCAAGATGGAAATATGACGACTTTTCCCTTCACCGGGGTTATCTCCAGTTTGGGCTGATAAAGCAGACGTTGCTCATGGTTATCTCTGAGATTGGACTGCTGCAGGTGTTGAAGGTCCTCAGTGTCATCTCTGAGGTGTGCCTGTCTTCCTAGTGCTATTACCAGGCCTTGTACTGAGTGCCTCGGTGTAAGCATCGAGGTTGAAGCTGACTGCATGCATTTGAAACAAGCATTTCCGGGGTTATCTCTGGAACTGCAACTGCCTTCCTTGGGGTTATCTCCAAGGTTGGAATCTGCTATTCCCAGTGTTGGGACTGAGACTGAACATCTCGGGGTTATCTTCGGGATGAATCGGTCTTCTCCGGTGGAATTTCTGGTATTGGAACTGCAGGCCTCGGGGTTATCTCCGAGGTTGGAATTGTTACTCCCGGTGTGTGTTCCGGGGTTGAAACTGAGCTTCCGGTAGTATTCAGAACGATTATGAGCTGTCTTCCAGGGTTATGTCTGAAAGAAGAATCTTCCCTCCCGTAATATCAATAACAGGCGTGCAGAAAATTTTGAGTGTCTACACTCAGAAGAAGGGTGTGAAACTGGAAGAGATACTAGTGGTTAAGGAATTCGTAGATGTGTTTTCGGAGGATTTGCCAGGACTTCTGCCTGACAGAGAGATTGAGTTCATGATCAATTTAGTGCCAGGAATAGCACCGATATCGAAGGCCTCGTACAGAATGGCTCCAGTAGAGATGAAAGAACTGATGGTACAACTACAGGAGCTATTAGACAAGAAGTATATTCAACCAAGCGTATCACCGTGGGGAGCACCGGTGTTATTTGTGAAGAAGAAAGATGGGTCAATGCGTCTTTGCATTGATTATAGGGAGTTAAACAAAGTCACTATTAAAAATAAATATCCGTTGCCAAGAATAGATGACTTGTTTGATCAGTTGAAAGGTGCTAAATACTTCTCGAAAATAGATTTGAGAAGTGTCTATCATCAATTAAAAGTAAGGAAGGAGGATATACCTAGAACGACATTCAGAACTCGGTATGGACATTACGAGTTTCTGGTGATGTCTTTTGATTTGACTAATACCCCTGCTGCATTCATGGATTTGATGAATAGGGTTTTTGAACAATTCTTAGACAAGTTTGTAGTGGTATTTATCGACGACATTCTGGTGTACTCCAAAACTCAAGAAGAACACGTGGAACATTTACGTTTGACGTTAGAAACACTAAGAAAGGAGAAGTTGTACGCGAAATTCTCTAAGTGTAAATTTTGGCTAGATCATGTACAATTTTAGGGTCATGTTATTGACAAAGATGGGATTTCAGTGGATCCATCAAAAGTTGAAGCTATAATTAATTGGGAACAACCAAGAACACCAAATCTTGAGGGAATGAAGTACCCAGATTTGGGGGTGTCACAGATATAATACAGATAAGGAATGACATACCAATTCTATAATCAGTAAAGATAAAGTTGTCTAAACATTCCTCCATGAATAATTTGGGAAGAGTATCTTAATTGAGGATATAAATCTATATAGATAGATTTAAAAGGATGCTCAACTTAACCAAAGGAATGTATATTCATTTGATGCTAAAGTCGTTTAGCATGACAAACTCCAAGAGATGTCTCATGATGATGAGTCATGGAGTGTATCTATCTTAATAGTCCTCACAGACTCCTGAAAAGAGAGATCACATGAGTAACTATCATGTATGCAATGAAATGTACGAGACCTGATGTTGATCGGTCATATTCTGGAGAAGATCATTGTAAGACAGTGAAAAATATCTTAAAATAACTTAATCAGTACTAAGGATGTGATCATTATTCATGGTGAGTCTGAATTAAAACTAGAGGGCTTAACAGACTCAAGTTTTTCAGACTGACCTAGATGACAGGAAATCCACTTTAGGGTAAATCATTACCTTTGAACGGTGGTGCAGTGAATTGGAAAGGTTCCAAACAATAACGAGTTTTTGTTTAGTGATAAAGACAAAGTACATAGCTGTAAATGTAGTTGCAAGTTAATTATTTGGATGAAAAGTGCATCTAAACATATGTTGCGGCACTTTCATTTGATTAAAGAATTATTGAAAGAGGAGAAGTCACTATACAGATAGTGGACTCTCAAGAACAACATTACATATCCATTAACTAAAGCTTATCCAATAGCAAGATGATCGTCACTTAGAGAAGAAAGGTATGAGATACCATGACGATTGACTTTAGTGCAAGTGAGAGATTGAAAGTAGTATGCACATAAGCCAATCATGTTTGATGATAAAACATATACTTTGTAACAATCTAATTCATTTATTAATAAAAGAATTATTTTAATTAAAGGCTTTTAATTTATCTACATGGTATTGTTTTATAATATGTGATAAACCCATAGTTTTGAGAAATGTTTTTAGAATCATGATGATGATCATGCTAATGAGATCTAAATTCTTAGATAGCTCACAAACTAAAATTGTTCCCAATCATTGAATTACTAAAAAGAGGATTAATAAATCTGGATAGATCGATACATACATTGCTTGCTCATTGGATGAGGATGATTGATCTCATGATCATTTATATGGAGGCACTAAAGTAAGTATGTAGGTATTTATTGGAGAATAAGTTTACTAAACGTGGTTCGCTAAGGAATACCTAATAGAGTTTTACTTGTCTGTCAATAGGAATTCATGTAGTGATAGTAGTACAAGTGATCCTTAGACTTGAGATCATCATAGTATCTTGTGTATAATGAGTTATACTTTGACATATCCCTTAAGAACCTTAAGGTATATCAAAGGGTATGATTGGGTATAATAAGTTGTTTATGGAGATAATGAATGATCAATAAAGAATCTACCACTTCTAGAAAAAGAAGAGAAATGTCCTATGTGATTCGATAAATGACAATCCAGTAATCCTTGGCCAAGGCAGAATGAAATTAGAAAGGAGTTTCTAATTTGCATTATTTGGAGTTGTGCATTTAAGAATCGAAATACATATAATTAAATAAAATAAGACTTAACAGTAATTCCATATCTTATATTTAATTGCGACATTGTATGGTAGAAGGATTGAATTGTACGATAACTATTTACTCAAATGTTCTTTTATGATTAATGCTAAAATCTATATTATCTGAAAAGTCGTTGATCACTAAGGAGGCTTATCCTTATTGTAGAATAAATGTTATTTATTTAATATATAAATAACATTACATAAAATAAAATAAATAAATGTAATAAAAAAAATGTTATTTATTTATAATTTATTTAGGTTTGTATATAGCGCGATCATGCAATCAAATTACATAAAAGGTGCGGAAGCGAGATAAAATAGATTTTAAAATTTTACAAACCATATACCCGGATCATCCTTTATGCACAATTATTAATTAAACGAAAGAAGAAGAAGATTAGATTCATACCCTTGTAGAATCGTGCTTCCACATGTATGAGTTCACCTCTAATTCTTTCGTGTTCCCTTAAAAAACACTGGGTTTGATTCCTTTCTTTGGTCAACGTTAGTCACCCAAGTGTTTGGGCTCTAGAAATGATCCACCAAGGAAGAAGAAGTATTCAAGAAGATGGGTATTTGGCAAAACCCTAATTTTTCTGATCTCTATAGAAAAGATATACTCTCCCAACTCTTGGAATAAAGTGCGTAACTTATCACCCTCTCTCCATAAAAAGACTTTCTTATTTATAGATGTAGGGAACCCTCCTAAACTATTTATGAATAGAGTTTTTATTTAATTAATTAAACTTTTTAATTAATTAGGCTCCTAATTTTATTAGGAATAATTAATTAAAATATTTTAATTAATTAGCCTCCTAATCTTATTAGGAATATATGAGAGTATATTTTATTAATTAATTCTCAAACTTCTTTAGAAATTAAATAATATTAATATTAATAATAATAATTAGACTCCTCTTATTAATTTATATTTAATATTTTCAAAATATTAGATAATAAAATATTAAGCTATTTAATTTATTCTATCACTATAGATTAAATTAAATATACTTAACTTATTATTACGATTATATCATTTATTTTTAAATAAATATTTTTTCTTTTATGGTGTGAACCTTTAGGTTCTGCATATTAAACCGGTTGTGAATAAATCAATTAGAACAATTCTAATCTTATTTAAATGAATAAATTAAACTATTAATTTTTTTTAAAATAAATAACATTTATTCTACAATAAGGATAAGCCTCCTTAGCGATCAACGATTTTTCAGATAATATAGATTTTAACATTAATCATAAAAGAACATTTGAGTGAATAGTTATCGTAGAATTCAATCATTCTACCATACAATGTCTCAATTAAATATAAGACATAGAATTACAGTCAAGTCTTATTTTATTTAATTATATGTATTTGATTCTTAAATGCACAACTCCAAATAATGCAAATTAGAAACTCCTTTCTAATTTTATTCTGCCTTTGCTAAGGACTATTGGGTTGTCATTTATCGAATCACATAGGACATTTCTCTTCTTTTACTAGAAGTTATAGATTCTTTATTAATCATTTATTATCTCCATGCACAACTTATTATACTCAAGCATACCCTTTGATATATCCTAAGGGTCTTAAGGGACATGTCAAAGTATAACTCATCATACACAAGATACTATGATGATCTCAAGTCTAAGGATTACTTATACTACTATCACTACAGTAATTCCTATTGACAGACAAGTAAAACTCCCTTAGGTTTTCCTTAGCGAGCCACGTTCAAAGAACTTATTCTCCAATAAGCACCTACATACTTACTTTAGTGTCTCCACACAAATGATCATGAGATCAATCAATCATCCTCATTCATGAGCAAGCAACGTATGTACCAATCTATCCAGATTCACCAATCCCCTTTTTAGTAATCCAACAATTGGGAACAATTTTAGGTTGTGAGCTATCTAAGAATTTATATCTCATTAGCATGATGATCATCATGATTCTAAAAACATTGCTCAAAATTATGGGTTTATCACATATTATAAAACAACACCATGTAGATAAATTAAAAGTCTTTAATTAAATAATTCTTCTATTAATAAATGATTAAGATTGTTACAAAGTATATGCTTTATCATTAAACATAATTGGCTTGTGTGCATACTGCTGTCACTCTTCCATTTATGGGCATTTTAGGGCAGCCTCTATTGCACCTGTGGTTGGGTCCAGTAGGTCACACAGTCTCGAAGTTTGTTCTTTCAGTCGTTGTGTGGTTTATTAAAATATTCGTATCTTTTAATTCGGGAATAGTTGGGAGACATGTTATACCATTTCGGAAAGCTCATTCTGAGGGTTACGCAATGACATCAATCTTGACCATTTTTGAATCCGGGAAGATGAAGTAAACAACATAAAAGTATCTTCCGTTATCCGCGGGTAGTCAGCTGGTTTTCCATGGGTAGTTTATAACTCGGGGATTACTATAGTGGTTTCTTATGACCTCATCCTCAACTTTGTGATCCTTGGTTGAACATGTTGTTCTTGTGGCAAAATTACACTTTTTCTTCCCACAGGGTTATCGCAGGGGTGAAATTATGCTTTTATCCTCCTGTATGGTTAGTACAAGAAAAATGAAATTTTAGGTGTCTACAGATGCTCTTCTTTGTCATGTTTATGCAATGATATGAAATGAACATGATAAAGATAATAGTCACCCAATGCATGATGTGATGACATTTACTAAGTTATGGTATGAATGTTAAGTTTTAAATGTAACTCCCGTCTGCTGGGGAGGGTAATTGTTACATTATCGCTGCCACTAGGAATTGTCTCCAGTACCTTTACTGGGAGTTATTTCCAACTGACTGATTACCACCGGGTGTTGATGTTGATGCCTTCACCGAGTATTGACTTCAACGAATTGATTACCACCGGGTATTGATGCTGATGTCTTCACCGGGTATTGACTCTAATAGATTGATTACAACCGGGTATTGACCTCGATGCCTTCACTGGGTATTGACTCCAATGGATTGATTACCACCGAGTAATGATGTCGATACCTTCGCTGGGTATTGAGTCTAACGGGTTGATTACCACCGAGTATTGATGTTGATGTCTTCATTGGGTATTGACTTCGATGCCTTCATTAGGTATTGACTCCAACAGATTGATTATCACTGGGTATTGATGCTGATACCTTCGCCAGGTATTGACTTCGATAGGTTGATTACCACCAGGTATAGACGCCGATGCCTTCATCAGGTATCGACTCTGACTGATTGATTACCACAGGGTATTGACGCCGATGCCTTCGTTGGGTATTTACTCTTACGAGTTGATTACCACCGGGTATTGACGCTAATGCCTTCACCGGGTATTGACTCCAACAAGTTGTGTCGACGCCAAAAGATTTTTCCCATCCATATATTCTCTACTCTTTAGATGTTATATGTTGATTTTATCTTGCTTAAAGGTGAGATTTTTGGAAAGACCGACATACAATGTCGACGATTTAAAAAGTTTGATTTTATTGATTGGGCCGAATTAGATAGATCCGCCAGTTGATATGAGTTTAAATGGGCGTATCAACTCATTTGAGTTTTGAAAGATTTCGCAATATAGCCCTATATGTGACCACATACATGATTTTCATTATTTTAGAGCCTTATATCCGGATAACCGTTTTAAGGTTTTGTAGTTACATGTACACTAGATTGCAAGCGGGCCATACAACTTAAAGAAGTGCATCATGGGAACCGAATCTAGATCCATTGATTGAATCATCGACCATATGGTTCCTAGGCTCACATGATATCGTTTAACAGCATACAAAATGAATATATTGAAATAAATGACATATTTACTTCAAGACGTTGCAAAACAAATGATTCATCAGTTAAGTCCTTGTATGCATATAGCCAAAGCTTCCAGCATCCTGTAGATATAGATCTAGGGCCGTGTGGTTGCTAAATATTTAAAAACTAGATCTATATAGATCTGAGCCATTCTAGCTTTCACGTTTAAGTTTTACAACTTTTGAACAGGTTAAAAGCTAGATCTGGTCAGATTTAGTACAGATCTAGTCAATGTAGCGCAAATATTGACTATTTACACAAAATGAACTGTTAAAAAACTAGATCTGTGTCATACAAAGGCAGATATATATATATATATATATATATATATATAGCATTTATATATATAGTAAAGCAAGAAAAAGAAGCAGATCTGAAGAGATCTCACAGTTAGGCGCGAGAATAGCTATCGAACGGCTTTAGGCACCTCTAAACTTGATTTCCACCACTAAGAATTTGATATTTTGCTATATATGTATAAGAATGTTTGTATAAGAGATATACAAATACTGAACGAAAGAAAAGCTGTTTTTCTCTCTCGAATGGCCAGATTTCTCTCTTCTGCACCATTTCCCCCTCTCTCCTCTCTTTTTATGAGCTACTGGGGTGCTGATATATATAGCCCAATCAGTCGTAGGTGTACCTATAGCTAAGCCTAGTGGGCCCTATCGCCATAAAGTACGTGCACCTCGATCCACGTGTAGGCTGCTTGAAGTTTTGATAACCTATAATCCGAGAATCTTGTGGAGATGTGGCATAATATTTTGGAAAGCTCTTTCTGAGTGCTACGCAATAACATGGGGCTTTCCCTTTTCCAAATCCGAGAAGATTGGTCCATAACTAGAATAGCACCTTCAGGTCTTCGCAGGCAGTCCATTGAGCTTTTTTTGAATAGTTTGCACTCGAAAATGTTGTAATGGTACTTTGTGATCCTATCTGCAGTTGTATTGTGGTTATTAACGTTGTCTTATCAATTTGACCTTTTTTCCTTCCCGGGGCTGTCTCCAAGGTTGATGGGGCTTTTGGCTGTTTCTCGGGGTTATCTCCAAGGTTTGATTGCAGCTGATTTTCTTCTTCCTCAGGGTTGTCTCCGAGGTTGATTTGATATCCCCCGAGGATATTTCCAGGGTTTGATTGTGTTTGTGATTTTCTGGTGGTTGTCTTCGGGATGTAAAAGACGGTTTTGCCTTCCTGTATGGTTAGTAACAAGAATGCATGTTTATGTAATGTAATGGAATGAACATGATAAAGATTACTAAACACTTGAAAGATGAAAATACATAATGATGCAATGGAATGCAACATGATATGATCTTATAAACGTGTGCAATGTTTTAGTTGGAATTAGTTCCAACGACTTTCACCATTGGTCGCTCCCGATGTTTCCGTTGGGGATTGACTTCACCGATTTTAATTTCCATAGTTGTTGTTGATTTATGTTTGATGAAAATACATTGAGATGTTTTCTAGATCTGTTCTGGGGATGATGTTCTGAAATCATCGAACCTTCCCGATGTCTACTGGGGATAGAGCTTTCAATGATTGATATCACTGAACACTTCCAACGTCTACTCAAATGGTAGTTTACAAAGGTTGATCACCATCGAACTGTCTCGATGCCTAATTGAACGGTAGTTTTCAAGATTCTATCACCGGGTTGATGCCGATGCTTACTCGATTGGTAGTTTCAAAGTTTTATCACTAGGTTTACGTCGATGCAACTTTGGGGCTAACACGAACGATTTACAATACCGAATATATTCCTTGAAGTAGCGTTTAATGACTTACATAATCGGATCTTCCCCGATGCTACGTTGAATTGATGCCAACGATTTACAATATCAGACGGACTGATCACTTCGCTGAAGTAGTGATCAATGACTTACATCATCAGATCCTTCTCGATGCTACGTTGGACTGATGACAACGGTTTACAGCATTAGATTCTCTGATCTTCGCTGATGTTGTTTTCAACGGCTTATATCACCGGACCCTTACCAATGCTACGCTAGGGCTGTCACCAACGGTTTGATATATCAGATAGCTTGATCTCTTGGATGAAGTAGTGTTCAACAGCTTACATCATCGGATCCTTCCCCGATACTACGCTGAATTGATTCCAACGGTTTACAATATCAAATTGACTGATCTTTGTTGAAGTAGTTTTCAATGGCTTATATCATCAGACCCTTCCCGATGTTACGCTGGGGCTATCACTAACAGTTTGCAATATTAAATGGCCTAATCTCTTCGCTGAAGTAGTGTTTAATGGCTTACATCATCGGATCCTTCCCCGATGCTACGTTGGATTGATGGCAACGGTTTATAATATCAGACAGACTGATCTTCGCTGAAGTAGCTTTCAACGACTTATATCATCGGATCCCTCCTAATGCTACGTAAGAGCTGTCACCAACGGTTTGTAATATAAAATGGACTGATCTTCGCTGGGGATATCTTTTTGACAAGTTATATCCTCGAACATCCTCAATGCCTTGATGAAGCCAACACCAATGAATTAAATCACTGATGCTTCGCTGTAAACAGCTCTCAGTGGTTTCTATTATCGGTAGTCCCAATGCTTTGTTGGGGATGACCCTAAAGGTGTATATAAAGATTTTCATTTATCAGAGTTTTGGCACAATATTTCAGTGTTGCAGGCGCCTTCTGCTCAATCGCGTATAACCTTTTTCCCTGATTTGACTGTTTAGCCTTAGGGGACCATGCCTTGACTTAAATTTGATCAAGCTAGAGGGGGTAGGACCACCCTAGGCTGCCATAGGTCTACCTACGACTGCCGTAAGTAGACTCGCGGCAGACCGCGGGTGGTTTTAAACCCCATGGCCCTATCAAAAGTCATTTTTAACTTGAACTATACTGAAAAATCTAAAAATTCTAACTCAGATCTACTCAGTTCGAGCTGCTTTTTCTGATTTCCATCACCGTACAAATGTTTTGCACACTTGTGGTAACGTTTACATCCTTTCTTTCCAAGTTTTGATTGTTAGAAAGGTAGATTCCATGCTTAACATGTTTAAATGCAATGAATCAAATATGTATACATAGATTACTTAATAAAATTGAACGGGCATAGTAAATGTTTGTATTTCACTATGCTGGACGTTCTGATGTGAAAAAATCTCATTTTTTCAGAAGTCATTTTACACCCATTTTTGACTAGTTTAGTCATCCTTTTTAGGTGATATAAGCATGACAAAAGGTTTTTCAAATGTCTATGGCAATTTTGCTACCATTGGGCTTTAGCTCAAGATTTACATATGATATGTTTATGATTTGAGTTGGTGTGGTACTGAATGGACACCTAGTCATGCCTATGTGTATGCAGATAGTCCCTTTTACAAAGGAGACTGCTAAATTTTTTTCATAAGTCTAGATATTTAATGTGCATGCATGTTTAACTCTACTAGGGATGTATGTTAAAGTAGCATGAATTTACACATGTAGAATATGCATGATGCGATGATCTGAGCATATCATTAAGAGTCTATTGTCCTAGGTGGATGTATATGCTCTTTTAAATTTGTAAAAGGTGACAATTTACCCCACCCTTTTCTGAGGTGATTTGGAGATTTTGTTTAGGTTATGGACTCAAATTTACCCAGTAGCTCTAGCTCTCGCAGGGTTTCGTTTGGTGTGAGGAGGGCAGCTTCTGATGTCCCTTTGTCTCATCTGGCCTAACAGCCTCGTCGATTGACCGAGTCAGTGATATACCCTATTAGAGTTGATAGGACGGATGTTATAGATGAAGATGAGGATGTTCCATTTATGGAGCCCACTTCTTTTACTTCTACCTCACGCCGAGATCTACCTGGAATTAATGTGATGATTCTCGATTTTTGGGACGATTTGAGACGTCATCCCTCGGTCTATCTACATGCAAATGAGGTAATGGGGATTTTCATCTTTGATTTTTTCTTTTTCCATTTTTAGCAACGGATGAACCTTGATTTGAATATAATGTAGGTCCCCAGGTTTACTCAACCAAGAGGGAATTGGTTCAACATCCATTCCTTGTACATGAATCTTCATCCCGACTACCAGGCCTTTATCCATTCATGGGGTTTCGAGGCTTTCTTTTCTATTAGTCCCTGTCGATGCCCCTAGGGTTATATGAGGGCCTTATCTGAGCGCAGGTTTTACCAGACTCATTCTGTCCACTTATTGGACTATGAGGTGATGATGACAACGATGGATTGGAAGTTCATCACAAGTTTGGAGTCTACATGAGAGACAGTGCCCTTAATGGCTGAGATTTCCCCGGCTGCAGTTCGATCCTTGTTAGGAGTTCCTACTTCAGTTCTTAGGGGTTGGGTAGTCCGTTCCGGTCCCTTGAGTGTAGATGCTTCGAATGGAGCCTTGTCTGAGCCTTTGCCTACTGATCAGAGGGATAGAGATCGCATTCTTCAGTGATTATTCTTGACTATCATCAAGAGTTATTTCTTGTCGAATAACTCCTCAACTGTATCTTTTTCCTTAGTCGGTGCTACTCGTGATGTGGATCGCATCAGAGATTTTGATTAGGGATCCTTCACCTTGGCCTATTTCCTTTGTGGGATGCGTCTACTCTCCGAAGGTTTGACAGAGGCTTGGCTAGGTTTTTATCCATTTTTGTTGGTGAGTAATTTTCATTGTCTTTTAATTTCCCTCAGTCAACTTTCATACATGATGACACTTGGCTTTTAAATTTCCAATTTTAGGCATATGAGAGGCTCCATTGCCTTCGCCCTGTCACCACTTTAGGTTTGGACACATACCCTCAGGGCCGATGATGGCAACATTCTACCTTGGCAAAGGTCCCAGTAGTAGAGGGTTTCACTCACAGTCACCTTTAACTGGAGTTATTAACTATCGATGCTGTGATATGGGTTCCTTGAACCCCAAATCATCTCAAAGTGGGCTTTGAGGATGAATTTTTGACTAGATTAGAGTATGCTCTATCTACCTGTTGGATTCCTTTTCTGACTAATGGAGCTCGGGAGCTCTATTTGGGAGAGCGCGCTATCAGGAGTATTACAGGGGAGATTCGCATTCTATATCTACCCCCTGCCAGGTGCCACTGGACTTTTTCTTAGCCGGTAACAAAGATTCCTCAGATGGGCTTGGATGGCCTTACTCTATTAGAGGGTCCCTATACTCAGGATACATTTTATCGCTGGTGGAGTCCCCGTACCATTGGGGCTCAGACCCGTGCCACTGATCAGTTCCTAGCGGACATGGTTCCTGGGTCTGTAATGATGACATACTGGATTGCTTGTGTTAGAGAGCCTACCCATTTGGAGCAGATTCAGAGTTGGACTCAACAGTTGGACCGAACACATATTTTCATCAGGCATTTAGGCAGAGATCGCCTACGTACTCCCGTGTATCAAGGAGATCAGGTCGACGTAGTTTGCCCCTCAGAACGAGTTGAAAAACGTGATCCCATGTGCAGGGTAAACTACGGGGAAGAAAGATTAATCCCATATACAGGTCAGACTGTGGGGAAAAAAGTTTAATCCCATGTACAGGATAGACTGCGGGGAAGAAAAAGTTTGATCCTAGGTTGAGGATAAACTGTAGGTGTGAAAAGTTTGATCCCATATTTGGGGGGACAAACTGTAAATGCGAGAGGTTCAATCCCTATTGGGATGACCAAAGTTGTAAGAGCGCAGTGAAGCCAGGCTTCTGGCTTAAAGAGTATATTTCCCTAAGGGGAAAAGTGTGGAAAAAATTGTATGTGGTAAAGGGTTGAAGAACCGGAATGACTGGTGATCTGATGATCCAATACCAGGATGTTTGCTTGATAGCAACTTCAGACATAGTACCGTTTCACGGTGTCCGAGTTGATAAGCTATGGAAATTCATAGCCATCCATTTCCTACAATCTGAGAGCACCTCCTGTCAATACCTCCTTGACAATAAATGGGCTTTCCCAATTAGGAGCGAATTTTCCCTTGGACTGATCTTGGTTGTCGAGGATCTTCTTCAAAACCAAGTCATGTTGTTTAAAATGTCGTAGCCAGACTTTTCTGTTGTAGGATCGGGCGATCCTTTGTTGATATAACTGACCATGGAAAATAGCCGCGGTTCGCCTTTCATCTATTAGAGACAATTAGTGATACCTGTCTTGTACCCATTGATCTTCATCCAGCTGAGCGTCCATCAACACTCTTAGGGATTCCATTTCTACTTCTATGGGGAGTATTGCTTCCATCCCATAGGTTAATACGTAGGGTGTTGCCCCAGTTGAAGTGCGCATTGATGTTTTGTAGGCTAACAGAGTAAGAGGCAATAAGTCAGGCCATCCTTTGTGGTTGGCGGACATCTTTTGCATAATCTTCTTGATATTTTTGTTAGCCGCTTCAACAGCACCATTCATCTTTGGATGGTAGATGACGGAGTTAAGGTGTTTGATGTGGAATTTACTGCATAGTTCCTCCTTCATTTTGTTGTTGAGGTTCTTATCATTATCTGATACAATTACCTCTGGTTGTCCATATCGACAAATGACATTATTTCTGAGGAAAGCAATGATGACTTCTTTGGTAACCCTGGGGAAGGAGGCTGTTTCTACCCACTTGGTAAAGTAGTCGATCATGGTGAAGATGAAGCAATGTCCATTACTGGCTTTAGGCTCGATAGGCCCGATCATGTCCATTCCCCACATTAAGAAGGGCCAAGGTGAGCTCATATTGTGGAGCTCCCGTGGAGGGGCATAGATAGCATTCCCATGAATTTGGCATTGATAACATCTCTTGACGTGATCATTGCAGTCAGCCTTGAGAGATAGCCAATAATGTCCTGTCTTGAGGATCTTCTTAACAAGGAGGGGGCCACTCATGTGTGGGCCACATACTCCACCATGGACCTCATCCATGAGTCTCTGAGCTTGATCCTTATCCAGGCATCTGAGGAGACCTAATCCTGTATCTCTCTTATAGAGTGCATCTCCGCTCTGGTAGAATTTCATAGCAAGTCGATGAATCCGCCTTTCCTCAGTCAAGCTCGCCTCAGCGGGTGTAGATCTATCTCGTAAGTACTCCTTGATATGCTGATATCAAGGTTGTTGGATGGGAGGTAGCTCATCCGATACTTCTCCAACATAGTTCCCATAAACTGGTGCCTTTTGCAGGGCTAATGTGACCCTTGGCATGTGTTCCTTGTCAGGTATGTGAATTAAGGAGGCCAAAGTTGCTAATGCATCTGTGAAGTCATTCCTATTACGAGGAATGTGTATAAAGGAGATCTCTTCGAACTCCGAAGCCATCTGCAAAACTTGTCGATGGTAAGGCAGTAGCTCTTTGGTTTGATAGATTCCCGTGGATTGTTTGACTACCAACTCTGAATCCCCAAAGACAGTTAACCGTCTGATACCCATTGAACAAGCAAGTTTTAGCCCCATGATACAACCTTCATACTCAGCTATGTTGTTGGTGCTGATAAACTGCAATTTGACGGCGACGGGATACTACTCCCCCGTACCGGATACCAGAACTGTTCCAGCTCCAGAACCTTCCATATTAATAGCTCTATCAAAATACATGTTCCATATTTAACATGTATCGTATTGATGGTGTTGCTGAATTGTCATTACCCCTTCATTGGGGAAGTATGTTTCCAAGGGTTTGAAGCCCCCTGAAGGTGCGGCGGCTAGTTGATCTGCAATTCCTTGACCTTTAATGGACTTTTGCGTCACGTAAACAATGTCAAATTGTTACAGAATCAACTGCCATCTGCACAGCCGATAATTCAGTATGGGTTTACTGAACACATACTTGAGAGGATCCACACGGGATATGAGATGGGTTGTGTGCCCATGGAGGTAATGTTGTAACCTCATGGCAGCCCATGCTAAAGCATAACAAGTCTTCTCGATCAGAGTGTACTTGTGTTCACTGCTGCTGAATCTTTTGCTGAGGAAATAGATAGCTTGTTCTCGGCCTCTATCGTCTTTCTGACCCAACATGCAGCCCATGGCATTTTCACTTATGGACAGGTACATGAACAAGGGAACATCATGCATGGGTGGTACCAAAATAGGAGCTTTAACTAGTTGGTCTTTAATGGTAAGGAAAGCCTTCTGGCACTCATCATTCCATTTCATGGAGGAGTTCTTCCTTAACAGCTTGAAGATAGGCTCACAGGTTGTTGTGAGTTGAGAAATGAACCTACTAATGAAGTTGACTCTTCCCAAAAATCCCTGTATTTCCTTCTCTGTCTGAGTAATGGGCATTTCCATAATGGCCTGGATTTTGGTGGGATCCAGCTCGATTCCTTTATGGCTGACTAGGAATCCTAGCAACTTGCCTGATTTAACGCCAAAGGCACACTTGACTGGATTCAACTTCAAGTTGTACTTACGCAACCTGTTGAAAAGCTTTTTGAGATGGTCTAAGTGGTCCTCCTTCTTTCGGGATTTGACGATGATGTCATCCACGTAGATCTCTATCTCCTTGTGCATTATGTCGTGGAAAAGAGACATCATAGCTCTCTGATAGGTAGCTTCGGCATTGATGAGGCCGAAAGACAACAATCTGTAGCAAAAGGTTCTCCAAGGCGTGATGAAAGCAGTTTTCTCACGATCCTCTTCAGCAACCATGATCTGATGGTACCCCGCAAAGCAATCAGCAAAGGAGTACATGCCGTATTGAGCAGTATTGTCAATAAGAATGTGGATAAAGGGCACGAGAAAGCTATCTTTAAGGCAAGCTTTATTCAGATCCCGATAATGCACGCAAACTCACACACCTTTCCTCTAGGCTTAGGCACGGGCACGATGTTGGATATCCATTCAGGATATGTGGATACCATGATAATACCAACTTGAAATTGTTTCACAATTTCTTCTTTCACCTTTAAACTCCACTCAGGCTTCAATCGCTTGAGCTTCTGCTTGACTGGCTTGAATCCCTCTTTGATGGGATGGTGATGAAGGACAATGTCGGTGGACAAACCCACCTTATCTTCATGAGACCATGCAAACACATCCTGTAATTGGGTTAGTAGCGTAACCATGTCATTCCTCTGGTTTGGGGTAAGGTCTGAACAAATCTGGATTAACTTAGGGTTTTCTAAGGTTCCAAGATTGAAGGAGGTAATTTGAACAAGGTTAGGTTTAGGTTTGTCTTTGACCCATTCTTTGATCTCCGAAGGCACCTCAATGTCCTCTTATATTTCCAGCAAGTCTGAGTTCAACTTTTCATCAAAGTTACAATCCTTGTGGAGAAGAGGCATCTTATCAGTAAATACATGCACATCTAAGTTCAGAGTCCTGAAACAAAATATGCTTTCACTTAATATATATGAAACTATTTAATCATATACAACGTTAGCACATACGGACAAAATAACTGCTAATACTATATAGAAAAGTAAGCAGTTATGATATCTACAGGGCAGAAAGAAGTCCTACCCATTTTACCCATATCGACCAATGCAAGGAGTGTTGCTCCAATTGGCAAGGGAAAAGTCCTGGGGGACTGCAATAATGGAGGGGCTATCATCGTCTTCCTTCTCCCGAATGATGACCAATATGTCTGGGCAATCATCATCTGGGGTATATCTGTTAGTATGTTCATCATGGACAATGATGCATACACCTGACATCATTCTGACTATGTCTTGCTTAATTCTCCATTCCTCTTCTTCCACCTTGGGATCTGGAACAAAGACTTACTTCTCCTTTACCGGTATTGGCTTAGGAAATAACATAGCCATTACGTTGGTTGGCACCTTTACCGGAGATTATGAGGACTCTAGATGTACAGGTGGAATTAATAGCCGTGCGGCTGAAGTGGAAGGAATCTTCTTATGCTTATGTGGATTCCTGTAACTGGTACTGGCAGAATAGCCTAGTTTGGCTGTTCCAGTTTGACTGGACACTTGAATCGGGTACTTAATACCCTGCTGACCTTTTCCCAGCCCTTGTCCCGGCTGGTTTCCCAATGACATCATTTCTTGAGTAGCTGCCATCACTTGGGCAAAAATCTTGGGTATGGAAAATGGCGTCCCAATGGCATGATACTGAGGGTTGCTTACTTCCAAAGTGTGGAAACTAACCAGCTCAACATCGGAATTGAAACTGATGAACGGTATGTCACCTTGTTGTGGGCATTTCGGTTCAGCGTTGACTGTAACTAGGCTATTGTTGATAATGTATTTAAGTTGCTGATGAAGAGTGGAGGGGACTGCCCCAGCCATATGAATCCACGGTCTCCCTAGCAGTAGGTTGTATCCTGTATCTATTTTGAGCACGTGAAAAGACACACAAAATGTATGAGGACTAATCTCAATTGGCAGCTCAATCTCTCCGACTGAATTTCGGCGGGATCAATCAAAAGCTTTGATGATCGTATAGTTACTTCGGATTCGCTAGAGATTGACATACATTTTCAGCAACGTAACATAAGGATAAATATTCAAAGACGAACATCCATCTACCAAGACTCCAGCTAACATATATTCGGAGGACAAAACTGCAATATGCAACGGCTTACAATGACTGGTCCTTTCGGGTGGTATGTCATCATTAGTGAAAGAGATCACATTGTTGTTAAAAATGTGATCAGCCAGATGTTGAAATTTTTCCACATCCACTGATTTCGGCAAGTAGGCTTCTTCCAAAACCTTTAGTAGAATCTTCCTGTGATCTTCGGAAGTTAAGACCAAGTCTAATATTAAAATTTGATGTGGAGCTTCTCTTAAGCTTAAAACCACCTTGGCTTCATTATGACCCATAGCACGGATGAATTTTTCAATCTTCTCTATGGGAATTTTCCCCTTTGATTTAACAGCAGACTTCATCACCCGTTGGAGAAGATACAGTGGATTCTCCTTTGACACTGCAGCAGTTGTATGACATGTGGATCCTTCAGCTTCTCCATAACTCCAAGGGACTTTTTGTAAGCTGACAACATGATATTGTGGTCGGAATGATAGGTTGATTGGCTCTGAAGCAGCCACTTTCAAAGGATTGTTAATTCCTTTGATTTGAATTATGAGTGGTTTAACAGTCTCATCGACCTCAGAGGATATAACTGCTACCAGACCCTTCCATTTAGTGGGACATGTATTTTCACTCTCAAATAGCACAGTATCATTGTCTGCCAGTTGCAGGACAACACTATCAATTAGATTCTGAATAAGGTGGTGGAGTGCCCAACATTCTTCTGTGCTGTGACCGTGAGAATGGGAGTGATACTGACATACTCCATCAGGATTAAACCATCCTGAATGTGGATTGATTGGAGGTAGGAGGGAAGTGATTCTTCCTTCATTGATTAGCATCTGAAGTATCTCCTCCATAGGTTGGCCTAGGTATATAAATTCCCTTCTATTAGCAAAATCCCGACGGGCTTTGGCAGTCGCTCTCTTCATCACTTTGTCCTCCATTGTTTCTTTGTTTGAGGGTGACGATAGAATATTCATAATCAATGGGAGCAGACTAGCATGCTCCTGGCTAATTAATTGGCGTGTGACTTGATGCTGATAGATCACCAGTTCTGCCAATTGCTCAATTTGCTTGCATAGAGCTTTCATCTTTCATTCCATTGTAAATTGGAACTTTGCATAATCCCATTTGTCAACACCGTCTTTGATGATCGGGGATGCTTCGCAGTTACAATTAGAAATTTGTCCAGTGCTCCAATTAATCATGTTGACCTCTTCCTCTTTGTGTGGAGGAAGAGGGTTTTCTTGCACGTGAGGTTGATCTGGTTTGGTGACCACGATCTCACCGCTGTCTATCAAATCTTGGATCTTGTGTTTCAAGGCCCAACAATCTTGAGTATCATGTCCAGGTGCCCCGACATGATAAGCACATTTTTGAGCAGCATTAAAACCCCGTCTAATAGGGCTGGCTGGTGGAAGAAGATGCGTGATTTTCTTCTGCGTGGTCAGAAGAGTGAGAATATTCTTGGGTGAGTCCCCTAAGGGTGTGAACACTCGAGGGCGTTTTACTTCTCCACCTTTTGGTATTGGAGGGTTTGAAGACTGTGCTTGAAAGGGAGTATAATTTCTCCTCTAGATAGGCATGTTCTGATTGCCTTTTTGACCCTGTAGTATCAGGGAAACATCCCCTCCTCTTTGTTTTTATGGACCCTCTGGGGGTTGTTTCCATAATTTCCGGATTGGATGTGCTCAACAACAACTTTAAGGGCAGCTAGGTCTTGAATCTTTCTTGACTTCAATCCCATCTCAGCCATTTCTCCATGTTTGATCATTTCAGAAAAGGGTTTACCGATACCAGCTAAGACTCTTTCATAGAAAGAAGCTTCTTGTATGTCGATAAATGTCATGACCATCTCTGACTCTGTCATAGAAGGAGTTACTTGAGCAGCAAGGCGCCTCCACCTTTCAGCATATTCTCTAAAAGACTCATTGGACTGTTTCTTGACCTTGGTAATCTGGTACCGGTCAGGAGCCATTTGAGACTGAAAACTATATTGTGTGAGGAAGGCGTGAGCTAGCTCTTCCCAGCTATGAATCTTTGAATTGTCTAATCTGGTATACCACGAACGGGCTTCTCCAGTCAGACTCTTTTGGAACAACTGCATTTTGAGCTTCTCGTCCTCTGCATAAGATCCAAGTTCTCCAATGAACACCTTCAAATGTGTATAAGGATCTCCTAACCCATCATACTTTTCGAAGTCAGGAGTTTTGAACTTTTTTGGATAATGAACACCAGGGAATATACAAAGGTCGGCATATGAAACACTTCCGTGTGCTCCAATTCCTTTGATAGCGCGAAGGGTCTCTTCCATTTGAAGAACTTTCTTTCTGATGTCACCGGTGTCTAGATCTCTTGTGAGATGGGCAGCATCATGACTTTTGTTGGTTGTGTCCAACTGCAGTTCGGGTACTTTAATAGCTTTATCATAACCTTGAGTTCCCCCTTGTGTGGAGGATTCAGCATGTATGGGTATCTTTGGACCTTGAGTAGATTGATGTAGTTCTTTAAGTAGAAAAGCCAAATCTGTAATTTGTTTACTTAATCCGTCAAATTCTTCGCGAGAAACTGGATTAGACTGGTCAGATGAAGACATGATTGGCTGAAGGCATGCGGCCTTTTTGGACTTTGATCGGGTAATAGATCCGAATGCTTCCCTGCGATAAAACTGACATAGTTTAGTTTTAGGGAGGGTGTAAATGTTAACATGCTACGTGATGTGTCCGTTTTAGGAATTTTGTCCTGCAAAGCGGATGTTAGCTATTTGTAATAAAGGATAGCATGTTAATTTAAATATGTATATGCACATATTTAATCATATTTCTCATTACATGGAGATGAATATGGAATGTAAATTACAAGTAATTGACTTTACAAGTAATTTCAAATGAGAAAGCATGAAGAGACTTTCCTCCGCGTTTGGTTTATCAAAGGCTGACCTATCTTAGGTTTCTTTCGTGGCTTTTTGGCATGAAGGTTCCCAAATCATTGTAATTTACTCAACAGGAAATTAATCTGGTCTTTTAACTGTAGCGAATTTGCGTGGTGCCTTTCCTGAGCCTCGTTGGAATTAGTCTTCCTACGAGTCCAGTAATCAAACACCAACAGGATAGCCTCCTAGTGGAGGGACCACACAACATTCATTCACATACAACGTGTCTCACCGTTTATGAAAATGATGACATATACGAAGCACTAATATCACAGACAGATATAGTGTATTAATTGAAGTAAAGATATGCATTCGTATACATTCATCATAAATGTAAATGAAACATCCACACACAAGCATATAACATTTATGAAAAGCTTGTAATAGCGGCTTCAGTCCTCGTACTGGTGTCCCCAACAGAGTCGCCACCTGTCGACGTCAGGATTTTTATTTGTCCCTTTTCATTACCTGTTCTTTTGTGTTCTCATTTTATGTGAGATTTGTTTGAAAAAACAAGTGAAAAAGGTCCGACATGTGTAATGTCGACGATGGACTGTTAAGAGTTGCTAGATGATTTTTATATGGTTGTACCAACATAACCGAGAAAAGGTTTGCACATTGACCTAGTGATGTGACACTGCTAAGCGGGTCTGTGAAACCGAGATTCATTTAGGGTCTGGGGACTTGATTATGCGGAGGAAAGGTGTTAGGCACCCCCTGACATCTGTGTTGCCACGGTGACCGCCACTTTTCAAGAAACTGTTATATGAATATGTGTGTGTGTGGGGGGGGTCAATGTGCTATTATTTAAAAGTAGTGCTATGCCTCGTTTGCACCTATATACATAAGGTTTGAATTTATGTAAAAATTCAGTTTTAAGAAGATATAGCAATGATGTTTTGAAAGAGGTTTTTCAAACCATGTGCTCAATAGTAATTGAAGCCTTTGATACTTCCATTTTATTAAATGTTTGGCTTGATTGCTTTTATTTTCGAGATGCGAAGCATCTTCGAGAAAATAATGTACAAAGCAATGTCGAACTCGTCATGGGTATGGAAACCATCGAAGGAAATCCGAACACCAGAAATAAATTTACAAGCTGCTTACAGCTGAAAAGGTCCATCACGGGAACCGAATATAGATTCAGTGGACTGAATCTGTGATCACATGATTCCTAGGCTCACATGATGCCGCAATTGATATAAACGCAGTAAGCAGGTATATATATATATATATATATATATATATATATATATATATATATAAGCTATAAATATATATATACAGACATGATCAACCACCACGAAGCACCTCCATGGGGGATCAGAAATGTAAATAAAGCTGTAAAAACGATCAACTGCCACAAAGGAAACTCCAAGCAGGACGAAATATACAGAAAGCTGTAAAAACAGTCAACCGCCACGAAGTGAACTCCAGGCGGGACGAAATGTAAATATATATATATATATATATATATATATATATATATATATATATATATATATATATATATATATATAAAAGTGATAAATGCACCGAATATAAATCCAGGCTCATCGGACAAAGTCCAACAACAGTTAATATATATAAGTATATATATATTAAAGTAATAAACGTACCGGATGTAAAATCCAGGCTCATCGAACAAAGTACGACACACAGTTCATATGTATAAGTATATATATACCAAAGAATTAAACGCACCAGACGTAAGTCTAGGCTCATCGACAGAGTTCGACACACAGTTCATAAATATAAGTGTATATATATATATATATATATATATATATATATATATACGAAAGCAATTAAACGCTCCAAACATAAGTCTAGGCTCAATCGAGGCAAAACTCGATAATGTTAGTCCATATATGTATATATATATATATACAAACTGAAAAGAAACCACTTACAAAAGTCCGGGCATACACACACAATACGACTCTCAATGAGAAGAATAGTGTGTGCAAAGATGAAGAGAAAGGCTTTAAAATATGGAAGAAGGCTTACAGTGGGCTGCCAAAGAAGACTTCAATAACTTGAAATGGAAAAACACTCGACTCCCACCGTTAAAAAGTAGCTATATATGAGCTTATAAGTGTTTAAAATGAGAAAGCACTCAGTTTGGGGTGTGTACAGAGCAAATTGGACATGGCTTCCTCGCCATTTTCTCTTACAAAATGGCCACCCAAGCCCTCTCTTTATAGAGGGGGGAGCTGCAGGTACCTGTGGCTCGGCCGCAGGTGTACTTTGAACCATTGGAAACTCACTTCTCAGATGACAGGATAATGACAATTCAATAAAGCCATCAAAAAGATACAAGCCAATTTTGGAAATTGTACTTCAACAGAGCTGTAAACATGGAAGGTGCGGGAGTAGGGGCAATTTTTGTATCTATTACGGGAGAAAAATATCCCATGCCTATCAAGTGATATTTTGAAAGCACCAACAACATAGCCGAGTATGGAGGTTGTATAATGGGGTTGAAATTGGCCCAATTAATCGGTGTCAAGCGGTTAGCAGTCTTTAGAGATTTCAAATTGGTCATCAAGCACCACTGGAGCTTATCATACCAAAGAGTTGCATTTACTGCCCTATCATCGGCAGGTTATCAAGATGGCTATGAATTTTGAAGATATAGCCTTTTTTCATAATCCTCGAAATCAAAATAATTTTGTAGATGCACTAGCAACTCTGGTTTCCTTAATCAATATTTCTACGAGGAGAGGGATCCCAGAGATCAAATTCACAAACTAGATGGCCCCTGCCTATGGAAATTACATTGGAGAAATATCTGATGAAATACCTCCCGTCAAACAGCCTTGGTATCAAGATATAAAAGAATATCTACGGGATGGGTCTACACCCACTGGGGCAACTAAAGGTAAAAGAAAGTGGATTCATAAAATGGTTATGATATTTTATTTAAGTGGAGATGCACTTTACAAAAGAGATGTTGGAATAAGCGTTCTATGGTGTTTAGATAAAGATTAAGCCCAAAGATTCATAGATGAAGTCCATGGTGGAGTATGTGGTCCCTACATGAGTGGTCCCTTACTTGCCAAGAAGATATTAAGAACGAGGCATTATTAGATCTCTCTTAAAGCTGACTGTGATGATCACGTCAAGAGATGTTATCAATGCCAGATCCATGAAAATGTTGTTCATGCTCCTCCAAACGAACTACATTGTATGAGTTCGCCATGGCCTTTTGTTATGTGGGGAATGGACGTGATCGGGCCAATAGAACCCAAAGCCAGTAATGGTCATCGATTTATCTTCACCATGATCGATTACTTCACCAAATGGATAGACGCTGCCTCTTTTCACAAAGTCACTAAGGAGGTAATTATCAATTTCATCATAAATAATGTAATCTGTCAATATGGGCAACCGGAGGTGATCATATCAGACAATGCTAAGAATCTGAACAACCAGATTATGAAGGAATTATGCAACAAATTCCACATTAAAGATCTTAATTCCGTCATCTATCGTCCCAAGATGAATAGAGCTGTTGAGGTAGCTAATAAAAACATCAAAAAGATCAAGCAGAAAATGTCCTCCAATCACAAAGGATGGCCAAACTTGTTACCTCTGACTCTGTTAGCATATAGAACATCAATGCGCACTTCTACTGGGGCCACCTCCTATTATTTGGTCTATGGCATGGAAGCAGTACTTCCCATATAAGTAAAAATGGAATCATTAAGAGTGTTAATAGATGCTCAGATGGAAGAAGACTAATGGTTACAAGATCAATATAGCCCGTTGACTCTGATAGATAAGAAAAAGGGATGCATCCATATTCCATGGTCAACTGTATCAACAAAGGATTGCTAGGTCCTATAACAAGAAGGTCCGTCTTTGACAGTTCAAAGAAAATGACTTGGTCCTAAAAAAGGTGATATCTAATCAAGATGCAGCCAAAGGAAAATTTGCCCCAAACTGGGAAGACACTTTCATTGTCAAGGAAGTATTGTCAGGAGGAGCCCTCAAAATTTTAGAAATAGACAGTTAAGAATCTCCTCAGCTTTTAAATTCAGACTCTATCAAAAGATATTATGTCTGAATCCTACACAGTGGTACATCCTAGTCCAAATAAATAATTAAGCAAATCAAATTAGGTCTTTACAGTCAAGTGTGAACTATGTAGACCTAATCTCCTCGCACAGGAGTACGTAGGCAGCCATCTGTGGCGCTGTCTAACTGTTAACGCCAAGTTTCACCAGCGCGTCCAACCACAGAATCTACGCGCTTGAACCTGCACAATAACAGATCACACACAAAGCTTAACAGCTTGTGTTGCTGGGGGATAGCTTCGGTGTGAGAATAAGTACAGGACGTTCACAAGGTTTAATAATGGAGGCTTTAGTATTTAGTGCTCAAAGATATATTACCTGTTAAGTGTAGTCAAGCCTTGAATTTATAGCCATTCTCACCTCCTTAGAATCCCTCTCCGAATCGGATTAGGACTCCTAAATATGGTAGTTACCCATATTTAGGTCCAACACAATCTCCTTTAAAAGGTGCAAGTAGAATCCAATTCCACTACTACCTTTGGAGTTACCTTATTCAAATATGATTAGGAAAAGAGTCTTTAACCACTTAAACCCCAAATTCTGCGCATGGGTTGCCCAACTGCACAGGTCCAACCCAACCAACCTTATAAGCACCGATTTGGGCTTCAGCCCAAGAGACTCGAAGGCCTGACCCCGAGCTCCATGGATCAAAACTGGACCCCGACCTGGAGGCCTCAGAGATCCAAACCCGAACATCTTCTGCATCCTGCACGGCATCGGTCCAACGGGCCTAATATTATCGGTTCTTGCTCTGGCCTCCAGTTCACATGATGGTCGGTAAAACACTCCCGAACATTGTCCCCCAGTCTCTTGTTGTAACATGTTTATAACCTGAGACTTGTTTGGACATGAATTTGGAGAGTCACGCCTGGTAATGATGAGCTGTCTTGGGAACCCAAGCGGTTCCTTCTCATTTTTTGAACTGGTGCACGTCTCCCCAAGACCGGGCCCCACTCGCCATGAATAGCCGCCCAAGAGATTCGTGTCAGCCACGCTATATAAACCCCTATCCATCCATCAATGTCACCTTTTCGAGCCTTTCATCATTTCAAACTCCTCTTTCAAATTTTTCGGCAAGGACGATTTTCGTCGAGTTCTTCACTTCACCAAATTTCTCTGATCCCATCTTTCTAGCTTATTAGATCTCACCAAATCTCTCCTTTGCTCGTCATAGTTTCCCCAATGGCTGATTCTAGCATTCCTCTTCCCAGGACGATTACCCTGACGGGAACCGCTACCCTCGTCTCCAGTGGAATTACCAACAACTCATACCGGCCTCCCTACCGAGAGTGCCGAATTCAAGATTTGTCGTCTCTATGCGTCCAAAACCGATTATGTCGTTGTCAATACTAAATTGTCCATCACTTCGTCCCAACTGTCTGACATATAAACTGTATTTAATATCCTCAAAGAGTACAAGCTTCGAGTTGCGGAACCGAACGAGAGGATGTTTTGGCACCCCGAAGGCAACTGGATGGTCGTTCCCCTCTACGCTTTGAGGTACGGGGTTCAATTCCCCCTTCATGAGTTCATCTCTTCATTTCTCTACTTTTTTGGAATTGGGTTCGCCCAGCTAGTGTCGAACTCCTATATCCAACTTATCAGCTTCATCACCCTATCCTAGGAGGCTGGTATCACTCTGGGGTTGGATTTCTTTTTTATCCTATTTTCTGTTGGTCGATCAAAGGAACCTGGTCTCCGACATCTGAACTGAGTAGCTGGCCACGCTACCTTCATGAAGACCCCTTCTAGCAACAAGGGTTGGCATGCACATTGGTTCTTCATGAAGGGTAACGACCTTAAACTCCTACCGAACTGGGCCGGTCCCGAGGATCCCATTGCAAAGGTTACCAAATTTCCAAAGGATTGAGCCGAGGCCTTCAAAAAGTTTTACTCTCTTTTGAAGAAGACTAGCTGGGGTCTGGAGGTCGTGTCCAAGGAAGCCTGGCTCTACGAACACAGCTGTAAGTTACAAACCTCGAACCATTTTATTTATTATTATGATATTCTTGTGAATATGTCATTTTACTATCTTATCTCTTTTTGCAGTGACCATCTTCAAGCCCGAAGGGGCTAATGCCTCCTTGACGCCTCTGCCGGTTGCTGCCGAGCCCATTCGTCCCCCTATAGCAGATGATTCTCCCGAGGATGAAGCCATTCCCCTCGCCGAACTCTCTATTGGTTCTTCCTTGGGTCCCATTCTTCCCACTTCTGAAGCTAAACCTTCTACAAAGAATGCTCTGAAGATGGGTCGGGCTGAGAAGATGGCTCTGCTAAAGGGAAAGAAAAAAAGAAGATTTCTTTTCGAACTGTCCCCCCAAAGGTGTCAGCCTCTGCCTTTTCGAAACCTGCTCCACCCCTTCACCTAATGGCTGTTGTGGCGGACTCAGAGGAAATCAAAGAGGTTCCTCTAGAATCCCGACCCAAGAAGCCCCGACTATCAGAGGATCCCGATCTGGAGATCGTGGAGGTCAACCCTCTGCCCACCTCGACTCCTATCTCCAGGCCGAACATCGATTCAAGTTCTTCCTCAGGAACGCCGAAGACTTTTTGGCCGAGGAGCCCTACAGAGGTCTTTCCTTTTAATCAGCTTGAACACTTCAAATTATCTGGAGATGACGAGCGGTTCAAGGGGTACACTTCCGAGGAATTTTTAGTGTCCTACATAAAGACCCAATGTCAGGTAAACTTCGATAAACGAAACTATTTTTGATGTTGATTCCTCCTTCTAGCTGATATTCTCGTGCGTCTGATTGCAGGCTAATGCTATCTTAGCTCGAGTCATTCCTCCTCTGGCCTGAGCCACTAAGAAGGAGTTTCGACTGAGCAATGACGTGGCCCTGCTCGAAGCCGATGTTCGGGGCTTGAACTCGGATCTGCTGAAAGAGAGGGATCTCCATGCCGTTACCCGTAATAAAGTAACCAAGGCCGAATGCGAGACCACTAAGCTTAAAGAATAATATTCTCTTTTACAGCAGGAGTTCGTCGGTCTTTAGGATCATGCCAAGAAGATACTCTAGGAGAAAGATATCTTATCCGGAGAAGTTAAGAATCGGGAGACGGTCATCGATGCTATCACTAAGAAGTTCTCCAAAGCGACCGACAGGATGTGGGAAGCGATTCGAGAGAGTAACTCTGTGAAAGCTGAATGTACCGAAGCCAAGCAGCGTGCTATCCAGGAGTACGAATAATCCCCCGCCTTGACCGAGAAGATCATGGCTCAGTTCGCAGACGGCTATGAAGCTTATCGGGAAAAGGCTCGGGCTAAAATAAAGCTGCTGGACTTGATGCCTCCGTCCTTGATTCTTCTGATGAAGAGTCTGAAGCTGGAGACGAAGGTCCTAAAGAATAGTTTCTTTCCGTCTTTACACTTGTAATTTTTGTAATATATTTCTCTTCCACTGTTTATAACCTGCCCGATCGGTTATGCTTTCTGATCGACTTATGTCAGAAGCTGGTCTGATCTGGGTTGTAAACTTTTTGGATATGAATGAAATATATGCCTTTGCTTAATTATTTTCTCGATTAGTAATGCATTTTACTTTTATCGATCAATTAGGCCATTTCTGGCTCTCTAGACAGTTTATGCCCGAAGCTCGTCTAATCGAATTTGTAACTTTCTCAATTAGTTATGCTTGTGACTTTTGCCAATTAGTTAGGTCATTTCTGAATCTCTGTTCGGTTTATGTCCGAAGCATATCTGATCGGATTTCCCCGATCGGTTATACCTAGGACCTTTACCGATCAGTTAGTCATTTTTGACTTTCTGATCAGTTTAAGTCTGAAGCTTGTTTGATCAGATTTGTAAGAGCTTTATGAATTTAAATGAAGTATAAAATTTTCTGGAAGAGAAATTCTCATTTATTTCATTGATAAATAGCATAGATTACATAAATAAAGGAAAGAACATCATGGCTTTTACTGGTAATATCTCCTAAGTCTTCCAGCATGTCATGTATTCTTTACCTCAAAGCCATCCATCGCTCAAAGCCGTTAAGTCCCGGGCTTTGGCACCCCCACTACCTCATTAGGCCCCTCCTAGTTGGGCATTAGCTTGTCGGTGTTCTGGGGGGGTCGATGCCTCTGACTCCCGAAGCACTAAATCTCCAGCTTCGAACCTTCTTTGTTTGACTTTTTGGTTGTAGTGTCGGGCAGTGCGCTTCTGATAAATAGCTAGTCACACCAGTGCTGATAAATAGCTAGTCGTATTGGCCGTCGTCGTTGTACAGGTCTTTATACTGACTGACCCAAAGTGTAGGGGACCCAATCTTAACAGATATGAGTGCATCGATTCCGAAGGCTAATCTAAATGGTGAGTCTCCTGTTGTTGTTCTTGGTGTATTTCGATAGGCCCATAAAATGCTAAGTAATTCATCTTGCCAGCGACCTTTCAAGTCATCCAACCTCCTTTTGATTCCGTTGAGTAAGGTTCAATTGGTGACTTCTACCTGTCCATTTGACTAAGGGTGTGCTACCGAGGTTTTTCTACGTTGAATTCCCAATTCTTTCAGAAAGCTTTCGAACTTCGATCCCATAAACTATCTGCCATTGTCCGAGACCAGTGCCATCGGGATACCAAATCGATAGACAACCCCTTCTTTGAAGAATTTTAAGCATTCCTATTTGGTGGAATTTTGTAGAAGTTTGGCTTCGACCCATTTGGTCATGTAGTCAATGGCTACGATCACGAAACTCACTTGTCCCTTGGCCTTCAGTAAAGGCCCCAAGATGTCGATTCCCCATATAGCAAATGGGATTGGGGATAGGACCGAATATAGCTCTTCGAGAGGTTGATGTGGAATGGCACTGCTCAACTGGCATTTGGGACATTTTTTGACAAAGTCTTTTGCTTCCTGATAGATGGTTGGCCAGTAATATCCCTGCTTTAAAATCTTGTCTGCCAGTGACTTCGCTCCCATGTGATCCCCATAAATGCCTTCGTGCACTTCCCGAAGGGTGTAATTTGCTTCTGATGGTGTCAAGCACTTGAGCAATGGAGAGCTGAAAGCTCTTTGGTATAGATCTCCGTCAATGAGAAGGAAGTTTGAGCTCCGGTGCTTGATCTTTCTTGCTAAGATGCGGTCCAAAGGTAGAACCTCATCTACCAGGTAAGAGATGTACGACGTAAGCCAGCAGTCGAGCCGATCCATACATAGTACCTCCACCTTCGAAACACTTGGTTGTTCCAGCACTTCCAAGTATACCGACCCACTGAGTGAACTGGCTTCGGTGGTTGCCAATCGAGCCAAAGCATCAGCCACTGTATTGTCGGCCCGATCAACTCCCTGGCAACTGAGCGAAGTGAAGTATGTCAGTTTATCCTTTACCTCTGCTAAGTATGTCGTCATTCTTTCTCCCCGAGCCTCATACTCCCCTGATATCTGTTTGACGACCAGCTGTGAATCACTATAGATGACTAATTTCTGTACCTTCAGGCTTCAGGTGAACCGTAGTCCTTCTAGGATGGCCTCGTATTCTGCTTCGTTGTTAGTGACTTTGAACTGGAACTGGATGGCCTATTGGACTTTGAACCCTTCGGGACTCGTTAGTATGACCCCTGCACCGCTGACATCCGAAGTTGATGAGCCATCGACATAGAGTGTCCATGAAGTCTGCACTTGCTGTGTTTCAGTGATCGATCCCACATCTGGTTCCGTAAACGAACATTCCACAACAAAATCTGCTAATGCATGTCCTTTGATTGCTGTCCGGGGTAGATATTCCAGTGCAAACTGCGTCAGCTCCATTGCCCATGCAGCAAGTCGTCCTGACACCTCTGGCCTATGCAGTACTTTCTTTAACGGCTGATCTGTGCAAACTACCACCAACCAACCCTGGAAATAATGCCGAAGTTTCCTACTTGCAATGATCAATGCGTAGGCAAATTTTTCCAGGTTCCGGTATCGAGTTTCTGCATCTCGAAGTACATGGTTGACGTAGTATACCGGAAACTGATTTCCCCCCTTATCCCGAACCAATACAGAGGTTCCGAAGGGATCGGCTTCATCAGCAATGGTGCCGAGGATAAATACTTTTTGATCCCTTGGAACGCGTCTTCGCATTTTGAAGTCCACTGAAAACTTTTGTCGTTTTTAGGCCCTTTCAAGGTGTCGAAGAATGGTAGGCATCTCTCTGCTGATTTTGAGACAAACCTTCGTAGGGCCGTGATCTGACCCGTCAATCTCTGAACATCCTTATACGACTTTGGGGATTTCATATCCAGGACCGCCTGAATCTTCTCTGGGTTTGCTTCGATTCCCCTTTTGCTAACCAAATACCCTAAGAACTTTCCCGATCCCAGTCCAAACGTGCATTTGGTCAGGTTCAACCTCAAATTACGTCTTCTAATTGTCTCAAAGCAGCTTTCTAGATCTTCCAGATGGTCACGGACTGACATGCTTTTGACGATCATGTCATCCACGTAGACTTCCATGCTCCTCCCTAACTGTTTTATGAACACGAAGTTCATCATTCGCTGATACGTTGCCCCGGCATTCAACAGCCCGAAGGTCATCTTCTGATACGCATAAATTGCCCGATGAGTGATGAAACTAGTCTTCGGGATGTCTTCCTTATTCATTGAAATCTGATGGTACCCTAAAAATGCGTCCATGAAGCTCAGCATGCCATATCCCGAAGTGGCGTCAATCAACTGATCTATGTTAGGCAAAGGGTAGAAGTCTTTTGGACACGCCCTGTTCAAATCCGTGTAGTCGATGCATAACCTCCACTTCCCGTTCTTCTTCTGGATTGAGACTACATTGGCCAACCACTTCGGGTAATCAATTTCGAAGATGAATTCGACCTCCAGGAGTTTGGAAATCTCCTCATCGATGATCTTCTGTCTCTCTGGGGTGAAAACTCTTCGTTTCTGTATAACTGGTTTTCTGTTTGGGTCCACAAGTAACCTGTGCAGGGCCACCGATTTGCTTACCCCCGGCATATCACTAGGTTCCCATGCAAAGATGTCGGCATAGACTCGGAGCAGATCTATCAATCCCGTCCGAAGCGGTTCTGCTAATCCCGACCCGATCTTGATCATTTTCTCTGTATTTCCTGAACTTCGTTCATTTTGAGCATGGTTCATAGAAGGGCTTATTTCTTATCTCTTCTAGTATCTTCGCCCGATCCATGGTGAGGGGGGTATATACTTTGCTGACACTTCGGCTTGGAAGGGGAGGTCGGTTACTTCTAGATCCTCCACCATTGTAGTTTTTCTTTCCAGAATTATCTGCCCTCTACTGGTTATTATCCGAACGCTGGTAACTTTGTTTGTCCCGATCCTTAGACTTCTCGTACGACTGGGAGTGTGGCTTGAAATTACCCATGGCTTCTTCTATTGCAATAAAACCTTGGAAGGCTTCGATCAGATCTGTAGGAGGGTTGATCACCAAGTCTTTCATCAATTTTTTTGACCTCCCAATGTCCAGACCCGTGGTGAAAAATCCCAAAGCTTGTGGGGAGTTTAATTCTGCTACCAAGCCCACAGCCTCCCAAAAATTTTTTACATATTGACCTAGGGTTTCATCTGACTTTTGTCTGACCTGCATGAGGGAAGCCGTGATCTTTCCTTGTCTCCTGTTACTTCCAAATCGAGTATGAAACTTTTCCCGGAGATCGTTCCACGAACCGATTGATCTGGCTGCCAAAGTTCCCATCCATTCTTGGGCACTCTTTTTCAATGTCGTGGCGAACATGTGGCATTTAGCAGCATCCGGATACCCATAGTAAGACATCAGACGGTCGTATTCATCTGAATGATCGTAAGGATCCCTTAGCCCGTCATACGTATCCATTGGGGGCATTTTCTTCTTTGGATCGGCCGTGACTTGATTGATTTCGGGTGAGAAGGGTGATCCTAGGCAGCTCGAAGATGTTCCCATTGGGCTCTTAGCTGCCAACAACTTTTCCAATTTTGTGACCCTTCTGACGAGGGGATCGGCCTCCCCTTTACGGGGGTATGACCTATTTCTGTCCCTCTCATATCCGGGCAACGCGATCCTCCCTATTTTTCTTGATCGTCCTTGATGCCTAGAATTTCTGTCATCCAATGTACTCCTCCTTCGGCTTCTACCTTCTCGGGAGCGACTCCTGGGTCGGCTCCTTTCCTTTCTAGCCTCATCCCGTCGGGGTGACCGGGATCGACTACGATGCCTACGTCTCTTCAAGGAAGCTTCCTATTCTCCTACCATCTTGGCCATCTGTGCTTCGAGCTCGTCTTGCTGCAGCCGTAACGCCATCATGGCATCTTTATTCTGCTCCAACTTTCTCTGCAGGATAAATTCTCTCTGATCTAGACTGCCTTCACCTCGTCTCTTCCTTTCCCGTCGTACGCCCGAGAGTGGTTTTCATCGGCATGAATACCCTAATTGGGTGTGTGTTGGCTGTCATGGAAGAGTTTGCGCCAAAGCGAAGGGGCCGGTCCCTCCTGACCATCCTGAATTCTGAAACCCAATCTATCTTTCACCGACCCCCTCACCTGGGTGGTCTAGTTGGTCTTCATCTTCTCCTGGTTAGAAGCACTGGTATCCCTGCTAGCCATGACTTTCTACCGGAGACGTTAACTGTGATTGTAAAAAGTACTATGCCCTCCTTCTATCGCCAATGTTAACGCCAAGTTTCGCCGGTGCGTCCAACCACAGAATCCACGCGCTTGAACCTGCACAATAGCATATCACACACGAAGCTTGACGGCTTGTGCTGCCAGGGGATAGCTCCGGCGTGAGAATAAGTACAAGCCGTTCACAAGGTTTAACAATGGAGGCTTTAGTATTTAGTGCTCAAAGATGTATTACCTGTTAAATGTAGTCAAGACTTGTATTTATAGCCATTCTCACCTCTTTAGAATCCCTCTCCAAATCGGATTATGACTCCTAAATATGGTAGTTACCCATATTTTGGTCCAACACAATCTCCTTTAAAAGGTGCAAGTAGAATCCAATTCCACTACTACCTTTGGAGTTAACTTACTCAAATATGATTAGGACAAGAGTCCTTAACCACGTAAACCCTTTTTTAACTCCAGATTCTGCGCATGGGCTTCCCAACTGCACAGGTCCAACCCAACCGACCTTATAAACACCCGTATGGGCTTTGGCCCAAGAGACTCGAAGGCCCGACCCTGAGCACCATGGATCAAAACCGGACCCTGGCCTGGAGGCCTCGGAGATCCGAACCCGAACATCTTCTGCATCCTGTACGGCATCGGCCCAACGGGCCTCCAGCTCACATGATGGTTGGTAAAACACTCCCGAACACTAACCATAAAAAAGTAACCCAAAAACCCACTCAAACCAAACAAAAACCCAAAAACTCAAACCAAACAAAACTTAACACCTACTCACACCCAAATAAACAATTTTAAAATTGTTCAGGCCAAGACTTAACTATGAAAGACCTAATCTCCCCTATCAATGGGAGTACGAAGGCACCCATTTATGGTCTAGTCTAATTTTCAAAAGAAAAGTAAACACTTTACTGCAACCGAAATACCATCAAAATACCAGTCCCAAGACACCAAAATCAAACCTAGAAAGCCTGGAAATCTGAGACTCATACTAAGAGACCCTATGGCATCTCAATGTCAACCCATCAGGGAGGAGATCGCGATACATCAAGACAGCAAGTCATGTAGATACAATGGCATCCATCAAACAAATTCAAAACATATCAAAAAGTGAAGTGAAATGAAATATATTTACTTTCCATATGTTACTGTTTGATATATACAACGTATACAGTACATGACAAAAGTAACTAATCAAGTCTGTACAGGAAATAAAAGATAATCTACAACTCAGCGGTCAAACGAGTGAACAACGCCAACATCGCATCCCTCTCTAAAGACGGAGGTGTATCTCTGATCTCCTGCCCTATAGTCTTGATGTGCTCTATAAGATCTACGACAGTCTGCAGAGTACTACCATTGTCATTCATAAACGCACTCATATCAGCAACAATATCCTCTATGTAGGATCTAAGAGCAGCACTCTCAGCAATGGAAGCACCCCTAGTAGCTCGGACCTCATCCCTCTCTAGAAAAGCAGCATCCCTGCCAGATAGGTTCATCAAAATCAGTGCCCTAGCCTGATCCCTCTCAAAAGTAAGAAGTTATACCATACTCTCCAAAGTCTCTATGGGAAGTGGGGGAACAGTAGCCGAAGAACACGGGGTAAAGCTAACCATAGCTGCTGTAAAATCTGCAAACAACTCATCCTCTATAGGAGAAACAAGATCATCCCTAGGCTCCTCCTCATCCAAATCAGTGCTAGGCTCTAAATAAATTTACCATAGATGATACAATGTCTGCCTCCAACCACGCAGAATCCTCTAAACAACAACTTGGATGACTATCTGAAAAGTCATATCTCTCTTGATGAGTCCAATAATCATAAACCATGGCTAGATCATCCTCTGACAAAGACAAGGCTGATGATCGCTGATCTGAAGCTCCATCAAAAGGATGAACATCCTGAAATTGATCAAACTGTCCCATGACGGCTAGTAGATTATATGTAGTCACCCCTCTCAGACCAGCCAAGGGCAAGAAGTCCATGCCTACTATATGAGTAACAAAGCTGAAAGGGGAACTAAACCCTGAGTAAAGCAAGATGGAAAAGTGATCCATAATCATAGCCAGAAAAACAAACCAAGATGTTACATCTATACAGTTAGTAGGTCCAAAAGTGGAAGACATGGTTATCTCATGTGTAAAGCAATATCCGCGGCATCTAAAGGTGCCAATCGGTCTTAGATGCGCCATGAAACAAACATATAGTAATATGGCACTGCCTCTGAAAAACTCAGTGGGAAGGGAAAGATAAAATGTGAACGATATCAAGGTCTTTGCCAGGATCATGGGAAAGATGGTATGACCCTCCCTCAGAGCACTCACTACAGTGATCAAGCCAATGTCCAGGTGATCCATATATAACATCATGTATAGATATGCTACAACACACATCAAGAAATTGTCTACTCTGGAAACTCGCCAATCATCCTCAAAAATGGTGAAATCTCATGACTACACTGAGTAGCTATTTGTCGACCCAAAACGGTCAATCAATTAGTCCATGGACACAACGTGTCCTAAGGTGATCTCATCCAAGACGACCGTACGTTATAAACCTGTCAATGTCATAAACTGACGTCACAACTCACCGACAACCACTCTAGCACATGGCATATCCAGGGGAAAATCTGTGATACGCTCATACTCCTCGAGTGTAAGGGTCGGCTTATGGGTACCAAATCAGAAAACCTATCTCTTAGGGATCCAACAAGATAACATGCCCTCTACAAAACCCACAGGGACCTGGAAAGTCAGGAGGGACATAGAGTGTCTCAACATATGATTAACGACTATCTGATCTGAATAAGGAAAACTATCATGCCAAGACCTCAAAGACGAGATTATCAATGTCAGTGAGCTAGGCTCAATGCGGCTGATGGTGGATGAAGACATCTGTAGAACTGTATCATAAGACCATCCAGAGGTCAATTCTAACTCATCAACATCAATGCATATCTATGACATATAATGTATGCATCATAATAAATGACAAATGGTGCAATAAATAAAAATCATTATACATACATATGTAAATGCATCATATGCTAAAGATAAAAAAGTAAATACATCATCTCTGTCTACGACTGAAAATAAAAAGTACATAGAAATAGGGCATAACCGTCCAATAGCTAACAAAAGCCTATTAAAAGAGATAACGAAAGCCTATCAAAAGAAGTCTATGGTGTTGACATCATCCAGCCTGTCAACCTGTAGTAACTCCTCTTGAGTCACCGTATCTCCACCAAAGGGAATATCGAGTCGATACAAAGAAGGATCTGCTCCCATAAAACCATCAGAGTATGGACCACCTGAGGGACCAGCGCAGAGCTGGAAGGATTAAAAGAATCTGCCTCTAATGGACCATATTCTATATGGCCCGGTCGCAATAAACAGAAAACAACAAAAATATTTCTACCCTTTTCTACAAAAACAAAAACCACAAAAACACTTCTACAACCTTCTTCATCAATAAAGCTTCTACACCCATCTGCCTTTCATAAACAGCGTTGAACCTCTTACACCAGGTTCGAACTACGCAGACCTGATCTCCTCTTCAACAGGAGTACGTAGGCAGCCATTTATGATTTGTTCTAACCCCCTACCAAAACACAAATACTTGTCAATGGTACTGGGATCAAACTTCAATCCATCACATTTCATTGGCTTCAGACCAAAGGGATGGAATTACCTGAACTCCTCCCAAATAGGAGATTTAGCGACCATCTAAGCTGTGGTTGTTCCTTGAAGAGCAACACCAATCCATAAGAGATGGAATTAACTAGGCTCCTCCTAAATAGGAGTACTGGTGACCATCTGTGGTGCGGTCAATCTCAGAGAGGAAAGCCAGACTCCTCTCAATATTTCCATACAGAAACCAGTCCCAAGAAACCAAAGATGGTAGGGATACACACAGATCCATGATCTATTCTGAACTATCTAGAGACAACTCAATGTCCATCCAGCAAGGAGGAATTCAGAATACATCAAGAGCACAAGCCCTAAAGAAGCAGGAAAATATCAAGCAAGTATCAGAGCATATCTAAAAGGGAAGTGATCAAAAATATATTTCCCTGCTATATATAATGTTGTTTGATATACATAATGTAAATTGTACATGACAAAATGACTAAGCTAATCTGTGCAGAAAAGTACAAGTCCATCTACAAATCGGTGTATATGCGAGCTAACAAGCCCAAGATGGCATCCCTCTCTGAAGAAGGAGGCAAAGCCGTGGTCTCCTGTATGAGGATATCCACACGACCCAACAGATCTGCAGCCATCTGCATGGTGACCATATGCTCATCGACGTAAGTGCTCGTCTCTGCAAGCGTGCCAGTGGTAAGGGACCTCACTACAGTACTATATGTGACGGCTACATCCCGGGCAGATATGGCGCTATCCCGCTCAACTATCACTCCATCTCTGGCTGATCTGGCATCATCCCGCTTAACAACAGCAACATCTCTACGAGCTAATGCCTCGTCCCTCTCTAACAAGGCTGCGTCTCTCCCATCAAGAGCTATCAACATCAGGGATCTAGCCTGATCTCTCTCAAAGGTCATCAGATGAAGACTCTGCTCAAAGTACTGTGCTGAATGTTGAATCACGATAGTGCTAGTACTGGGAGAATCTAAAGGAAATATTGGCAACCCAGTAGATGGCTTCTCCTCGGTGTGAGAATCAATGTCCTCCATGGGCTCTCCACCATCTTAGTCAATACTCGGCAATGTGGATACCACCTCAGCCGATGTAGTCTCTGCCTCCATCCATGCGGAATACTCTGCAGAACAACCTAGATGACTAATAGAGAAAGTAGCTATCTCGCGCTGATCCCAACATGCATATACACGGGATCGGTCCTCTGCCGAAAGATAACGAGAAGCGAAACGCTGGCCCAGCGCCCCCTCAAAAGGATGAAAATCCTGAAACTGGTCAAACTGCGACATCACGGCCAGTGGATGGTAAGTAGTCATGCCTCTCAAACCAGGTAGAGGGATGTAATCCATGCCCGGAGCATGAGTAATAAAGTTGTAAGGTGAACTGAGCCCTGAGCACGACAATATACTAAACGGGTCTACAATATCAGCTAAAAAAGCGGACCAAGACATAGCATCCGTATACTCCGCAGGATAAAATGAATATGACATGGCTATATCATGGGTGAAACAATACCCATGCCGTCTAAAAGTGCCAATCGGTCTCAAGTGTGACATTAACCACACGTATCGCATTACTGTAATGCCCGTAAATACTCCTGTTGGATAAGTGCAACAGTATGTAGCTGACCTCAATGTCTCAGCTATAATCATCAGTATGATGGTACGAACCTCCCTGAAAGCTTTCACCGACATGATAACTCCTATGTCCAACTCATCCATATACCGTGGTATGTAGACATATGACAGTACGTACAATAGCAGTACATCAACCCTGGCCAGACGCCAATGATCCTCTGGTGTGGTGAAATCCCCAAAATGTCGTCTATAACTATCCTCAGAGCCAAATCTGTCAAACAGAAAATGCTGGGATATAACGTGGCCAGATGTCAGCTCATCTTGCACCACCCTACGCCTCAATCCAGTGAGGGTCATGAACCGTTGACTCATGTCCCCCAAAGCCATATGTACGCAAGGTTTGTCCAGTGGCAGCATCATCAACCGTGCATACTCCTCTAGAGTGGGAGTCAACTCATGGATCCCAAACCAAAAAACCTGTCTCTCCAGTATCCAGTTCTCCAACATGCCCTCCACGAATCGTGTGGAAACCTGAAATATCAAAAGGGTCATGGTATGCTGCAACAGCTGATCTACGGTCACCCTATCTGAGGGTGACATACTATCATACCAGTATCTCAGACGGGATGCCACCAATAATGGCGGGGTGTGATCTATACGGCTGACTGTCGAAGAAGACATCTGTGTGGGCTGTATCATAATACCATCCAGGGGTCAATGCTGAATATCTCTGGACATACATACATATGCATAACATAATACATGCATAACAGATAATGGATGGCAATATGATATAGGGAATACATTCCTAAGTATATCATCATCTAATACATCATCTCTGTATAACTAAAAATATAGGGAAATGGGGCACAGACGCCCTACTACTAATAGAGGCCTATCAAAAGATATAGCGAGAATGGGGCACAGCCACCCAATAGCTAACAGAGGCCTATCAAAAGAGATAATGAGAATACACATCAGAAGAAGACAATGGTGTCAATATCTACATCATCAATCCTATCCACCTGATGTAACTCCTCCTGAGTCACTGGATCTCTATCAACAGTGATGTTAGGCTTATAAAAAAGAGGATCTGTGCTGGCAAAGCCAAATGGTTCATCTGAGGGGTCAGCTCCTGCGCTGGAAGAATCAAATGAATCTGCCTCTGCAGGATCTCTACCCAAATGCAGGATAAAGAAATGTGCCCAGTCCAGTCGCTGGGTCAAGCTATCAATCTATGTCACATGAGTCGGATCTCGAACACAGGCTAGCCAATCCGTCATCATCACGGATTCTAAAATTATATCCCCCGTGAACTGAGTGGCACGGGTTTGGGCTCCAATAGTGCGAGGGATCCACCAATGGTGGAATACAGCCTGGGTGCAAGGACCCTCAGACAATGCAAAGTCGTCAACACCCAACAATGGGATATCAATTATGGGTGACTATGACACAGGCCAATAACGCCTGGCAGGAGGCAAGATCGATATACGGATCTCCCCTGTAGTGCTCCTAATAGCACACTCTCCAAAATAGAGCTCACATCCTCCATCTGTAAAGAGAGGAACTCTACAGGTGGAAATCACGTACTCGACACCAGTCGGGTACCCATCCTCAAATCCAACGGCCAAATGCTGCCCAGAATATGGAATCCATGTGATGACACCTGCTATCAACAACTCCAACTGTAGGCAACAATGAGTGAAACCCTCAGCTATGGGGACCTTCGCCAGTACGGAATGATGCCATCGTCGTCCTCGTGGGTAGGTATCCAACCCTAACACACTCACCAGACGTAAACATGGAAGCCTCTTATAGGCCCAAAACTACCAACACAAATGCAAACATGTGCTGTCAGTTAACACTCTTAACCTGTACATGGTAAATGATAAGAGAAATACTTATCAGCAAAAATGGGTAAAATCCTAACCAAGCCTCGGTCAAGCCCTGCGAGGGCATACGCATGCCCCTAAGGAAATAGGCAAAGGTATATGAACCCCAATCGTACTCTCCTATACGGTCCACATATCGAGTGGCGCTAATCAAAGAGAACGACACCGTAGAAGAGTTATCTGCTATGAAGCAGCCCCTAATGATCATCAGGAATAATCGCTGAAGAATGTGATCCTTGACTCTGACATCATCTGGTATGGGCTCACTCAATAGCCAACTTATAGCATCTACGCTCAAAGTACCTACACGGATAGTCCTGCCCTTAAGCACCTCCGCCGGAACTCCTAACAAGGATCTGACGATAGTCGGGGTAATATCCGTCGTGCAAGGCACTGGCGCCCCTCCAAACTCCATACCTGTGATAAACCGCCAATCCATCGACGTTATCATCTCCTCACAGTCCATTAAATAGAGAGACTGGGTTTGGTGAAACTAGCAATCAGACAATGCCCTGAGGTAACCCTAGGGACAACGGCGAGGAAGGACGAAAAAGAATGCTCCAAATCCCCAGTCATGCATAATCACTCTATAGTCAGGATGAAGCGCCTGGTACATGGAGTGAATGCTGAACCAGTTCCCTCGAGGCTGTGTAAAGTCGAGAACCTGCAAAATGCGGATCGACATTAGAATCCTTTACTCCTCATCAATAGGAAAGAATGTAGATTAAGATCTAAGCTTTATACCTCGTTGGCGTGCAAATACATCGAGGGATGTCTACTAAAATCATCCAGAAGCTCTGGGTTTGCCACCTGAATACTCGAGAAGTCCCTACGGGGAATATGTGCAGCAGGAGCGGGGTCCGCAACCGGAATATCCTCCTCTTCATCCTCGACGTCCGATACATCAACCCGGACTAGACGTATCACCGCCTCCACCAACCGACGAGGCTGTCTAACGGAGTGGGGTCGAGGCACTTCAAAAGCCCTCCTCCGTACACCAGAAGTGGTCCTGCAGAAACTACTCGGCTGATCCAGATCCATAATATCTGGACAATAAGTCTCCAAATCACCTCAGAAAGGGTGTGATATTTTCTAACCTGGAGCTTTTCAAAATGCATTTAATGATTATATGCATGCATGCATCATTTTAACATACATCTACAGTAGAGTTAAAAATGCATGACTACTCAATGCCTACATTTTGGAAAAAAATTTCCATAGTTTCTTCTATAAATAGGACTATCCACATGCACATAGGCATGACTAGGTGGCCATTCAGTAGCACACCTATCCACAGTCACATAAATCCTATTTGCATCAAAAAAATCAAAGTCATCAATCCATAAGGGTAGCCTAATTACCATGATTACTTTGCTTTTTCACATGTGCTCATTTTCCTCAAATAGGATAAGAAATAGCAAAAAAAGGTGCCAATTTGAATGTCTCAAAAGTTAAATTTTTTTACATCATTATGTTCAGCATGGTTTAATACTAACATTTACTATGTTGAATATTTTTTATCAAGTCATTTGAGCATGCATATGCACTACTGTGTGTTTAGATGCATTTCATATGATAAGTCATTTTCCAATGGATAAAAACTGGAAAAAAGTACATGCATACGTTACCAGGACAGTGTAGAACACTTATACGGTGACAGAATTTGCAGAAAGACGTCCGAACTTAGCAGATCTGAAGAAGAGCTCTCGGATTTCCTTTACGGTGCAACTTGAAAATGACTTATGAAAGCAACCTATAGGATTTTAACATCCAAGGTTGGTCGCAGGTCCATCTGTGGCAGCAGCAGGTGTACCTGTGGCACCCCTACGTGGGTCCTACCCCTCCGGCTCGGTCCAATTTGAGTTGCAAAGGAGTTCTCACAAGCTAAAAAGACCAAATCAGGAATAAAGATGCTACGCGATTGAGCAGAATAGCCTGAAACCTTGGTTTTTCTGGACTAGGTTATAGTTTTCTTTTCATCCATTGGTATTTGCCCGAACACAGGGTTTATGATAGACACGTAATTCATACATTTAATTATCCCTAATTTTGTCCTTTTAATTATATTAGTTTATTAAATTAATATGTTTTATTTTATTTTGTAGGATTTAATATTTGTTGCAATAAAATCAAAATCTTGGTGATCAAGGGATATTTAATACTTTTATTCATATAAGGAATATCAAAGAAGAATCCTACAACGAGTAGGAAAGAGGTTGAACAATCTTGGTGCGCAAGTCAAACCCAACAAGAGAAGAAAAGTATATCTAGAAGATCTTTTTGAGAAGTTGATTGGGGACAAAACTGTCCAAGTTCAATTAGGGTTCCAAGTTATTTTCCCTATAAATAGGCCTCTTGTTTTAGAGAGAAGGGCACCACTTATTATTTTCTTTTTCTTAGTTCTTCACTAGTGTAGAAGGGAGTAATATATTTAGAGTTCGTTTTTTTCTCTTATTCCAATCACGTGTGAAACTACTGTCATGGAGTATTTGTATCTTTCTTTTATTTATATAATAGAAATTCTCTTTTTAATTATTGTTCTTATTTCATGCGAATTATAGTACTAATATTATTTATTTTTGTTTTTAATTTCATGGCTAGCTAAATTTCTAATACCTAGGATTATGATGAAACTAAGTATTTCATAATAATATTTTCTTTCCGTTCCAAAATTAATGCCTAATTATTTTCGCCTTCATATTTTTCTCCGCATAAATTGCATATGATTTTTATATTGATTGCGAGGTTTTGATAAGTTATAGCTAATCTGTAAATTTTTCATAACTTATGCTTGCCCATATTAATTATATGAATCATTATTTTTAAAGGGAAGGGAGAATAATTTGGGAATTGATTTAAGAAATAAAAAATTATTTATTATGTTAATATTTGGTGGATTCTAATTCCTAGGTATCTTTTCTCATTAATAGTTTCCGTTATTAATTAGTAGTTTGAATAATTTAGTTAATAAATTTTCTCCACCATATTTATTTCTAATTCGCCTAAAATATTAATTAAGGACATATTAAAAATTTAACCTAGTCTCTGTGGGTTCGACCTGTACTTGCCAGTTCTTCAATTCGACACTGTGCACTTGCAGTACATATTTTTATCACATCAAGTTTTTGGCGTCGTTGCCGGGGACTATAATTAATTTTTATTTATTCCTTAATTTTTATTTATTCGAATTAGCTTTGACTCTAATTTTTTTTTCAGGTTTATTGACGTTGGTCGAAGGAGCGAAAAGATAAAAATTTTGTTGCTGCGCTTTCTTCGGTACTTCGTATCTCCATATTTAAAAAAAATAATATAGTTAATTTTTTTATTATTATTAATATTTTTTTTTATTTGCCGCATTCATGCATTCACTCACGTAGAGCACATCCTGTTAGGTTTTTATTTTTATTTATTATTTTTTTTTGTCAAATATAAACTGTGGTGATTGTTGGAGGATTGAGGTACGTCAAAATTTCTCATTCTTTCGTAATTCACCTAGATTTAGGACACTTTATTTGTTTACAGTTTCTTTTTATTATTTGTGCATTTTCATCTTTAATCTAACAATAAGGGCACAACCCTTAACAAGATAAGGTGGAGATTTCATCACCCTTCCTTGGCCCACAAACAACCCAATTTGCATTTTGCATGACCATGACCTAATAAAATCAAGTAGACGTTGGCCCCTAGGACTCTCGAGCTCAATTAGGACAAGAAACTCCAAGAGGAGTCTGAATTTTAAATTAATCAAACTACTGGTGTCTAGGCAAGTGGTTCAAAAGGTATACGCCTAAAGATTGTGTGGTTAATCAATTAGTCACCATTTCTACGAATAGACTCCCACCTTTCTTACACACACCTGGCTAGTGGTGTGATTAATTTCGAATTTGGTGGACCTTGCGGTGTAACTTGGAACAGTTAGGAGCTGTCTAGATTTTAATTAGGTTGACCTTAGAAGTAAATTTATTGTTATTTTTTTTTTTGTGCTTATCTGCTTATTTGTTAAGTAGTGTATGCAAAAAGTGTGGATTAGGGACGAAACATCCCGATTAGTGAGAACACTTGATTTTTCGGATTTCACTTTAAAAGATCTCACTTTAAGAAAAATGGAGGGCGCACAAACTGTTTCTTTAAGGGATTGATGTTATCCTTCCCGCTCTGCCCAACCTTCATGTATCAGTCTACCACCGGTAACTGGTAACAATTTTGAACTTAAGCCACATTTTATAAATATGTTACCTAGGTTCACAGGGATAGAAGATACATATTTATTTATTCAGGAATTTGAGGAAGTTTGTTCCCTAATGAAAATTCAACAATTGTCTGATGACTCAATTAGGCTAAGATTTATAACATTTGCTTTAAAAGATAATGCTAAAAAATGGTTATATAGCCTACCAAATAATTCCATATCAACCTGGGAGGGATTTGTTGTTACATTTCTAAAAAAATATTTTCCAAATCATAAAACTGCTAAAATTCGGACTGCAATTCATCAATTTTGCCAACATGAAAAAGAGTCATTTTGGAAATATTTTGATAGATTTAAAAATTTGTTATCCCAATGCCCACACCACGAAATTTAGAAATGGAGATTGTGTTAAATTGCTTACGAAGGTTTAGACTATCCCACTAAAACAATGTTAGAGTCAATGTGTAAAGGGGATTTTTTGAATAATGATGAGGAAAAGGCTTGGGAGTTTTTAGAAGACTTAGCAGAAAAAACCATGCAATGGGAAACCACCCGAGAGACAGATAAACCTAGTTCATCTAGGGGTGTTCATACAATTGACAATTCAATTGCTACCGAAGTTAAGTTAGCTGGTGTACTTAAAAGACTTGAAGATTTAGAAACTAGGGGACAATCACACGTGAACCAAGTCTCAACACCACCACCTTTGTGTCTAAAGTGTAATTCACCAAGCCATGTGATTGAGGAATGTCCTAGAGTCGTGCCCCAATTTGAAGAATATGAACAAGTCAATGCAATGTTTCAATAACCTAGGAATGACCCATTTGCACCCACTTATAATCCTGGTTGGAGAAATCATCCTAATTTTGCATGGAACCAAGGACCCTACCCAAATAATTCTTCAAATCAGGTCAATCAGTCTCTAAATCAATCTTTTCAACCTTACCAAAAGTCAAATCCTGGTCCGTACCAAAATTCAAATCCAGCACCTCAATATCCACCAGGTTTTTCTAATGAAAATGAGAGGAGACTTAGCACCTTAGAGAAAAGTGTGAGCACCTTAGAGAAGAGTGTGGAAACTGTAATAAAATCTATTTCTCGCCTAGAAATCCAAATGAGTCAATTGGCCACTACAGTTAGTGAAAGAGAGAAGGGTAAACTTCCTAGTCAACCCGAGACCAATCCAAAATTTTCAGTTCCTACTCAAAAACCTTATCATGTTAATTCACTTGAAAACAACCAAGTCAATCATGTGAATTCTGTAATTTCTTTAGGGTCTGGAAATTATTTTAACAATCATGCTGGAATTGATAATGAAGAAGAGAAAAATTTAAATGTTGAATCTAATAATCCATCTTCAAAGTTAGCCCAGCCTGAAAAGCCCACAAACTCTGAGTCAGTAGGTCTATCTACTCAGCTTGTGTCAAAAAATAATCAAACCACATCTTATAAATCAAATGAAAAAGTCTTCAAACCTAAAGCCCCATTCCCTCAAAGACTTATTTCAAATAAGCAATCAGCCCAGTTGAACAAAATTCTAGAAGTGTTCAAACAAGTAAAAATTAACATTCCTCTTTTAGATGCCATTCAACAAGTTCCCTCATATGCTAAATGTCTAAAAGATTTTTGCACACATAAAAGAACCACTCATGTTCCTAAGAAAGCTTTTTTAACAGCTCATGTTAGTTCTATCTTGTCATGTCAAGTCCTTGTGAAATATAAGGACCCCGGTTGTCCAACTATTTCATGCATCATAGGTGACACCTTAATTGAAAAGGTTTTACTTGATTTAGGAGCTAGTGTGAACCTATTACCATTTTCTGTGTACCAAACCTTAGGCTTAGGGGAGTTGAAAAAGACAAGTGTCACACTCCAACTAGCTGACCGTTCTGTTAAAGTGCCAAAAGGAATAGTTAAAGATGTACTCATTAAGGTTGGTGATTTTGTCTTCCCTGTTGACTTTATTGTCCTTGAAACCCAGCCTGTTGCCAATCCCAAGGGTCAAATTCCTGTCATTTTAGGTAGACCATTTCTAGCAACTTCTAATGCATTAATCAATTGTAGAAATGGACTAATGAAATTGACATTTGGGAACATGACAATTGACTTAAATGTGTTTAATGTGGGAGGCAACCTAGTGATTTGTTTGACCAGTCCGTTGAAGTGAACATGATTCAATAAATGTCGAGAAATGAACTTATGGAGGAAGATGAAATTATTAACTTTTGTCTAAATCATTTTGGTCAAAATTGGGATGAAACTGAATACTTGAATGAGGTCAATGAGATGTTAGACTCCACAGCCCAAAAATCTTACTCAAGATTGGAACCTATAGTTGAATCAAGTTTGACATATTTTGAGCATTTTCACGAGAATCAAATTGACCTTCAATCCTCTTATGATCATTTTAAGTCTACATTGGGCCCATTCGAAGCGCTTTCCAGAAACACTAAATGTGATTTAACAAATGAACCAAAGGTTGTGGACAATGATAATCTTCCATGTTTAGATAATGAGATCATATCTTCCATTTCAGATAATGCATGTGTTAATCTAGTGGTGTCTAAACACCTTGGTATAACAGTTATTCAAAATGATGAAAATGTTTTTGTTCCCCATGGTAACAAATATGGATGGCAAGTTTGCATAGATTTTATGAAGTTAGAATTTTTCAAAAGAAACCATCATTTTTTGTTATCATTCTTTGACTTAATTTTAAATGAATCAGTCGGGTATGCTCACAATTGTTCTTCTGTTGCAAATTCTAACTATTTCCAATTACCCAGACCTCCTGAAAATTATACGCAATCCACTCTAGGTTGTCTATTTGCATCCCTGATCATTTATAGTCACATAATTTTTAGGATGCATAAAATTTGTAGATATGTACATTTATTTTCTTTCTCACCACATTTTCTTGCAGAACAAATGCCCCGCATACAAGGCATAATTTTTTTTTCACATCTTTGCTCTCTTTTCTTCATTTGCATACATTGAGGACAATGCATGATTTAGGTATGGGGGGAGTTTGTTTGTATTATTGTATTTGATTTTTTTTATTTTTTATTTCTCTTTTTAGGAAAAAATAGTAAAAAAACACGAAAATAATAAAATAAAAAAATAAAAAAGTTTATTTGACTTTTTATGGATTGAATTAATTCTAATAAGTGTTTGTGGAGCAAAACTCATAACTAAGATTGAAAGATTTAGAACTCTTGAATCTTTGATAAGGTACAAAATCTTAGTTTGAAACACCATCTGGATTAAAATTGATTTCACAAGCATTTTTGCACTTCACGTTTGCACTAATTCTTAGTTGTGGGGTATAAACCATGATTCGAGTAATTTCAAAAAAAAAAGAAAAAAAGAAAATAAAAGAAGAAAGAATGAAAAAAAATGAAGTTGAGAAAAGTTGAAAAAAAAGAAGAAATAATAAATAACTGCTTCAATGTCCATTAAACGAAATAACTGGGTATCCAAGCTTCGGGAAGCATCGATATTCACGCTGAAAAGTGTGATGGATAAAAGCAGCTTGATTAGTCTAATTTTGTGGCCTTTGTTACTCGAGTAAGTAAGCCCTTAGGGGTGTCTCTACACCTAGTGCCCTAAAGCCATCTAGTTTGGGAGTCATTGGTCCAACGCTCGCTCTACATGGATAACTCTGAAAAGCCTAAGAAAATGAGACATTGCACAAGTCAAGAATCAAAATTGAAAAAAAATGAAAAAAAGGGAAAGAAAAAGAAAAATGAGCTTGCTTGATTTTCATGGTAAAAATCCCTACTAAGAGTTACATCATAAACACAATTAATGCATGCATCACATCGAATTGATTTAATGAAGGATGTTGTCTAAAATAAAGATTGAGTATTTTTGATAAGGTAAAAGTGTGATTTTGAATTTAATCTTGCTTATGTATAATGCCCATAGATATTTAGAAGCTTTCTTTCAATTTCATAGTTTGTTGAATCCAAATTTATTTTTGAATTTTGTAGGTATATTCATTGCAAATCCTCACGAGACACAACTCGTCCACTTGGGGTAACCTTGGGGTTTAAAGGCTTGTTGCACATGCTAAGTGCAATCGTGTTTCCTACGGAAATGGGGTAGTGCAATTTTTATTTTATTTTATTTTTATTTTACTCGAGGACGAGCAAAAGCTAGGTATGGGGGTATTTGATAGACACGTAATTCATACATTTAATTATCACTAATTTTTTCCTATTAATTATATTAGTGTATTAAATTAATATATTTTATTTTATTTTGTAGGATTTAATATTTGTTGCAATAAAGTCAAAATCTTGGTGATCAAGGGATATTTAATGCTTTTATTCATATAAGGAATATCCAAGAAGAATCCTACAAGGAGTAAGAAAGAGGTTGAACAATCTTGGTGTGCAAGTCAAACCCAACAAGAGAAGAAAAGTATATCTAGAAGGTCTTTTTGAGAAGTTGATTGGGGACAAAACTGTCTAAGTTCAATTAGGGTTCTAAGTTATTTTTCCTATAAATAGGCCTCTTGTTTTAGAGAGAAGGGCACCACTTATTATTTTTTTTTCTTAGTTCTTCACTAGTGTAGAAGGAAGTAACATATTTAGAGTTTGTTTTTTTCTCTTATTCCAATCACGTGTGAAACTACTGTCAGGGAATATTTGTATCTTTCTTTTATTTATATAATAGAAATTCTCTTTTTAATTATTGTTCTTATTTCATGCGAATTATAGTACTAATATTATTTATTTTTGTTTTTAATTCCATGGCTAGCTAAATTTCTAATACCTAGGATTATGATGAAACTAAGTATTTCATAATAATATTTTCTTTCCGTTCCAAAATTAATGCCTAATTATTTTCGCCTTCATATTTTCCTCCACATAAATTGCATATGATTTTTATATTGATTGCGAGGTTTTGATAAGTTATAGTTAATCTGTAAATTTTTCATAACTTTTGCTTGCCCATATTAATTATATGAATCATCATTTTTAAAGGGAAAGGAGAATAATTTGGGAATTGATTTAAGAAATAAGAAATTATTTATTATGTTAATATTTGGTGGATTCTAATTCCTAGGTATCTTTTCTCATTAATAGTTTCCGTTATTAATTAGTAGTTTGAATAATTTAGTTAATAAATTTTCTCCACCATATTTATTTCTAATTCGTCTAAAATATTAATTAAGGATATATTAAAAAATTAATCTAGTCTCTGTGGGTTCGACCTGTACTTGTCAATTCTTCAATTCGACACTGTGCACTTACAGTACATATTTTTATCACATCAGTTTACTATACAAAAAATCCAAGTAGTTGCATACCACATTCGGTAATACCGCACAGATGTCCAATGCTGTCAATACAGGATTGTCGCACTAATATTTTCAAACAGATCCCCGCCGGGGGTTACAACGCAATCTCAAAAAAGGAGATCCCCGCTGGGGGTTACAACGCAATCTCAAAAAAGGAGATCCCCGACGGGGGTTACAACGCCTGTTCTGTTGACACACAAATCAACGATGATCCAACACAGATCCCCGGCGGGGGTTACAACGTATGTTCTGCTGATACACACATCAGCAAGGATCAAGCAGGTCCCCGACGGGGGTTACGACGCATGTTTTCCGTTGATACACATGTCAGTGAAGGTCAAGCAACCTTGACGTCAGTTCAGCCATTAGCAAGTAAACCCAACGTCGCATCAAAATCCATCCGATGATTGCATCATTTGATACACACATCAATAAAGTCCAAGCAGCCTTGGCATTCATCCCAGCAGGGAGTACATCCGTTGATATACACGTTAGCAGAGGATCAAATGGATCCCTGACGGGGGTTACAACGCATGGTCAACTGTTGGTTCACACGTCAACGAAGGTCGGGCAGCCCTGACAACACATACTGTTGGCAGTAAATCCAACAGAACATTGATATGTCCTGGTGATACAAACCAGGGAAGATCAACATCATCGAGGAGGATCGATGATGGAATATGTTATACACATCCTCAAACAGACAAAGTTTTATCCCCACAGATCTCTTGTACACGAGAGGCACATCTTTGGAGTAAAGTCTGTTTTTAGGATTAAGGACTTCGGTGATAGCCCCAACGTCAACATCCTGATAGGTTTGGCTCATACATCAAAGCTTGCCATCATTATCGTCACCGGTAGAAGCAACAGGAAGCTGGCAATCATCCCCAAGATATTGGAATGCAATTCAAATGCATCATACATTTGCATCATATTGCTCCATATTGCATCATGTTTATGTTGTTGCATTACAAGTGTCTAGGATTCTTTATCCTATCCATGCCATTGCAATGCATGAATATGATAAAGAGGGGCATCTATAGACACTCGAAATGTTTTACACACCTGTTACTGACATTGCAGGAGGGCAGATTTGTTTTTCAGACATAACCCTGGAAGATAGCTCACGTCCATTCTGGATACTACCGGAAGTTCAACCTCAACCCCGGAACACACACCGGGAGTAACAGTTTCAACCCCGAAACACACACCTGGAGTAACAGTTCCAACCTCAGCGAAAACCCCAAAGCCTGCAGTTCTAATACCAAAAAGTCCATCGGAGAAGACCGATTCATCCCGAAGATAATCCCAAGATGTTCAGTCTCGGTCCCAACACTGGGAATAGCATATTCCAATCTTGGAGATAACCCCAAGGAAGGCAGTTGCAGTTCCGGAGATAACCCCGAAAATGATTATTTTAAATGCATGTAATCAGCTTCAACCTCGATGCTTACACCGAGACACTTAGTACAAGGCCTGGTAATAACACCAGGAGGACAAGCACACCTCAGAGATGACACTGAGGACCTTCAACACTTATAGCAGTCCAATCTCAGAGATAACCCTGAGCAACGTCTGCTTTATCAGCCCAAACTGGAGATAACCCCGGTGAGGAGCAAAGTCGTCATCTTGCCACCTTGACGCCACATCACGCCGCCTCAACATTTTATACATACATTTCTACATAGCAATGTCCCACAAGAGCCAAGGAAGTTCAATCCCGAGTGACTATTACGCAGGGTAACGGATAGAATTTGAAGCTTGAAGACCGGAGAGCATCGTCCCATCTTCCTGATTTCGTACAATCTCTAATCATATGTCATTGCATAACTCTCAACAACGACGGTCTGAAATAAGTCTTACATACCTTAGTCGAATGCCCGAATTGTAATTCTGAAAGTTTGAACGGACATCACGTTGCACGCATGCACGTACTTTGAGACGGTGGGACCCACGAAGCCCGAAGCACCCCGAGTAGCCTCAGGTACACCTACGACCGAGCCGCAGGCACCTGCGGCTTCACCCTATAAATAGAGGGCTTGGGGTGGCCATTTTGTAAGAGAAAAGGGCGAGGAAGCCCTGTCCAATTTGATCTGTATACACCCCAAAACTGAGTGCTTTCTCATTTTAAACACTTGTAAGCTCATATATAGCTACTTTTTACCGGCGACAGCCGAGTGTTTGTCCATTTTAAGCTATTGAAGTCTTCTTTGGCAGCCCAATATAAGACTTATTCCACATTTTAAAACCTTTCTCTTCATCTTTGCACACACTATTCTTCACATTGAGAGTCGTGTTGCGTGTGTATGCCCGGACTTCGGTCCGTGGTTTCTTTTCAGTTTGTATATATATATATATATATATATATATATATATATATATATATATATATATATATATATATATATACTTATATATATATTTTTATATATGGACTAACATTATCGAGTTATGTCTCGATTGAGCCTAGACTTATGTCTAGAGCATTTAATTGCTTTCGTATATATATATACTTATATATATGAACTGTTTGTCGAACTCTGTTCGATGAGCCTAGACTTACGTCTGGTGCATTTAATTACTTTCGTATATATATACTTATACATATGAACTGTGTGTCGAACTTTGTTCGATGAGCCTGAATTTTATATTCGGTGCGTTTACTACTTTATATATATATATATATATATATATATATATATATATATATATATATATATACACATTTCGTCTTGCCTGGAGTTTACTTCGTGGCGGTTGACTATTTTTACAGTTTTCTGTACATTTCGTCCCGCCTGGAGTTTCTTCCGCGGCGGTTGATCGTTTTTACAGCTTTATTTATATTTCTGATCCCCCATGGAGGTGCTTCGTGGTGGTTGATCATGTCTTTATATATATATATATATATATATATATATATATATATATATATATATATATATACAGCTTTTATATATATATACCTGCTTACTGCGTTTATATCAATTGCGGCATCATGTGAGCCTAGAAATCATGTGATCACAGATTCAGTCCACTGAATCTAGATTCGCTTCTCGTGATGGACCTTTTCAGCTGTAAGCAGCTTATAAATTTATTCCTGGTGTTCAGATTTCCTCCGATGGTTTCCATACCCATGAAGAGTTCAGCACTGCTTTGTACATTATTTCTTCGAAGATGCTTCGCATCTCGAAAATAAAAGCAATCAAGCCGAACATTTAATAAAATAGAAGTATCAAAGGCCTCAATTACTATTGAGCACAGGGTTTGAAAAACCTCTTTCAAAACATCATTGCTATATCTTGTTAAAACTGAATTTTTACATAAATTCAAACCCTATGTAAATAGGTGCAAACGAGGCATAGCACTACTTTCAAATAACAGCACATTGACCCACACACACACACACGCATTCATATAACAATTTCTTGAAAAGTGGAGGTCACCGTGGCAACACGGATGTCGGGGGGGTGCCTAACACCTTCCCTCCGCATAATCAAGTCCCCGGACCCTAAATGAATCTCGGTTTCACAGACCCGCTTAGCAGTGTCACATCACTGGATTAATGTGCAAACCTTTTCTCGGTTGTGTTGGTACAACCATATAAAAACCAACTAGCGACTCTTAACAGTCCATCGTCGACATTACACATGTCGGACCTTTTTCACTTGTTTTTTCAAACAAATCTCACATAAAATGAGAACACAAACGAACAGGTAACGAAAAGGGACAAATAAAAATCCCGACGTTGATAGGTTGTCTACTCTATTTGTTCCTTGCCTGAACTTATGCAATATTTGTTTTCTTAGGCTTAAATTACCCATGTAGTGAACATTAGGCCAGTGACTCCCAAACCAGACGACTTTAGGGCACCAGGTGTAAAGATACCCCTCAGGCTTAATTACTCGAGTAACCCAGGCCACGATTTGGATCTGCTCAGGTCTCGTCTTCTTCCCTCTTGCAATGCTAATTTTCTTTGGCTCTAAGTTACCCATGTAGTGAGCGTTGGGCCAGTGAATCCCAAACCAGATGGCTTTATGGCACTATGTGTAAAAACACCCCTCAAACTTAATTACTTGAATAACCCAAGCCAAGATTTGAGACATTAGGATGGCCATTACTTACCTTCTATCTTCGCATTAATTGTCATCGCTGTCACCATAACTTCATACCCCACAACTAAGAGTTAGGGCTAACGCGAAGTACAGACATGCATATGAGGTCGATTTTTCTCTTAATAGCGCATTGAACTAGGATTTCCTGCCTAATCAAAAGTTTGAATAGTCTTGATCTTCTAATCATCCTCGTGATTCCTGCTCCACAGACTTTTATCGGAATTAATCCAATTCATAATGAGCCAAATAAAATTTACTCTTTTTAAAATTTCTTTCTTTTTCGAATTTATATAGCCTGTAATGCAAGATTTATCTATACTTAAAATGTCTATCATCACTAATTCATGTAAATGGAGACAGAAAATAAATAAAGAGATTACAAAGTTGTACCTTACATGTGGACCGTTGTATTCTAAGAAAATTATAATTGAAAAATACCAAATGATCTACCGAACACGAGTGAAACCATTTGAGAGAAGCTTTGATGATGACGTCGCATGCTGATGGAATCGCGCAATGAGCTCCGACTTGCACATTTTTCCCTTTTTGGATGGTTAATAAATGCCCCAATGTCGATTTATCATAGTTTTAGAAATTGTCCAAGTCTTGTTTGTTGTAAGGGACCCAATGTCGAGTTGTCGTTGCTTCCGAAATTTCCCCAATCTTGTCTATCGTTAGGGTAGTCGCTTCGTTGTATGTTTGACAGATGGGATGATAAGTTGCCGAGATCACAAAAGTCTTCTACCTTATGACCCAAATGGTGATTAGGTAGACTGTATGAGTTTTGACGTTCGGGTGCCCTACTCATCGCTTCCGACTTATAGGTGTCCTTGGCTTCGATGACCTTTTTCCTATAATTTGGCGAAGGCTTGTGACTGAGTGTGTCAACTCTTTAAGGGTCATGAGAGAGGTCAGCATATAGTACTTTGCATCGTTGATTCAATATTTGTTATGATCTTCATTATCTTTTGTTGTATTGGTCCACTCTAATGATCGTGGTTTCTATATCGTTGTGATTTACATTTTATGTTATCGCTTCAGCTTCGATAATTGATATCGAGAGGCCTTTGGATTCCACTAAATTGGATCTAAGAGCCTGACTTGGTTTATGATGTGATGGTTTAACTAGGTTCGGTTCGATCTGTAAGGCTTGATTTATGGCTTTTATCTCGAGGAGCAGGTCGTCGAGTATGAGATAGACTTTGCCGTGATGGGCGCCTACGTACTTCTATAGGTCAAAAAGAGATCAAGTTTTCTTGTATTACATGGGTTGATGAGTTGTTGAAGGTTCGTATCTTATGATTGCTGAATTGTTGAAGGGGTTTTGAGATTTTTGTAACGATTAAATCGCACCATTACTGGCTGCTTACGTACTCCTTTGAAAGGAGAGCAGGTCTTATGTAGTTCACACAAATGATATAATAAATTTTATTTTTAATTTTTCAATTTTTTTGATTTTTTTGATCTTCTCTTTTTTTTCTCTCTTTTTTATTAGTAAACAGAACATAACATAGTAATGCATGGAAAAAAAAATACATAAAGCTAAGCAAATGATAATGTCCCTACATTTCTTGGGACTCACAAACGTATCCCATGAATCTACGCTTTTCTAGTTAAGTGAGGCTTGATAGTCCAGTTGTCAGTGGTCATGTTGCCTTCATTGCTCGCAATGGAGATTACCTTCTTATCATAAATATCTTCAACCACTGCCATAATTTGATCACTTTCTGATTTGACACATCCCTTGGGGATGCTCAAACTAGACTCGTTGATACAAAGGATGAGCTCTTGATTTTTTGATGGGCAGTCTTCCCTAACACCCTCGCCTCTTTTTTCTTGAATTTTTCCTTCATCCTTTTCATGGGTCTGAGAGATTTTGAACTTGAAATTTTCCTCGCACTATGGTTGTATTTCTTGTAAAAAACTTTCCTTTTCAACTATTTCTTTATTAGGAAGGATCAGTACTTCCTCCTCATCATCAAGAGGATCGAATCAGAAATGTGGTTGCTAACTTTGGGCAACATGATATTTTTCAGTGGCGGTGGAATCTCCTGAGGGGGTTTTCTAGTTTCCTTTGCCCATCCCTAAATTTTGACCGGTCCTCCTCATGTTCCGTCAAGATTGGTTATCATAGCCGTCACTTCCTCTAAACTATCTATCTCATGTGGAAATCTTAAACTCTTCATTTCCCTTTTGCCTTTTTTGGTCGTGGGGATTTTTATCTTTAGCTCTCCATTTTCAATAAGATTCTGGATTTTGTGTTGTAGAGCCCAACATTCCTCGGTCATATGTTTAGGTGAGATAGAATGGTAGAGACATATCTTGATGGGATTATATCTCTTTGTCTCTGGATCTGTAGAAGGCAGTAACTCCGTAATCTTTCCTTCGCTTATCAGAAGATGTAGCACTTCTTCCTTTGATTTGTTTAGAGGGGTGAAGGGTCGGTCTCTAGTTGATGTTGTTTAAATGTTCTTCTTTGAGAATTTGCATTCCTCTGAGCGATTTTACCACTGGCAAAATCTTCTAGTAATTTTATCATCCCTCTTTTCCTACACTTTCAGCTTGCTTTGATCTTCTTCAATTAGCTGGATCATCTGGGAGGGATATAGGCTTGCATTCTGACTAACCTCTTCCTTTTCTTGGTTTCTAGATAATTGAGTGAAAAGATGCCTTGTAACGTGATGTTGGCACACTATCAGCTTGGATACCTGAGTTACTTGATACTGGATCATCTCCAATTCTTGTCTTACTATCGTACTCTCCTCCAAATCTTCCCATCCTAGGACATTTTTTTGGCTCCTTTAGCGGTATTTTTTTCATCATTCGTATGTACTTGATATTTGGATCCATTCTGATGATTCCTAACCTAATCATGTTCACTCCCTATATATTATGTTGCGGCAGAAGGTTGGTATTGACATTTGGCTGGCCAAGTCGTTTGACCACAATATCGCCACTTTTGATCAGATTTTGGATTTTATGCTTTAAGTACCAAAAGTCTTATGTATCGTGTCCCGGAGACCCTGAGTGGTAAGCACATATCTTGCTTGGATTATATCTTTTGCTCTTAGGATCTAGAGGCGGGGCCAATTCAGTGATTTTCTTCTAGTTGATTAATACCGTCAATACGTTCTTGAAGGAATCGCTTAGTGGAGTGAACTCCTGGATTTTTGTTCTTTCAAATTTTTTCTATTTGTCTTGGATTTGGTTGAACGCAGTTTGTTGTTGCCATGGCAGATCGCCTCCCTTCATCTAGATAAGGGGACTATTGTTGGGTCTCCTAGATGGCCCTTGTAAAATGAGGGAAACATCTTCATTGCTCTTCTTTTGACTTCTTTTGGCATCACTACTATAATCTCCAGATTGAAGGAATTCAGCTAAAACTTATAAGGCTCTAAGATCTTTAATCTTACCCGATTTCAGGCCCATCTCTGCCATTTCTCCATGTTTGATCATCTCAAAAAATGGTTTGTCTATCCCGGCCAGGACCCTTTCATAGCAGGGTGCTTCTTGGATGTCAATGAACATCATTACCATTTTAGTTTCATTCATAGTCGGGCTAACTTGTGCTACCATTCACCTCCATCTTTGTGCGTACTCACGGAATGACTCATTTGCTTGTTTCTTGATCTTGGTTATCTGACATTAGTCAAGAACTATTTGTTACTGGAAACTATATTAATTGAGGAAAGCATAGGTTGACTCCTCCTAACTGTAGATCGTGGAATTATAAAATTTGGCATACCAAGTTATAGCCTCCCCAGTAAGGCTCTTCTGCAAAAGTTGTATTCTGAGGCTTTCATCCTCGGCACAAGACCTCAGCTCTCCAATGTAGACCTTCAAGTGGGTGTAGGGATTGCCCAATCCGTTGTATTTTTCAAACTTTGGAACTTGGAGTTTATCTGGATATCTGGCTCTCGGGAAGATGCACAAGTCGGAGTACTTGACACTGTTATAGGATCCTGTTTTCTTAATGGATCGAGTGGCTTCATCCATTTGTCTGACCTTCTTCCTGATGTCCCCGATTTTTTTGTCCTTTGGGAGATCCACGACTTCTCTTGTTTGATCTTTGTTAATAGCATCCTTGGTGGCTCCGCTACTAAATTGAAATATTGGAGTGGGTATTTGCGTATTGTTTATCTTGCTCAGGATTTGGATTCCTCCTTCTGTAGAGAATCCATGTTGAGTAGCTGATTCCAAATCTTGAATTTGCTCCTTCAACAGATTAGCTATCTAAGTGACTTGCTTTTTGAATATTTCGAATTCCTCTCGAGAAACAGGAATAAAATCTGGTGCGGGAATCTCAGTCATTTTGCTAGGCGATGCTCAATCCTTTCTAGTTCAAAGTCTGGTTCGAGAACTAATTTACATATACAACAGGACATAGTTTAGTCTTGATGCGCATGGAAAGAATGGATGCATATTTATACAATGCATTAGGTTTGCAGTTTTTAAATCTTTTTCTGCAAAACAGGGGTTAGTCGTTTTGATGACAGAATAAGAAGATATATGATGACATTTAATATGGATGACATTTCGCATATTAGGAGTAATAAGGCATGAAGAGACTTCCCGTAATGTGGGGTTTATCTGAGGTTGACCTACCCTAGGGTTACTCTCGCGGGCTTTTCGGCATGAAATTCCCCAGATATTTACAATTTACTCGATGGGAATAGATCTGATCTTTCGATTAGAGCGGATCTGAGGGGTGTCTTATTGAGCCTTGCGGGGGAATGCCCCCTTTAGCGGATCGTGTTAAGTGCGTTGTTTTAAAAGTAGTGTTGAACCTCTTTGAACCTATGCACAAATGATTTGATTTAAAGAAAAGTTCATTTTAGATTGGACTTTGATAAAACATTTTGAGGTGACGTTTTGGAAAACATGGTCTCAAACCCTTCACCAAATAGGAATCGAGATTCTTTGTTACTTTCAATTATTGGCCTTAAGTTCGTCTATACCCCAGAGCAATTCGTTTATTACAAGAACTTTATCATTTTGATTTGAAAATCATTTTGGTGATAATGCATGAAATAAAACATAAAAAGGTTTGGGTCACCTGTGGGCATGAAAGCCATCTTGATAGACCCGAGCACCCATAATCACAATTTCCACAATCATGGAGCCTTAAATCCTATCTCTTGGGACGAGGCCTTTGAATTCATTTTAAGGCCCGAAATTTAATGTATAATGATTTGAATATTTAATATTACAATCCAAAACATGTCCATCGTGGGAATCTAATCAAAATCCAATTCGTGGATCTCGAGCCCAAGATTCTAGGCTCACATCAACAAGCTTGAACATAATCGAAAGAGATCTAAAAGTGGGCTCCCGTAACCTTAACTTTTAAAATGCACCATCGAAGCAAAAATTGGAAGGACTATTTGTATTGACGAGATCTATTAAAGGATCTCATACTCTAGGACATAAATCCATAAATCTAAGGTATTCAAAGATCCCTGCAATAACACAATCGGGATTGAAATGCAAATTAATATAAAAAATGCATCCTAAACCTGTTATCAGGTGATTCATTTGTTAGAATCCCTAGCGCAAGTAGTTAGCACCTCCTCCCTACTAGATACGGATCTAGGATTTTACGGAGTGTTCAAAATAGATTTAAAATATTGAAAATGACTAGATCTAACCTAGATCCAAGCCAATCTAGCATAAAGGTGAAAGTAGTATGCACATAAATCAATCATGTTTGATGATAAAACATATACTTTGTAACAACTTATTCATTTATTAATAAAAGAATTGTTTAATTAAAGACTTTTAATTTATTTACATGGTGTTGTTTTATAATATGTGATAAACCCATAATTTTGAGCAATACTTTTAGAATCATGATGATGATCATGCTAACGAGATCTAAATTCTTAGATAGCTCACAAACTAAAATTGTTCCCAATCGTTGGATTACTAAAAAGGGGATTAGTGAATCCGGATAGATTGGTACACATGTTGCTTGCTCATTGTATGAGGATGGTTGATCTCATGAGTGTGGAGATACTAAAGCAAGTATGTAAGTGCTTATTAGAGAATAAGTTCACTGAACATTGCTCGCTAAGGATTACCTAATGTAGTTTTACTAGCCTGTCAATAGGAATTCCAGTAGTGATACTAGTACAAGTGATCCTTAGACTTGAGATAATCATAGTATCTTGTGTTTGATGAGTTATACTTTGACATGTCCCTTAAGACCCTTAGGGTATATCAAAGGGTATGCATGGGTGTAATAAGTTGTACATGGAGATAATGTGTAACACCGTAACACCCCCAAATCTAGGTACTCGAATTTCCCACGGAATTGGTGTTCAATCATTAAAATAAATAGCATCTAACAACCCATAAATAAATAAACTCATAAATAAAATAGAAATCCTCCTAATAAAGGGTTACAACAGCTTAACAAATCAATCCCAGGTCATCTAACTTTAATACATCAATGCGGAAACTTCATAAACAAATAAGTCTTAAACATAACATCATAAATCTTAACAATATCATTCTCAAATAATAATAAACAAGTCTTCGTCACTTGCTTGCTTTGCCTTTGCCCTTACTAGTGGATGACTTATTAACTCTTTCAACCTTAGCTATAATGCATTATGCAAGAGTGAGCAACAATTGCCCACAAGTTTAACAACAGTAATAATAATAACATGTGAATAAATAATGGGTACTGAACAAAAGATAGCTCGGTTTTTGAATCAATATTAGAACATGAATCAAAAGTACATCTGAGGGTCACTAGACCATGAACTATATCCCAGGTTATCAAGTATTTCTACTTTAAGCCTTTAACAATAAAAAACTATATTGACCTTACTTCTCGTACTTAGGGAGGTCAGCCCTTAGTACCATGTATGTGCACAACATCTTAACGCTATCGCGTAATAAAATCTCATGTAACAGGGTTGTTCATCTCAGCTTTGACATTAGAGTCCGCACCAAAGGAAGTTTGGTTTGGATTGATCTCAAGGGTAATTTAGAGTTTATTAATCATCAACTAAGGATTAGTTGAATCAATAAGGATTCACTATCTATTCAAGGTTTTAATGCAATATTGAAATCAATATTCAAATCAAAAATTAAATCTCAACTCTATACAATTGAATGAACATTGTATAACAAGAGTAATACTTCAAAAGAATTAGAACATTTCATTTGGAATCATGAAATTAAATGATTAAGCTCTGAACAATTCGAAATAAGAATATGAAGCTTGCTCAACAATAATAAAGTTTAAGAACTTACTCAATGAAAGTTTAGAAATAGAAAACTTGCTCAATCATAACATAATATAGAATAAGAACTTGCTCAATGTAAGATTAGGGTTTGGAACCTTGTTCAAAGAAAGTTTAGGGTTAGAAAACTTGCAAATTCGTAATTAAGATAGGGTAAGGAACTTGCTCAACGTAAGAGTAGGGTTCAGAAACTTGCCTCGTGCATAGATTACAAGTTTACTATTCACTTTCATCAATTTAATCCTACATGCCATTTACATTCACAATACCAGTTAATTATAACATAACCGGCATCATAAGTACATCCTCTTTTGTCTAAACTCTGATTATGATTATATTAATCAAATCACAACGTTAGTTTTCATACATTATTAGACTTCACGAACGACGAGTTAACTACGCATTCGACATATTATTTAAACACGTAAGAACATCATTGACATGTTAAGAATCTTTTTGAACATCACATTATATGTTTATTACATTTTCATGTTCATTAAATTGGGTTTAAATCACATTATCTGGACTTGAACAATTAAATAAAATTTTCTAGGCAATTTTGCTAAGTGGCGATGCAGCGCCCCAGATTGAACTAGAATCTGGCGCTGCCATGCGACCAGGCGCTGCCACGCACCAACTAAGCCTACAACTGGCGCTGCAGCTCTGTCTCAGCATTGTGGCATGCCATTTATACTGGGGACAGGTGCTGCAGCACTGTGGCGCTGTAGCACGCAGACAAGCCTGCTAAGCGATGCTACAGCGCTGTGATGCAGTTTCTGTTTTTGCAGTTCACGAAGAACACAGAACAGGGCCAAATTAGGCCAAAACTTCACTCAAACAACGATTTCAATATTACCTATATACTATAAACTTAACAGAAATATTTTATAACATTCTTAGCACGCTTTTAACAACTTAAGTCACATAAATAACAAGATTTAAAGCCATAATTTGATGTTTTTGTGAAAAACTTCATTTTTGACATTCTTAACGAAGTCAACTACTACGAACTCGTTTTTCAAACAAATCAGTCTATACAAGTTTCGTTCTTTTTGTTTTTACGTGTATAAACATAATCACCCATCAAATTATCATTTAACATACAATTTAGGCATCAATTTTTGTACATATAGGCCATATTCAAATATTTATCTCTCTGTAACTTCAAAACTCTAATTTAAACATAATTTCATGGATTAATTACTCTAAAATCGTTTATAAACATCATATAGCATATTATGCATACATATTAACAATTATAATCAATTTCTCAACAACTTGGTCATAAAAACTCAATTACAGATAACTAAAATACTATTTTCACTGTAAACTTAAAACTCAAGTCTAAAGTGTGATTTCATGGATTTGATCGTTCTAAATCACATACAAGTCATGTAAAACATGTTATAGACATATATAACATCATATATTTAACAATCATCCATAAAAATTCAATTACAGGAAGTTAAAAATTGATTTTCATGAAAACTTTTAAGAATGTAAATAAAAAGTTGAGATCAAGGGATTATCCTTGATTTCTCTGTTTAGATACACAATGATGATAAGAACCTCTTTAATTCTCCAAACTTCTTATTATTCAATCTCACTGACTCTCAAATTTTTCTCTTTTCTCTCTGAATTGAATTCTCAGAATTTAACCATGTAATATGTATAATATAACCGGTGCGTACATGGGTAGGGTTAAGAGAAGTATGGCCTTAACTGCTCTTATGTCCTCAAGGCCATGTTTGATTAACTTATTTAATTCCCTTTCTAATTTATTTTAGTTAACTTATTTATTATATAGTTTATTTGTCACACTTTAATTAATCAAATTTTAATATTTAAATTCAATTAAACTAAAGCCAATATTACCTATTAAATCACATCCTCACATAATTAAAATTCTCATTTATTAAATATAACATATAATTTATATTCTCATTTATTATTTATAACAAATCAATAAATCTCTAATTAATTATTAAATTAATTGGAACAACATTAAAATTATTTAATAACTCATTTAATTTAATTATCCCAATTAAATTCACACTATGAATTATAAAATTATTCCACATTAATTTAATCAATGTAACACATTTAATTAAATTAATCTACCACGATTTCATCAAATATTAATTTAACTCAATAAATAAATTAATAAAATATTTATTTAATTCATTAAATATTTAAAAATTAATTACAAAATTCTCATTCATCACATTTTTCCCCCCTTGAAAGGATTTTGTCTCTAAAATCACGATTAACTTAATTCGTCTCGTTACATAATGAATGATCAACAAAGAATCTACCAATTCTAAAAAAAAAGGAGAGAATGTCCTATGTGATTCGATAAATGACAACCCACTAGTCCATGCCCAATGCATAATGAAATTAGAAAAGAGTTTCTAATTTGCATTATTTGGATTTATGCATTTGAGAATCGAAATACATATAATTAAATAAAATAAGACTTGACAGTAATTTCATGTCTTATATTTAATTGGGACATTGTATGGTGGAAGTATTGAATTGTACAGTAATTATTTACTCAAGGGTTCTTTTATGATTAATGTTAAAATTTATATTATCTAGAAAGTCGTTGATCGCTAAGGAAGCTTGTCCTTATTGTAGAATAAATGTTATTTATTTAAGTAAATTAAATAGTTTAATTTATTTATTTAAATAAGATTAGAATTGTTCTAATTGATTTATTAGTAACAGGTTTAATATGTAGAACCTAAAGGGTCACACCATAAAAGGAAGAATATTTATTTAAGAAGTAAATGACATAATCGTAATAATAAATTAAGTGTATTTAATTTAATCTATGATGATAAAATAAATTAAATAGCTTAATATTTATTATTTAATATTTGGGAAATATTAAATATAAATTAATAAGACGAGTCTTATTAATATTATTATTAGTTTAATTTCTAAAGGAGTTTGGGAATTAATTAATAAATGTACTCTCATATATTCCTAATAAGATTAGGAGACTAATTAATTAAAAGAGTTTAATTAATTATTCCTAATAAGATTAGGAAGCCTAATTAATTAAAAAGAGTTTAATTAATTAAAATAAAAACCTATTCATAAATTTTTTTAGGAGGGTTGCCTACATGTATATATAATATGAGTCTTATTTTGATTTAGTGTGAATGATACTTCCAAGAGTTGGGAAAGTACTTACATATTCTATAGAGATAGAATTAGGGTTTTGTCAAACACTCATCTTCTTGAATATTTATTCTTTCTTTATGGATCACCTCTAGAGGCCAAATACTTGGGTGGCTAATATTGATCAAAGGAAGGAATCAAATTAAAAATCCGGTGGATTTAAGTTGAACGAAAAAAGATTTGGAGGTGAACTCGTACCTGAGGAAACTAGTTTCTATAAGGGTATGAATCTGATCTCCATCTCTTTTCATCTAATTAATAATAATGTTAAAGGAAGATTCGGGTATATGATTTATAAAATTTTAAAACTTTGATTTTTCACACTTTCGCTCTATGTATGTAATTTGTTACATGTTTATGGATATTACAAACCTAACAAAAGGTTCAAATTTTGAAGTTTTAGAACCGGTTAAGGGCTAGATCTGACTTGATCTAGTGAAAAGATTTGATCTTTAACTATATAAAATTAAAATATTCGGTAAAATATATAGATCTATAGATAAACAACCAATTTATGTATAAAGATTGACACTTTAAACAGATCTAAGCACTATACTTAAAAAGATTTGGTAGATCTAATAGATTTACAATGAAATGCACAAAAGATTCAACTTTTCACCTTGGGGAATGAAGAACAAGCTTCTTTTTGACTTAGATCTAGTATTAGATCTAATACTACATCTAACTTGAATCTAATTATTTTTTAAACCAAATTCGAGCTCCTCTCTCTAGAAATGTATTTCTCTCTAAAAATGAGCTCTCCATTTGCAAATGAGCTGATCTCGTCCATTTATAGGCATTTTAGGACAACCTCCATTGCACCTGCAGCTGGGCCCCAGTGGGTCCCACAATCTCAAAATTTGTTCATTCAGTCGTTGCGCGATTTAGTGAAACGTCTGTATCTTTCAATCTGAGAATAGTTCGGAGACGTGACATACCATTCCAGAAAGCTCTTTTCGAAGGCTACATAATGACATCAAGCTTGACTATTTTCGAATCCAAGAAGATGAAGCAAACAATAGAAAGGTATCTTCAATTATTCGTGGGCAGTCAGGTGGTTTGCCATGGGTAATTTATAGCTCAGGGATTGCTGCAGTGGTTTCTTATGATCTCATCCTCAGCTTTGTGATCCTTGGTTGAACATGTTGTTGTTGTGGCAAAATTACACTTTTTCCCTCCCACGTGATTGTCGTCGGGGTGAAATCACATTTTTGCCCTCCTGCAGGGTTAGTACAAGGAAAGCGAAATTTTGTGTCTACATTAGATATGTATGATCAATTTTCAAGGGCCAATTTTGAAAAAGAAAATTGATATATTTTTAAATTTTTTTAATAATGAAATAATTCAAATTAAAAACTGGAATATTTAAAAATGACAATTTGTTATAAAAGGTGAAAAAAAATATAGTAAAAAGAATTAAAATAATAATTTATTTAAATAGATAACAGATAATTATGAAAATGGTTAATCGTTAAATATGATAGATTTAAGCTATATTTGGCAATTAATTTCAAGCATTGTATTGGAATTAAATGCTAATTTTAATTTATATTATTAGATATGTATGGTCAATTTTAATTTTAAATATTAAATTTTAGTTGTCAAACAAATAAGGTGGACTTGTTTTTATATGGAAAGCTAGTGAGTACATGTATTTTACTTTTTATAATTATTGAGTTAATAAACTAAAGTAAATTTTATATATAATAAAGCGTAATTATTTGGTAAAATGTGAACTGAATTTATTATTTACTAGCAAACAATCAATCCTTATATATAAAGGCAGTAAGACCGATCCTTCTAATTTGAAAATTAGGTGAGTCAACTCACTTAATTGAAAATCAGCTAACTTCCAATTTGAAAATCAGGGTGAGTGAACTCAATTAAATGTAGATTAAAAATTAAATCGATCTCGGGATAACTCACAATTGCTCCGATCGATCTTCCAATTCGACTTTTCCCTGTTCTGTTTCCCTTCTTCCTTAAATTTAATTGTCTCTTCATCTCTCTCCCTCTCTTAACCTCATTTTTCCACCTCGACAAAAACTCGCAAACCATTTTGTACAAAAAGGTAAAATATATCCCTACATTTCCTTTTTCTTGCATCTAAAATCGCACCAGATCTCATGGTACGTTCTATTTTCAATTCAATTGTTCTCTGTTCTAGGGTTTTTTGATTGGTTTTAGAATCGTTTCTTCATATCTTCTTTAATCGTATGTTTGTCATTGTTCATCAAACTCATCCATATTTTCATCAATTTTTGAAACTTCTATAAGATTTTCATTATGCTATGTTTTTACTTGGTATAACATATACGACATAATTCTTCATCATTCTTCTTGGGTTTGAGCTCAGTTACTCATCTAGATTTGTGGGTATTTGGGTACTGATAATATTACTCGATTTTGTATGATTTTAAGCTCAAGAACATCTTTGTTTTGATGTTTGAATAGTTTTTTGATATGGGTGTGTGCTTCTTACATGGAGTAATATATGTTGTTAATCAAAATCTTTTTTATTGATCATGTATTTGAATATATGATATTTCTCCAAACTTTTTCTAAATTGACATTTGCATTGAATAAGCCTCTAATTCTGATTCAAATTAGGAATTTTATTTATTTATTTATTTTTCTTTATACATGTTTTGAGTTTTTGGGATAATGTTGAGGAAGAGGACCAAATCACACCCAAAAGATCAACACATGGGTATTCTGGGGTCTGATGTTGTTTCAGACTCTCAGTTTTATTTCGATAATGTTTTAATTATATATGGCTTGAATAAAGCCTTTTAGTTTTTGTATAGTACACAAAAAGTTTTTATCCTTTTTTCATTTAATTATTGATGAATTTGAATTAATGTGATTCAACTAACGTTTCAAGTAATGTAGATCTGAAAAGATTTTATTTAGATTTTGATTTATTTATTTTATTTGGAAATAGATGAAAAGAAATATAAATGACAAACAAGAAGATCAGATAGTAAGACTCAAAGAGGTTGAATGAGCATTTAAAGAGGATTTCTGGCTGTGAAATGGCCATTAAGTTGGCTCAAGCAAGTGTTGTTTTAAAGATTTTTAGCTTCATTTTTCTGTATGTTTCTAATTTCTTTCATGAAATCAGTTTTTAGCATGTACATATACATTTAACTGTTATCTAGCACATATACATTGAATTGTTAGCTATGATTTTATGGATGTGATAACAGCACTATGGATTTGACTTGGCTTTTTTTAGCTCAATGTTTAGATTTTTTTTATTTCTTTGATTTAAAACTAAATTTGTCTATTAATACAACATATACTTTATTCATTATGGCTTGGAATTTTTAAGAACTCTATAGTTTATTCTTTAGATACATGATCATAAAACATCATAACATAACATTTATTTTCCCGAATCTTTGAACATGGCGACTATTGCATATGATTAAAAGTTCAGTATACATGTGTATAATTGTTTACTGGAATATAACATGTACTTTTATTGGAGAAACATAATGTGACGCCCTCAAAATAGGTATACAACACCCATTCTGAGTCGTCAAAATACATGGTACAGAAACAACTACAACTTTATTAATACAACATAAAAACTGTCAGTTTAAATACAAATATTGTCATCTAGACAATATCCACACTCAAATAAGTCCTCATTATAATTATTGATATATTATTTTACAAAAATGGTGAGGACTACTAAAACAACTTTCTAGAACCTTCATTCCATACCCCGACTAGTACTCGCTACATTCTCGCCTCCTAAGAAGAAAAATGGAACAAAAAGGAAAAGGGTGAGCTCAACTAGCCCAGTAAAGAATATTATGACTAAGTTAATATAGAACAAATTATTTTTAGTCTTCAACAGGGAAAATTTAATAGAATACAATAGACAACAAGTTTTAAATCAATATTCGCAGCGGAAATAATAATTCATTAGAAGAGTTAAGTAGAGAATGAAATCTACTATCTTCTATATATGAATTTAAAAGTTCATCGTCGATATTTTATCCTTGTAACATCAATCAATATATATCTAGAATCAAATATTTATCTTTGCACTACAGGCCAAAGATATTCATCAATTGGTCATGTTCATCTCAACACCTGTTCATCTTTATACTACGGGCCAAAGATATTCATCAGAAATCATTCATCTTTGCACTACAGGCCAAAGATATACAGTAATATCATCATTTAGGACTGAGGATGATGAAAAATATTTTAAAGGAAACGAATCCAGTGAAACAAAATTACAAATATTAAGGATTCGTATTTCGATTTATCCATGTCCAAAAATACCTCATAAGTAATCATAGTGGAGTAAAATTCAAGAATAATTAAAACATTGATACAATCAAAGCTAGTATCCATAATAGATATTCAAAGCTAGTATCCATAATAGATATTTTGGACGAAAAACAAAAATTTAATTTTTCTGTGAATAGTGTCGTATTAGTGAATAGTGTCGTATACGTGAATAGTACCGTATACGTGAATAGTAATCTCGACACAAAAAAGTTCTAAATTTAATAAAAATTCAGATCAATATTTCGACATAATGATATTGGAAGAAATAATATCATTTATATAAAAAAAATATCTCTTATCTCGAAAAGACAGTACTTCTGACTGGAATACTGGATATAGAGCTGAAGGGAACTTGCACCGTATAACAACACCCAAAGTTTTAAAACACTCACAAGAATACGCTCGATAATATAGAGAGAGAAAGAGTGAGAAAACTTTAGTTTTTGGTGTGATTTTCAATTCTATCCTAAACACCCTATTTATAGGAAAATGCTTAGAACACCAAAGCAGAAAATTTAATAAAATATTAATATATATTTATTAAATTCTTACGCACACACAATCTGATTCAAATCAGCCACCACACCTCACCTAAATAAAAAAAATGTTTTTCTTATAAAAAATATTTAAAACTTTAAAAATCAATTATTTCGGAACTTCAATAATTCATAATAAATAGCCCTTTTGTCAGAAAAATTCAAACCACATGTCGTTTTCATAAGAAATTTCATTATCTATAACTTTGTAGAAGAAAGTTTTCCTAAATTTCAAACAGAAATTGGCCGAAATCCACAAACGGGCGATTCTACAGGCTATAATCAAATTTCAGTCAAGAAATGGGCCCACAGACGTTTAACATGTTTTAAACAACTTTTGTAACAAAAATACTTTTCCTCCTCATATACTCATATATCCTACATTCATTATAAAAATATCATCATTATTATATTATATTAATATAATAAAATATTATTTTATTAGAAAAGATAAAATATCGAGTTTCAACAATTGTCACTTTAAAAAAATTTCTCCATCTATATCTACATAAAATGAATATTTTTCCCATCATATAATTCAATAATTACTACGTTGATATTTTATATTATTGTTGTTTCAATAATTATCGCTGCACAGTATGGTCCATTATCAGATCAATAATTCATATTATTTGAATAATATTATTAGATAACATTATTGGAAATGTCTAAAAAGTTATGTCTAAGGAGAGGTTTGGTCATCTAATTGCGCGCCAATAAGGAGAAATCTTTATTGGAAAGCCCCCTCTTTCCTGGGAACTGCCTGGTTGTCAATATTATGATTCGGTAATATTATTTGTGAATAATTAATCCCTCTTTCCTGGGAACTGCCTGGTTGTCAGTATTGTGATTCGGTATTAATTATTCACAAATAATATTACCGAATCACAATACTGACAACCAGGCAATTCCCATGAAAGAGGGGGCTTTTCAATAAGAATTTCTCCTTACTAGCGCGCAATTAGATGACCAAACCTCTTCTTAGACAGAACTTTCTAGACATTGTCAATAATGTTATCTAATAATATTATTTAGATAATATGAATTATTGCTTCGATAATGGGAAATACTGTGTAGTGACAATTATTGAAACAACAGTAATATAAAATATCAACACAATAATTATTGAATTAATAAAATGCTGAACAGTAATTATTGTAACAATTATTGAGTAGTTCCGTCTTATGTAAGAATAAATAATTGGTGCAATACCGTGTGCTACTGTGCAACAATGCGTATTACTGTGTTTTAATCACCAGGTATTCCAACAGTATTAACGGTAACAACTACGCCGTTATTTATAAACAACTTATACTTGTCGTTTTTTTCATCCAATCTCTTTCCGTTATGGGGCCCACAAAAGACTGCGCCGTCGTACGAATATTCCCCGACAGGAAGAATATTCCACGACCAAACGAATATTCCCCGACAACAATGAATATTTTATAACCACTTGCTTATTTAAAATATTTGCGCATTTTACCCATAACTAACCTCATTAATCAATTCAGCCCTTACTGTTTCAAAATAATAAATAGAGGAATTTAAATTTTATTTATTAATAATTTGGGGTCTTACACATAAGGGTTTACTTTCTTGCATATTAAATTTGAATGATGTTAAACTCATCTTTTCAACATTAGAATAGTGTTTACTGAATTTGTCATGCAATGAGATAACATAATAGAAATTTTCTTAAGTTTAGAGTTCTAATTACCATAATTCTTTTTAATTGTTTGCTTCATGTATAATAAGAACTACATTTAGTTTAGGAAAATATCACATATTTCATTTACAATCTCCCTACCAAAGTAAAACAATTCTAATTATTTATGTTTTCAGTTAAATTTTAGGACATTATTTTGAATAACATTAATGACTAATTGTTAAGTCTTTAATAATACTTTTGATGATATAGGAGACGAACTCGAACTATACTCAATCTTGAATCAAGTTAGAATTATTAATCATATCATGTAAATTTATAAGTAGGACAATTATATTCTTCTTTTCTTATGAGACAATTATATTATGCTATGTTTTTACTTGGTATAATATATACGGTTTTCATTATCAATTTTAGATTGGCATATGCTATTGTTCCCTTATTCAATTATAGACTTATAGTAGTCTGAATTGTGCTCTTTGATATCGACTTAGATACCCTGCTTTGTGGTAAATGACTTGATAATAAACTAAACTTATCAATGTTGCACCTACATGCACACTGTGAGGAGTTTTATCCACCTTCATTCCATAATAAATCACCTTCTTTTTTTTCTTCCAAAAAAAGAAGGATTGTTTTTGGCATGAATTTTAAGTTCTGCTGAAAGTGCATAAATATATTATGAATATAGTTGGAAAAAAAAAACATGTAAGCATTTTATGAATACAAAAATATATTTAAATGCTATGTGTGAATATGTTTTCAGCTGTCTGTGTTAAAACAGTAATAAAAAGAAACACTTGCTACTATGGAATGAGTACATTTTAAGAAATTAGTTATGATACCTATGTAATTGAATCTCGATCCCAGTCTCTTCTTGATATGGTTTGGAATTTAATTTGCATAATAATTTGAGAAGAAATGTTAATAGCAGCTACAAAGCTATTATATGGAGGGATTGATGGTTTACCATATTCTCAAAAAAATTGGGTTGCTCTCTTACTTTGGTCTTAAATGATAGATTACTATAATTTGTGTCACATGACAGGAGTATCCTATAAATAGAGATATTCCTGCACAACATAACTCCTCTACACAATGTATTGATATATGTATTGGCATTGTTGCAGAACACTATGAATAGGAGACTGAGAGGCCTGACAAAGAGAAAGGAGAAAAGACGGGCCAAAATAGAATTCTTCTATTCCTTTTGAGGTACACATCATTATATTTCGCGAATACTATTAGTATTTTTCACATATTTATGGTCGATCAATGAAATATAATTTAGATCGAAAATCAAAATAATAAAGACGGTTTCCCTCGCTTTGGGCTCACACCCCAGATATGCAGAATTGCAAGGTAACTTTATATTTGACTTCCAAGATACTTGGGATGTTGAGACCATTTGCTTGACATGGTTGTAATATAAGCTTTTGAGTACTTCTCTAATATGTATGCAAGTCTTAAACTGAAATAGAACAAAATAATACAAAAAAAGAACATATTATAGGATGCTGAGACCATTTACTTGGCATGCATGGCTGTTAATTTTGTGCACATAATTCGCTAAGGTACTTCACACTATTTTTTGTTAATTTAGAGTTATCTGGCATGGTGCATATAAACTATTTGGTGAAATGCTCCAATTAAAAAAATATACTATTGAGTAGTTTGTAGCTTTTCATCTTCTGATTCATCATAGCTCGATTCTTATATGAAATTATTAACTCAGTATCACATAATACCAAGTATAGATTTGTGAATGTTGCTATAAATTTTTTAACTATATAGTGCATGGATATTATAAAAAGTCTCTATGCTTGCAGGTCAGGCTTATGAGATTCTAAATATATATAGGAGAGTTGAACCGTGAGTATGAAAATTGCAAAGTTGTCATGTGGACGTATGAACAATCAATGAAACAACAATAGGAAACAAGGTTTAACATTCACATTGTGCTGCAATCAGGGAAAAATGCAGCTACTTTAACTACATCATACGAACAAATTCGAATCGTTGATGAAATAGTTAACACTACTTTGAAGGAAGCATGTTACAATCGAGGGTTGTTAGACTCAGACAATGAATGACACGTAGCATTAACTGATGCATCAGTTCATCAAATAGGTCAGTAGTATCAAATTCTTGGGGTATTGCTATTTATATTTGGTAGCCTCATATCTTTTGATATATTTACCTTGCACTTTTTGGTGCATTGCTTTGAATGAATAACTCAATTACAAGGAAGCAAATCCAAAAGAAGACCACAAGACCAAAGACGACTTAAATCTTTTAAAGATATAATACCGGCTTAAATCTTTGGAAGATATAATATTGTATTTTTATGCAGTGTTCAAATTTTAGAATGTAAAATGAGTTGTGTTAGATTTGATAGCGTTTGTAATCAATTTTAAGAACGCCCGTGTTAATAAATTATACAATTTATTATTCAAATTAGCTCGTGCAATATTGCACGGGTTATCAGCTAGTATTATCTAAAAACATGAGTAAGCAATTGTAAACAATATGACTTCTGGTATGCTTTAATATACTTTGATTTTATTCTCTCCTTTTATTACTTATCCTTCCGCTCGATCCATTTCATAAGATAAGATAAAGAGTTTTGACGAAGTGGAGTGTTGGAGTAAAGTTATTTAAAATTAATTTAAATATATTATAGTGTTTGATGATTTTTAAGAGTATTCTTATTAAGTAACTTTTTTTTAAATACACTTTTTAAATCTAAACATAAGCTATAAATCCGTCCATCAATTATTAAAGAAAAATCAAAAGTTCATACAATACACTTTTTAAAATAATTTTGTCTTTTACTTTATCAAAAGCACTTTCCAATTTTATTACAATTAAATATTATTCAAAGCCCGGACTTGTAACCTACAGTTTCACATAGTAACATATAGGACATTTAGATGTGTATTATAATTCAAACACCTATCTGTTAGTTTTTGATTTTATGATATTTTGAATGATGACTAATTTAAGTATATTAGACGTGTGCATGGTCTATTATAATATTATTAAATATGCATGGATTATGGTTTACAATGGTTTATAATATTATAATATGCATGAGTTATGGTTATTTATATAACAACCTATATTTGCATGTATATTGATTACTAATATCTTTAGTTGGTAAGTTGGAATGGTTTAAAATTCTTTCAAATTTGAATTGGAGTTTATTAAGGAAGATTTGAATTGAAATTTATTAAGGAAGATTTGAATTGGAGTTTATTAATGAAGGTTGGTATTCTAAGAAATCTGATTTGGTTTTAAAATGTTCATCTATTAAGGAAACAGGTATTAATAAATCCTATCAATCTCCTTTAATCAAGTATGGATAAAGATTTATATTTATGACTCCTGATATTGTGAGATTCTTTATAGCTGACATGGAATATATATATCTTGAATAAATTAGTTTATTGGAATCATTTATTTTCAACTGGACTAATCATTTGTGCTATTAAATATATTATTCCTGTTATGTATATAGATCTTGGATAAATTAGTTTGTTAGAATTATGTGATCCAACTGGACTAATCTTGTATGACAACTTATTTTATTTGGACTCTTATTATATCCTTGATTTACCAAATCTGTTGGTCTCTTTAAATGCTAAAATTATGGGGTATACCAACTGTGATATGAGTTTTCTATTCTATCTTATGTTCATATCCGTTGGTCAATATTAGTAGCTTTAATTATGGGATTTAAATCATATGATTTCTTGCTATGAGATTTAAATCATCTAGTTTGTTGCTAACTAGTTTTATAGCCGTTGGGTATCTTTTTATATATAGTCTTATTTTCACGGCTAAGGTGGTAGAGATACAAGAAGCTAATTCACGTTGCTATACAGAGAAGAATCCTATTGAGAGCTTTCATTGTTTTTTTTCCAGCTATTCATTGTACTGTCTATAATTCTTTGTGGCTAGAAAATAAGAAGTCTATTGTAATTTCTTATATCATATTCAAAGTTCAAATCTTGTTTGGCTTGATCGATCCAGTAGTGGATAGGGTATGTTCAAAGAGAGCTTTCAAGGTTGCAGAGGTGCAAAGGTCTCAGTGGTGAGAAAGGTTGCAGAGGTGTAAAGGGGACAAAGGTGTCCATCAGTAGAAGGCTTCTTTGAAACAGGGAGTTCTTTTTATTGTATTTAATTGAATATTAAGTTTAATAAAAAGAATCTCCAATCCTAGTTGGGATTGGATGTGGATTAGGCCACTAGATTAGAGGATAGGGGCTGAACCACGTAAAAATCTTGGTGTGATTTTTACTTCTGTTTATCTCTTTAATTGTCATTCACGTTTTGCACTTTTTGTTATTCACGCCACTAATCCAGACACTAAAGCAGACAGGTCTAGTTGTCTGATAATAAGAAACGAAGAATATAAACTAAAGCATACACTAAAGCAGACAGGTGTAGCTGTCTGAATTATACCTGTTGTAGAAAATTTTAAAAAGTTTTCATCGTTTATCACTTTTAGCTTAAACACCTATTCACCCCCCCCCTCTAGGTGTGCATATACACAGAATTACATTTGGTATCAGAGCAAGGCTCTACTAATATTGATCGTTGCAGGACGTAGGGGAAGATCCTATGGCACACCTAAACTTTCAAGAAGGTCAGTCCACAAGTAGGCCACCGCTGTTGTTTGGAAGTGAGAACTTCAACTTTTGGAAGTTCAGAATGAAGATCTTTCTGAACCGTGACCCATGGGAATGGTGGGTAGTCGAAAATGGACCAGTCATTCCGCGACATGATGATGGCAAACCAAAGAATCTCATGGAAATGGACTCAAATGAATTGTATATGGTATCTTATAATTCTAAGGCCATGAATACACTTTTAAGTGGCATGGTTCAGTCAGAGATAGATAAAGTATCATCTTGTACTATGGCTAAGGAAATTTGGGACACAGTCATCATGAGCTATGAAGGTACTACTAAAGTGAAGGAGGTCAAGCTGAGCATGTTAATGCATTAATATGAACTATTCAAATTGGAGAAAAATGAATCAATTAGAGATGCCCAAGCAAGATTTCTTACTCTAATGAATTCTCTAAGCATGATTGGACGAAAGATTGATCAAAAGGAAATCAACCGAAAGCTTCTCAGAGTCATGCCAAAGCGATTCGCTCCAAAGGTTACTACACTTCAAGACTCGGTCACAATTAGCACAATGGAAACTCTTACCTTATTTGGAGAACTTGATGAGTTTGAAAACCAATTAAAATTATACGATGAAGAAGATGAGGCACCTAAGAAGAAAACCTTGGCTCTACAAGCTGAAAGCTACATAAAAGGCAATAATGAAGATTTTGATGAAGAAATTGAAATTCTCTCAAGAAAACTCGAGAGATTACTTCAAAGAAAGAAATAAAGGAAGAATCAAGAAGGCATCTCAACTCGAAGGAGCAAGTCCAAAACAGAACAAGATGAAGAAATTGGCCAATTATGTTTCATGGGACTAGAAGACGATGATCAACTTGAGGTAACGAATTTTTATGAAAATTTTGAAATATCTACATCTGATTATCTTGCTTTACAAAATGAAAATCAAAGGCTTAAAAAGAAAACTGCTTATTTTAAGAACTATGTAAATGAGCTAATGAATGAAGTTGAGTCACTTATTGAAGAAAGAAAAGAAAATGAATATCTTAAAAATGAAAATCAAAGTTTAAAAGAAAAATTGAAAATGAGAGATGTATGTATAGATGCTTTTAATGATGGAAAAATTATGAATATGCCACATGATGATAATGTAATAAATGCAGAAATAGCATCTTTAAAAAATGATCTTGCTAAATTTGTGCAAGGAGAAGAGAACCTAAATGTTATGTTAGGGGCACAAAGGTCCAGTCTTGATAAACAAGGGATTGGGTATAATCCTATTAAAAATGTGAAAAATAGGACTAATAATAATATTAGAATGATTAATAGTAAATCAAGGCATAAACCACTTTATTGTTCACCGTTTGTTACTTGTAAAAAATGTGGTTTTAAAGGTCATTTTGATTCTAATAGTAATAAAATTAGAATAAAACAAATTTGAGTAAAGAAATGTGATTTATATGCTACTAACCCAAATGGACCCAAGAAAATTTGGGTACCAAAAAGATAGAGACTATTTGTTTGTAGGTGTCTCAAGATCAAAAAGGAGATGGATGATTCTTTACTTTGAGAGAGTAAGTTACCTATAAATTATTTGGCGGAATCTGTAAGTACCTCATGTTGTTTTTTAAATAGAGTTTTAATTAGATATATTATTATAAAAACTCTATGGATTTCGTATTACAAGGGTTCATAACATCATTTATTATGTCAAATACTCCATATTTAATAAACATGCCAATCTTGATAAAAGGTTGATATATAGGTAACAAATTACAAAAGTATGATTATATTGTTTACTTGCTAAATGTGATTTTGTTATAACCTTGGTCTATTATCATTCTTTTTGCTTATTTTTTTAATTTTGCAAATGGGGTGAGATAACTATCTTCAACTTAATTGATATGAATTATTTTTTGTTGATGACAAAGGGGGAGAGATATAACTTGATGATTTATTTTTTTTTGATAATGACAAAGGGGGAGAGATATTTGGGTATATTTAAATTGACTTGAATTGGTGTTCATGGTGATATTGAGATGCTATATTAAGCTAGAATATGTAATGATGGTTATTTGGATAAAGTCATTTGCTTTTGGTCCTTGATATACATAAATTTAGGGGGAGCCATATAATTAGGGGGAGCATGTTGGTGCGTAAATTGTCATCATTAAAAAGGGGGAGAATGTTAGTTTTTGATTTTTTGATATTTTGAATGATGACTAATTTAAGTATATTAGATGTGTGCATGGTCTATTATAATATTATTAAATATGCATGGATTATGATTTACAATGGTTTATAATATTATAATATGCATGAGTTATGGTTATTTATATAACAACCTATATTTGCATGTTTATTGATTACTGATATCTTTAGTTGGTAAGTTGGAATGGTTTAAAATTCTTTCAAATTTGAATTGGAGTTTTTTAAGGAAGATTTGAATTGAAATTTATTAAGGAAGATTTGAATTGGAGTTTATTAATGAAGGTTGGTATTCTAAGAAATCTGATTTGGTTTTAAAATGTCCATCTATTAAGGAAACATGTATTAACAAATCCTATCAATCTCCTTTAATCAAGTATGGATAAAGATTTATATTTATGACTCCTGATATTGTGAGATTCTTTATAGCTAACAAGGAATATATATATCTTGAATAAATCAGTTTATTGGAATCATGTATTTTCAACTGGACTAATCATTTGTGCTATTAAATATATTATTCCCGTTATGTATATAGATCTTGGATAAATCAGTTTGTTAGAATTATGTGATCCAACTGGACTAATCTTGTATGACAACTTATTTTATTTGGACTCTTATTATATCCTTGATTTACCAAATATGTTGGTCTCTTTAAATGCTAAAATCATGGGGTATACCAACTGTGATATGAGTTTTCTATTCTATCTTATGTTCATATCCGTTGGTCAATATTAGTAGCTTTAATTATGGGATTTAAATCATATAATTTCTTGCTATGAGATTTAAATCATCTAGTTTGTTGCTAACTAGTTTTATAGCCGTTGGGTATCTTTTTATATATAGTCTTATTTTCACGGCTAAGGTGGTAGAGATATAATAAGCTAATTCACGTTGCTATACAGAGAAGAATCCTATTCAGAGCTTTCATTATTTTTTCCCAGCTATTCATTGTACTGTCTATAATTCTTTGTGGCTGGAAAATAAGAAGTCTATTGTAATTTCTTATATCATATTCAAAGTTTAAAGCTTGTTTGGCTTGATCGATCCAGTAGTGGATAGGGTCTGTTCAAAGAGAGCTTTCAAGGTTGCAGAGGTGCAAAGGTCTCAGTGGTGAGAAAGGTTGCAGAGGTGCAAAGGGGGCAGAGGTGTCCATCAGTAGAAGGCTACTTTGAAACAGGGAGTTCTTTTTATTGTATTTAATTGAATATTAAGTTTAGTAAAAAGAGTCTCCGATCCTAGTTGGGATTGGACATGGATTAGGCCACTAGATTAGAGGATAGGGGCTGAACCACGTAAAAATCTTGGTGTGATTTTTACTTCTGTTTATCTCTTTAATTGTCATTCACGTTTTGCACTTTTTGTTATTCACGCCACTAATCCAGACACTAAAGCAGACAGATCTAGCTGTCTGATAATAAGAAACGAAGAACATAAACTAAAGCAGACAGGCGTAGTTGTCTGAATTATACCTGTTGCAGAAAATTTTAAAAAGTTTTTATCGTTTATCACTTTTAGCTTAAACACATATTCACCCCCCCTCTAGGTGTGCATATACACAGAATTACACTATCATTAATACTTTCAATCATAATCTTTTAGATGAATTTGTGGCAAATTAAAATGACCTAAAAAAATATTATTGAGACAATGCATTGAATTTTATTATGTTATGATTTGATTCGAACTTAAAGTTTTGACCTGAATCACTACAAAAAATCATGTCATAGTCGACAAGACCATTGTCGACGGGAGCCAGGCCGTCGAGATTGACCTCACTAGCGACGACACAGCCATCACTAATGACTCATGTCGGTAGTGACTCCCTAAATCTCATACGCGTCAAGTTTACCATTACGCGCACGCGCCAAAAGTGAGGGTCAGCGAGACAAAGGCCATTGGCGACAATCGATGCCGTCGAGATTGAGTCATTCTCGACGGGCTCACTATCGACGAGCATCTCCGTCGAAAATAACGTTTTATTTAATCCCCAAATTTTAGTTTATCTTCTCTCTCCTTTCTTTTTTTCTCCCGCTAGACTTTTCCTTCCCTCTCTTCCTATCGCCGTCGCCTTGCCCTACTTCACCGTCACCATCTCCATCGCCTTCGATCTCCTCATCAGCGTCCATCCCCCTCTCTTTCCTCACCATTCGGCCTTCTCTCTCATTGTCTGGCATTCCCTCTCATTGTCTGACCACTGTTCTCTTTCTTTTCTCTTTTCGCCCTCTCCTCTTTGATTCTCCATTTCTCAAGCTTCAATTAGTAAGTTAAACTTACATATTCTTAGGCTTTAATTTGTAAGTTTCAATGTTCTTAAGTTAGGGCTTAATTTATGTTTTCTATAATATGTAAATTTTATTTTATTTTGATTTAGGCTGCAGTACATAGCAACAGCTCCGGAGGGCGCTGCTCTCCTCCGGGTAATTAATCTCTTAATTTGTAAGTTTTTGGTGTGATTTTATATATGGTAATGGTGAGATACATTTGATTTTTATGTCCTTTTGTGTTAATAGTTCCATTTTTATTGATAAGTTTTGTGTTAATAGTGAGTATAAATTTGATTTCTTTTACTTTAGCTATATCATACGTATTATTTTGTTGGAATAGTGATATAAATTTGGCAAATGTGACTTGGTGTGGAACAGATAGAATATTGATTTTTGAAGCAAATGTTGTTAATTAAATTTGCATCTATATCTGTGATAATCTTCAATTTTAAAGTTTACGCAGTAATGCTTTTCCAATGGCAGGTTGTTGATTGATCACAATCTGCTTGATTAGACCATTAAATATGTTTAGATATAGGTCCACCAATTTAGTTTGATCTGTTGATTTAGTTTGTTGATATATTGCCCCTCTTATTTCCTTATTTTGGTTCTCATGCTTACTGGTATGGGTCTTAGCTTTTTATGTCAACGAAAATTTACCTGGACCTCAAGTCCAGAACACCTTCTCAAGTCCAGCCAAATCAATCTCTTAAATAGTAAGCTACTTATTAAAATCACACATTTGGAATAGTTTCCCAACCATATTGCCTTATTTTTCTACAAGTTGTAATGTCAAACAAACATGTGCAAGACACCAATTTCTTTTTTTTAAATAACTTTAAGAGCAACTAAGGGTGGAAACAATCAAAATAATCACTTGTCGTTGTAGACATTACCTCAAGGTTTCACAAACAAAAAGGCACAAGACCATTTTCAATATAAGCAAAAAAATGTCGTTAAGACAACTGTTCAAAAAATGGCGGTTCAATTCAAGAATCCACTATTTGTAATGGATGGGAATAAAAGAACAAATGAACATCCAATAGAACCCAAAACTTTAGCTGGAACCTAAAGAATTTCATACTGAGAGTGTCCATTATATACACCCTTCCTGTATGGTTCTCAATAATCTCGTCCTGTCTAGTAAATAAACATGAGCCTATGTATATAATCATATAGTATTTCCACTATTTATGCCAAAAACCGTAAATATGCCTCTCTTAGTCGAGCCTTCTCAGTTCAGAGAAATCTTACAATATTATTCAATCTACGTACAACTTCATCTCTTTTATGGGAGAATATATCAACAGGGGCAGTAACGCAACCAACATTCTCATGCTCATATTTACGATTAACAAAGTCATTCTGTTAATCAAGATAAATCACAACAACTGTAATATCATCATGGAAATGTCATCTGATTCCTTTTTTAATTTTCTTTATGTCCTTGTATCTCATCTCCCTCTTCTTTGTCGCTTCTCGAATGTCAGTTGCTTACAATCTCTTAGTTATCCCCTACAAGTATAACAGAGGGTGTTAGGGAAAATGTATACATACATATTTATTGTGACATTTCAACACATTTATAGTATTTACCCATATTAAGTTAGTTTGCTCAATTCACAAATGCATTATATCACAAATTCACAATAGTTGAAAAAATATATTTTTGCATCTATATTTGCATGCCCTCTCTTGACATACAGACGGACATTAGTTTGTTAAGAAGAGATTTGATTTGATTTTAACTTATTTTATATATGACATATAACATATAGACAGTCCATTCAATTGCAAGCAACTTCTAAATCTTAATTTATTTATTTTTTTCCTATTCAAAGGTGGGTCAAGAAATTTGTCATTATACTTTCATATGTTTAGATTTTCATATAGTTTAGGAAGCTTAGAAACCTGTTTGAGATTCACTTAGTATGAGTGATTCTTAAATAGTCCCTGTTTCAGGACTGTTCCTGTATGTTATGATCTCACTTAGGTCGGTGTTAATGACTTGAGCACGTCTTTATATTTTGAGAATTTTCAGTCAGTAATATCTCTCGATGTTCTTCGGGTGCATATTAAAACTACGATGTGTCAGTCTATTTCGTGTACTTAAAGACCATGGGGAGGTGTTGCCGAAATGTTTGAAAATTTTAAAGATATGTTCAAGTTGTTGGCATCAACGAGGCGACACATCCGGGAATGGGATAGAAGCCTGACCCATTAAAGTGGGAAATGAATTTAGGAAACTTATAAGCTTGCATATACATTAACCTAAAGACTTGATTGTGTTTGCCTAACTTTCCATATATATAGCTGCATGTTGTTCAAGATGTCAGTTGATCGAAGTTGGATGAAATGTAGGGTAGCCACTAATAAGAGTGGGCTTAGCTCTGAGTACCGTAGTGGGGTTGAACAGTTTCTCAATTTTGCATTTGAGCAAGTCATCGGTGATGAAATCAGATGTCCTTATAAGAGGTATGTGAATGAAGTGTGGAAGGAAATGTGTGATGTCATGTGCGACCTATTTGCGTATGGATTCAAGCAGGATTATACCACATGGATCTATCATGGGGAAACCTGGTTGGATGAACATGAATCCGAACCAGAATCCAGAGGTGACGAAACATTTGATTATACTAACATGATAGTCGAAGTTGTTAGTTCATTCTTCGAGGACCTCACTGTAGCCCAAATTAGCCAGAGAGTTGATGGGGACACAGATGCCTCAACGCACGAGGATGAGGATATAGAGGACTGGCTGCAGGCTACAGGGGGACCAAAGAACAGTTGAGTTGTGGGCATTCCATGGGTCCCTGTTAGGTTTGTAATATTCATGAACGCAATCAAATTGCATAAAGTAAGCGAAAGCATGAAAAAACAGAGTTTTAAAATTTTACAAATCATATACCCAGATCATCCTTTATACACAATTATTAATTAAACGTAAAGATAAAGAACAAGAATTATAACCTTGAATATTCGAGCTTCCTCAAGTACAAGTTCACCTCCAATCCTTTTTGCGTTTAACTTGAATCCACCAGGTTTGGTTCCTTCCTTTGATCAATGTTAGCCACCCAAGTGTTTGGCCTCTAAAGGTGATCCACCAAGGAAGAAGAAAGATTCAAAAAGATGGGTGTTTGACAAAATTCTAATTTTTCTATCTCTCATAGAAAAATGTATACTCTCCAATAATTGGAATCACGTCTCTATGATATCTGATATAAGATTCCTCTTATAAAGATATTAGATAACCATTTTTAAAATAATTAAAATAGGATATTATTTAATTAATTAAATTCTTTTAATTAATTAAGCTCCCTAATATTATTAGGGATAATTAATTAAACTCTTTAAATTAATTTAACCTCTTAATCTTATTAGGAATATATGAGGGTACTTTTATCAATTAATTCTCAAACTCCTTTAGGAATTAAATAATAATAGTAATAATAATAATAAGACTCCTCTTATTAATTTATATTTAATATTTTTAAAATATTAAATAATAAATATTAAGCTATTTAATTTATTCTATCACCATAGATTAAATTAAATATACTTAACTTATTATTACAATTATGCCATTAACTTCTTAAATAATTATTCTTCTTTTTATGGTGTGACTCTTTAAGTTCCCCATATTAAACCGGTTATGAATAAATCAATTAGAACAATTCTAATCTTATTTAAATAAATAAATTAAAATATTAATTTATTTAAATAAATAATATTTATTCTACAATAGGGATAAGCTTCCTTAGCGCTTAACGACTTTTCAGGTAATATAGATTTTAATATTAATCATAAAAGAACCTTTGAGTAAATAGTTACCGTACAATTCAATCATTTCACCATACAATGTCCCAATTAAATATAAGACATGGAATTACTATCAAGTCTTATTTTATTTAATTCTATGTATTTCGACTCTTAAATGGACAACTCTAAATAATACAAATTAGAAACTCATTTCTAATTTATCCTGCCTTGGCAAATGACTACTGGGTTGTCATTTATCGAATCACATATGACATTTCTCTTCTTTTACTAGAAGCGGTAGATTCTTTATTAATCATACATTATCTCCATGTATAACTTATTATACCCAAGCATACCTTTTAATATACCCTAAGGGTCTTAAGAAATAAGTCAAAGTATAATTTATCATACACAAAATACTATGATAATCTCAAATCTAATGATCACTTGTACTATTATCACTACAGGAATTCCTATTGACATGCAAGTAAAACTCCATTAGGTATTCCTTAGCGAGTCACGTTTAGTGTACTTATTCTCCAATAAGCACCTACATACTTACTTTAGTGTCTCCACACAAATGATAATGAGATCAATCATCCTCATCCAATGAGCAAACAACGTATGTACCAATCTATCCGGATTTACTAATCCCCAATTTAGTAATCCAACGATTGGGAACTATTTTAGTTTTTAAGTTTTCTAAGAATTTAGATCTCATTAGAATGATCATCATCATTATTCTAAAAACATTGCTTAAAACTATATGTTTATCACATATTATAAAGCAGCATCATTTAGATAATTAAAAGCTTTTAATAAATTAATACTTTTTATTAATAAATGAATAAGATTGTTACAAAGTATATGCTTTATCATCAAACATGATTGGCTTGTGTGCATACTACTTTCAATCTCCCACTTGCACTAAAGTCAATGGCCATGGTATCCCATACACTTTTTCTCTAAGTGACGATTATCCTTCTGTTGGATAAGCTTCAGTAAATGGATATGTAATGTTGTTCTTGAGAGTCCACTATCTCTATAGTGATTTTCTATCTTTCAATGATTCCTATAATCCAATGAAAGTGCCACAACACATGTTTAGATCTAAGATGAGACTTAGGAACTATTCCTAGTTCTGTAATAAATTTTTCATCCAAATAATTAACTTGCAGCTTCATTTATAGCTATATGATTGGTCTTTATCACTAAACCAGTAACTTTTTGCTATTTAAAACTTTTCGAATTCACTGCACCACTTTTCAAGGTAACGCTTTACCTTAAAGTGAATTTTTTGTCGTCTTGGTCTGTTTGAAAAACTTGAGTCTGTTAAGCCTTCTAATTTTAATCCAGACCCACCATAAATATGATCACATATTTAGTGCCGGTTAAGTACTTTAAGATATTTTTCACTATCTTACAGTGATCTTCTCCAGAATATGACCGATCAACATCAGGTCTCGTACATTTCATTGCATACATAATAGTTACTCATGTTATCTCTCTTTTAAGAGTCTATGGGGACTATTAAAAGAGATACACTCTATAGCTCATCAACATGAGACATCTCTTAGAGTTTGTCATGCTAAACGGCTTTAGCATCAAATGAATATGTATTTCTTGGGTTAAGCCTAGTATCCTTTTAAATCAATCTATATAGATTTGTATCCCCAATAACGATACTCTTTCCAAATCATTCGTGGAAGAATTTTTAGACAACTTTATCTTTACTGATTGTAGCATTGGTATGTCATTCCTTGTTTGTAGTATATCAACATATAATACTAGGAATGTCACAACGCTCCCACTGACCCTTTTGTACACACTAGGTTCATTCTTCTTTTTGATAAAATCAAACTCTTTTAATTATCTCATCAAATCGAATGTTCCATTTTTGAGAAGCTTTCTTCAATCTAGTTCTCTAAGTGTCTACAACTCTTACCTCATCGTATGTAACTGGATCATCATCTTTATGATGCGTACCTCATCATCATCATCCATGATAAATCCATACCTCCCAGGTATTTTCGATACTATTCCAGATTTACGATTCGGTTGTGGTACAATAGGACTATCTACAGGTTCCTCTTATTTGATTTATAGTGCTTTGTAGTTCTTGAACTCTTTAAGATTCTATTATCCTCCCACTAGACCCTTCAATGATAAACACCTTTATCTTAGAAGGCATCATGTTTTGCAACAAACACCTTTTGCTAAGTAGGATTATAAAATATATACCATAAACTTACTTTAGGATGTCCCACAAATCTGCACTTGTCAAATCTTGTCCCAAGCTTATCCTTTGAAACCTTTTTTCACATAAGTTGGACAACCTCTTATCTTAACATGCTTAAGATTAGGAATCCTCCCTGTCCATAACTCTTATAGAGTCTTGGGGTCGGATTTTGAGGTTACCGTTTTCGTAGATATGCAACCATTTCTAGGGCATGACCCCAGAAGGATACTGGAATGTTGATAAAATCATCATGGACTGCACCATATCCAACAAAGTACGATTTTTCCTTTCAGATATATCAATCAGTTATTGCATATCAAGAGGTGTCCATTATGTGAAAACCATTTGAGATGATCTAGACACTCATTGCACAAGTATTCCTTCCTTGATCTGATAAAAAAATCCTAATACTTTGCCAATTTGTTTCACTTCTGAATTCTTTGAACCTTTCAAATAATTCTCACTTGTATTTCAGCAAATACACACATTCAAGTCTTTGAATAATTATCTCCTTTTCTTATACGAATTTGTTCAATATGCAAAATTATTTTCACGTAAGTCAAGTATACAAAATACATTAAGTAAAATTCTAGTCCTATACAAAACATTATTATTATAAATAGAACAACAATTGTTCTTAAATATAATACCAAAGATTTTATTGTCCAACAACAAAATGAAAATGATGTTTCTAATGATAACTGGAATACAATAACAACTTATTGACTTAATAGATTTGTCCGTAGGCAATGCTAAACTATAAGTTTCTATGGCTATTGCAGCAACCTTTACTTCATTTTCCACACATAAGATTACTTATCTTTATTTAGCTTTCTACTTCTGCTTGGTCCCTTCATAAATCTATATTTATGATAACCAAAGTTGGTATCCAATACCTAAGTAGAACCTTGACTTAAAGAAAAATTTATTTAAAATCTTGAACAAAATTATATTTGTAACCGAAACTTCACTAAGCTTCTTCTGGTTAGCCTCTGCAAGATACTTCTTGTAGTTTCTTTCTAGTGTCCAAGCTTATTGGAGTGGAAGCAAACTCTTTTGCTATCCGTATCAGTTTTGTTCTTATTATCCTTTGTTTTTACCTTTTTATTTACCTTCTTTGAATCTTTCTTCTTTTTAGAAGATCATTTGGCCTCTACCAATAAGACTTGGTCTTTCTTGATTGAAAAATGACTCTCAACTATTTTTCAACATGTTAAGCGAATCAGCGAACCTGATATCTAGCTTGTTCATATGAAAAATTCACAACAATTATGAAAGGAGTCTGGGAGTGAGTGCAAGATCAAATCTTGGCTCAACTCTCCATCCATGACAAAACCTGTTGTCCTAATTATTCAATCAAATTGATAATGTTTAGGACTTGAGTATGTACTGTAGTGCCTTTGGTCATTCTAGATCGAAGAGCTCCTTAGATATCTGATATCTATTAGTCCTACTTTCCTCACCATCAACTACTTGACGTGTAGGAGTATAGTAGGAGCATCCATAGTTTCATGCTGATGCTAAAGCTCGTTACTCATGGATGCGAGCATGATGCATTGAGCCAACTTTGCATCATCTTGCCACTTTCTAAAAGCGGCAATGTCTTCCTCAGAGGCATTATCTGTAACCATTGCATGCATAGGCCTATTAAAGACATAAGATATCTTTTCAGCCTTGAGAACTATTCTCAAATTTCTTTACCAATCCATTTAATTCGGTCCGGTTAATTAACATCTAATATGTTTTGCAGTGATAGTAATTTAGACATTGTAAAATTCCATAAATGAATTTGTAATTTAACAACATTATATCATACATTCTTTTATTAATTACTAAAATAATTTAGGTCTTATTTTAAATTGGTATCTCCCACTATTTTCATCAAACTATATTACCCTCACTTATATAGTTCGACAAAATCTAATTAAAGATTTGCTAGTGAGAATAAGGATCCCATTTCAAATGTATATAGCCTTGTTGTGACACAACAAATTATATATAAATAAATATGTAGACAACTCTTGTCAATTACATCATCATGTAACTCCTTTTATTTTGCCTCTTAGATTATTTTGATCAAGTAGTGGCACATCCGAATCGAAATTATCTAAGTTAAGTCCAACCTATCACTCTATATATTCAAAAAAGAAAAATATTATCCTTGTGGTGTCACAACAAAATAACATTGTTTAATTTTTTTTATAAGCATCAAATTGATAAAATTAACATCTAAAAAAATTAAGATAAGCCTTGTGGTGACATAACAAACTTATAATAATTAATTGATACTATATTATTTTTTATCATGCTAGAAGGCGACGTTCGATATTCCAAATATCTTTGAACGCTTAGGACTTAATATAAAATCTTTGAGGGTTTGTTGTTAATTTGTCTCATCTTGTTTAGCGCGCGCACACGCGCACACACACACACACACACATATATATAGTATAAGCATGCACATATAGAATACTATATTCTACCCGGATTGATTATAGACTTTATTCTAGTTTGGTTCACTAGAGCCACCAAGTGAACCAAAAGGTCAAACCTAGGGTGTAAGAATTAAACTTAAATATAACTATTACATTTAAATATGGGCTCCATTACAAACGGGTCTTCAAAACGCTCCTTGATCCTTGATCTCCAATTCTTCAAAATTAATTCAAACTATTCCTATTACAAAACTATTTAAAATAAATAGAAACCTTAATCAGTAGTCAAGGGGAAGTACATAGGAGGGAGATAGAATGTAACAATCCAGAATTTTATTTGTAATTTCAAATATTTATTGAATTAAATAAATATTTTTTTAAATGATGTGTTTGTTATTTAGTAGATATTGGTTGGATTATTTATTAGTAAGTAAATAATTCATGAGGTAAATAATTCACGAGTTATGGAAATTAACTTAATTAAGATAAATGAGTGATGAATTAAATTTATGAGATAATACTCTAATTTAACTTAATAACTAAATAAGAGAGTTGTTATGGATTATATATTTTGCTAGAATGTTGTTTTAATTTAATTTAGTAATTAAAAAGTGATATGTTAAGTTATAAGTAAAATTATAATTTTGTGGTAACTAGTTTTGTTTATTTAATTAAGGTTGGATATGAAAATCCAAGTAAACAATGTGGGACAATAAACTATATTATAAATGACTTATAAAAATAAATTAAAAGAGTTTTAATTTGGTTTTACCAAACAAAGCTCTAGAGCTTTTGAAATTCTTATATTAATCTTGCTTTGCCAAACAAGGCTTAAGGAATGATTAAATCATTATTTTAATAGGTTTTGCCAAACAAGGCCTTATGACTTTTAAATTTAAAATAAAAATAACTGATTAGTATTTAGTAGCCTTATTATTATACGTCAGTTTTATTTTTTATGTTAGCGCCCGTTTTAGTTTTACGTGAAAAGGGTTTGGCCTAAGCCAAAGAAGAAGAGAGGAGAGTTTACAGAGAAGTTTGAGAAAACTTGAAAGAGAATTTTTGTGATTCTAAGGCAATTCACTGTGTTTTATCAAGGATTATCTCCAAGAAATTTAAGGTATAACCTCTCAACCTTGAGTTGTATGTTTATAAAAAAAAGTTCATGTTCTTCACTTTCAAATTTTTTTGTAAATTGCATATTTGATGAATTGTAGTTATACAAACTGAATTATTAAGTTTGTAAGTATTTGTGATGTTAGAATTAGCATCTAGACAAGGAATTAGTGTGCTAATTATGTTCAAAAAGAAATAAAATAGTGTATAGTGTATATGGTTATGTATATGGCTTGTGAAAGTACAAAAATTGGTAGTTATTTTGTAGACTAAACTGTAAATTGAGTCTAGAATATGTTAGTACGTTGAAAAACGAAAAGAATGCAAGTTGAATGAATCAATTTGGTTAAGAAACAAATTCGTAGTGAATGAATTCGCTAAACATGTTTAAAACATGAAAGTATAGCATGAACAGTGAATTAGAACCCTTAAACTAATTTGTTAACATTTTTGAAATGTTAAAGTTATTCTGTAGATGAGTAGTTTAGTGTTTCATGAGTTTATAGAATCGAAAACCAAATAATTCTGACTTAAAATGAAGAAGTTATGAAGATTTGAAGTAAAAATATTGCAAAAACTATAATATAGGCGAAGCCGAGCACGGCCGCACTGCCCAGGAGCATGGGCGCGTTGGATTTATGAAGGAAATGGGCGCGGTCGCGCCCATAGTGTGTCAAGTGTGACTATTTTGACCTATTTTAGTAAAATAGAAATAACTTTTTCATATGAACTCCGATTAAGGCGATTTTAGATGATCAGGAATGAGGACGAATAGACCTACAACTTTCATTCTTTAAGTTTTTCAATTTGAAGTCCTTAGAATGGTCATCTTTAGGACTATTGTGTTTTTGGGGACAATCGGAGGGCGTCGGGCATGCACGTATGCAAGTATAGTGCTTCTGACGATAAAAGATGTTATTCTAAGTTATAAAACATAAATATTATGAAGCATAATGATGCTTAACATTAATAAATGATATATTAGATAAGTTGTATAAGCATACTAAGCACACACAAGAGAGACGAATCGGGCGTGTGACGAATGAACATCGAAACGCAGTGCCAAATGTTAATGAACTTAAAAAGTGTTTTAATTCAACTGAAATAAATATTATAAGATATGGAATAGGGTTAATATAAAACCAATAATGATTCCTAGCAAGACTTAAGCACTTGAATGAACTTCGAGTATGAAATATAATGAGATGTAAGTTGAAAGTTAACACAATCAAATTGAACATTGTGCAGTGATAATAGGAAGGGTTATGAGATATAGAGTAAATTTTACATTACAACTACTATGCGTTGTGATGAGTGAGTTTTATACACATAATTGAGTGCGTTTGAGCTTAATCTTTTGGTTAATTTTAAGTATTTGTGTCTGTTCATGCATGTTTTACATTGTTCTGTAGGAATTGGGACAAAAGTTACTTAGATCGACGTTTGGGGTGGCTAGATTTGCGTTTTCGGCTTACCATTTACACAGCAGTCACTTCAGAGCCAATGTTACTATTTCTCTGGACCTTATTTCGAAAACCTTAAAGAATGAAAGTTGTAGATCTACTTCTGCTCTTTTCAGATCATCTTGAATAATCGAAATCGGAGTTCGGGCGAAGAAGTTATGGCCATTTTCCTAAAGGACGTCGGAGTAGAAAATGTCAGAACATGGGACCAGCGTCGGGGCGCCCAAAATAGGCCTATGCCCAACGTCGGGGCATTGGGGAGCAGTGGCTGAGCGTTAAGCTCAGTGCTGGGGAAAGGCTTGGTGATGGCCTGGACGCGTTTTTGAGCGAATTTTGATACCTTTTTGACTCCAAATTGGATTGGGTTTGTTCCTAAGCTAAAAATTAGACTTGTAACCTATAAGTACATGATGTAAGACATAAAATAAAGGGGGATTTACATAGCTTAGCTTAGATAAAACACTCCATTAGATTAGACATTAACCCTAGTTCTTATTAGTTTTGGAGATTGAAGCAACTTGAAGAACACTGAAGATCAAGAGCAAGAGCAAGAGGGGAGCATCAGATTTGCTGACAACAGATTCTATTCTCTTCTCTTATCATACTTTTATCTTTTAATGTCTATTCAATTGTAGATTCTTGATTTTAATTCATTAATTATGAATTAACTCTTTTACTGAGATTTCAATTGAACTTTTTATGGCTATGAATTAGTTATTCATTGTATTCCAATTACTTATGTTAAGGTGAATTGTTTATCTTGTCTTGAGCTTATTGATTAATTATTTGGTTAGTAATTACCTTGTTACTCTAGAAGGAATTGAAAGAGGAATTCTAGGGTTAGAACTGTGCATGATAACATGTGACTTAGTTATTTGCATGGTGAATAATTAGGTTTGTGAATTGAATGAAAACATCTATTCACCGCATGTAACACATAAGGAATTGGAATTGAAGGAGTTTAATTCAATTGTTTTGTATAGGAATATAGCAAGATTAATCTGGATTAAATAGAAGTCAATTGATCACTTGGAAAAGGACTTTTGGCATTTGAGAATTCCTGTTAACAATTCAGTAGGCATAATAATTGGGATAATTGATTTATAGTTCATAATTGGGGATATTGAAGTCTTAATCTTTATTTATCTGAATTCAGTCATAAAGAAATTCAGTTTAATTAGTTAATTTAGTTTTCTTAATTAGAAAAATCACGATTTGAGATTGTTTAAATAAAATTAGTTTGGTTAAGAATTAGTACTTGGTGATTTTTATTAAATAATTCCTCGTGGGAACGATGCTCTACTTTCACTTTATTACTTGTTGACCGTGTATACTTGCACGTATATTTTGATTGTGAATCGATCAACAAGTTTTTGGCGCCGTTGCCGGGGAATTAATTTAATAATTATTTACCAATATTAATTTCAATCAAATTAGTCTTAATTTAAATATTTTTATTTTTATTTTTAATTCTCTTCCTATATTTCTATCTTTTCAGGTACCATGGATGACTTTGCGTATCAATGGCCATACACGAACATGACTCGACCAATAGAAACATGGAGTCCACCATCCACACAGCAGGTAGCAATGGTTTGTGAATTATGTGCTGGGGGTCATGCTACGGATCAGTGTGCCATAAATTCTGAATCAGCTCAGTTCGTAGGGAGCTATAATCGATCTTCCCAACCTTACCCGAATCAAAACGCATATAATCCGGGTTGGAGAAATCATCCGGGGTTTTGATGGAGTAACAATCAAAGCCCAAGCTCAAGCGCCTAGACAACAAAATACATCCGGATTTCAAAATCAGACTCAACAACAACCAGAAAGGAAATCGAGTTGGGAAGAAGCCTTGAAAAAATTCATTAGAGCATCCGACAAAAGGAACGAGGAACAAGACAAAAAATTGAATCAAATAGAGCTGAATATGCAAAGCCAAGGTGCATCGATCAAGAATCTGGAAAATCAATTGGGGCAGATAGCACATGCGTTGAACAACCATCCTCAATACACTTGGCTCTATGACATGAATTTCGAGACTGATGGTGAGCCCGAACCAAATCTGCAACCGGATGTGCCAAATGATATAGATGTTGAAAGAGAGGAAAGACTTAGAGACCAAGAAAAGGAGATCGGCGAAGATCTAACTTTGAGTACCAACGAAGATGAACCGATTTCATTAGTGTCCTATGTACCTTCTCCACCAAAGTTCAAGAATCCAGACAATTTTGCAAAACCATGCCCAATTGGCAGTCATGTCGTCGGCAAAGCTCTTTGTGACATAAGAGCTAGTACAGTTGTGGACTCATGGTGGGATGAAAAGGAGAAGATAGAGGAAGACTCCATTATATTTATCAAGCTTCAATGCCCCAATCTAATCATAGACATAATGGAGAAAACACCTAGTTGTTGGACGTTCTTAATAGGGAACCTATCTACAAAGAGCATGCTAGGTGACTTCAATTCAAGGGTTTTTGCGAATAGGAACCTCCCAAAAGAGACATTACTTCTGATGGATGGAGGGTTCCTCAATTTCTGTAGGGGAATTGGATAGAGAATTGAAGAAGTCAGGTTGAAACTATAAAACAAGCGCTTATTGGGAGGCAACCCAAGTTTACTTTTTATTTTTAGTTTTTATTAGGTTTTATATTAGTAGTTTTAAATTTGCATTTATTTAGGATTTAGTAGAATTGCTTCTATCATGGTTTACAGGTTATTCAAGCCTAATTCAAGTGTGGTGCCCAATTTGTTCCATGTGCTTAGCCTATTCTCCAAACTTAGCGGACAAGGAGGAAGATTGCTATATTTTTAAGGAAGTCCTCTGCTTTAATTTTTTCTATTTTAGTCATTGAGGACAATGTCTAGTTTAAGTTTGGGGGCATTTTAGTGTCGTATTGCATATAGTTAGTTATCTTCATGGTAGTTCATTTTATTTTTTTGTTAGCACTATTTTTTTTAGGTTGCATAAAGTACATGGTAGTTATTTGCATATTCATATATGTGTTGCATTAGTATGTGTTCATGTAGTATAATTGTAATTTTTTTTGCATGAAACTGTGTGATAGGTTGGTGTGGTCTTAGCTCAGCCTATGATAAGATTGGTTTTGCATGTTAACTTAAACAGTATTGATAATTGATGATGAGTTATAATTTTAATCATGATGATAATCTGAGCCTATCTTAAACTTATGTAACTGGTTAGCACTTAAAGTTTAACTATTTTAACCACTTAGTTCAAGGGTTTTATAATTTGTTTCTGAGGGAAAATCTTGGTTAAAATTTAAGAAAATTAGTGAACTGGCAGTAAAGGTTGGAATGACGCAAAAGCTTGAGTTTGGAGGAATCTATGGGATATATATATTACAAAAAGAAAAACAAAAAGAAAAAAAATGAAGAAAAAAAAAGAGGAAAAAAGAAAGAAAATAGACGATGAAAAAGAAAAAAAAAGAGAATAAACACCGTGGCATGCTTGTCTAGTTTTGTGGCCTTTGTTACTTGAGTAAGTAAGCTCGAGGGGATTGTCTTTACACCTAGCGCCCTAAGGTCTTAATGGCTTGAGAGTCATTGGTCGAAAGCTCGTTAAGGTAGCACTGAAAAGCCTAAGGGAATAAGACATTGCACATCCATGAGAAAAAAAATGAATAAAACACGATAAAGAGAAAAAATGCCCTTGTGATTGAATAAGAATATAAATAAATCATGTATTTACCTTAAGACTTGGTAATTGCTTAGTTTTAACCGGAGTTGTCATGTTCACAAAAGTAATTGAATTGGAATTGAAATTTTCCTTTTAAGAAGTTTGTTATGTGATTATCTTGAACTTTGATTGGTTAGAATGGTTAACAAACACACACACACACACACAACATGGGTGATGACAGGTTTGGATTGACTAATTGGTTAGAGTTATGGATTTTGACTTGATTGGATATATTGTTTGAGTACCAATGGTATCTTTGAGGCTTGTTTCTATATATCATACTGATTTATTACTGGGTTCGTATGTATATTAGGAAGTAGATCATGCATATGCATTCATGTAGTTGAGTTTGTTTGTTTATTTTTAGTTCTTTTGTGTTTTTGCTTGAGAACAAGCAAATGTTTAAGTTTGGGGGTATTTGATGAGTGAGTTTTATACTCATAATTGAGTGCATTTGAGCTTAATCTTTTGGTTGATTTTAAGTATTTGTCCCTATTCATACATGTTTTACGTTGTTCTGTAGGAATTGGGACAAAAGTTACTTGGATCGACGTCTGGGGTGGCTAGATTTGCGTTTTTGGCTTGCCATTTACACAGCAGTCACTTCAGAGCCAATTTTACTATTTCTCCAGACCTTAATTCAGAAACCTTAAAGAATGAAAGTTGTAGATCTACTTCTGCTCTTTCCGGATCATCTTCAATCATCGAAATCGGAGTTCGGACGAAGAAGTTATGACCATTTTTCCAAAGAACATCGGAGTAGAAAATGTCAGAACATGCGACCAGCGTCGGGGCGCCCAAAATAGGCCTATGCCCAGCGCCGGGGCACTGGGGAGCAGTGGCTGATCGTTAAGCCCAGCGCTGGGGAAGGGCTTGGTGATGGTCTGGACGCGTTTTTGAGCGAATTTTGACACCTTTTTGACTCCAAATTGGATTGGGTTTGTTCCTAAGCTAAAAATTGAACTTGTAACCTATAAATACATGATGTAAGGCATAAAATAAAGGGGGATTTACATAGCTTAGCTTAGATAAAACACTCCATTATATTAGACATTAACCCTAGTTCTTATTAGTTTTGGAGATTGAAGCAACTTGAAGAACATTGAAGATCAAGAGCAAGAGCAAGAGGGGAGCATTAGATTTGCTGACAACAGATTCTATTCTCTTCTCTTATCATACTTTTATCTTTTAATGTCTATTCAATTGTGGATTCTTGGTTTTAATTCATTAATTATGAACTAACTCTTTTATTGAGATTTCAATTGAACTTTTTATGGTTATGAATTAGTTATTCATTATATTCCAATTATTTATGTTTAAGGTGAATTGTTTATCTTGTCTTAAGCTTATTGATTAATTATCTGATCAGTAATTACCTTGTTACTCTAGAAGGAATTGGAAGAGGAATTCTAGGGTTAGAACTAGGCATGATAACGTGTGACTTAGTTATTTGCATGGTGAATAATTAGGTTTGTGAATTGAATGAAAATATATGTTCACTGCATGTAACACATAAGGAATTGGAATTGAAGGAGTTTAATTCAATTGTTTTGTATTGGAATATAGCAAGATTAATCTGAATTAAATAGAAGTCAATTGATCACTTGGAAAAGGACTTTTGGCATTTGAGAATTCCTGTTAACAATTCAGTAGGCATAATAATTGGTATAATTGGATAACTGATTTATAGTTCATAATTGGGGATATTGAAGTCTTAATCTTTATTTATCTGAATTCAGTCATAAAGCAATTCAGTTTAATTAGTTAATTTAGTTTTCTTAATTAGAAAAATCACGATTTAAGATTGTTTAAATAAAATTAGTTTGGTTAAGAATTACTACTTGGTGATTTTTATTAAATAATTTCTCGTGGAAACGATACTCTACTTTCACTTTATTACTTGTTGACCGTGTATACTTTCACGTATATTTTGATTGTGAAATCGATCAACAAGTTGCTATGTGACTAATAGTTAATGTGTATGATTATATAATTATTTAGGGCACGTGAAGTGCAAATAACTGTAAGTTATTAAACTGTTATTGGTAAACAACGACCAAGGTAAGTCTTTCAGTTCCTATCTGCTATGTGAACTTGACGATGAACTATTTTAAATATTTATTGCAAATAGCATGATGTGTTATATATATGTTGAAAGTATGAAATGTTAAAGTCAATGTATGACTACGTTGATTGAGTAAAGCATGCTGATTGAGTAAAGAACTCAATCTTTATACTTGTTATATGAACTGTAGCATGTATGTTATGTTAGTCCAATGTTTATGAGTTATATGTTAAGTATGTTATTATGTGCTACGTGATGCATGAAAACTGTTAGATTTTGCTGGGCTGTCGAGCTCAACCTTGCGAATAACCTCTTTTGCAAGTTAAATATTCAAGGTAAAGTTATGTGCTACTTGAAAGACATGAATCAGATGTGATACTTGAAGATTTATACACTTTGGCTGAATTATTATTATTTGAACCATGTTCAAGGTTCTGAATAATGTATAATGTTTAATATATGTTGAGTTATAAAGTTTAAGTTTTGTTTGATTGTATGAAGGTGTATTGAATCGGAATGTAAGTTTTATTTATTAACTCTGATAAGGCCAAGTATGGTTTAAAGGTGGTTTTGAGAAATGTACTTGATAAATCACAATAATTATGTAAAGTGTAAGTTATCTGATATGCGAAGGATATCAGATTGAAATGTAAGATTTATATAATAACTTTGGTTAAGCGAATCATAAAATAAGATTGATTCAAAGATATATAGATGATAAAGGTTTTGATTCAGGGAATTAAAGTAAGAAGATAAAAAAGTTTAAATTATTCCGTATTTTATTAATCTTAACATCGAATTATGATGTAAAATCAGAAGTTAGACGTGTTATTAACGACCAAAATCGATAATTGAATTGTATGAATTTGGGGGTCGTTACAGTTGGTATCAAAGTTGTAGGTTATAAACCTTAGGTAGGAGTACCTTAGGCTATAACCTTAGAGAAGGAAGATGAAGATAATGAAAGAATAAGCTCAAATAAAGCTTGAACAATAAGTAGTAATTTAAGAAATTTATAAAGAAGGGATTAGAACATGCGTGAGAGGATTCAAAGAAGAATCTCGCAGATGAATGTGGGGTTACCCAGCTCCAATAATAAGAATGTAAGGTGATAATAAATAGACAATGTCTATAAGAAGAGAATGATAAAAAAGTTAATAATAGAAAGTTATATTTAAGTATGGTACAATTGTACTCTTTAATAGTTGATATATGGTATCTGGGCTAAACGATTCCTTCATAGAGCGGAGGTATATACGAACTAGCAACTCAGAACCTAGTTTGTTGGTTGTTTGTGGGAAACCTGTTGCCTCCTTTCTAGTTCTAATAAAAGGACTCTAACTCATTCAAGCATACATGGGTCAACAAGTAATACAGAGTAAGTAGAGTATCGATCCACGGAGAAAGGTTTCTAAATTAAACTATTATGCATCAAATATATCACTATATCTATATGCTTAAACGAACGCTATGATTGTGAGTGAATATAAACTAAGTAACAAATAAAAGAAGAATAATAAAATGATAATTCAAATCTGGAAATAATGGGATTCTAACTTCATTTAATATTTCATCTAAATATCACCATCATGCAAAGATTATTCACGTACCACAGGAAATTAGCCAAGAGCACAAATGTGGACATAACTCTTTTTCAATAAATTATGACCTACTTACATAATATCCACTTACAATAGAAATCATGTAATCATCAATAAAACCAAAATCACTATATTTCTATGTGAAATTGCCGTCATATTGAATTTAAGCACAAGCCCTTATATATAACTCATACGGTGAAACAGTATATGTCTATCTGATTCACGAAATATAAAGCTAAGTAATTCAGCCCCATACACGCATGCTATCATGATTACAACCTCACTCGCATGTTAATTTTCAATTCCATACAAGTACATAAAATGAATGGTAATCAAGCATTCATGCAATCAAATCAACCATAATAGAAATTCCTGTTGATACGCTAACAATCCAACAATCAAGCCATCAACTAGACAACATATTTAAATCCGCTAGAATCCCATAATGGAAGTTAGTTCATGTCTAAAACAAAAGCCATTATGGGGTTAGAGTAACACATGGACAATAATTAAACAATTGAAAGATATGATAGAATTGATCAAACCCAATTACAGATTATAATCCAAACGTGATGTTCAAATCATTAATAATCTCCAACAACATAATAGTAGTTCGTAGTCAATGATTGAATTCTAATGAAGAAATATAAAATATTCAGTCTATGCTTGGCTCCACATTGGAATTCGCTCAAAGCGTAGAACCCTAGTTCTCTAATATCAAACACTCATAAAAACCAAAGATAGTCGTGTCTGGTACCAACCAGAGTAGTTTTTTATCAACTCAAACACATCAAATTTTAAAAATTAAATAAAGTCAGCAACTGCAGTCTATAACGTGCGCGGCCGAGCGCGACCCCTTTGTAAATATGGCGCGAGCGCGCGTATGCAAAATGAGCTCTGTCCGATTGATGGCGCAGGCGCGCGTGTTCCAGCTTATACAGCCGCGCGGCTCCTGCACTCTACAATCTTGTGATATGTTTTTGCTGCTTCCTTGTCATGCTTCTACTTGATTCTCTGACATGCTACTCTTGCCTCTTTGTCCATCAATGCTCAATTTCTTTTGTTCACTTGTTCCTTGCGTCATGCTTCCATTAGTCTCATTGCCACCTACTAACATCGAGTTTTGCCATTTCCTACACTTTTACACCAAAGGAGTTCTCAGTACATGCAATGCAAAATAACACGAATTGCAACTAAAAACACACTAAAATGTATGGGCATAGTTCTCGTGAATTGATATACAATAAGTATGTATAAAACCCACTTATCAAAACCACTCAGCGTACTATTTTGAAACTATTAGAGACTTGATGTGTACCAAGTATAAAAAATGGATACGTATGATGAAAATGTAGAACTTGAATGAAATGTTGAGCAAAGTAAATGAAGTTAGAAATTCTTAAAGGAAGAATTGTTATATAAACAAGATAATTTAAAGAAAAATCTTGAAGAGATATAAAGATAAGAAATGGGAGTTTCCTAACTCCAATAGCCAAGATAATGAATAATGATGAATAGACAAAGTCTGTAAGATTAAAAGCATAAACGAAATCATAAATAATGAAAAAGGAATGAAAGATGATCGTAAAATAAAACGATCACGAGTTAAGAAAAGAATTTTAAGGGAGATGATTATAAAATAAGATCACGACGTGATCTGTTTAAGTTATAAAAGAAAAATGGTCTGTAATGTTTGAATAATTATAGCTTGATTTTATGAAGATAATGTACTATGATATAGTATAAGATAAACTCATGAGGAGTTATAGATGATGAGGTATAAAAAATTTGTATCGAGTAAAGAGCAAGTTATAAGCAAGATTCAATTAGGTGGGATTTCAATTGAGGACTCATGTGATGGTTGAGTTGTACAAACCTTTGTATGGGCTAGGGTTTTGTGCATGCGCTCAGTTTATCACATTGATAATCATTAGAATGTTGGTGTCGCACTATCAATGTATATGTGGCGAAAGGTGATTCTTTTCTCATGTGTATATTTGATAGTTAGAAACTATTAAGATTAGTAAGATATTATTAGGATTAGGTATAGTTCTTAAAACTAATGTATATGATAAGTTCGTGACTCATAATAATATGGTATGTTTTGAACCCCTCAGCGAATGGACACCTATGGTCTGACTAGGATAAGATCTTAAACTCATATTATTGTGGCAAGTTCCTGAACTTCCAATGTATAGTAAGTTTGATGAACTATACTGGGGTATAGAAAGATTGTAAGTTGAAATACAAGAATATTTACTATAAGAGTATTGGAGGTGCTAGAAATAAAAAGAATTAGTTAGTAATAAGGTAATGGAGTAAAGATTGAAATTGATGGAGAAAAACTAGATATTCTAAATCTACTAGCTATGCTAGACTTTCATGATTTATTGATTTCGTGCCGATGGCTGTACTTTTGATTTTTGAAACATGTTGGATCACACTAGTGAACCAAAGAATTTTTAAAATAGTGCTATTATTCGCGTATCTATGCTGTTGTTTCGGCTAGATAAAAAATGATTTTTTTTAAATTTTCAAAATATATTTTAATTATATGTATAGGGTGATATGATAAACGATGGAGTCATCAATGCAATGGAACCTGGTGGTGGATGTGATTATATGATCGTTAGCCCACTATGATGAGATGTAGTATGACAACATCATAATCACGACGCCATAAAAAGATTTTTTGAAATTTCTTTAAGATATGAATATATATATATATATTTCGATTGATGTCTGAATTGTTGTAGAAGTCTATGCTATTTGATTCAGCTAGACGAATATTGAAAGTTGTTCATGAAATTCAAGCGTTTCTTGAAAAGTTATGCCAAACCAAATTATTTTGGTGTGGATTCAGATGTTGAAAAGCTTAGATGAACAACCCTTTTATAGGGGATTACGCGGAGGCATTTAGATATTTGTGCACAATACATGGTACAGAGTGTAAGACCCCAAATTTTATGAAATAAAAGTATTCAATTTTTCTTATAATTACTATTCAGTAAATGGTTAAATTGATAAAAGTTTAAAGTTATGGGTGAAATATGAATTTTTTTCAAAATAAACAAGTGGTTATAAAATAATTATTGTTGTCGGAAAATATTCGTTTGGTCGTGGAATATTCTTTCTGTCGGGGAATATTCGTACGACGGCGCAGCTATTTGTGGGCCCCATAACGGAAAGCGATTGGATGAAGAAAACGACAAAATTGAGTTTTTATAAATAACGGCGTAGTTGTTACCGTTAACGCTGTTGAAATACCTGGTGGTTAAAATACAGTAATACGCATAGTTGCACAGTAGCACACGGTATTGCACAGTATTTTTTTCAATTATTGATTCTTACGTAAGAAGACACTACTCAATAATTGTTACAGTAATTTCTGTTCAATATTTTATTTTATTGAATCAATAATTGCTGCGTTGATATTTTATATTATTGTTGTTTCAATAATTGTCACTGCACAGTATTTCCCATTATCAGATCAATAATTCATATTATTTGAATAATATTATAAGATAACATTATTGGCAATGTCTAGAAAGTTCTGTCTAAGGAGAGGTTTGGTCACCTAATTGCGCGCCAGTAAAGAGAAATTCTTATTGGAAAGCCCCCTCTTTCCTGGGAACGGCCTGGTTGTCATAAATGTGATTCTGTAATATTATTTGTGAATAATTAATTATTGATTCATATGATAAAGAAATATTTATTTTATGTGGATATAAATGAGGGATATATTTTTGTGGTTAAAAATGAAGGAATTAATGTTGAGGTTTTTATCAGTATTTTTGTCGGAATTGAGGTATTAAAAATTAGGGTTTTTGAGATATTTTGTGGGGATTATAATTTTTAATCCGACCGTTGGATCGTGGTAATTTTTGGATATGTTATACATATATAAGTTGAGTATATGTCCACAAATTTTGAACCGTTAAAAATGAACGTATAATTTGTTATGAATTTTACGAGATGACTGGTTCAGAAATTATTGAATTTTCGGAGTTGATTTTGGTGAAAAATTCTTGAATTGGTGGGCCCCACTCTTGGTTGGTGAAGAAATTTGCTGAGATTTTTATTCAAATATGGTAGGTGAGAATAGTAGCAGGTAAAGCCATCAGGTTGCAGGTTAAGTCTACTTTGGTGTGCTAACATTTTCCTATAAATAGAGGGCTAAGTTAGAATTGAAAATCACACCAGAAACATAAGCTTTCTCTCTTTCTCTCTCTATATTATGAAGCATATTTTGTGAGTATTTAAATACTTTGAAAGTTGCTATTCAGTGCAAGTTTCCTTCGACTTTGCATTCCAGTCAGAAGTACTGCTCTTTTGAGGTAAGGGGTGTTATTCTTTCTTATTCATAAAGAGAACTGTTGTTATTCCATTTCTTATTATTCTGTTGGAATAACCTGTATACGCGGTCTACCCTATACTTGGTGACATTCTTCTATTATTCTGTTGGAACATCCTGTCTGTGTGTTTTACACCGGACCTGGTTCCGTTTTTGTTATTATTCTGTTAGAACATCCTGTCTGTGTGTTTTACACCGGACCTGGTTCCGTCTTGTTATTATTCTATTTTTCATGAAAATGGTCTAGTTATGAGTAAATGAATTAAATATGTTTTATGATGTAAGAAAATTGGAAAATAGAATTTTATGACTTGAGAATCCTATATGAGGTATATGCAGGTTTTTGATGAGGGTTTTTGGTTATTGGTGATGAAATCTTATGAGTTTGACATTTTAGAATGATTAAATACATTATTTTAGTAAAGTGTAAACAATTAAAACAAATTGTTTATAAGCTTAAGAAATATTATTCTTTCAATATCATTATACCGAAATATTGGTATAGATTTTATTGTGAAATTCCTATCTTTTGTGTCGAATTACTATTCATGAGTTACTATTCACGATTTACTATTCATGAGTTACGAATATTACTCTTGAGATTAAAACTATATGTTGATCATATTATTTTTATTATCATATATAACATTTTTATAACCCCGATGTTGAAATTCTCTTTCACTGGAGTGTAAAGATGGGTAGATTATTGGTATGATCATGACTAGGGTTCTCTTTGGCATGTAGTGCAAAGTTGAATTGTGACTGGTATGATCATGACCATTGAATTTATAATTGAATATCTTAAGCTTAAGTGCAAAGGTGAATTAATCAACATGGTTATAATTATTGTTTATATAAATTCTGAAATGATTATATATTTCTTTGAGATATGAATATATTTGGCATGTAGTGTAAATATGAATTGTTGATGAATATCTTTGGCCCGTAGTGCAAAGATGAACTATTGTTGAATATCTTTGGCCTGTAGTTCAAAGATGGTCTGTTGATGAATATCTTTGGCCTATAGTGCAAAGATGAACTATTGTTGAATATCTTTGGCCGTAGTGCAAAGATGGATATATTAGTATGATTATGAACAGGAACTGTGATTTGGTATAACCATGATCTTTGATGTTTCAGGTAAAGACAGGTGATGAAAATATTCTTCGTCGTGGGTGCGAAGAAAAATTTAGAATCATAATTATGATTATGAGTTATTTATATGATTGTGGACCAGAATTGTTGATTGATGTTACAGGGATAAAATATTGTTGGTGAATTTTTAACATGGAGAAGATAATAGACTTTATAGTCTATTTGACTCTTCTAATGGATTGCTCGTTCCGCTGCAACTATGGTTGAAATTTTTATTATCTACCATATGTTCTAAATCTCTGATTTATTACTGATGAAGACTATTGATAATTTATTTATCTTTAGTCATGATATTCTTTACTGGGCTAGTTGTGCTCACCCTTTTGCTTCACAATTTCTTTCAGGTAATAAGAGTGTAGCTGGGTCGAGCGAGGGTAACGGGAAAATAGAACGGTGGTCTCTAGCTGTGGAGTTCTCCCTAAGAAGTATAGAAAGGTTCATTTAGTAGTTATATTTGGTGAATCCAATAGGGTGAGGCGAACCCAACGTTGGAAGGGTATTTTGCCACTACCATACAAGATGTCTAATGACATACAACCTCGTATCATCATAAGACAGGATTGTGCTCATCCACTTATTGAGTATCTTTACGAGCACTACTTATATAATCTTGGTGTTTGTTTGAAGTATAATTTCCAATTAGAGACAGTGAAGATAATGATATGTCAAGAGAAGACTCACCATTGGGAAGAATATGATAGTAATCTTCTCGTTTTTCTTTGGGGTATATTGGGTCAACCAAGGATAATTCTGTGGCCATATGATATCTATCACAACCTAGAAGCATGGCCTCCCATGTACAAAAGTTTCCTTGAGCACTTCCCAAAGATTCTAATTTCTAAAATAATTTTTGACTATACCTTTATGTAAGGTGTCATTGTGAGGTGTTGTCCACAGTTGGGACATGAGTCACATTTGGTATATATTTGTATCCAAACTCACAGCATATATGTTGTTGTATTTTACACGACATTTGTTGTAATAAAGTTGTAGTTATTTTCTATACCATGTATTTGGCGACTCAGAATAGGTTGGATGGAATGGACCTGTTTTGGGGTTGTCACACAGAGGGCTGATCACCCTAAGTACGGGGAGTCCCTACAGTATTACTGTTAAGGTTAAAGTTGAAAGATTACTTGTAACCGTGGACATAGTTCGTGGTCTTGTGACCCTCAGTTACATCTCTAAAAATTGAGAAGAACAACCCTATTATGGGGGAATTATTTTTACGCGATTCGTTTAGATGTTTGCGCACAATACATCGTACGAAGGGCTTAACATCCTAAGTACGGGAGTCCCTACAGTCTAATGACTGTTAAGGTTTAAGTTGAAAGAGTACTTATAACCGTGGACGTAGTTTAAGGTCTTATAACCCCTCAGCATGATTTGAAATCTTTTAAATTCCTGAGTTATTCATACTGTTTCCCAATTATTGAGCAATTGTGGAAGATTCTTGTTATTCTAAAAGGCGAATATGGTAAGGATGATATTCCTTAGAAAGAAATAAGTCGTAGAATGTGACACTGAATGATGAATATATTGAATAAGTAAGAAAAGAAATTTTGAAATGAGAAGGAGATGAGTTATCAAAAGAATAATGTAAAATTTTTAATAGAAAAGTTTAATAATTGTAGAAAGATATTTGTGGAAAGAAGTGGTTATAGAACCCAATGAATGAATAAAGTATTAACGTAAAATCTATTTTGATAGATTGAATGAATGAAGATTAATAAATAAAATTTTGAGGACGAAATTCTTAGAAGAATGGGTGAATGTAATATCCCGAGTGTTTATGACAATCATCCTTAGAAAAGGAAATGAATGGGTTAATGAATATATAATACTCAAATATAATTGAGTCTAAGTAAAGGTTATGAAATATAAAACCTATATTAAGGTAATGTGTTGAAGTTATTCAACGATGAGATTTGATGAAAACCTAAGTAAGGTAGGGTTTCGGTGATTCCGAGGACGAAATCCTTATGAGGGAAGAATGTGACGAATAAATTGTTTGAGTTGTGATTCTGGGGACAGAATCCTTGTAAAGAGGGAAGGATGTAACAATCCAGAATTTTATTTGTAATTTCAAATATTTATTGAATTAAATAAATATTTTTTTAATTGATGTGTTTGTTATTTAGTAGATATTTGTTGGATTATTTATTAGTAAGTAAATAATTCATGAGATAAGTAATTCATGAGTTATGGAAATTAACTTAATTAAGATAAATGAGTGATGAATTAAATTTATGAGATAATACTCTAATTTAACTTAATAACTAAATTAGAGAGTTGTTAAGGATTATATAGTTTGCTAGAATGTTGTTTTAATTTAATTTAGTAATTAAAGTGATATGTTAAGTTATTAAGTAAAATTATAATGAAAGTTATAATTTTGTGGTAACTAATTTTGTTTATTTAATTAAGGTTGGATATGGAAATTCAAGTAAACAATGTGGGACAATAAACTATATTATAAATGACTTATAAAACTAAATTAAAAGAGTTTTAATTTGATTTTACCAAACAAATCCCTAGAGCTTTTGAAATTCTTATATTAATTTTGCTTTGCCAAACAAGGCTTCATGAATGATTAAGTCATTATTTTAATAGGTTTTGCCAAACAAGGCCTTATGGCTTTTAAATTTAAAATAAAAATAACTGATAAGTATTTAGTAGTCTTATTATTATACGTTAGTTTTAATTTTTATGTTAACGTCTGTTTTAGTTTTACGTGAAAAGGGTTTGGCCTAAGCCTAAGAAGAAGAGAGAAGAGAGAGTTTACAGAGAAGTTTGAGAGAGTTTGAGAAAACTTGAAATAGAATTTTTGTGATTCCAAGGCAATTCACTGTGTTTTATCAAGGATTATCTCCAAGAAATTGAAGGTATAACCTCTCAACCTTGAGTTGTATGTTTATAAAAAAAAGTTCATGTTCTTCACTTCCAAAATTTTCTATAAATTGCATGTTTGATGAATTGTAGTTATACAAACTGAATTATTGAGTTTGTAAGTATTTGTGATGTTAGAATTAGCATCTAGATAAGGAATTAGTGTGCTAATTATGTTCAAAAAGAAAGAAAATCGTTTATAGTGTATATGGTTATGTATATGGCTTGTGAAAGTACAAAAACTAGTAGTTATTTTGTAGACTAAACTGTAAATTGAGTCTAGAATATGTTAGTATGTTGAAAAACGAAAAGAATGCAAGTTGAATGAATCAATTTGGTTAAGAAACGAATTCGTAGTGAATGAATTCGCTAAACATGTTTAAAACATGAAAGGATAGCATGAACAGTGAATTGGAACCCTTAAACTGATTTGTTAACATTTTTGAAATGTTAAAATTATTCTGTAGATGAGTAGTTCAGTGTTTCACGAGTTCATAGAATCGAAAACCAACTAATTCTGACTTAAAATGAAGAAGTTATGAAGATTTGAAGTAACAATATCACAAAAACTGTAATCTAGGCGAAGTCGACTGCGGCCGCGCTGCCCAGGAGAGCGGGCGCACAGCTGGCCACTGCTAGATGGTGTGGGCGTGCTAGATTTGTGAAGGAAATGGGCGCGGCCGCGCCCATAGTGTGTCAAGTGTGACTGTTTTGATCTATTTTAATAAAATAGACATAACATTTTCATACGAACTCCGATTAAGGCGATTCAAGATGATCCGGAACGAGGACGAATAGGCCTAAAACTTTCATTCTTTAAGTTTTTCAATTTCAGGTCCTTAGAAGGAGTCAAAATGGTCATCTTTAGAACTATTATGTTTTTAGGGATAATCGGAGGGCGTCGGGCATGCACGTATGCAAGTGTAATGCTTCTGACGATAAAAATGTTGTTCTAAGTTATAAAACATAAATATTATGAAGCATAATGATGCTTAATATTAATAAATGATATATTAGATAAGTTGTATAAGCATGCTAAGCACACACAAGAGAGACGAATCGGGCGTGTGACAAATGAACATCGAAACGCCGTGCCAAGTGTTAATGAACTTAAAAAGTATTTCAATTCAATTGAAATAAATATTATAATATATGGAATAAAACCTATAATGATTCCTAGCAAGATTTAAGCACTTGAATGAACTTCGAGTATGAAATATAGTGAGATGTAAGTCGAAAGTTAACACAATCAAATTGAGCATTGTGTAGTGATAATAGGAAAGGTTATGAGATATAGAGTAAACTTTACATTACAACTACTATGCGTTGCTATTTGACTAATAGTTGATGTGTATGATTATATAATTGTGTAGGGCACGTGAAGTGCAGATAACTGTAAACTGTTAAACTGTTATTGGTAATCAACGATCAAGGCAAGTCTTTCAGTTCCTATCTGCTATGTGAACTTGACGATGAACTGTTTTAAATATTTATTGCAAATAGCATAATGTGTTATATATATGTTGAAAGTATGAAATGTTAAAGTCAATGTATGACTACGTTGATTGAGTAAAGCATGTCGATTGAGTAAGGAACTCAATCTTTATAATTGTTATATGAACTGTAGCATATATGTTATGTTAGTCCAATATTTATGAGTTATATGTTGAGCATGTTATTATGTGCTACGTGATGCATGAAAACTGTTAGATTTTGCTGGGCTGTCGAGCTCAACCTTGCAAATAATCACTTTTTCAAGTTAAAGATTTAAGGTAAAGTTATGTGCTACTTGAAAGACATGAATCAGATGTGATACTTGAAGAATTATACACTTTGGCTGAATTATTATTATTTGAACCATGTTCAAGGTTCTGAATAATGTATAATGTTTAATATATGTTGAGTTATAAAGTTTAAGTTTTGTTTGATTGTATGAAGGTGTATTGAATCTAAATATAAGTTTTATTTATTAACTCTAATAAGGTGTGTAATAAGCCAAGTATGATTTAAAGGTAGGTAAAGATAAAGATTTTGAGAAATGTACTTGATAAATCATAATAATTATGTAAAGTTTAAGTTATCTGATATGCAAAGATTATCAGATTGAAATGTAAGATTTATATAATAACTTTGATTAAGCGAATCATAAAATAAGATTGATTCAAAGATATATAGATGATAAAGGTTTTGATTCAGGGAATTAAAGTAAGAAGATAGAAAAGTTTAAATTATTCCGCATTTTATTAAGCTTAACATCAAATTATGATGTAAAATCAGAAGTTAGACGTGTTATTAACGACCAAAGTTGATAATTGAATTGTATGAATTTTGGGGTCATTACAATTTACATTTAGAAAAATTAGAGAAAACAAGGAACGCAAACCCCATTTAATAAAACACATACATTCATGTCAACTAAAATAAAATTCAATCACATTGGTTAATAGTCCATAATCAACCCTATTTATTATCATACATATCAACATATGCATCAATAAATAACATTCATCTCATGAATAATAAACATTCAATATACACATTGATATCGATTTAATGAACAATTTTAATTAGCATAAAATCCAATTTTGAAAAAAAATAAACTCTTTTATTTTTAATCAAAACCATAATAAATTTCTTTATTTTATTTTATCCAATTTTGAATAAAAATAAACTCCTTTATTTTTAATCAAATTTTCAATAAAAATAAACTCCTTTATTTTAATTAACAAGGAATCCAATTTCAAGTACAAAATAAACTCCTTTATTTTAACTTAAAATTGCAGGAAAAATAAAATATGTTGAATCATATTCCTTATTAAAATTAAACACCTTTAATTTTAAGAAACATGGAATCCTATTCTATATGTGAATAAACTCTTTTATTCAAACAAACGTGGAATCCAAATCTAAGTTAATATAAAAACTTTTTCAATAAACTCTTTTATTCAAACAAGCGTGGAATCCAATTTCAAGTTATTTTAAAACTTCTGAATAACTGAATAAGCTCTTTTATTCAAACAAATGTGGATTCCAATTCTAATTAAAATAAACAACTTTATTTTAATCCAATTCTAAATCAAAATAAACTCCTTTATTTTTAATCTAGAATTACTGAAAAAAATATTTAATTAAATTTAATTAAAATAAACATTTTATCTTAATAAAAATCAAAATCAAAAATATATATGTTTCTACAAAGTGACGCTGCGGCGCCGCTAGTGAACTAGCATCCGGCGTTGCGACGCCACATAATCAGTATCAAAAACACAGAGCTTGCACTGCATCGCCACAAAAGAACTGGCTCTAGGCGCTGCAATGCCACATCAACATCTTCAAAAATACGAAGTAGGTGTTGCAACGCCATTATTGTACTACAATCAGGCGTTGTGGCACCAATCTCTAGAATCTATTTTCTCGGTTCGCGAATTGTGCAGATTTTCTCCAAAAACATGATTTATACCAATAATTATGTCCAAACAAATTTTTCTAAACGCATATCGAATCTAAACAATTAATAATTCGCATAAAGGTTTGGCTCTGATGCCACTGTTAAGTTTGTAATATTCATGCACGCAATCAAATTGCATAAAGTAAGCGGAAGCATGGAAAAACAAAGTTTTAAAATTTTACAAATCATATACCCGGATCATTCTTTATGCACAATTATTAATTAAACGAAAAGATAAAGAACAAGAATTATACCTTTGAAGATTCGAGCTTTCTCAGGTACAAGTTCACTTCTAATCTTTTTCATGTTCAACTTAAATCTACCGGGTTTGGTTCATTCCTTTGATCAATGTTAGCCACCCAAGTGTTTGGCCTCTAGAAGTGATCCACCAATGAAGAAGAAAGATTCAAGAAGATGAGTGTTTGGCAAAACTTTAGTTTTACTATCTCTCATAGAAAAAAGTGTACTATCCAACAATTGAAATCACGTCTCTATGATATTTGATATCCTCTTATAAAGATATCAATTAACCCTTTTTAATATAATTAAAATAGGGTATTGTTTAATTAATTAAATTCCTTTAACTAATTAAGCTCCCTAATCTTATTAGGGATAATTAATTAAACTCTTTTAATTAATTTAACCTCCTAAATTTATTAGGAATATATTAGAGTACTTTTATTAATTAATTCCCAAACTCCTTTAGGAATTAAATAATAATAATAGTAATAATAATAATTAGACTCCTCTTATTAATTTATATTTAATATTTTCAAAATATTAACTAATAAATGTTAAGCTATTTAATTTATTTTATCACCATAGATTAAATTAAATATACTTAACTTATTATTATGATTATGCAATTAATTTCTTAAATAATTATTCTTCCTTTTATGGTATGACGCTTTAGGCTCTCTATTTTAAACTGGTTGTGAATAAATCAATTAAAATAATTCTAATCTTATTTAAATAAATAATATTTATTCTACAGTAGGGATAAGCCTCCTTAGCGATTAACGACTTTCCAAATAATATAGATTTCAACATTAATCATAAAAGAACCTTTGAGTAAATAGTTAACGTATAAATCAATTCTTCCACCATACAATGTCCCAATTAAATATAAGACATGGAATTACTGTCAAGTCTTATTTTATTTAATTCTATGTATTTCGACTCTTAAATGCACAACTTCAAATAATACAAATTAGAAACTCCTTTCTAAATTCATTCTGCCTTGGCCAAGGACTACTAGGTTGTCATTTATCGAATTACATAGGACATTTATCTTAATTTACTAGAAGCGGTAGATTCTTTACTAATCATACATTATCTCCATGTACAACTTATTATACCCTAGCATACCTGTGAGACCCCAAATTTTATGAATAATGATTTAATTTTCTCGAAATATTTTTTTTTAAATATTATGGTGTGGATTTGAGATAGTGTTATAGTTATGGGTAGTATTTATAAATTTTTCAAAGTATGCAAGTTGTTATATAATATTCGTTTGGTCGGAGAATATTTTTTTTGTTAGGGAATATCCGTACGACGGCATAATCATTGGTGGACCCCACAATAGAAGTATTGTCATAGTAAGAAAATGACAGAATTATCTTTTTATAAAAATAACGGCGAAAGTGTTACCGTTAAAACTATTGAACTACTCGGTAGTAAAAGTACAGTAATACGCGTGGTTGCATAGTAGCACACGGTATTGATTATTGATGCTTACGTAAGAAGTCACTCAGTTATACTCAATTATTGCTATAGTAATTGCTGCATCATATCTCTCATATTATTGATTCAGTTATTATCACAGTAGCATCTGTATAATATGTTATGTTATTAAATCAATAATTGGGATGACAAAGTTATTCATATTATTATTTGCAATATTAACGATGTCAAGAAGTTCTGCCAATGAGAGGTTTGGTCACCTAATTGCGCGCCAATAGGGAGAAATCCTTATTGGAAAGCCCCCTCTTTCTTGGGAACGACCTGGTCAATTAATATTGTGAATTATAATAAAGGTGATAAGTTTTATTTTATTATTATTATAAATGTAATAAAACAGAAAACTTTTTATATAAAACGGAATACTTTTATAAAGTTATTTATTTTATTAGACTATAAATAGAATATATAATATTCTATTATGCATAGTGTTTGCATCGTGTCTGCATAGTATTTGCATAGTAAAATCTTTTTATATAAAATAGAATACTTTTATAAAGTTATTTATTTTATTAGACTATAAATAGAATATATAATATCATATTATGCATAGTATTTGCATAGTGCCTGCATAGTATTTGCATAGTAATTTTTTTTATATAAAACAGAATACTTTTATAAAGTTATTCGTTTTATTAGATTATAAATAGAATATATTATATTTTATTTAAAAGATTTTATTTTATTAGAATATTTTATTAATACTGCATAGTAAATCAATATGGACCGTCCGTTTAAAAGTAAATCAATCTGGACCGTTCATGAATTAGTTACTATTCAGTCCATTCTCCTATAAATAGAAGCTCATTCATTCATTATTTCTTACGAATTCACTGAAACTCTAGAGAGAGAAACTATAGAGAGAAAGAAGAAAAGTATTCTGCTACTTCACTACTCATATATCCAATTTTTTCTAAGGTAAGGGGTATTATTTCTTTCGTATTCATGAAGAGAACTTCTATTATTCCATTCTTTATTATTATGTTGGAATAACCTGTATACGTGGACTACCCTATACTTGGTGAAATTCTTCTGTTATTTCATTCCTTATTATTCTGTTGGAATAACCTGTATATGCGAAGTACCGCATACATGGTAAAATTCTTCTGTTATTCTATTCTTTATTATTATGTTGGAATAATCTGTCTATGCGAAGTACCGCATACATGGTGAAATTCTGTTGTTATTCCATTCTTTATTATTCTATCGGAATATCTTGTCTGTGCGTTTACGCATGACCTAGTTCCATTCTTTATTATTCTGTTGGAATATCCTGTATGTGCGTTTACGCATGACTTGGTTCCATTCTTTATTATTCTGTCGGAATATCCTATCTATGCGTTTACGCATGACCTGGTTCCATTATTTATTATTTTGTTGGAATAACTTGTATGTGCAGTCTATCGCATGCATGGTGAATTCTGTTGTTATTCCATTCTTTATTATTCTGTTAGAATATCCTGTCTGTGCGTTTACGCATGACCTGGTTCTGTTATTTATTATTCTGTTGAAATAACCTGTCCGTGCGGTATATCGCATGCCTGGTGATTTTTTTTGTTATTCCATTCTTTATTGTACTCAGTTGGTTAAAGTTTTGGATTCTATACTCTATGAAATTAGTAGAATATCCTTGATATTTGCGCTTCATCCAGTATCTTTTCATGAAAATATTCTTCTGAGCATTCTTGAATTTTACTCTACAAAGCAGTATCATGTTGACAATTTGGACGTTATTGGTTCCTAGATAAATTAATTCTTGAACTTGTTTTATTGAATTCTTATATCATTGTCATCATCCTCATGTTTATATTTTGTTGAAAGTCATCTGTGGCCTGTAGTGCATAGATGGACTTGGTATGATTATGACTGGGGATTATTCGGTGTAATCATGATCGTAATGTTACAAATGATGTGGTAAAAGTCCTCATTGGCCCATAATGCATTGATGGACAGTTGTTGGCATGATCATGACCATTGATGAATACACAAATATCCTTGGCCCATAGTGCATAGATAATTTGTGGTCGTGATACTAATGAAAATCCTTAGCCGTAGTGCAGGGATGATGTGGATTATTTATTAAGCTGAGTCCCAGCGATAAAAGTGATGAAAAACCTTTTAAATCATAAAAGATAGTAGATTTTATTTTCTACTTGACTCTTTTAATGGATTGCTTGTTTCGCTGCAGTTAAACTTGATGTTATTTATATTGTATCAGTTTAACACTATTGAAGGCTAACAATAATTTATTCTACATTATCTTAGTCATAATATTTCTTACTGGGCTAGTTGAGCTCACCCTTTTACTTTCATTGTTCTCTTCAGGAAATGAGAATGTAACAGGGACTAGTCGGGGAACGGAGTGACGGTCCAGATGATAGCATTAGTTGTCCTCATTATTCTATGAAATAATGTGACAATAAATGTATTGAAGACTTATTTTGAGTTTGAATACTGTCTAGAAGACAATATTTGTATTAAAACTCACAGCTCATGTTGTATATTTAAGATTGTATTTGTATTATGTACCATGTATTTGGCGACTCAGAATAGGTGATGTATACCTATTTTGGGGACGTCACAATACCCTTTGATATATCCTAAGGGTCTTAAGGAATAAGTCGAAGTATATTTCATCATACACAAGATACTATGATAATCTCAAGTCCAAGGATCACTTGTACAACTATCACTACAGGAATTCCTATTGACAGGCAAGTAAAACTCCATTAGGCATTCTTTATCGAGTCACGTTCATTGTACTTATTCTCCAATAAGCATCTACATATTTGCTTTAGTGTCTCCACATAAATGATCATGAGATCAATCATCCTCATCTAATGAGCAAGCAACATATGTACCAATCTATCTGGATTCACTAATCCTTAGTTTAGTAATCCAACGATTGGGAACTATTTTAGTTTTTAAACTTTCTAAGAATTTAGATCTCATTAGAATGAACATCATCATTATTCTAAAAGCATTGCTTAAAACTATGGGTTTATCACATATTATAAAGCAGCATCATGCAGATAATTAAAAGCCTTTAATAAATTAATACTTTTTATTAATAAATGAATAAGATTGTTACAAAGTATATGCTTTATCATCAAACATGATTGACTTGTGTGCATACTACTTTCAGTCTCAGCCTACACTTTAGTCCTTACTGCGAGAGCTCAGCGTCGCCCACCCACCGAAGCAGGTAGTGCGAGTGGATCGGGTGTCGGCCCTTCATTATCTGACGATTTCTTTCGGCGGATCATAGAGGGGTGCATGGCGAGCAGTGCTGCGCAATCAGGCGCATCATCACGCGAGCGGATCTACCAGCTTGCTCAGGAGGTCGTCCACGACTCCATAGATCCTACAACATCTGCCGACGAACTCATGGGTCTAGTCCGGGAGGAGGCCGTCCGTGTATGCATTGTTGTCTTGGCCAACCTCTTTCCTCCACATATTCGATAGGTAAATACAATTATTGATGTATGTCTTTATTTAATTCATGTAAATTGTAACTATATTGCTTATATAAACTGTGAAACATATAGTTATCCAAATTATTGCCAAACTTCTAAAAATTAAAGAAAACTTAGAGCAATAGTTGAAAAAAAGACAAAAACTCGCCTCGGGCGTCGAAATGACACGCAACCATAGACATAGCACCTCATATATATTAGGCACATGTTACAACTTATGGCACTCGATTCCGATATTCGGAGGCTGAGTTATTACCACTTATTGCCTAACTTGTTAAAATTAAAGAAAACTAAGAATAATAGTCGAAAACGAGACCAAAACTCACCTCGAGCGTCGAAACGAAACACAATCATAGACATAGCACCTCATAAATATTAGGGACACATTAATACTTATGGGACTTGATTTCGATATTCGGAGGTCGAGTTATCATCACTTATTGTCTAACTTGTTAAAATTAATTAAAGAAGACTTAGAAAAATAGTCAAAAAAGAGACCTAAACCCATCTCGAGTGTCGAAATGACATGCAACCATAGACATAGCACCTCATAGATATTAGGCATATGTTATAACTTACAAGACTCAATTTCGATATCCGAAGGCCGAGTTATCAACACTTATTGCCTAACTTGTTAAAATTAAAGAAAACTTAGAAAAATAGTCGAAAAAGAGACCAAAATCCGCCTTGGGCGTCGAAATGACACGTAACCATAGACATATCACCTCATAGATATTAGGCATACATTAAAACATACGAAACTCGGTTCTGATATCTGGAGGCCAAATTATCAGTCCATTTGCCTAACTTGTTATAATTTAGAAAACTAGTCAAAAATGAGATCGACCAAAACCCACCTCGGGTGTCAAAATGACACGCAACCATAGAAATAATACCTCATAGATATTAGGCACATGTTACAACTTACAGGACTCGATTCTGATATCCGGAGACTGAGTTATCAACACTTATTGCCTAACTTGTTAAAATTAAAGAAAACTTAAAAAAATAGTCGAAAAAGAGATCAAAACTTGCCTCGGGCGTCGAAACGACACGTAACCATAGACATAGAACTTCATAAATATTAGGCAGATGTTACAATTTACGGGACTCGATTCGATATCCGGAGGCCGAGTTATCATCACTTATTTTTCTAACTTGTAAAAATTAAAGAAAACTTAGAAAAATAGTCAAAGAAGAAACCAAAACTCTCCCCAGGGGTCGAAACAACATGTAACCATAGACATAACACCTCATAGATATTAGACACACGTTACAACTTATGAGACTCGATTCTGATATCCGGAGGCCGAGTTATCAGCCCATTTGCCTAACTTTTTATAACTTAGAATAATAGTCGAAAATAAGACCAAAACTCTCTTTGGGCGTCGAAAAGATACGCAATCATAGATATAGCACCTCATAGATATTAGGCATAAGTTAAAACTTATGGAAATCGATTTCGATAATTGGAGGTCGAGTTATCAGCACTTATTGCTTTACTTATAAAAATTAAAGAAAATTTAGAACAATAGTCGAAAAGAGACCAAAGCCCGCCTCGGGTGTCGAAACAACACACAACCATTTACATAGTACCTCATAGATATTAGGCACACTTTATAACTTACGGGATTCGATTCTAATATTCGGAGGCCGAGTTATCAGCCCGTTTACTTAACTTGTTATAACTTTAGAAAAATAGTCAAAAAAGAGACCAAAACACGCCTCAGACGTCGAAATGACACACACCTATATACATAGCACCTCATAGATATTAGGCACACATTAAAATTTATGAGTCTCAATTTCAATATCCGGAGGCCGAGTTATTAGTCCGTTTGTCTAATGTCGATGTTGGGAAAAATTTATTTATGTTGCGTTTTTCCTTTTTTCCTCTTTTTGATTTTTTTCTACCCTTTATATTTCGATATGTTGATTAATTTGATTAAAAGGTGAGGTTTTAGAAAAAGACCGACATTAGTCGACTTATTTTACAAAGTTTGATTTTATTGATTAATTTTGATGATTGGACCAAATGAGACAGAGCGAATTTTGAATGTACCAACTCATCCGAATTTTGAAATTTTTCGCAATATGGTCCAATATGTAACTCTATAGGATTGGTCTGGAAACCCGAGATTCAAAGAGTTCGGGGCTAGCTTAAGCGAGGGGAAGGTGTTAGGCACCCCTCGTGTGACGAACGAGATATTCGTAATTTATTTGAAATATTTATTGAATTAAATAAATATTTTTGTTGATTAATTTATTAAGTTAAATAAATATTTGATGTTATTGTTTTGGATTAATTTGATTAAATGTTATACATTAATTAAATTAATGTGAAATAATTTTATAGTTTGAATTTAATTGGGATAATTAAATTAAATGAGTTGTTTAATAATTATAATGTCGTTCTAATTAATTTATTAATTAATTAGAGATTTATTGATTTGTTATAATTAATAAATAAGAATTATAAGTATGTGGTGAAATGATTTAATGAAGTTATATTAACTTTAATTTAATTGAATTTAAATATTAGAATTTGATTAACTAAAGTGTGACAAATAACCTATATGATAAGTGAACTAATAAAAATAAATTAAAAGGAGCTTTAAGGAACTAGCCAAACATGGCCTTGAGAACATGGGATCAGTTTAAGCCATGATGCGCTTAACTGATACCCACATCCATACCAGTTATACGCATTATATCAATTTTATATTTTACGTCATTTTATTTTCTAAAGCTAAAGCTAGAAAACTCAGAGAAAAAGAGAGAGCTCTTGAGAGAATTTGAGAAAGATGCTGAGAATCAAGGAAGGAAGAAGCGGATTAACAAAGCTAATTCTTATCATATAACAAGTCTAAACTAGAATCAAAGGTAAAATTCTTATTTTTAAAGTTATAGCTTTTATTTTCTAAAAGTTCTCTGTGATTGAATTTTTATGGATGATTGTTGGAAATATGGTTGTGTATGTGTTAATAGATGTTTATAACATGTTTTATATCATTTATTCATGATTTAGAGTAATCAAATCCATAGAAATATGTTTAAAAGGAAGTTTTAAGTTTACAGTGATATATGTATGAATATGGGTTATTTTAGAATCAAAATTGATGTTCAATTTATGTAACAAACTGTAAATTGATGAGTGATTGTGTTAACTCATTAAGAAACGAAAAGAACGCAAGATATATGAACTGAATTGGTTAAGAATTGAAGTCGTAGTGATACGATTCACTAAATATATCAAATTTTGGAAAAATAGCAAAATACATGGTTTTAATTCTTCAAATTTAAATGTTTTAGTTGTTTCTGTTAGAGGTGGCAAACGGGCTGGGCCGGCCCAAACGGGTCGGGCTAGAAGCAGGTTGGGCTAAATTTGGGCCGAGCTAAAATGGCCCAGCTTTTCTTGGGCTAGAATTGTAAGGCCCGTGGCTCGGGTTGGGCCAGGCCGGGCCAGCCCGCAGGCTTCTTCATTTTTTTTTTCTTTTTTGCAGAATCATGCTACACAATTTGTCAATTTAATTCAAGTAGATAACAACAATCAGTTGAGGGATGACTCAGTGATATACACCACAAATATTTACACAAGTAGATAGTCTTATGGAGCCTTTTAAAATGAGCTGCTAACATGATTTTACCTTATCCTAACAATGTGATGTCATATGCTATTTAACAACTACCAACTTTTAAGTTTTAACCAAATTACAAAATTACCACTATGCTACCAGGGTTGGCCCTAACAGGTGTATACTCCTAAAAATTCATAATCATATTTTCTCCTTTGCACTTTAGTGGTGATACCTCCAAAGCACTTAAACTAGACTACCATATATAAACTAGATGAAGTATTCGAATATAAAGGGACATAGGTGTTCATGTAAAATTGGTCTTAACAATAATAGTAAATTTTGTCTCATTTGAATATAATCAAGATGAACAATAAAAATACAAGTAGTTTAAAAATAAAAATATATTTCTTTCTTGTTCCACGGAAGTAAGGGAAAAGTTGGAAATATATTTTTTTATTATATTTAAATTAAATAATTTAAGTACTTCGTATGTCCATGCCCAAACCAGTAATATTATTATAACATCCGATTGATAAAAAAAGTTATTTTAACTTTTTAAAATAAATATATGATATGATTAAATTTAGGGTTAATATAAATGTATTTAATTTTAATCAATATGGAGTACTGTGAATGTAGTAAGACTATCTAAAATTTCTATTAATCTCAAAATTTTATATTATTTAGAGTTAAATAAATACATTTTCCAATATAATTTTTTAAGTTAAATGGAGAATTTTTTTATGAATGATATTGATGTTTGAGAAACTTATGTATTATATAGAATTAAATTTTAAATAATTTAAATTGAATATTTTTAATTATGATTCAAATTTAACTCATTTAAAAAGACAAACAAATTAAAACTAGAGATTGTACATTTTGTTTAAACGGTTGTCTTTTTATATTTTGTACTTTTATTTAGATGCATGTTAAAACAAACAACTGTTGTAGTTTAGTTGGATTGAACTCTTATTTAATGACTTGGAGGTCTTGTGTTCAACCCTCACAAATAGCATTGTTTTTATTTTTTTAATAAAATATTTCACGGGCGGGCCAGGCCACCCGCGTGCCGAATTTAACCCTCACAAGTAGCATTGTTTTTGTTTTTTTAATAAAATATTTCACAGGCGGGCCAGGCCACCCGAGGGCCGGGCTATCACGGGCCGGGCCAAAAATGGGTCGGGCCAAAATGGCCCAACTTTATATGGGCTGCAACAATAAAGCCCACGACCCTTCTTTTGCGGGCGGGTGGGCTGGCCGACCCGCAGACCTGGGCCTCTTTTACCAGGTCTAGTTTCTGTTGTTGGAATGGTTCTATGCATGCTTGAAGTTGCTTTTGTGAAGTCTATATCACTTAGGTATGTTTAATTTAGAGTTTTGTGTGTTAAAAGTCAAGTTTTTGGCTTGAAAGAATGTCTTTCCGTGAGTTGCAGAGTTCAAATTTGGGAACCTTCACCCTGACGAGGTTCTCAGTGTTAGGATATGTGCCCCGACGGACTTCTGCCCCTGCGAACTTTGTCTAGTACAAAATCTCGCCCAGGCAAAAAATGCAGAGAAGGAGCTGTTTCGTTTTGTGTTGATTTCAAACCATAGCATGATGATATAACTTAATCTAATAAACCTGATAACGTGTTAGAAATATAACAAGATACTATAACATATTATTAACATGTAAATGATGATTTCATGTGGTTAATTAATAAGTTGGACGTGTACTTAAATTTGTTATTCGAAAGGTTAGTAATGTGTTTAAGAGTTAAGTTTGTGCTATGTGATTAATATAGTCAGATCTAAAGTTAAGATTAAAAGAGAAGTATACCAATGATGTTAGTTACATTACAATTAATTGGTATTGTGATTCTAAATGATATGTGTAGGTTATTTGGGAACGTGAGTTGTAAATTGTATAACTTACGCATGAGGCAAGTTCCTTACCTTATCATGATTACGATTATACAAGTTCTTAAACTCGATTTTTACATTATGCAAGTTTCTTGAATCTATTATTCAATTGAGCAAGTTCTCTAACCCTAATCTTTTATTAAGTAAGTTTCTATTCCTAACTTGTTATTGATATGCAAATTCTCTAATCCTAATCATTAACTTAACTCTACTTTCCATTGAGCAAATTATTTATCTCTATCTAGTTTGTAATAAAGCAAGTTCTCTAACTTTTTCTATCAACAAGGTTCATGATTTAGTTCAATGCTTATGTTCTTAAATAAGCTTTCTAATTCTTTTTGAAAGCACTACTTCGATAAATGATAATTACTCAGTTATAAATCATTGAGACTATGTCAGTTGTGAAACATGTATCACTTATGTACCTCTATAGTCTTAAAAGCATGAATTCGATGATTAAAACTTGTTCATTTATAACCCATTGAGACTCTATCTCTTATTAGTTCGTTATTATACTTTGTTCATGACGATATCGTAATTGAACTCTTGAGTAGTTATTGATCCTTATTTACTTCAACTAGTACTTGATTGATGAACGTTCTAAAGATCTAAAATTCCTTTGAAGCTAATTCCAAACCAAACTACCTTTGATGCGGAACCTAATGATTAAAGTTGAGATGAACAACCCTATATCAGGGGATTATTTTAGAGATGTGACACCCCCAAATTCAGACCACCCTTGTCTCAAATTTGGTTGCCACGTACTAACTATAATAATAAATCAATACTTTATATATATAGCGGAATAATAGAATAATTTATATTGATATAACATAATTATTCTCATCCCAAGGGTTCGAAACTTAAACATCCCTTACATAACTTAACCATCATTAAGCATCGCTTAGACATACATAATACATCACAACTTAAATTAAACATAGTTAAATAAGTTCTTCCACAACCAAAACATAGTATATTCCTAGTAACCTAGTAATAACTACTCCTAAGCCTTTTCTTTACCCTTGTCCTTGCCAGAGGATTCACCACGTTCTGCCTTCGCTGAAAGTTTTAGGGAAAGCATGGATGAGCAACAATTTTGCCCAACAAGTAATATAGCAAAAAGGGTATTTAATATAGTTTTCAATTAATCAATGGTATAGTAATAATGATAGTTCAAGATAGTAAGAAGTATCAATGATTATCAACAACAGTCGCTACGGATAGAAATAGCAATAATATTCAAAGGTTTATCAATTCAAGGTTTCAAAGTAGTGAATACTGAGCAGCCACTAAGGACTATGAATTTCTACTGGAATTAACAGTGATAATACTGATAATTCTACAAAACGAGTACAACAGGTGATTAGCCTAAAGTACCCTATGTTATGCATAACACTTAGTCTTTCTCATGTGCGCACGTCGGTTCCCCGACAATATATAATTCCCCTACTAAGAGGGTTGTTCTTCTCAGTTATAAGAGTTCGCACCAAGTTAATTTGGTTTGGATAGCTTTTGATCAAATATCAATAATCTAGCCAAATCAATGGCTTAGACAGTTTCTTTCACAATATATATATGAACAATTATCGTTCGGGCCAATGTTTGAATTTTCCTTACGAAGAATTATTTCTTTAAAGTTCTACTTGTACGATCAATAATAGCACAAGTTCAAGTAATGCTCAATAAAGAATAAGGTTCGAGTACTTGCCTCAAGCGTAGTTTACCAAAATATCGCTTATCAATACTCTTTCAAATCCTAATATAATATAATACGCGTATAGGATATTCATTAGTTACATATGCTCATACATGATATGTAAGTTTAAATGCATACATAAATGTATAACTTAGTTGTATACTCTTCACATACTTCATTCCACACCTTGCATACTCGTAACACAAAATCAGTTTATAAGTCACCATGAAGTCAAATAACATAGTCTCTAATCGTTGTTTTATGGTTTTGCAAATACTTTTTGAACTTATCATTTGAAAGTCTATAATCACTTCATTAAAAATTCAATCCTATCACCTAGCATGTGTCTTAACATATTGGATATGTACTGGTCATATTATACATGTTAGAGTAACAATACAAGCATGCAACCACATTCAAACCATTTACAGAAAACTGTTCCTACTGTAGACTGGCGTGGCCGCGCTTGGTTTGTACTAAGGAGTGGCGCGGCCGCGCTACTCCTGGTGAAAACCAAGACATGGTTGCTTCTGCAGAAGGTCAGTGCACACATGTCTTACATATATGAATAATCATGCACAAAACACATATTATTATGTGAATAGCTAGGCCTGACCTTACCTCAAAACATTAACATAGGTCATTCAAGACTTGTCATATTCCCCTTTTTACATGCATATGTCTAGTTAGGCATTCTTGTTAATCATATTTACATGCATGATACACCTAATCGTGATGTCTCATATACACAAGTTAAACCACATAAGCATGCTCACAAATCTTAACTCAATGTACATAGTTTATATTCGAAACTTTAAGACCCCTTAGTAAAACTTATTTTAAGCATGCAAGATAAGTTCACATATACTAAATCATGCGTTCATAATCACTTGTATACCTACTCAAGTCATTTATATGGGCTAGAAAGATCAGAACTTAAAGGCACAATGTTTATCATGATTTGTTTTTCAATACATCAAGTTTTCCTTTAGAAAGTCCTTTAAAGTCAAGCTATCAAAGCTTATCATACATGAAGCAAACATATGCCTCATGTTAGACTTCTTTACATACATATCTATGTTATTTACACATGTTCACAAGGTCAGAATGTATGTTACTCCATGTATACAATTCCTAGTTTTCTAAGTCTTTGAATTTTCTTTGAATGTTCGTACTAAAACAACTAACATGGCTTACTATATACATAGCAACCTCATTCCATATTTTAGGGTCATCTATATGCATATTCAAACCAAGGTATCATGTTCATCATAACACTGGATCACTAACAGCAGTATCTGAGAAAGACACCCTGCGCGGTCACGCGTATTAAGCTATGCAAGTGGCGCGGCCGCGCCACTTTGTTCAAAAACAAAAATAAATGGCTCTGTTTTAGCAGAGCCTGAGCATATGTATAGCCCATTCTAAAACCAGACCAACTGCAGTACTTCAAAGCATTCATACCAACTCAGACAACACAATGACATGCTAATTCATATAAATTTAACAGGAAATTCATGTAATTGCCAAGAATTTGACAAACTTAAACTAAGAACACTAAATTAGATTTTATACCTCTTGAAGCTTAAATGGATTCCTCAAATGCACTAAGTATGCTCCCTCAATTCTCAGCAGCTCTCAGTCTCAGTTTACACTTATCAGATAATTTTTCACGCAACAGAGAATTGAAAAGGAGAGGGTACTATATATAGAGAATTGATTGTTCAGTTCATGGCATTGCACCATGGTTTGATTCAAAGGAAATTTTGGGTAAAGAAGAGTTGGCCAACTACCATCCCGTAGCCATCATCACAGCCATCTCTAGCTTCATCATTTTCTTCTTAGCCTTTATGTTTTGCTGAGTTTCACGTAATAGTAGGGGATAGGTCATTGACCTAATACTCGGCTAATGGTTGTGACTTATAATTTGGGACAAGGCCTAATTCTCAATAACTATGTTTATAATGCTTACTTTGTTTTCTTATAATCCCAAAATATAATTTTAATGTATTAACGCTACTACACAATGGAAAGTTATAGATTATTTATGTACTTACATCATATAATCTATGTACATTAGTCCAGTCTAATTAATATTTATAGCAGGTATAGACTCCATTTTAATTGACCACTATTAATTCAATATCTTTTTAAAATTTCATTATTCTAGTTAAACTCACTTATTGGAATAATTTGTAATTCTTTGACAGAGTGCATCTTTTAATGTTTCCACACATCCTTATTATCACATAAGCAATTATTTAAGTAACTTATTATTCCCTACACTTTACTATATAGTTTTCTATATATTACATAGTTATATTAATGTAAGACCCCGAATTTTATGAAATAAAAGTATTCAATTTTTCTTATAATTACAATTCAGTAAATAGTTAAATTGATAAAAAGTTAAAGTTATGGGTGAAATGTGAAAATTTTTCAAAATAAACAAGTGGTTATAAAATAATCATTGTTGTCGGGGAATATTCGTTGGTCATGGAATATTCTTTCTGTCGGGGAATATTCGTACGACGGCGCATCTATTTGTGGGCCCCATAACAGAAAACGGTCGGATGAAGATAACGACAAAAATTAAGTTTTTATAATTAACGGCGTAGTTGTTACCGTTAACACTGTTAGAATACCCGGTGGTTAAAATACAGTAATACGCGTTATTGCACAGTAGCACACGTTATTGCACAGTATTTTTTAAATTATTAATTCTTACGTAAGAAAGCACTACTGAATAATTGTCACAGTAATTACTGTTCAATATTTTATTTTATTGATTCAATAATTGCTGCGTTGATATTTTATATTATTGTTATTTCAATAATTGTTACTGCACATTATCTCCATTATCAGATCAATAATTCATATTATTTGAATAATATTATTAGATAGTATTATTGGTAATGTCTAGAAAGTTCTGTCTAAGGAGAGGTTTGGTCATCTAATTGCGCGCCAATAAGGAGAAATCCTTATTGGAAAGCCCCCTCTTTCTTGGAAACGGCCTGGTTGCCAGTACTGTGATTCTGTAATATTATTTGTGAATAATTAATTATTGATTTATATGATGAGAAAATATTAATTTTATGTGGATATAGATGGAGAAAATTTTTAAAGTGACAATTGTTGAAAAATGATATTTTATCTTTTTTGATAAAATAATTTATTATTATATTTAATAATATAATAATGGTGATAGCATTACAATGAATGTGGGATATATGAGTATATAAGGAGGAAGAGTATTTTTATTGTATTAAATGATTAACACATGTTTTGTGTGTCAGTGGACCCCATTTCTTGACTGAAATTTGATTATAACCTGTAAAATCGCCCGTTTATGGATTTCGTTCAATTTCTGTTTGGAATTTAGAAAAACTTTCTTCTGTAAAATTGTAGAGAATTGAATTTTCTATAAAAATACTCGAGATTCGAATTTTCTGATAAAAGTGCTATTTTCTATGAATTATTGAAGTTTCGGAAAATAAAAAGACTTTTATTAATTTATGGGTGGGACCCACTTTGGTTGGTGTTAATAACATGTGGGCTGCTATATTTTTTCAAATTGGCATGCTTGGATGGCTGGTCATGGATGATTGGTGTGTAGAAAAAAAAAAATATTTTATTATTTTAGTCTCCTTTAGCGTTCTAGCATTTTCCTATAAATAGGTGCTTATGTTAGAATTGAAAATCACACCAGAAACAAGTTTTCTTTCTCTCTATATTATCAAGCATATTTTTGTGAGTATTTAGATATCTTGAGTGTTGCTCAGCGTTATATCCGATATTTAAGTCAGAAGTACTGCTCTTTTGAGGTAAGGGATTTTAAGGATTATTATGTTTTTTAGTTCGTAATTTTTCTGACCTTCAGAAAATTCTGGAAAAATTTAAAATGATATTTTGATGAGTTTTATTGATTGTGTCCGAAAATGGTGATTTTTGGATGTATAGATTAAGAGTTATGAATTTTACGGGGAAAAACTATTTTAAAAGTAACCGCTTATAACTCCGTGTGGTTAACTCCAAAATTGATGAAATTTTTATTAGAAGTATATCTATATAATATTAGTGTACTTTGTGAATTTCGGAATTTTTGAATAAAAGTACAATTTATGATAAATGTCTAAATATTCGGCGGTTTTGGCCATATAAAAAATAGTAAATGAGTTTTAAAAATTTTGAGAAAAATATATGTTCAATATGGGACTATATTCTGCTAAATCCTAGAAAAGAAATTTTTTAGAACTGATTTGATATTTTTCATGAAAATGGACTAGTTATGAGTAAATGAATTAAATATGTTATGTGAAATAAAAAAATTAGAAAATAGGATTTTATGGCTTGAGAATCCTATATGAGGTATATGCAGATTTTTTATGAGAGTTTTTGGTTATTGGTGATAAAATCTTATGAGTTTGGCATTTTAGAATGATTAAATGCATTATTTAGTAAATTGTAAACAATTAAAATAAATTTTTTATATGCTTAAGAAATATTATTATTTCAATATCATTATACCAAAATATTGGTTTGAATTTTATTGTGAAATTTCTATCTTTTTCATGTCGAGTTACTATTCATGAGTTACTATTCACGAGTTACTATTCATGAGTTACTATTCACGAGTTACTATTCAAGACAAAATTGGTTTCTTTTTCTGACCAAATTATATTTGATTTATGAATATTACTCTTAAGATTAAATCTATATGTTGATTATATTGATTTTATTATCATATATAACATTTTTATAATCCTAATGATGATATTTCTCTTTGACTTGGGTGTAAATATGGATAGATTTTTGGTATGATCATGACTATGAGTTCCCTTTGGCCGGTAGTGCAAAGTTGAATTGTTGACTGGTATGATCATGACCATTGAATTTATAATTGAATATCTTTAGCTTAAGTACAAAGGTGAATTGATCAAAATGGTTATAATTATTGTTTATATAAATTCTGAAATGATTATATATTTCTTTGAGATATTAATATATTTGGCCTGTAGTGCAAATATGAACTGTTGATAAATATATTTGGCCTGTAATGTAAATATGAACTGTTGTTGAATATCTTTGGCCTGTAGTGCAAAGATGAACTGGTGATGAATATCTTTGGCCCATAGTGCAAAGATGACATGTAGTTGAATATCTTTGGGCAGTAGTGCAAAGATGAATTGTTGATGAATATCTTTGGCCCGTAGTGCAAAGATAATATGTTGTTGAATAACTTTGGCCAGTAGGGCAAAGATGAACAGGTGTTGAGATGAACATGACCAACTGGTGATACAAATGAATATCTTTGGCCGTAGTGCAAAGATGAAGTTATTAGTATGATTATGAACAGGAAATGTGATTTGGTGTAATCATGATCTTTGATGTTTCAGGTAAAGATAGGTGATGAAAATTATCTTCGTCCTGGATGAGAAGAGGAATTTAGAACTACAATTATGATTATGAGTTATTCATATGATTGTGGAAAGGAACTGTTGAGTGATGTTACAGGGATAAAATATTGTTGGTGGATTTTTAACATGGAGAAGATAATAGACTTTATAGTCTATTTGACTCTACTAATGGATTGCTCGTTCCGCTGCAACTATGGTTGAAAATTTTTATCATTCTACCATATGATCTAAATCTCTGATTTATTACTATTAAAGGCTATTGATAAATTATTTATCTTTAGTCATGATATTCTTTATTGGGCTGGTTGTGCTCACCCTTTTTTTCACAATTCCTTTCAGGTAATAAGAGTGTAGCTGGGTCGAGCCAGGGTAACGGGAAAATAGAACGGTGGTCTCTAGCTGTGGAGGTTCCCCCTAAGCAGTATCGAAAAGTGTTGTATATATCATTTAGTAGTTATATTTGGTGAATCAAATAGGGTGAGGCAAACCCAACGTTGGAAGGGTATTTTGCCACTATCATACAAGATGTCTAATGATATACAACCTCGTGTCATCATAAGACAGGGATGTGCTCATCCACTTGCTGAGTATATTTACGAGCACTACCTATATAATCTTGGTGTTTGTTTGAAGTATAATTCTCAATTAGAGATAGTGAAGATAATGATATGTCAAGAGAAGACTCCCCATTGGGAAGAATATGATAGTAATCTTCTCGTTTTTCTTTGGGGTCTATTGGGTCAACCAAGGATAATTCTATGGCCATATGATATCTATCATAACCTAGAAGCATGGCCTCCCATGTACGAAGGTTTCCTTGAGCACTTTCCAAAGATTCTAATTTCTAAAACAGTTTTTGACTATACCTTTATGTAAGGTGTTATTGTGAGGTGCTGTCCACGGTTGGGAAATGAGTCACATTTGGTTTATATTTGTATCCAAACTCACAGCATATGTGTTGTTGTATTTTGCACGACAATTGTTGTAATACAGTTGTAGTTATTTTCTGTACCATGTATTTGGCGACTCAGAATAGGTTGGATGGAATGAACCTATTTTGGGATTTTCACAATTAATGTGTCACACCACATTTTCTTTTGAATGTAAGAAATATATAATATCGCATGTCTTACACACATCAATTAAATGAATAATACAATTCTAGTCATGCAATTTACTTTACTCACAATAACAATTAATAATCACATATCATTAATTAATCACAATTAACAATTAATTAATATTCTACAATAATAATTAACAATTAATATTAATTAATTGTTCACTTGATAATACTTCGTCGATTAATATCATCATTAATAGTTTCCATCACTGTGCCACACAAGGTTTTCAACAAGTTCATCGCAACTCCATACATTTCCAATTATTCAATTATTTAATATAATTGAGTTAACTCATCTCGTAACACAAAACCATTTATATTCAAATAAATATTTATTTCCATTAATATATCTTTTTATTTGTGTATGGAAATTCTCGAGTATTACAAGAGCTACGCAATGACGTTAAAATATTTGTGCAATACATAATACGAAGGGCTGATCACCTAGAGTGCGAGATGATGGTCCATATAGTTGTTTAGACTGTTAAAGGTTACAGTAGAAACGCTTGTTAACCTAGGACATAGATGATAATTATGGTCTCTTAGAATGTTAAGTTAAAGGAGAAATACTTGACAACCTAGAACATAGTTCGTGGTCTCGTGATCCTCATTGTATTCCTTTGATATTGATATATGTTGTTTAATTTAAAAGTTCGTTATTCCTTTGAACTCATAGCTCTTGAAGTAAAGCTTATTGTTTTCGGTAAGATTATATTACCAACTAAAGCTAAGTCGATTGTCATTCATAGACTATTATTGGAAATTGTTCTTCTTATGGGCAATTGTTTGCTCACTCTTGCACAAAACAATGCAGATGAGGTCAAAAAGTCTGAAGAGCTTTCTACAAGCAAGGGTAAGGGTAAGATACTTAAATAGATGATGCTTAGTCTACTATTTATTTATGAAGCTATGTAATAGACTTGATTATGTTTTGTTTTATTATTCCGCTGATGATGTAATAATTAAGGTAAGATGACCTGGGATTTCGTTTGATGATGTAACCCCTTTGATAGGATTATTATTTATGAAAATTTTGTTATCCTTTATTTTGGGTAGATAGATGTGATTTTAATGGACAGTGAATGTTGATCGAAATCTAAATACGCTCACACGCAAGTACACGTGGTCAACAAGTAATATAATGATAAGAAAAGTATCGTTCCCACGGAGACTAATATGAAATTAAACCTAACAATTACCAGTTTTATATTAACCCAATTTTATTAAACTACTCAAATTAATGATTATAAATAAGAAAAACTAAAAATCCCAACCAATCAACACAACTTAATACCCGTAATTTCAAGCAAATAATGGAGAATTAGGCTTACAACTTCACTTTAAGTCTCACTCCAATTATATATCACACCTTATTCTAGTTTAATTCACTATGTCAGTTTATTAATCAAGAACACTTAAGTAGAATTAGCCATCTCTCGATGCACTAATACCGTATTAACTTAAATCCACAAATTTCATAGAATTAAGCCAGACACTCTAATTAACTAACTCACTATATCTATGTGAATTAAAATCAAAGAAGGTTTAAATTCAAATTCTTTACCCGATTACATGCGATGCTAGGTATATCTCTATCCTAAACACTCATCAAGATTCCATTATAACACATAATTCAAGAACACATGCTAAAGTGATTAAGTCTAGATGCATACATCATCTCTCGAATCCATATAAATCCACACGGAATTGGTGATCAAGCAATTCATAAATTAAAGTGCAAATCACAATAGAGAAATTGAATTGATATATTATTAAACTGAATTCAAGGCATGACAATCATTGTTCAACAATAAAGATCCATTGCAAGCCTAATAAGTACTTTAGCTCATCATAAATGAAATAAAAACTGAAAAGATAGAGAAATTCATCATCCCAATTATAATAATTGAATCGAAAGACAAAGAATAGTTATAAAACCACCCTTATCCTCGCTCCAATTTGCAATCTTCGCGATCTTAACTTTCAAATCCTTTCCTCCAATGTTCTACTAAAATTAGGGCTCAATTCTTGCTAAATGATTGATTGATTTTATGTCTCTCTGTTATGATTGTGTTATATCCCAGCATAAGTCATGTATATTACTCATAAACCGACGCCAATCAAAGTCCCAAGCCATGCCAAATTGTTTCCTTCAAGCTGCTGCATAATTCTAATCAAACTGAACCTCTTTCTCTCTCCCCGTACTCCCGCCCTAGCCGGTGGTATTTACTCTATATAGGCCCGCCCCGGCGAGAGGGTCTTCTGCTCCTGACCATGTACCCCCGCCCCGGCGGGGGGGGGGGAGGTGTTCATGCAGAGCTGAAATCCTGCCTTTTTGATGCCAAGTCTGGCCACAACGCCACCAATATACCACGGATGCTACACAACACCACCTAAACATAAAACAAACACAAAACAAATAAAACTAAACAGAAATAGACGAGATCATCACCATTTAAGTCTGAATTAGAAGTCGATTCATAGGTATAAAACCCACTCATCAAACTCCCCCAAACTTAAACCGTGCCAGTTCTCGAGCACAAAACAAAACGTAATGCAATGCAATGGAATGCAACTAATCTATATGCCTACGAATCCAGCAGAAATAACAGAGACAATTCAATTCAATCATCCTAAAAGAAATCAAGTAAACATGATAATACATCCTATCAAAACAAATCAGTAATTTCCCAATCAATCATCAAATCTTAGACTGTTATCACTGATATAATGCGTGTGTTCTCAACAACCATGTTAATCGATATAAAATCAAATTCAACACATAATAGGTCTCTTTGAAGGCATCATACAGTGTAAATTTAAGAAATCCAAAAATAGTCAAGATCTGACTATCATCAAGCAGTCACCGGTATCGAGAGTCCAAATGGGGTACTTATGCTTTATTTTTCAATTACGGGGGCTTCTTGCTCTTTTTTCCCGTTTTATTTTTTATTTTATTTTTTTTAATCTCATGGTTGTGCAATGTCTAATTTCCTTAGGCTTTTCAATGCTACCTTAATGAGATTTTGACCAACGACTCCTAAACCATTTAAGGCCTTAGGGCACTAGGTGTAAAGACAATCCCCTCAGGCTTATTTACTCAAGTAACAAAGGCCACGAAACTAGACTGGCCATGGTGTTTATTCATATATATATATATATAGCTCATATACCCCAAATTTTCCCCCCAAACTTAAGTTCTTGCCTAACTTTAGCCGTCACTACCTATTTTTGTCATTCTTTCATTCAATCTAGCATTCTCCTATAGAGTTCCATTATATGTCAATTTAGACTCAATCAATCAACAAAGCTGTTTTTACTGTGCGAACCTTGTTATACCAGTTTCAAACAGAAAAAGATTCAATTCATGACAGGAAAGCACATCAAAGCTCTAATAGTCAATACTATACTTGTCTACTCAATTCCAGTCCCATCATTAGCCAAAATAGACTGTACCTATCTAATAGCTGGAAACATGCAAGATGAACTAAATGCAACATAAACGCAATAAACTAACTACTATTTTTGCAATTTTTCCATATTTTTAAAATAACATCGGAACAAGAATAATAGAGTAAGAAACTAATTATAAACATCTATTTATAAACTCATAAACATCTATTTATAAACAACTATACTACTATGCAGTTATATGAATGTTAACATAATGAACTTAAACTAAACATGACAACATATGTAATGTTAAACAAATAATTAACTTAAACATGAAACTAAACATGCAATAACAAACTAAACTCCCCCAAACTTAGCAATTACAATGCCCTCATTGTAAAAATAAAATAATAAGCACAAGAGGACTTCCCTAAAATCAGCTAAGGTTGAGGTGATGGTGGTGATGGCGGTCGTGGCACATAGACTCGGCGCTCTTCAGTGTTTGAATCGGATGGTGGATATTGTGGCATTGGCTCTAGCGTCTGATAAGGAAATTGCGTGGCCACGGCTGGATTTAGAGTTTGTAAAGCCGCAATTAGAGATGCAAAGGACGTGTTCATGGCGTTGAACATATGGTCCTTCCTGGCCACCAGTCGCTTCATCTGTCTGTTGGCTTCTTTATCCCTTTTATCAATATGGCGCTGGAGACTGTGAAATTGGTTACAAAACATGAATTTACCCGACCTGCTACTCTCTACAGTTTCTTGCTCTCCAATCATCTCATCGACTTACAACTCATCATCCTCAGATGTGTCCTTAGCATCTTCATCTTCCTCAGAAGCCGCTGGAAATACAAAATTGACTCCTCTTGGGTGTGACTCCCCCAGGCCAGACAATGTTGCGTGCAATCATGCAGGAGTCCAATAGCTAAAGAGGCTGCTGTGAAGGCTCATCTCCTGACCATCTAACGCTAGGCTGCTTGTACAACCCACAGATGAGGGATGGGTGTGGCAGACCGCTAGAGAATGGCCCTCGTAGACATCGTCGTATAGAGAAACTGATAATGGCACCGATGTCAATGTTGAAGTCTTTCACAATTGCATACAGCAGAAGCACTTTCTCCCTTGTCACCTCACTGGTATGCGTGGACGGAAATAACTTTACGTATAGGAACGCATACCAGAGTCTTTGCTCAGGAAGATTGTGCCTCCATTTCTTCCTTTAACCCAAGTAGTACTCGGCTTAGTTATCTCAGTTAAGATTTGGTCGTAGTTGGGGTTGCTGTCACGCAGCTGAGTATATTGGCATATAGCAGGGCTCGCGGACTGTAGTAGTTGTTGATAGCCTCTAGATTGAAGGGAACCTGTTTACCCCTCACAAATGCACTGAACGGCGCCCTATCCTCAGCGTTCGCATAGAACTTCTTCACCACATTGACTATTGCTGGGTCTGGCTCATCTGTTAGCATATCCCAACCTTGCTCGTATATTTTCCTCCTCACCTGTCCATTAACATTGTCTGGTGCCAAGCCCTGCTCAAGAGTTAATGCTTTAGGCACTAAGTAGTCATATTTGTCAGCAGCACTGGCACTCGTGAACTTACGTATGTTAAAGGCCTGCGTGGGTGGTGAAGAACCAGACCCTTCGCCCCGTTGGCGCTTGGATGGTGTCTTAGGAGCCATTGAATTAACCTCTATCACAAGATTCCCCCAATCTTCACTTTGGCAATATTACAAGCACTTAGTGTGCACACCCTCAAACAACTCAAATATGAACACTGTAATCAACTATGGTGCCAAACTAAAGAAAATTTGCTTACCCCCAACTAGTTGCCCCTTTTTGGACGATGATATTGCTGAAGTGTATAGTTTTCCCCTCTTTCTCTACTACAAATTCGAACTTGAATAAAGCCCTAGACTTGTGATGACTGAACTTGATAGATAATGGGTATGTAATGGTGTGGATTTGATGTAGTTAGGGTTTATATATATATAGTGGAGGTGGTGGACAGATTTGGTGGAGATTGACGAGGTAATAGGTGAGTTCTTGAGTGAATTCGTGGGATGATGGGTTTATAGGAGTCGGTTGGCAGGAATGAGAAGTGGAGAAGTGGGACAATCAATTGCAGAATCAGTTTAAAAACTTTTTAGGCTCCCATACCCCCGCTGTTGGTTGTTTTATCAATCGATAAAACACGCGTAAGCATACGCGGTCCACAAGTAATATAAGATAAGTAGAGTGTCGTACCCACGAGGACGAAGTCTTAAGTGCAAGTCAAATACTAATGTAAGTTTTATGCTTTCTTATCTAAACAAGTGAAAAGAGATGGTGTGTTAAGCTATGTGATTAAAATTAAGGGAAATAAGAGAAATAGTTGTGCTAGGAAGTCAAGTTAGGATTACAATTCCCCTAATGTGTAGCCTAATCTCCTAACTCTCCACATTACAAACGAATCAAGGAATGGTCAACCGAGAACAAAACTACACATAAGCTTCTGTCGAAGGTCAAATGCACATCTCTAGCTAGATGAATCACAATATTTCTATTGGTGAAGATAACTAGACTAGGGTCATTAAACTTAGTCTCAAGGCTACACAAGGCAAATAGAGATATGTCTTTCCTATTAAACAGTTTATGCACACATTCCCATAGGCATGATCATAACATGTGTTCTTGTATTTAAGAGTTAGACATTAATATCCATTTTTAAATATCCATTAATATCAATACCAATTTCTCTATTGAGCAATCAGTCAATAAGCAAGAAATACAACAACCCATTCTAAAATGATTCATTAATATAAATTGGAGAGAAAGTTAATTAAGCTAAACAAAAAATTACATTGCAATCCTAAAAATGGAATTAGTTCATATCCATGGTGCTAATACACATTTTTAATACATTCAACATTCTCAGCAATACACAAATAAATGAAAGATTTGGAATAAGAAAACCCCTGTTGTGAAGTGTTCTATCTCTAAATCTTCTCTTCTCCGTGTACTTCTGAGCTCTGTCGGATGCAATAAACTATTCCTCCTTGAAGCGCAGCTTCTTTCTCTTCTAAAACTAATTAATACTGTAATAAACCTATTCTACGCTCAATATCTCTCTCTGTAATAACTGATGGCGGTTATGTCTGAATGAATCATTTCTCTTTCTTCATTTATGTCATTAAAAGCACTGTACTGCCTAGACACCGGAGCTCACGCTACGGCATAAGCAATGAACTAGTGGGTGGCGCTGCGGCGCCACGTAGGTATAAAAACACCGGAGGTAATGCTGCAGCGCCAGCTTATAAAGAAGTTGTGCCGCTGCAGCGCTAGGTGATGTCAGCATGTAAACCAGCCTCGCGCTGCGGTGCCAGGCTAAGGCTTGATGATGGTGCTGCAGCGCCAGAGGGTGGAAAAGTACTTTTTGCCCCTTAAAGCTGGAAATAACCTAATTAGCCCTGCACCGTAGAGATTAAACATAATAACAACAAAATATATATAAAAGCTAACTAAATAATAGAAAACAGGCAACATCCTAAGCCACAAAGGACCTATGCACACCCTCAAACAACTTAAATATGAACACTGTAATCAACTATGGTGCCAAACTAAAGAGAATTTGCTTACCCCCAACTAGTTGCCCCTTTTTAGACGATGATATTACTGAAGTGTATAGTTTTCCCCTCTTTCTCTACTGCAAATATGAACTTGAATAAAGCCCTAGCCTTGTGATGACTGAACTTGATAGATAATGGGTATGTAATGGTGTGGATTTGATGTAGTTAGGGTTATATATATATATATATATATATATATATATATATATAGTGGAGGTGGTGGATGGATTTAGTGGAGATTGACGAGGTAATAGGTGAGTTCTTGAGTGAATTCGTGGGATGATGGGTTTATAGGACTCAGTTAGCAGGAATGAGAAGTGGAGAAGTGGGACAATCAATTGCAAAATCAGTTTAAAAACTTTTCAGGTTCCCATACCCCCGCCCCGGTGGGGGGGGGGTATTCTGCAGTTGACTTTGATTTTTAAAATTCGTCTCCTCATACGCATGTCCAATAACATCCTAAACACCTGAAATCCATTAGAACACTAACATGAGATAATATCATAAAGGTTGAGCAAGAATGATCGAATTTACTAAAAACTAGAGACTAACTACGAAAAATTATACATGAATGATCTACGCACTACTAGAATTATAAAATAAGCTCTGACATGAATAACATAACATAAAAATACTATAAATTGAAAGAAAATTAGGTTGCCTCCCAATGAGCGCTTGTTTTTGAGTCTTTCAGACTGACTACTCTCTGTTCATGGCGCATCGACAAGTGTGATCGTGGTGGCTTCGTTGTCGATGTCGCCACCCCAGTAATGCTTTAACCGTTGACTTTGAATATCTCAAGTGGATTTCTACTGTATAGTTCAACGACGCCATGTGGGAAAACTGTCTTGATAGTGAATGACCTCGACCATCGGGATTTGAGCTTTTCGGGAAACAATCTCAGCCATGAGTTGAACAGTAATACCGATTATCCCGGTTCGAACTTTCTCTGCATAATCTTTTGGTTGTGCCACTTCTTGACTTTTTTTGTACATCTTTGAGTTCTCATACGCTTGCAGTTGAAATTCGTTAAGTTCGTTCAGTTGGAGTAACCTCTTCTCTCCTGCAGCTGTTTGATCAAAGTTGAGTTTCTAAATGGCCCAATACGCCTTATGTTATAATTCCACTAGGAGGTGACATGCTTTACCGTAGACTAACTGATACAGAGACATCCCTACTGACATCTTGTATGCTGTCCTGTAAGCCCATAGTGCGTCATCCAACTTTAGAGACCAATCTTTTCTGCTCGGATTTACTACCTTATATAAAATTTTCTTCACCTCTCTGTTGGACACCTCAGCTTGACCACTAGTTTGGGGGTGATATGTTGTAGCTACCCTATGATTGACCCTATATTTTGCTAAGAGAGCTGTAAATGATCTGTTGCAGAAGTGACTACCCTCGTCACTTATGATTGCTTTTGGCGTGCCAAACCTCGTAATGAAATTTTCCTATAGGAATTTAAGAACGACCTTGGCATTATTTGTAGGGAGTGCTACGGCTTCAACCCACTTTGACACGTAATCCATAGCTAGCAAGATGTACAGGTTGTTGAATGAAGGAGGAAAAAGTCCCATGAAGTCCATCCCATAGACATCAAAAACCTCGACTTCCATGATCGTGTTGAGCGGCATCTCATTCCTTTTAGAGATATTACCCACCCTTTGGCATCTATCACAATTTTTCACGAACTGGTGGGCATCCTTGAACACAGTCGGCCAATAGAATCCTGACTGAAGTACTTTGGCCACTGTCCACTCACTACCATAATGTCCCCCATAAGCAGATGAATGGCATTCGTGCAAAATATTTTTCACTTCACTGTACAACACACATCTCTGAATCATTTTATCCACACACTGTCTGAATAAATAGGGCTCGTCCCACATGTACCACTTGATATCATGCAAGAACTTTCTCTTTTGCTATCGTGTCAGATCAGGGGGAAGGATTTTGCTTACCAAGTAATTGGAAAAATCTACATACCATGGAAACTCTGAGTTAACTCCAAAAAGTTGCTCGTCCGAAAATGATTCATTGATTACACATTTATCTGCCTCATCCTTTTCTGGATTTTCCAGCCTCAAAAGATTATCCGCCACTTAATTTTCTGTCCCCTTCCTATCCTTTATTTTCAGGTCAAATTCCTGAAGGAGTAGAATCCATCTGATTAGTCTAGGCTTAGCATCCTTCTTTGAGATAAAATAACGAATCACCGAGTGATCCGTGTATACCACCACATTTGTTCCTATTAAGTAAGCCTTGAATTTATCAAAGGCGTATACTATTGCAAGTAACTCCTTCTCGGTGGTTATGTAGTTTAATTGGGCATCCATGAGGGTTTTACTTGCATAGTATATGGCATGGAATATCTTCTCTCAGCGTTGACCCAAAACAACCCCTACCGCGTAATCGCTAGCATTGCACATCAATTCAAAAGGCATCGTCCAATCTGGTGCTACGATCACTAGAGATGTTGTCAATTTTGTTTTTAACTGTTCAACGCTGCTTTGCACTCTTCATCAAAACTGAATATTGCATCTTTCTCTAAGAGACTGCACAGTGGTTTTGCAATCTTAGAGAAATCCTTTATAAACCTTCGGTAGAATCCGGCGTGTCCAAGAAAACTGTGGATTCCCTTAACTGAATTCGGTGGTGGAAGATTTTCTATCTTGTCAAGCTTTGCCTTATCAACCTCAAAGCCCTTTGTAGAGACCTTGTGCCCCAGAGTTATTCCTTCTTCAATCATAAAGTGGCACTTCTCCCAGTTAAGCACCAAGTTAGTTTCCACACATCGCTTCAAGACCATGACTAGATTCTCTAGACATTTATCAAAAGTGTTTCCATAGACTGAAAAGTCGTCCATGAAAACTTCCACGTTCTTTTCTACCATGTCCGAGAAAATAGCCATCATACATCTTTGGAAAGTTTTTTGTGTGTTACATAACCCAAAGGACATCCTTCTAAATGCAAAGGTGTTGTATGGGCATGTAAAGGTGGTCTTTTCTTGATCCTCGGGAGCTATGACTATTTGGTTGCACCCTGAATATCCATCTAGTAAACAATAGTATTCATGCCCTGCTAACCGGTCCAACATCTAGTTAATGAAGGGTAGAGAAAAGTGGTCCTTCCGGGTTGTCTTATTTAGCCTCCTGTAATCCATGCAAACCCTCCATCCCGTCACTGTCCTCGTCGAAATCAGTTCGTTGTCGTCGTTCTTCACTACTGTCATTCCACCCTTTTTTGGCACGCACTGAACTGAACTGAACTGAACCATGCACTGTCTGAAATCGGGTAAAAAATTTCCGCATCCAACTACTTCAGAATTTCTTTCTTTACCACTTCTTTCATGATCGAATTTAGCCGTCTCTGCTATTCCACTATTAGCTTTGCGTCCTCTTCCATAAGAATCTAGTGCATGCAGAAGGATGGAATGATCCCTTTTATGTCAGCAATTGTCCATCCTATCACAAACTTGTATTCTCTCAAAATCCTCCGCTATTTACTTTCCTGCAATTCATTAAGCGCAGAAGAAATAATAATAGGTAAAGTATTTGAATTACCCAAATAAGCATACCTGAGGTGTTTAGGAAACGGTTTGAGCTCAAGAGTGGGTGGCTCATCAAGTGAAGACTTCATCTAAGCTGAAGTTTTTTCTTTCGTATGTAGTGGCTCGAATGGCACCTTGAACCTACTAACTCTAGGCAAAGAATCCAGCATATGTAAGTAATCCACGAACTCTGGATCATCCAAGTCTACATCCCCCAATAGAGTATTTTCCAACGGATCTTTGACCAAACTGTTAACCAAGTCTTCATTAATTATCATGTCGATCACATCCAACCAGAAACACTCCTCCTCGTCTGTAGGGAACCTCATGGCCTTAAACACATTGAATTTGACTTCCTGGTCTTGAACCCTCATGGTTAATTCCCCTTTCTGAACATCGATGAGAGTCCTGCCCATAGCCAAAAATGGTCTCCCTGGGATGATTGGGATGTTTTTGTCCTCTTCGTAATCCAGAATTATAAAATCTACTGGAAAAATAAATTTATCCACCTTAACCAAGATGTTTTCCACAATTCCTCTTAGATAGGTCACTAATCTGTCCGCTAACTGTAGAGATATGTTTGTAGGCTTCAGAACTGGCAAATCTAACTGAGTATAAACTGACAATGGCATGAGATTTACACTCGCCCCCAAGTCACACAAACAATTGTTGAAGGCCATATTACCGATTGTGCAAGGAATAGTGAAACTCCCCAGATCCTTCAACTTCAGAGGTAACTTGCTCTATAGAATTGCACTGCATTCCTCCATTAAGGCCACAGTCTCGTAATCCTCTATCTTTTTCTTCCTTGACAGAATACCCTTCATGAATTTGGCGTAACTCGGCATTTTCTCTAGGGCTTCTACGAAAGGAATGTTAATTTGAAGTTTTTTGAAAACTTCCAAAAACTTTGAGAATTGCTTATCTAATTTCTATTTTTGGACCCTCTGCTGAAACGGTGGTGGAGGATACACAACGGGCTCAACATCTGTCTTACTCTTGTCCTCTTTCTTTTCCTCACCCTATTTCTTTTCAACCACTTTTTCTTCATTCTCTTTGACATCTTTCTTAGCTAAATTTTCTACGTTCTGCCTCTCAAGATGCTTTCCACTCCTCAAAGTGATTGCTTGACACTACTCATGATTTCCCTTTGGATTCTTTTTTGTGTCACTAGGTAGAGTCCCTTGAGGCCTATTATTCAGTGCTAAGGCGAGCTGTCCCATCTGATTTTCTAAGTTTTTGATGGCCACTGCTTGTGATTTCATTGCCGCCTCGTTACCCGATATGTACTTCAACAATAACTCTTTTAAATCTGTCTTTTTTCTCTTGCTGCAGAGCTGCTTGTTGATGCTGATTTTGAAACCCCAGGGGATGAGAAGGTCATGGAGCCTGCTAATTTTGGTTATTACTCCACGAGAAGTTAGGATGATTTCTATTCCCCGGATTGTAGGCATTCTGATACATATTCTGCAGAATCCTGTTATAGCTGCCACAAACTGAACCGTTGTTGGGTTAATGGCACATTGTTCTGTAGGATGTTCCCCCACAGACAACATTAAATATACGCAACTCGATGTGTTTGTGCAGCTGTCAGAGCATCCATTTTCTTTAACAACGCTAAAATTTATGTCGCTAACGCTGTTACCCCATCTACCTCTAATACCTCAGCTACCTTAGGCTGTGTCATTCTAGCTGTAGGCCACTGGTAGTTTGTTTCTATTAGCTCGTACGCCTCCTCGTAGCTCTTAGCCATAAAAGCTCCACCCGAAGCTGCATTAATACTGGTCCTGAGATTACCACTCAACCCATTGTAGAATGTGTTCATCTGTAGCCATTTAGGTAGTCCATGATGTGGGCACTTTCTGAGTAATTCCTTATACCTTTCCCATGCCTCATACAGTGATTCCCCATGCAACTGTTCAAACATCGTAATCTTGTTTCTCATCTTAGCAGTCTTGGCTGGTGGAAAAAACTTGACCAGGAACTTCTGAGTAAGGTCATCCCATGTAGTAATCGACCCTGGCGGTAGAGAGTGTAACCAACTTTAATTTTAGCCTTTTCCCGCAATGTGAACGAGAACAAGCGAAGTCTGACTGCATCATCTGTCACCCCATTGTATCTGAAGGTGTCACATATTTCTAGAAAGCTAACTAAGTGCTCATTCGGATAGTCGTTGGCTAATCCCCTAAACTGCACTGAGTTCTGTATCATTTTTATAGTCTCAGGCTTGATCTCAAAATTATTTGCAACAATCGTCGGCCTGGTGAAACTCGACGAAGCTCGGTCACCCTATGAGTAGCATAATCCCTTAGCGCTTTCTGATCTTCTGCAGCCATTACTTCTTCCTTATCAAGATTTTCCTTAGTGTCCTTAATCTACTTACTGAGCCTTTGAAACTGTTTCTCGATGTCGTCCTCGAAAGGAAGCAAGTCTAGCTTCTTAGACCGAGTTTGCATACACTAAGTCCGAAAATCTGTAACAAGAAAGAACAAAAAAAAATTGTTTAATTAAAACTATACTAATTAAACTGATATTGAAAAATACTAAAATCAAAACTATTCTACGGCAACGGCGCCAAAAACTTGTTGGTCGAAATCTAAATACGCTCACACGCAAGTGCACGTGGTCAACAAGTAATATAATTATAAGAAAAGTATCGTTCTCATAGATACTAGTATGAAATTAAACCTAACAATTACCAGTTTTATATTAACCCAATTTTATTAAACTACTCAAATTAATGATTATAAATAAGAAAAACTAGAAACTAAAAATCTTAACCAATCAACACAACTTAATAACCGTAATTTTAAGCAAATAATGGAGAATTAGACTTACAACTTCACTTTAAGTCTCACTCCAATTATCACACCTTATTCTAGTTTAATTCATTATCTCAGTTTATTAATCAAGAACACTTAAGTAGAATTGGTCATCCCTCGATGCACTAATAACGTGTTAACTCAAATCCACAAATTTCATAGAATTAAGCCAAACACCCTAATTAACTAACTCACTATATCTCTATGTGAATTAAAATAAAAGAAGGTTTAAATTCAAATTCTTTACCCGATTACATGTGATGCTAGGTATATCTATATCCTAAACATTCATCAAAATTCCATTAAAACATAGAATTCAAAAACACGTGCTACAGTGATTAAATCTAGATTCATACATCATCTCTCGAATCCATGTAAATCCACATAGAATTGGTGATCAAGCAATTCATAAATTAAAGTGCAAATCACAATAGATAAACTGAATTGATAGATTATTAAACTGAATTCAAGGCATGACAATCATTGTTCAACAATAAAGATCCATTGCAAGCCTAATAAGTACTTTAGTTCATCATAAATGAAATAAAATTGAAAAGATAGAGAAATTCATTATCCCAATTACAATAATTAAATTGAAAGACAAAGAATAGTTACAAAACCACCCTTATCCTCGCTCCAATTTGCAATCTTCGTGATCTAGACCTTCAAATCCTCTCCTCTAATTAATGTTCTACTGAAATTAGGGCTCAATTCTTGCTAAATGATTGATTGATTTTATGTCTCTCTGTTATGATTGTGTTATATCCTAACATAAGTCATGAATGTTACTCATAAACTGACGCCAATCTAAGTCCCAAGCCATGCCAAATTGTTTCCTTTAAGTTGCTGCAGAATTTTAATCAAACTGAACCTCTTTCTCTCTCCCCGTACCCCTGCCTCGATGGGGGGTATTTACTCTATATAGGCCCGCCCCGGCGAGAGGGTATTCTACTTCTGGCCATGTACCCCCGCCCCGGCGGGGGTTTCCTTTACAAATATGCCCACCCCGGCGGGGGGAGAGGGGTGTTCCTTTAGATCTGAAATCCTGCCTTTTTGATGCTAATTCTTGCCACAACGCCACCTAAACATAAAACAAACATAAAACAAGTAAAACTGAACAGAAATAGACGGGATCATCACCATTTAAGTCCGAATTAGAAGCCGATTCGTAGGTATAAAACCCACTCATCAGTGAACACCAGATCTGTGAAACTGGAGTACCCAGAATTAGGGGTGTCACACTTCGACTTCCTTGAAAACATAGTTATCGCATCTTATTGATTTCCTAAGCGTAAAGTGTATGCATGTATGTGTGTGTGTGTTTTTTATATTGTGCTCGGTGCTTTGATTTTAAAGTCTTTTCTAGGCTTTATTTATGTTGTTTGAAAGTAGTGTTGTTCCTCTTTTGCACCTATGTAAGAAGGATTTGATTTAGCAAAAAATTCATTTTAGACAAAATATACATATTGAAATGATATTTTGGGAAAACATAGTTTTTAAATCCTTCACCCGAATAGTAATCAAAAACCTTTGATACTTCCTTTTATTTATATTAATCTACCACGAATCGCTTTATTATTTGGGAAAGCTCTTTGCGATTTTGATTTGAAAATCGCTTTTGGGTGATAATGCATGAAAAGAAAGTGCTAAAAAGGGTTGGATTATAATCGAGCATGGAAGCCATCTCGATAAATCTAAACTCTTGCAATTATAAGTTTTCACTATTACGGGATCTTAAATCCAAATTCTCGGGACGAACCCGTCAAACTTGTTTTAAGATCCAATATTGCATGTACAACAATTTTGCAGTATTTAAACATTACATTTAAATAAAAAGTCCATTATGGGAATCTAGTTAAGATCCATTCAGTAGATCTCAACCCCAAGATTCCTAGGCTCACACTGATATGTTTAAATATGTATATACAACATCCTAGACTTGATATTAGGTGATTTCATCGGTTAAAATCCCTATATAAAGCCATTAGGACCTCCTCACTTCTAGATACAGATCTAGGGCTCTACGGAGTGACTGAGACTAACCAAAAGCTGTAAAACATTTAGATCTACCATGGATCAAAACCGATCTAGCATAGAGGTTAGAGCTTCATGCTCCATAACTGTTCAAAGGGCTAGATCTAGTCAAATAACTTGATTTACAACTAAATATGCACAAAATAACCGGTAGAAACTCAAGATCTACCAACTACTACACAATATGTATATAAAACAACAAGTTTTACCGGTGGAAATTGTTATATCTATATAGATCTAGATATAGAACAAAGTTTACAATGTAAATGGACAAAAGTGAGTGTTTTTCACCTTGGGGAGCGAGGAAACAAGCTTCTTTCGGCTTGGATTTGATATATTAAACTGTATATGCTCAAACCTTACAATATATGAGATAGATTATATACAAAGATGATGTTAGAATGCTAAAATCTGAGCTCTCGCTCTCTCTCGCTAAAATCTTCCAACTTCTCTTTTTTTAAAATGAGCTACTGAGCTTGGTTTAAAGGCCTCCTGTTCAGCCTCAGGCATACCTGCTCCATCCGCAAGTATACTTGCGGTTTCCCCTGGTGGGCCCCACTATCTTGAAGTTCATGTCGCGAAGTTAATTTTTGAGTTGTCCTCTGAAACGTCCATAACTCTCAATCTAGGAGGATTTAGGAGACGTTTCATACCAATTCGGAAAGCTCTTTCCGATAGCTTCGTAATGATATATTATTTTCCCAATTCTGAGTTCGCGAAGATAGGTAAAAAGGGAAAAATCATCCCTAGGTAGATACTGACTAATAATTCGTCTTGCTTTGTAGTCGGTTGCTTGTTCCTTTTAATCCGAAAATAGTTGAGAGATGTGCATACCAATTTAGAATGCTCTTTCTGAGGGCTAAGCAGTGTCATCAAGTTTAACCATTTTTGGATCTGAGAAGATGAAGCATAAAGTAAACGGTTATCTTCCAGAGTCAGGGGGACAGTCAACTAGTTTGGCTGCGATTCGGGGATCGTTGTGGTTGCTTCTTATGACCTCATCCTTAGTTTAGCGATCCTTGCTTGAATATGTTGTTGTCAGGACAAAATTACACTTTTGCCCTCTCGTAGGGGTGTTGCTGAGGTGAAATCACATTTTTGCCCTCCTGCAAGGTTAGTCAAAGGAAAGCAAAATTTTGAGTGTCTACACCTAACTTGTTAAAACTTAGAACAATAGTCGAAAAAGAGACTAAAACCCGCCTCGGGCGCCAAAATGACACGCAACCATACACATAAAACCTTATAGATATTTGTCACACATTACAACTTACGGGACTTGATTTCGATATCCGGAGGCCGAGTTATCAGCCTGTTTGCCTAACTTACATTAACTTGAAGAACACAAACTAAAATTATTTAAATATGCTCTCTTTTGGACTTCGCTATTAATATTTTACTTTTTAGCGTCTTGTTAATGAGCCTCGTGGGGGTGGAGGCAGTAGCGCATGAAATGATCGTGGAGGATATGGTGTGGACCGCTGAGCAGATGCTGATGATGCTATGGAGGGTAGGACCGGCGGTGGTACAATAGATGGCGGCGATGATGATACTGGTACTCCTAATCTAGGGATGTAGTTAGTTTATATTTTGACTTTCATGTATGTACGTATACAGTTTTTGGATTTTACAAACTAGAGTTTTGCATCTAGTTAGGTTAATGGTTTATGTATACAACTAAATTGATGAAAGTTTCATAATGATTACATTTTGTATCTACTAACATTGCACGACCTTTATCTATGTGATTATATTGTATACATATTTTATGGTTGATAGCAAAAGATTTGATTGTTATTTGTGACGCCCCCAAAATAGGTCCACATGACCCATTTTGGGTTGCCAAATACACATTACAAAATCCAAATACAAACTTCCATATTTACAGTTATTAAACTGTCGTGCAAAATACGACAACACATAAACTGTGAGTTTCAATACAAATATTGTACTGAATATAATACGACAATAGACACACCCAAATTATTATAATGCCATATAAAATACAATAACAAATATCTCAAGTCTTTAAAGGAACACGAGAAGATTTATGTCCTCCTCATTCTAATAGGGTGCATTTTTGACCCTTCCAAAGTCGGGTTATCATCACCCTATTGTTGTTCACCAAAATTAACTATTAAAGAACGTATAAAATACAACACACACAAGTCCTCAATACAATCATATATTGTCATGTTGTTTTATAATGTATTGAGAAACTTAAACAGTCACAGACCATCACTCTATTCCTTTGTTATCCCCGCTCGTCTCAACTACACTTTTATTACCTGAAAGGAATTCTGAAGTAAAAGAGTGAGCACAAATAGCCTAGTAAAGAATATTATAACTAAAGATAATTAAATTATCAATAGACATCATCATTAATAAATTAGATATTTAGAACATATGGTAGATGATATAAGTTTTCAACCATAATTGCAGCAGAATCAACAATCCATTAGAAGAGTCAAGTAGAACATAATGTCTACTATCTCCTCCAAATTAAAATTCCATCATTAATATTTCATTCCTGTAATACCCATCAACAGTTCTTTGTTGTATCAAGACAAAGAGAACTTTCATCAACTGTCTTCACCTGAACCACCAAAGATTATAGTTAAATTCACAATTCATGTTTATAATAATCTAAGTCAATAGTTTCTCTTTGCCACAAAGGCTTAATAGAACTTTCACTCAATGTCCTTTCCACAAAGGCTAAAGACACTCAATAATCATATCATCTTTACACCCTATACCAAAGACATTCAAATGTAACAACAATTGTCATGATCATACCAATCAATTGTCTATCTTTGCACAACGGGCCAAAGATATTCAACTGTAATATCAATGGTCATGATTATACCAATCAATTATCTATCTTTGCACTACGGGCCAAAGATGTTCAACTGTAAAACCAATAATCATGCCAAACAATAGTCCATCTTTGCACTACTGGCCAAAGATATTCATTTGTATCATCAGTGATTATGATCATGTCAAACACATGTCCATCTTTGCACTACAAGGTAAAGATATCAATCAATAGTTTTTCTTTGCACTACGGCCAAAGATATCAATCAACAATTCTTCTTTGCACTACGAGCCAAAGAGAACTTTCATCACAAGTCTTTATCTGTAACATTAAAGGTCATGATTATACCAATGCACATTTCCTGGTCATAATCATACCAATCATCAGTTCATCCTTACACTACGGCCAAAGATAACTTTAACCATAATTTAAGTCTGAGGATTATAACAATGATATAAAGAATGAATCAAGTGAGATCAATGATAAATATTAGAGATTTATAACTCAATTTATTTAGAGTTTAAGAATGTCCAAATGGTCAACATAATGATCAAAACGTGGATTCAAATTTAAGAATAAGATTCATATATCAAAGATAATTTGAACAGAAAAAGAAATTAATTTTATCGTGAATAGTACCCCCAGCATGAATAGTGTCAATGTCGGGATTTTTATTTGTCCCTTTTATGTTCTTATCTTCTGGTGTTCTCATGTTATGTGAGATTTATTTGAAAAAACAAGTTATGAAAAGGTCCAACATGTATATGTCGACGATTGGACTGTAAGAGTCGCCAATTGGTATTTTAAATGGTTGCACCAACTCAACCAAGAAAAGGTTTGCACATTAACCTAGTGATGTGACACTATTTGACTGGTCTGTGAAATCGAGATTCGTTAGGGTCCGGGGGCTTGATTATGCGGAAGGAAGGTGTTAGGCACCCCCCGACATTCGTGTTACCACGGTGACCTCCACTTTTCAATTAAACTGTTATATGCGTGTGCATGTGTGTGGGTCAATGTGCAATTATCTGGAAGTAGTGCTTTGCCTCGTTTGCAACTATATACAAAGGGTTTGAATTTTTGTATAAAAGTTCAGTTTTAACAAGATATAACAATGATGTTTTGTAAAAGAGGTTTTTTAAGCCCTTATGCTCAATAGTAATTAAGGCCTTTGATACTTCTATTTTATTTTGTGTTCGACTTGGTTGCTTTTATTTTCGAGATACGAAGAATCTTCTAGAAAATAAGATACATAGCAGTGCCGAACTCCTTGTGGGAATGAGAGCCGTCTAAGGAAATTCAAACACCGTGAATAATTTACAAGCCATGTACAGCTGAAAATGTCAATCACGGGAACTGAATCTAGATTCAGGAGACTGAATCTGTGATCACATGATTCCTAGGCTCACATGATGTAGAAATTTGTATGAAAGATGTAAGCAAGTGTATATATATATATATATATATATATATATATATATATATATATATATATATATATATATATATATATATATATAAGTAGTAAACGATCCGGATGTGAAATCCAGACTCAATCAAATAGAGTTTTATGATAATATATATATATATATATATATATACACACACACACACACACACAACAGAAATAAAAAGCCAGGGACCGAAGTTCGGGCATACACACGCAACACGACTCTCAATGTGAATGATTGTGTGTGCAAGAAGTGGAGAAAAGGCTTTAAGTAATGTAAGAAGGCTTACAGTAGACTGCCAAAGAAGACTTCAATAGCTTTAAATAGATGAACACTCAGTTTCTATCGGTAAAAAGTAGCCAAATATAACTCATAAGTGCTTGCAATGAGAAAGCACTCAATTTATAGTGTGTACATAGCAAATTAGACAGGGCTTTCTCGCCTTTTTATTCTTACAAATGGCCACCCCAAGCTCTCTATTTATAGAGGGGTGGAGCCGCAAGTGTACCTGTGGCTGCCCCGGGCTCTGTGGGTCCCGTCGTCTCGAAGTATGTGCACTCGTACAACGTGTTGTTCGCTCAAACCTTCATAACTTCAATCTGGGCATCCGATCGAGGTGTTTAAGACCTTTTACGGAATGTTGTTGTCGAGTGATACACAAGGACATAGGATAAAAGGTTGTACGAAGTCAGGAAGATGGGTCCATGCCCAGGTCTTCAGGCTTCAAATTCTATCCGGTGTGCTATCTTGTGTATTAGTCACTCGGTATTTGAGCTACAGTTCTTGTAGGACACTTATATATAGCATGTAGGCTAAAATGTTGTTGAGATGGCGCGAATGTGGGATTGAGGTGGTAAAATGAAGATTTTTCCCCTGACCGGGGTTATCTCCGGTTCTGGGCTGATTTAGCAATCGTTGCTCAGGGTTATCTCTGAGATTGGACTACTGTAACTACTGAACGTCCTCACGATTGTCTTTGAGGTGTGCCTGTCCTCCCGGGGTTATCTCCAGGCTTGGGACTGAGTGCCTCGGGGCTATCACGGAGTGTTAAAGTTGATTGTTGGGGGTTAAAATAAGCATTTTTGGGGTTATCTCTGGAACTGCAACTGCATGCCTCAGGGTTGTCTCTGAGGTTTGAATTGTATCTCCCGGGGTTATCTCCGGGACTGGATCTGAATATCTCGGGGTTGTCTCCGAGATGGCAAAGGTCGTCGGTGTTATTTCCAGAACTGGAACTGTATTCCTCGGGGTTGTCTCTGAGGTTAAAACTGAGTATCCCGGGGTTGTCTCCGGGACTGGAACTGAATATCTTAGGGTTGTCTCTAAGATGGCACTGACTTCTCTGGTGTTATCTCTGGAACTGGAATTGCACTCCTCGGGGTTGTCTCCGAGGTTGAAACTGAGTATCCCGGGGTTATCTCCGGAACTGGAACTGAATATCTCGGGGTTGTCTTCGAGATGGAAAACTGAGTATCTCGGGGTTATCTCCAGGACTGTGCTGACTTTACTTCCAGGGTTAACTCTAGAAGATAATTTTTCCCTCTTATAAGGTTAGTAACAGGAATGCAAAATTTTAGAGTGTATACAGATGCCCCTCTTTATCATATTCATGCAATGTAATGGCATCGATAGGATAAAGAATCCTAGACACTTGAAATATGATAATATATTCATGATGTAATGTACTGCAGCATGATGCAAATGTATGATGCATGTGGTTTGTTGGACCGTTTTTTAACGGGATGTGATGAATGTCTGCTCCCATGACTTCTGATGGGGACTGGAATGATCACTGATGACTCTGACTAACTGCTTGGATGTGTGCTCCAAAGTTCCCAGGAAATACCAGGATGTTGACGTCGGGTGTAAGACCCCAACTTTTATAAATAAAGATGAATTTTCTATAAATATCATTTTTGAATATTATGAAGTTAATTTGATATAATGTTATAGTTGTGGGTAATATTTATAAAATTTTGCAAAGTAAGCAAGTTGTTATAAAATATTCGTTTGGTCGGGGAATATTCTTTTTGTCGGGGAATATTCGTACGACGGCACAATCATTGGTGGACCCCACAACGGAATTATTGTCGGATTGAGAAAACGACAGAATTATCTTTCTATAAAAATAACAGCTGAGGTGTTACCGTTAAAATCGTTAAAACTGTTGAACTACTTGGTAGTAAAAGTACAGTAATACGCGTGGTTGCATAGTAGCACACGGTATTGATTATTGATGCTTACGTGAGAAGTCACTCAGCTATACTCAATTATTGCTACAGTAATTGCTGCATCATATCTCTTAAATTATTGTCATAGTATCATCTGTATAATATGTTATATTATTGAGACGTTGTGGTAAGTTTGGTTATTTTATGGGGGGCCATATGTCATCATCTAAGAGTCTCTTCGTCAATAGTAATTACCGTCGTCAATAGTAATTACCGTCGTCAATAGTAATTACCGTCGTCAATAGTATTTACCTTAGTCAATAGTAATTACCTTCGTCAATAGTATTTACCTTGGTCAATAGTAATTACCTTCGTCAATAGTATTTACCTTGGTCAATAGTATTTACCTTGGTCAATAGTAATTACCTTCGTCAATAGTATTTACCTTGGTCAATAGTAATTACTTTCGTCAATAGTAGTTGTCCCTTCAATATTACCAAGAGTCATTTGACCCTTCGTTAAGACCAAGAGCCACCCTCAGTTTTTCTATAAATAGAGGCCTAGGGCTTCATTATTTTTCACGAATTCATTCAAGCTATAGAGAGAGAAAGTATAGAGAGAATAAGAGAGAGAGAATAAAAGTATTCTGCTACATCACTTTTCCAATATCCAGTTCTTTTAAGGTAGGGAATATTATTTCTTTTATATTCATGAAGAGAACTTCTGTTATTCCATTCGTTATTATTCTGTTGGAATAACCAGTATACGCGGTCTACCCTATACTTGGTGACATTCTTCTATTATTCTGTTGGAACATCCTGTCTGTGTGTTTTACACCGGACCTGGTTCCGTTTTTATTATTATTCTGTTGGAACATCCTGTCTGTGTGTTTTACACCGGACCTGGTTCCGTTTTTATTATTATTCTGTTGGAACATCCTGTCTGTGTGTTTTACACCGGACCTGGTTCCATTATTTATTATTCTGTCGGAATATCCTGTCTGTGCGTTTACGCCGGACCTGGTTCCATTATTTATTATTCTGTTGGAATAACCTGTCTGTGCGGTCTATCGCATGCATGGTGATTTCTTTTGTTATTCCATTCTTTATTATACTCAGTTGGTTAAGTTTTGACTTCTATACTCCATGAAATTTGTGGAATATCCTTGATAGTTGCGTTTCATCCAGTATCTTTTCAAGAAAATATTCTTCTAAGCATTCTTGAATTTTACTCCACAATGCAGTATCATGTTGACAATTTGGACGTTGTTAATTCCTGGATAAATTAATTCTTGAACTTGTTTTATTGAATTCTTATATCATTGTCATCATCCTCATGTTTATAAAATGTTGAAAGTCATCTGTGGCCTGTATTGCATAGATGGACTTGGTATGATTATGACCAGGGATTATTCGGTATAATCATGACCGTAATGTTACAAATGATGTGGTAAAAGTCCTCATTGGCCCGTAGTGCATTGATGGACAGTTGTTGGCATGATCATGACCATTAATGAATACACGAATATCCTTGGCCGTAGTGCAGGGGTGATTCGATGATGTGGATTATTTTATTAAGCTGAGTCTCAGCGATTACAGTGTTGAAAAACTTTTTAAATCATAAAAGATAGTAGAGTTTATTTTCTACTTGACTCTTTTAATGGATTGCTTGTTCCGCTACAGTTAAACTTGATGTCTATTATATTTTATCAGTTTAACATTGTTGAAGGCTAATGATAATTTATTCTGCATTATCTTAGTCATAATATTTCTTACTGGGCTAGTTGAGCTCACCCTTTCTTTCACTGTTCTCTTCAGGAAATGAGAACGTAGCTGGGGCAAGTCGGGGAACGGAGTGATGGTCCGAAGATAGTATTAGTTAGTAGTCCTCACTATTCTATGTAATGGTGTGTTAATAAATGTAATGAGGACTCCTTTTGAGTATGAATACTCTCTAGAAGATAATATTTGTATTCAAACTCACAGTTTATGTTTTGTCGTATTGTACACGACAGTTGTATTATTAAGTTGTATTTGTATTCTGTACTATGTATCTGACGACCCAAGATGGGTGATGTATACCTAATTTTGGGGGCGTCACAGTTGGTATCAGAGCTTAGGGATATGATCCCTGGCTAAGATGTGAGAATAGAACTAGGAGGGGAGAGACGGGGAATTCCTTCGCTAGTATGACATACCTAAGTTTATTTGCATGGTATTTAATTGGTCGGTCATAATATAAGGATAATATATGACATATCAATTAATTTTTATTTTGTGGCAGTATCTGAAAATGGCATCTGAGAATGTTGAGAATAGCAATGGAGCACAGACGACTGTTGATTCACCACATATCAATAATCAGGATAATGTGCATCAGGAAGGTGTCAATCCTCATGCAAACAACAACACTGACCAAATGATGAATGATCAAATGTTCAGAGGCTTTATGCAATTCATGCAACAACAGGTGAAAGCGGCTCCTGTCCACAACGTAGGTGGAAATACTGGAAACTCTCAGGCGGTCACCGCTAAACAGTTTAAGGAGCTGGGACCACCGGAGTTTAAGGGAGAACCCAAACCACTTGTAGCTGAAACATGGATAAAGCAGATCACCAAGATATTTGATGTCTTGGGTTGCTCCGAGGAGCAAAAGGTTCCCTTTGCCGCCTTTATGTTGCGAGGAGAGGCAGATTACTGGTGGGAATCGATAAAGCGTACTCAACCTGCCGCACTGAAGATGTCCTGGGAGAAGTTCCAAGAGCTGTTTAACGACAAATACTTTCCCGAGAGTATTCGTCACATGAAGGAGGTGGAGTTCATCAAATTGGAGCAGAATAATATGACCGTGTCGCAGTACGAGGCAAAATTTGCGGAGTTATCCCGGTTTGCGTCCCACCTGGTGGATAATGAAGAAAGAATGACGCGGATGTTTTTAAGAGGTTTGAAGCCGGAGATACGTCAACATCTTGTTTCTCATAAACTGTGTTTGTATTCAGATGTTGTAAATAGGGCTCAGTTGGTGGAGCGCGATAACGAGACAACGCAACCAAAAGAGAGCAGCCGGCAAAATGATAATACCAGTGAGAGCAGTCATCGAAGCGGTGACAACAAGCGTGGAGGGAATCAACAGGCCAGAAATGGTAACCACTTCGGTGGTAATCAGGGCCAAAACAATAAGAATGGACATTTCAAGAAGAGGAGATTCAACAATGATGGAAAGACGTCAGCACCAGCACCTGTCGTTAAGGAAGGAGAACGACCACCTATCATATGTTTCAAATGCGGAGGGGAGGGGCACATCAGTCCAAACTGCGCGATGCCGTCCAAAGCATGTTATAATTGTGGAAGAGAAGGTCATTTAGCCCGATTTTGTCGTTTACCGAAAACAAATTCAGCTAGGATGGAGGCACCAAAAGCCGTCCCAGAAAAGTCAAAACCGGTTGTGCAAGGGAGAGCGTTTGTTGTGAACTCCCAGAGAGCAAGGAACCCGAATGAGGTCATCACGGGTAAGCTTATCATAAACTCTAAAGAAGTTTATACTTTATTTGATACCGGTTCAACCCATTCTTTTATTTCTCCTACTTGCGCTCATCGATTAAATTTGATTCCGGAGAAATTAGACTTTGACTTATCTGTGGAAACTCCGTTGGGAGAAACCTTCATTACCTCCACTGGTTATAAGTCTTGTTTGGTTCAAGTTGGTACCCACACATTACCTATCGATCTGATTTCATTAAAAATACTTGCATTTGACGTGATTCTAGGGATTGATTGGTTAACTACTCATTATGCAAAAATTGATTGTTTTCGTAAGGTTGTTAGCTTTCATATTCCTAATCGACCTATTATGCGAATTCAAGCAACCAAACCATTAAAATCAATCGCTGTCATCTCAAGCCATAAAGCTATTCGTTTATTGAAAAACGGATGTCAAGCTTTCTTAGCTCATGTCACAGATCTAAACAAAAATACGTCAGCTTTGAATGATATTTCTGTTGTTAATAAATTTCCTGACGTATTTCCCGAAGAACTTCCTGGCCTACCCCCAGAGCGTGAAATTGAATTTTGTATCGACCTTGAACCCGGTACAAAACCCATTTCCAAAGCCCCATATCGAATGGCTCCTATTGAACTTCAGGAGTTAAAGATCCAACTGCAGGAATTGTTAGACATTGGCTTTATTCGTCCTAGTACTTCTCCTTGGGGAGCTCCTGTTCTATTCGTGAAGAAGAAAGATGGAAGTATGCGACTTTGTATTGATTATCGGGAGTTGAATCATGTCACCATCAAAAACAGGTACCCATTGCCACGTATTGATGACCTGTTTGACCAGTTGCAAGGAGCACAATTCTTTTCAAAGATCGATCTTCGTTCTGGATATCATCAGCTGAAGGTTAGAACTGAGGATATTCCAAAGACGGCTTTTAGAACTCGGTACGGGCATTATGAATTCCTAGTCATGTCCTTTGGATTGACTAATGCTCCTGCTGCCTTCATGGATATGATGAACCGGGTATTCAAGGAATATTTGGATCACTTTGTGGTCGTCTTTATTGATGACATCCTTATTTATTCCAAAAGCCGTGAAGATCATGAGCAACACTTGAGGCTGGTACTCCAAAAGCTTCGTGAATACAAGCTTTATGCCAAGTTGAAGAAATGCGAGTTCTGGCTGGAGGAGGTAGCATTCCTTGGGCACGTAGTATCAAGTCGTGGAATATCGGTTGACCCGGCAAAGATTGAAGCTATTCAAAGCTGGGAGCAACCTAAATCAGTGACCGAGGTACGTAGCTTTCTTGGTTTAGCTGGTTATTATCGGAGATTCGTGGAAGGATTTTCTCGAATCGCTACTCCATTAACTCAGCTGACTCGGAAAGATACAAAGTTTGGTTGGAGCGAAGAATGTGAGCAGAGTTTTCAAGAACTCAAGAGGAGACTCATTTCAGCACCTGTTCTAACAATACCATCTGGCTCGGAGGGATTTGTCATCTACAGTGATGCTTCGAGCAAAGGGTTGGGATGCGTTCTCATGCAACATGGAAAAGTCATAGCCTATGCATCAAGACAACTCAAGGAATATGAGAGGAATTATCCTACTCATGATCTAGAGTTGGCAGCTGTTGTCTTTGCACTTAAAATTTGGAGGCATTACTTGTATGGGGAGAAAGTGGAGATCTTTACGGATCATAAAAGCCTCAAATATTTCTTCACTCAAAAGGAACTCAACATGCGACAACGACGTTGGCTTGAACTGTTGAAAGATTATGATCATACCATTCAATACCATCCTGGAAAAGCGAACGTGGTAGCTGACGCATTGAGTAGAAGATCATATGCGGGTACAAGTGCAATATTAACAACGCAAAGGCCCATTTTGTGTGACTTGCAAAGGATGGAGATAGAGTTGAAGACTCCAGGGACCCATGTGATGATGGCGAATATACGAGTAGAACCGACTTTAATCGATAAAGTTAAAGCTGCTCAAGCTACAGACCTGGAGCTGATGCGTATGAGGAAGAAAGTGCAAGAAGGTTCTATGCCGGAAGCAAGAATCGATGAAGAAGGAATACTTCGAGTCAACTCCAGACTTTGTGTTCCTAACAACCCTGATTTAAAGTATGAAATCATGATGGAGGCGCACAACACACCGTTTGCAATCCATCCTGGAAGTACCAAAATGTATCATGATCTTCGTCATACATTTTGGTGGAGCAATATGAAGAGAGAGATAGCGTTGTTTATCTCAAGGTGTCTAACTTGTCAACGAGTCAAAGCGGAGCATCAAGTACCAAAAGGTCCATTGCAACCACTTGAAATTCCAGAATGGAAGTGGGAGCACATTACCATGGATTTCGTTACCGGTCTTCCTAGGGTTTCTCAAGGTATTGATGCGATTTGGGTCATTGTTGATAGATTGACCAAGTCTGCTCATTTCTTACCGATACGAGAAACTTATACACTTGAACGTCTTGCTCGTATGTACATAAACGAGATTGTAAGACTGCATGGTATGCCAGTATCCATAGTTTCTGATCGAGACCCAAGATTCACTTCACGATTTTGGGTTAGTTTACAAAAAGCTATGGGCACGGAGTTACGATTTAGTTCAGCATATCATCCTCAGACGGACGGACAATCAGAGAGGACTATTCAAACTCTTGAAGATCTATTAAGACTCTGTGTCTTTGACTTCAAGGGAAGTTGGGACAAGTTCTTACCATTGGTGGAGTTTTCCTACAACAACAGTTATCAAGCAAGTATTGGCATGGCTCCATTCGAAGCATTGTATGGAAGAAAATGTCGTTCTCCAGTATGCTGGGATGAGGTGGGCGAAGCAACGTTGTTGGGACCGGAGTTGGTACGTATGACTACAGAAAAGATTCAAACGATCCGACAACGTATAAAAACCTCACAAGATCGACAAAAGAGTTATGCTGATCTTCATCGAAAGGACGTGGAATTTGATGTAGGAGATCATGTGTTCTTACGTGTTGCTCCATGGAAAGGAGTTACGAGATTTGGAAAGAGAGGAAAGCTAAATCCTCGATTCATCGGTCCATTTTTAATCCTCGATCGAGTAGGAACTGTGGCTTATAGACTCGCTTTACCGCCAAGTATGTCTCGTGTTCATAACGTTTTCCACATATCCATGTTACGCAAATATGTGGAAGACCCGAACCACATTATTGAGTTAGAACCGGACGAAATAGCGGAGGATTTGACGTATGAAGAAGTTCCTGTTCAAATCTTGGATAAGAAGGAACATATTCTACGCTCCAAGGTTATACCTCAAGTTAAAGTTTTGTGGAGAAACCACGATGTTGAGGAAATGACTTGGGAGTTAGAATCAGAAATGAAATCAAGGTATCCTTACCTCTTCGACATACCAGGTATGTACCCTAATTTCGAGGGCGAAATTTCATAAGAAGGGAGGTTGTAAGACCCCAACTTTTATAAATAAAGATGAATTTTCTATAAATATCATTTTTGAATATTATGGAGTTAATTTGATATAATGTTATAGTTGTGGGTAATATTTATAAATTTTGCAAAGTAAGCAAGTTGTTATAAAATATTCGTTTGGTCGGGGAATATTCTTTTTGTCGGGGAATATTCGTACGACGGCACAATCATTGGTGGACCCCACAACGGAATTATTGTCGGATTGAGAAAACGACAGAATTATCTTTCTATAAAAATAACAGCTGAGGTGTTACCGTTAAAATTGTTAAAACTGTTGAACTACTCGGTAGTAAAAGTACAGTAATACGCGTGGTTGCATAGTAGCACACGGTATTGATTATTGATGCTTACGTGAGAAGTCACTCAGCTATACTCAATTATTGCTACAGTAATTGCTGCATCATATCTCTTAAATTATTGTCATAGTATCATCTGTATAATATGTTATATTATTGAGACGTTATGGTAAGTTTGGTTATTTTATGGGGGGCCATATGTCATCATCTAAGAGTCTCTTCGTCAATAGTAATTACCGTCGTCAATAGTAATTACCGTCGTCAATAGTAATTACCGTCGTCAATAGTATTTACCTTAGTCAATAGTAATTACCTTCGTCAATAGTATTTACCTTGGTCAATAGTAATTACCTTCGGCAATAGTATTTACCTTGGTCAATAGTATTTACCTTGGTCAATAGTAATTACCTTCGTCAATAGTATTTACCTTGGTCAATAGTAATTACTTTCGTCAATAGTAGTTGTCCCTTCAATATTACCAAGAGTCATTTGACCCTTCGTTAAGACCAAGAGCCACCCTCAGTTTTTCTATAAATAGAGGCCTAGGGCTTCATTATTTTTCACGAATTCATTCAAGCTATAGAGAGAGAAAGTATAGAGAGAATAAGAGAGAGAGAATAAAAGTATTCTGCTACATCATTTTTCCAATATCCAGTTCTTTTAAGGTAGGGAATATTATTTCTTTTATATTCATGAAGAGAACTTCTGTTATTCCATTCGTTATTATTCTGTTGGAATAACCAGTATACGCGGTCTACCCTATACTTGGTGACATTCTTCTATTATTCTGTTGGAACATCCTGTCTGTGTGTTTTACACCGGACCTGGTTCCGTTTTTATTATTATTCTGTTGGAACATCCTGTCTGTGTGTTTTACACCGGACCTGGTTCCGTTTTTATTATTATTCTGTTGGAACATCCTGTCTGTGTGTTTTACACCGGACCTGGTTCCATTATTTATTATTCTGTCGGAATATCCTGTCTGTGCGTTTACGCCGGACCTGGTTCCATTATTTATTATTCTGTTGGAATAACCTGTCTGTGCGGTCTATCGCATGCATGGTGATTTCTTTTGTTATTCCATTCTTTATTATACTCAGTTGGTTAAGTTTTGACTTCTATACTCCATGAAATTTGTGGAATATCCTTGATAGTTGCGTTTCATCCAGTATCTTTTCAAGAAAATATTCTTCTAAGCATTCTTGAATTTTACTCCACAATGCAGTATCATGTTGACAATTTGGACGTTGTTAATTCCTGGATAAATTAATTCTTGAACTTGTTTTATTGAATTCTTATATCATTGTCATCATCCTCATGTTTATAAAATGTTGAAAGTCATCTGTGGCCTGTATTGCATAGATGGACTTGGTATGATTATGACCAGGGATTATTCGGTATAATCATGACCGTAATGTTACAAATGATGTGGTAAAAGTCCTCATTGGCCCGTAGTGCATTGATGGACAGTTGTTGGCATGATCATGACCATTAATGAATACACGAATATCCTTGGCCGTAGTGCAGGGGTGATTCGATGATGTGGATTATTTTATTAAGCTGAGTCTCAGCGATTACAGTGTTGAAAAACTTTTTAAATCATAAAAGATAGTAGAGTTTATTTTCTACTTGACTCTTTTAATGGATTGCTTGTTCCGCTACAGTTAAACTTGATGTCTATTATATTTTATCAGTTTAACATTGTTGAAGGCTAATGATAATTTATTCTGCATTATCTTAGTCATAATATTTCTTACTGGGCTAGTTGAGCTCACCCTTTCTTTCACTGTTCTCTTCAGGAAATGAGAACGTAGCTGGGGCAAGTCGGGGAACGGAGTGATGGTCCGAAGAATAGTATTAGTTAGTAGTCCTCACTATTCTATATAATGGTGTGTTAATAAATGTAATGAGGACTCCTTTTGAGTATGAATACTCTCTAGAAGATAATATTTGTATTCAAACTCACAGTTTATGTTTTGTCGTATTGTACACGACAGTTGTATTATTAAGTTGTATTTGTATTCTGTACTATGTATCTGACGACTCAAGATGGGTGATGTATACCTAATTTTGGGGGCGTCACATCGGGGTTATCACCAAAGTCCTTAATCCTTGGTACAGACTTTCCACCATAGATGTTTCTCTCATGTACAAGTGACTCTAGGGGATTGTGTTTTATTTGAGGAAGATGTGTATAACAGATTCCATCATCGGTCCTTCCTGATGAGGATGTCATTCCCTGGTTTGTATCGCCAGGTCTTTCTAGTGATCTATCGGAGTTACTGCCAACAGTCTGTGTTTGTCAAGGTTGCCTGACCTTCGCTGACATGTGCATCAACGGATACAATCATCGGATCATCTCCGATGCTTCGTTGGGCTTAACTGCCAACGGCTGGTGATGTCAAGGTTGCTTGACCTTTGTTGAAATGTGCATCAACGACTGATATCATCAGACGTCTTCCGATGCTTCGCTGGATTTACTTGCCAACGGCTGAAGATATCAAGGTTGTTTGGCCTTCGTTGAAATGTACTTCAATGGATGAAATCATCGGATGGTTTCCGATACTTCGCTGGATTTACTTGTCAACGGCTGAAGTTGTATGAAGTTCCCGCTTGGGAGAAGTGTTTAGGAGTTACGACCCCGTACTGACGGCATCGGACCTTTGTGAGGTATTGCCGAATGTAGTTTGTAACAGTTGTAATCATCGATATAGTGAACCCTGTGCTTGGACGAATACCAATGAGTGATGTGTAGACCCGCAATTTGGTTTTGAAAACCAGAATTTCAGGCTTCTTTGCTTAATCGCCACTAGTACAAAGTAGTAAAGAGACAACACTTAAACCACAACGTTTTTATAAAAAATGTTATGGTTTCACAACATTTTTTAACAAAACGTTGTAGATATATATGAAAAAACGTTATCTATTTAAAAGGGCATTTTTTGGTTTTAACTAGATAACATTTTTTTTAAAAAATGTTATTTATGTAAAAAACACGGAGAAAAAAACCGCGCTCAAGTGAAAACTTAAAATTAAAAGACAATCTTTCTTCGTTCATTTTTCCTTCTCTCTCTTCAGTTTTCCTTCTCTCTATCTGCTCTTTGGATGTGTTTTGTTATAATGGCTTTTCTGCTTTCATAGTGGTAGCATTGAATGCCACTTCTTCAATTGTCCATGCTTGTGGAAGGGGGAAGCGAGGTCTCGAGGGAGGAGGAGCCGGAGTGGGTCGCCGAGTTTGGGTTTGTTTAGGTGGAGCAAGGGCTACCTGGTGACACCGTCGGATCAATTTGTTGCGAGATCGGGGGGTTTTAGGTCGGTGGAGGCACTATCGTCTTTGAGGGAAGGCCCGGGTGCCAATGAGGAGATGGACGGTGGTGATTCAAAGGTGGAGAAGTTGGGTCGCTGGATGAAGGGTCAGCTGAGTCGCGAACCATCCGATCTGAGGTTGCTGCTGGGGGTTTTGGGTGCGCCGTTGGCTCCGGTGCACGTTAGCAGTAATGACCCTTTTCCCCATCTCAGTATCAAAGACACTCCCATTGTAATTTTTCATCCTTTTCTTATTTGTTTCTATTTTCCCTTATTTTTTGTTAAATTTTTATAAAATAAAACTTTTGTAGTTAACTGGTTTTCTGTTCATTACTTGTTTCTTTGGTTATGTTTTTATAAATTCATTTTGTAATTACGAAATGGATTATTATGGTATCTTAGAATCTAGATTTGATGGTTTGGATTTTGGTTGTTTGAGCATTTTATTGATAGAAAATTGGAAAGATGTGGAGTTAGATACAAAAAAGAAGATTTGGGAAGCTGTAGAGGTATGTGAAATGATTAAATTCCCCATACAGTTTTATTTTTCTTCATTGTCACATGTATTGATATTTGTGAGTGAAAATGAATCTCAAATTTCAAGCAAAAGATATAGAACCCAAAAAGATTTTTGATCAAATTTAAGCATTTGTTTGGATTGCAATTGTTCATAACAGTTTGGGAAGGACTTTTTGAAGATTAAATCAGTTTTGAATGTGTTGATTTTTTGTTTTTGATAATAGCATAGGGTCCTAAGTAAAGGGAATTATGTTAACTGTCAACTATTTTTGCTTATATGAATTAATAATCACAACTATTTGGGTATGTAACCCCTTAAGAAGGTTATCAGTCTCAAAGATAATTTCTTATTCTGTGAAATCGGAATATATTGTATCAGCACATTAGTCATTAATATTTTGTTTTTCCTTTATTATAAACGCTTTGGGGGAGGGGGTGGAAGAGAGAGAGAGAGAGTGTGTGTGTGTGTGTGAAATGGTCGAGTCATGGAGGAATAACATAAAAGTTGCTCACTTGCTTGTATCCAAAATGACCGCACAATACACGCTGCCATACATCTGGAGGCTCTGCTTTGCCCCAGATCCACCAATTTTCCTTTTCTACTGGTCACGTGGTACTGAACCTTGTAATATCTGATCATTTGAAATAGAAGAGTCTCGAGTTATATAGGTTTTACCAGATTAAGGCAATACTAAATTTAACGGCGAGGATGGTTGGTATGGTGAAATGGCTCAATTTTAGTGGTCCAAGAATCTGTACTCCTTAATTCTAATTCGGATTTTCTTTTTTGAGGATGTGAGATTCTGTACATATGTAGGTGAAGAGAAGACATGCATCAAACTAATGCTAAGGTTTTTATAGTCAAAGTGTCATATCCTATATACTAAGGCTTGTGAATGATACCTACATTTTTACCCACGTGCATTAAAAACACTAACTGCTATATGAGAATACCAAGGCTATGATTAAATTGAATAATATGTTTGATAATTCTTTTATTGTTATTTAATACACCTTAACTTTATTTTTGAATGGGTATTCCATGCTTATATATATTTCCAATGGTTGTCATTTGTCAAGTTCCTAAAACTTATATTTATTGGGAGTGTTTACTGAGCTTTTATGTGTAGGTTCTGGAAGGTGTTATCAAATATAGGTCGAATGTGTTACCCGTTGAACAACGAGATGGAATGAAGAACTACATCTCTGATGTTATTGTTAAGGTGCTACTTTCACATTATATTGGTTCTGGTAAATTAGTATTTGCCTCCTCTAGAATTAATTATTACTGCTTAAAACATCAATATTGTTGGAATATAAATTAGGGGTCTATGTGGAAGTGATGAATGCCCTTTATTGTACAGGTCTTGAAGCACGAGTGGCCGGCCCAGTGGCGTAGTTTTATTCCGGATCTAGTTGCAGCAGCAAAAACTAGCGAAATAATTTGCGAGAATTGCATGGCAATATTGAAAGTATGTTAAATATGATTTTTCTCTTTACCATTTATTTTTTTCTAGCTTATGTAGTTAATCATGAGTTGTTCTTGTCAGCTTCTAAGTGAAGAGGTATTTGATTTCTCAAGGGGCAAAATGACTCAGTAGAAGATTAAAGAGCTGAAACAGTCATTAAACAGGTAATTGTGATGTCATTGGTAGATTTTAGGACTATATATTCTGATGTTTAAGTTTATGTCCATCGATCCACTGCTTTGATGAGTTTTCTAGTAGTGAGAACTGTGGAGTAGCTAGTTGCACAGTGAGAACTACTGCAATGATGAATTGGCTAGAGACAACTAATGTTGAGTTTGTTTTGAGAGTCATACTTCTGCTCTTAATTCACTGAGTGGGAGAGTTCTGTCCAGCTCTGGAATACATATTGTTTCGCATCTATTTTGAAATTTAGCTCTGTATAGGGGTTTCATCCTATTTTTTCATTAGTTGTTCAATATGTCACCGTTCCTTTCGTGATATTTTGTTGCTTGTAATTTCGACTCAAAATTTGCTTGCTTGTCAGATTTAGTGACGTTCTATTTTTACAGTTTTTCTTCTTTTTGTGCTAAATATGTATTCCTATGCTTTAATGTTTTTTTCTTACAAAATATTTATATGGTGGTTGTAAGACCCCGAATTTTATGAAATAAAAGTATTCAATTTTTCTTATAATTACTATTCAGTAAATGGTTAAATTGATAAATGTTAAAGTTAAGGGTGATATATGAATTTTTTTTCAAAATACACAAGTAGTTATAAAATATTCATTGTTGTCGGGGAATATTCGTTTGGTCGTGGAATATTCTTTTTGTCGGAGAATATTCATACGACGGCGCAGCCATTTGTGGGCCCCATAACAGAATAACTGTCGGGTGAAGAAAACGACAAATTTGAGTTTTTACAAATAACGGCGTAGTTGTTACCGTTAACACTGTTGGAATACCCGGTGGTTAAAATACAGTAATACGCGTTATTGCACAGTAGCACACGGTATTGCATAGTATTTTTAAAATTATTGATTCTTACGTAAGAATGCACTACTCAATAATTGTTACAGTAATTACTGTTCAATATTTTATTTTATTGATTCAATAATTGCTACGTTAAAATTTTATATTATTGTTGTTCAATAATTGTCACTGCACAGTATTTCCCATTATCAGATCAATAATTCATATTATTTGAATAATATTATTAGATAACATTATTGGCAATGTCTAGAAAGTTCTGTCTAAGGAGAGGTTTGGTCACCTAATTGCGCGCCAGTAAGGAGAAATTCTTATTGGAAAGCCCCCTCTTTCTTGGAAACGGCCTGGTTGTCATAAATGTGATTCTGTAATATTATTTGTAAATAATTAATTATTGATTCATATGATAAGAAAATATTTATTTTATGTGGATATAAATGAGGGATATATTTTTGTGGTTAAAAATGAATGAGTTAATGTTGAGGTGTTTTATCTGTTTTTTTGTCGGAACGGAGGTATTGAAAATCAAATTAGGGTTTTTGAGATATGTTGCGAGGGTTATAATTTTTAATCCGACCGTTGGATCGTGGTAATATTTGGATATGTTATACATATATAAGTTGAGTATATGTCCACAAATTTTGAGCCGTTAAAAATAAACGTATGATTTGTTATGAATTTTACGAGATGACTGGTTCAGAAATTGTTGAAGTTTCGGAGTTTATCATTTTGATGGAAATTCTAGAATTGGTGGGCCCCACTCTTGGTTGGTGAAGAAATGTGCTGAGATTTTTATTCAAATGTGGTGGGTGAGAATAGTAGCAGGTAAAGCCATCAGGTTGCAGGTTAAGTCTGCTTCGGCGTGCTAACATTTTCCTATAAATAGAGGGCTAAGTTAGAATTGAAAATCACACCAGAATTCATAAGTTTTCTCTCTTTCTCTCTCTATATTATGAAGCATATTTTGTGAGTATTTAGATACTTTGAGAGTTTCTATTTATCAGTGCAAGTTTCCTTCAGCCTTATACCGATCAGAAGTACTGCTCTTTTGAGGTAAGGGATAGTAAGGGATTTTAAGGGTTATGTTTTTCAGTTTCGTAATTTTTCTGACCTTCAAAAATTCTGGAAAAATTTGAAATGATATTTTGATGAGTTTTCTTGATTGTGTCCAAAAATGGTGATTTTTAGATGTATAGATTAAGAGTTATGAATTTTATGAGAAAAGATTATCTTAAAAGTAACCGCTTATAACTCCTTGTGGTTAACTCCAAAATTGATGAAATTTTTATTGGGAGTACATGTATATGATAGGAGTATACTCTGTGAATTTCAGAATTTTTAGGTAAAAATACAATTTTTGATAAATATCTAAATATTCGGCTGTTTTGGCCATATGAAAAATAGTAAATGACTTTTAAAAATTCTGAGAAAAATATATGTTCACTATGGGACTATATTATGCTAAATCTCAGAAAAGAAATATTTTTGTAACTGATTTGGTATTTTTCATAAAAATGGTCTAGTTATGCGTAAATGAATTAAATATGTTATATGAAGTAAGAAAATTAGAAAATAGGATTTTATGACTTGAGAATCCTATATGAGATATATGCAGATTTTTGATGAGGGTTTTGGTTATTGGTGATGAAATCTTATGAGTTTGACATTTTAGAATGATTAAATACATTATTTTAGTAAAGTGTAAACAATTAAAACAAATTGTTTATAAATTTAAGAAATGTTATTCTTTCAATATCATTATACCGAAATATTGGTATGGATTTAATTGTGGAATTTCTATCTTTTTTGTCGGGGTTACTATTTATGAGTTACTATTCACGATTTACTATTCATGAGTTACGAATATTACTCTTGAGATTAAAACTATATGTTGATCATATTATTTTTATCATATATAATATTTTTATAACCCTGATGTTAAAATTCTCTTTCACTGGAGTGTAAAAATGGGTAGATTATTGGTATGATCATGACTAGGGTTCTCTTTGGCCTGTAGTGCAAAGTTGAATTGTGACTGGTATGATCATGACCATTGAATTTATAATTGAATATCTTAAGCTTTAAGTGCAAAGGTGAATTGATCAACGTGATTATAATTATTGTTTATATAAATTCTGAAATGATTATATATTTCTTTGAGATATGAATATATTTGGCCTGTAGTACAAATATGAATTGTTGATGAATATCTTTGGCCCGTAGTGCAAAGATGAACTGTTGTTGAATATCTTTGGCCTGTAGTTCAAAGATGGTCTGTTGATGAATATCTTTGGCCTGTAGTGCAAAGATGAACTGTTGTTGAATATCTTTGGCCGTAGTGCAAAGATGGATTTATTAGTATGATTATGAACAGGAACTGTGATTTGGTATAACCATGATCTTTGATGTTTCAGGTAAAGACAGGTGATGAAAATATTTTTCGTCGTGGGTGCGAAGAAAAATTTAGAATTATAATTATGATTATGAGTTATTTATATGATTATGGACCAGAACTGTTGATTGATGTTACAGGGATAAAACATTGTTGGTGGATTTTTAACATGGAGAAGATAATAGACTTTATAGTCTATTTGACTCTTCTAATAGATTGCTCGTTCCGCTGAACTATGGTTGAAATTTTTATCATTTACCATATGTTCTAAATCTCTGATTTATTATTAATGAAGGCTATTGATAATTTAATTATCTTTAGTCATGATATTCTTTACTGGGCTAGTTGTGCTCACCATTTTGTTTCACAATTCCTTTCAGGTAATAAGAGTGTAGCTGGGTCGAGCGGGGGTAACAAGGGAATAAAACGGTGGTCATCATTTAGTAGTTATATTTGGTGAAGAAAATAGGGTGAGGCGAACCCAACGTTGGAAGGATGTTTCGTCACTATCATACAAGATGTCTAATGACATACAACCTCGTGTCATCATAAGACAGGGTTGTGCTCATCCACTTGCTGAGTATATCTACGAGCACTACCTATATAATCTTGGTGTTTGTTTGAAGTATAATTCTCAATTAGAGACAGTGGAGATAATGATAAGTCAAGAGAAGACTCACCATTGGGAAGAATATGATAGTAATCTTCTCGTTTTTCTTTGGGGTCTATTGGGTCAACCAAGGATAATTCTATGGCCATATGATATCTATCATAACCTAGAAGCATGGCCTCCCATGTACGAAGGTTTCCTTAAGCACTTCCCAAAGATTCTAGTTTCTAAAACAGTTTTTGATTGTACCTTTATGTAAGGTACCTTTGTGAGGTGCTGATACATGATGGTGTCCAATGTCACATTTGGTATATATTTGTATCCAAACTCACAGCATATGTGTTGTTGTATTTTGCACGACAATTGTTGTAATAAAGTTATAGTTGTTTTCTGTACCATGTATTTGATGACTCAGAATGGGTTGGATGGAATGGACCTATTTTGGGGTTGTCACAGGTGGTATCAGAGCTTAGGGATATGGTCTCTGGCGGAGATCGATGAATATAACTAGGAGGGGAGAGATGAGTAAATTCTTCACTAGTGTGTCCTACCTAAGCTTATTTGTTGGTCAGTCATAATATCGGGATATTATGTGATATGTTAATTTGTTAAATTAACCCTTGTTTTGAAGATGTATTCTAGAATGATATTTAAAATACAGGAGATGAGAAATGGAGAAATTATGATGACAGGGAAGATGGAATCTGATATGAAAGGAAGGTATTCTAAACTCTTTGAAATACCAGGTACGTAAATTTTGAGGACGAAATTTCATAAGGAGGGGAGATTGTAAGACCCCGAATTTTATGAAATAAAAGTATTCAATTTTTCTTATAATTACTATTCAGTAAATGGTTAAATTGATAAATGTTAAAGTTAAGGTTAATATATGAATTTTTTTTCAAAATACACAAGTGGTTATAAAATAGTCATTGTTGTCGGGGAATATTCGTTTGGTCGTGGAATATTCTTTTTGTCGGGGAATATTTGTACGACGGCGCAGCCATTTGTGGGCCCCATAACAGAATAACTGTCGGGTGAAGAAAACGACAAATTTGAGTTTTTACAAATAACGGCGTAGTTGTTACCGTTAACACTGTTGGAATACCCGGTGGTTAAAATATAGTAATACGCGTTATTGCACAGTAGCACACGGTATTGCATAGTATTTTTAAAATTATTGATTCTTACGTAAGAATGCACTACTCAATAATTGTTACAGTAATTACTGTTCAATATTTTATTTTATTGATTCAATAATTGCTACGTTAAAATTTTATATTATTGTTGTTCAATAATTGTCACTGCACAGTATTTCCCATTATCAGATCAATAATTCATATTATTTGAATAATATTATTAGATAACATTATTGGCAATGTCTAGAAAGTTCTGTCTAAGGAGAGGTTTGGTCACCTAATTGCGCGCCAGTAAGGAGAAATTCTTATTGGAAAGCCCCCTCTTTCCTGGGAACGGCCTGGTTGTCATAAATGTGATTCTGTAATATTATTTGTAAATAATTAATTATTGATTCATATGATAAGAAAATATTTATTTTATGTGGATATAAATGAGGGATATATTTTTGTGGTTAAAAATGAATGAGTTAATGTTGAGGTGTTTTATCTGTTTTTTTGTCGGAACGGAGGTATTGAAAATCAAATTAGGGTTTTTGAGATATGTTGCGAGGGTTATAATTTTTAATCCGACCGTTGGATCGTGGTAATATTTGGATATGTTATACATATATAAGTTGAGTATATGTCCACAAATTTTGAACCGCTAAAAATAAGCGTATGATTTGTTATGAATTTTACGAGATGACTGGTTCAGAAATTGTTGAATTTTCGGAGTTTATCATTTTGATGGAAAATTCTAGAATTGGTGGGCCCCACTCTTGGTTGGTGAAGAAATGTGCTGAGATTTTTATTCAAATGTGGTGGGTGAGAATAGTAGCAGGTAAAGCCATCAGGTTGCAGGTTAAGTCTGCTTCGGCGTGCTAACATTTTCCTATAAATAGAGGGCTAAGTTAGAATTGAAAATCACACCAGAATTCATAAGTTTTCTCTCTTTCTCTCTCTATATTATGAAGCATATTTTGTGAGTATTTAGATACTTTGAGAGTTTCTATTTATCAGTGCAAGTTTCCTTCAGCCTTATACCGATCAGAAGTACTACTCTTTTGAGGTAAGGGATAGTAAGGGATTTTAAGGGTTATGTTTTTCAGTTTCGTAATTTTTCTGACCTTCAAAAATTTTGGAAAAATTTGAAATGATATTTTGATGAGTTTTCTTGATTGTGTCCAAAAATGGTGATTTTTGGATGTATAGATTAAGAGTTATGAATTTTATGAGAAAAGATTATCTTAAAAGTAACCGCTTATGACTCCTTGTGGTTAACTCCAAAATTGATGAAAATTTTATTGGGAGTACATGTATATGATAGGAGTATACTCTGTGAATTTCAGAATTTTTAGATAAAAGTACAATTTTTGATAAATATCTAAATATTCGGCTGTTTTGGCCATATGAAAAATAGTAAATGACTTTCAAAAATTCTGAGAAAAATATATGTTCACTATGGGACTATATTATGCTAAATCTCAGAAAAGAAATATTTTTGTAACTGATTTGGTATTTTTCATGAAAATGGTCTAGTTATGTGTAAATGAATTAAATATGTTATATGAAGTAAGAAAATTGGAAAATAGGATTTTATGACTTGAGAATCCTATATGAGGTATATGCAGATTTTTGATAAGGGTTTTGGTTATTGGTGATGAAATCTTATGAGTTTTACATTTTAGAATGATTAAATACATTATTTTAGTAAAGTGTAAACAATTAAAATAAATTGTTTATAAATTTAAGAAATGTTATTCTTTCAATATCATTATACCGAAATATTGGTATGAATTTAATTGTAGAATTTCTATCTTTTTTGTCGGGGTTACTATTCATGAGTTACTATTCACGATTTACTATTCATGAGTTACGAATATTACTCTTGAGATTAAAACTATATGTTGATCATATTATTTTTATCATATATAACATTTTTATAACCCTGATGTTAAAATTCTCTTTCACTGGAGTATAAAGATGGGTAGATTATTGGTATGATCATGACTAGGGTTCTCTTTGGCCTGTAGTGCAAAGTTGAATTGTGACTGGTATGATCATGACCATTGAATTTATAATTGAATATCTTAAGCTTAAGTGCAAAGGTGAATTGATCAACATGGTTATAATTATTGTTTATATAAATTCTGAAATGATTATATATTTCTTTGAGATATGAATATATTTGGCCTGTAGTACAAATATGAATTGTTGATGAATATCTTTGGCCCGTAGTGCAAAGATGAACTGTTATTGAATATCTTTGGCCTGTAGTTTAAAAATGGTCTGTTGATGAATATCTTTGGCCTGTAGTGCAAAGATGAACTATTGTTGAATATCTTTGGTCGTAGTGCAAAGATGGATTTATTAGTATGATTATGAACAGGAACTGTGATTTGGTATAACCATGATCTTTGATGTTTCAGGTAAAGACATGTGATGAAAATATTCTTCGTCGTGTGTGCGAAGAAAAATTTAAAATTATAATTATGATTATGAGTTATTTATATGATTGTGGACCAGAACTGTTGATTGATGTTACAGGGATAAAATATTGTTGGTGGATTTTTAACATGGAGAAGATAATAGACTTTATAGTCTATTTGACTCTTCTAATGGATTGCTCGTTCCGCTACAACTATGGTTGAAATTTTTATCATTTACCATATGTTCTAAATCTCTGATTTATTATTGATGAAGGCTATTGATAATTTAATTATCTTTAGTCATGATATTCTTTACTGGGCTAGTTGTGCTCACCCTTTTGTTTCACAATTCCTTTCAGGTAATAAGAGTGTAGCTGGGTCGAGCGGGGGTAACAAGGGAATAGAACGGTGATCATCATTTAGTAGTTATATTTGGTGAAGAAAATAGGGTGAGGCGAACCCAACGTTGGAAGGGTGTTTCGTCACTATCATACAAGATGTCTAATGACATACAACCTCGTGTCATCATAAGACATGGTTGTGCTCATCCACTTGCTGAGTATATCTATGAGCACTACCTATATAATCTTGGTGTTTGTTTGAAGTATAATTCTCAATTAGAGACAGTGGAGATAATGATAAGTCAAGAGAAGACTCACCATTGGGAAGAATATGATAGTAATCTTCTCATTTTTCTTTGGGGTCTATTGGGTCAACCAAGGATAATTCTGTGGCCATATGATATCTATCATAACCTAGAAGCATGGCCTCCCATGTACGAAGGTTTCCTTAAGCACTTCCCAAAGATTCTAGTTTCTAAAATAGTTTTTGACTGTACCTTTATGTAAGGTACCTTTGTGAGGTGCTGATACATGATGGTGTCCAATGTCACATTTGGTATATATTTGTATCCAAACTCACAGCATATGTGTTGTTGTATTTTGCACGACAATTGTTGTAATAAAGTTGTAGTTATTTTCTGTACCATGTATTTGATGACTCAGAATGGGTTGGGTGGAATGGACCTATTTTGGAGTTGTCACAGTGGTCTTTGTATAATGATATGCTATTGACGTTTCTATGTTCTTCTTACTAAGAAGTTTGTCTTGTTGGTTACAATGAGTTTCAACTCATTCATGAGCTATACTTATATGTACTATCAGCATCCCAAAGAACAGAGCTTATCAAGGCTACGCTGGCCACGTTGCATGCCTTCCTTTCATGGATCCCTCTGGGATATATCTTTGAATCCCCACTGGTTTGTACATTATACTTGCCTTATTATTTTTTTCTTATGGAAAACACAGATTTTGGACTTGTTCTACCTAGAGTAGGCATTGAAGTTTGAATTTATTCATGTTTAATGCTAAAAAAATGTGAACTTTACTAATCTCCGGTATGTTACTTTGTCTGGCAGCTTGAAACTCTTCTTAACTTCTTCCCCTTGCCAGCATATCGGAATCTAACCCTCCAATGCCCAACGGAGGTACTTTCTAAGTCTCATTGTGTTGAAATTCTGTAGAAGTGCAACTACTTGAACAATCACAGTGGTTCAGAAAATCAAACTCTGAAACAAGTTGTCAATCTGGTCAATAATAATGTGTACTTCTTCTAACTAAATTTATTGTTCTTTTATTTCAGTGGGATAAGGCAAATGGATTAACGTACACACAAGAACAAATTGACGAAGTACGGGATGAGTGGGCAGCGTATGTGAGCAGCTACATGTAGAGCCTCGAGTTAATGGTGGATATGTACAGGGTTAGATGAATGTACATATTTTGGGAGAACCTAGGCTTTTTTGCACATGCTTAGGTAGTAGCTTAATTTTATAGATAGTTTGGTTTATTTTGTGGATGTAATCAAATTCACAATTCAATATAGTAGTAATTTATATTAAAAAGTGAATTTGAGATGTATATATGGATAGTTTGGTATATATTTTGTGGATGTAGTAATTTGAAACTGTAAACGAATAGTATTATTGGGATTTATTTTGAATGGTTAATACATCTTGGCTTTAAATTTAAATGAGAATTTAGACCCTTTTATCTATATATCATGACATTAGTAGATTGCAGGTGCACTGGTAATATAGGTGAACCACAACTTCTTTTTTTCTTTTTAAAAATGTTGTGTATGCAGCACAACTACAACATTTTAAAAATATTATATAAATTTGTCTAAATAGATGACACAATCTAAATGTTGTGTAAATATGTCTAAACGTTGTCTGATATATTAAACTACAATATTTTAAGCCAGAAAATATTGTAGAATCATACCATCTACAACTTTTTCAAGCATCTAATAATTTATGAAAAACAAATCTACAACGTTTTTTAAGAAAAAAATATTGTATAATGTGTCAAACTACAACGTTTTAAAAACGTTGTATAAAGGGTGTCAAATAGATGACACCCTTAACCACGACGTTTCTGGGATAACAACCACAACATTTTTTACGCGTTATCTATTTACTGTTTTGTAGTAGTGCGCATAGCATCTTTTTCCCTGTTCTAATTTTTTCAGTCTATGAGACCTCCTTTGCAACTTAAATTGAACAGAGTCGGAGGGGTGGGACCCACCCAAGGGAGCCGTAGGTACACCTGCGGCCAATCGTGGGTGGTTTTAAATGGCTTGTTGCTTTCAGAAGTCATTTTCATACTGCGCCATATAGGAAATCCGAGAGCTCTTCTTCAGATCTGCTGAGTTCGGGCGTCTTTCTATAAATTCTGTCACCATACAAGTGTTTCACACTATCCTAGTAATGTATGCATGTCTTCTTTTCCAGTTTTTGTCCGTTGGAAATTGAGTTATCACATGAAATGCGTCTAAACACATAGTAGTGAATATACATGCTCATATGACTTGATAAAAAATATTCAACATAGTAAATATTAGTATTTAACCATGCTGAACATAATGATGTGAAAGAATTTAACTTTTGAAACAGTCAAATTGACACCTTTTTTCTGCTATTTCTTATCCTATTTGAGGACAAATGAGCAAAGGTAGTAAAGCAAAGTAATCTTGGTAATTAGTCTACCATCATGGATTGTGACTTTGATATTTGTATGCACGTAGGATGTTTATGACTGTGGGTAGGTGTGCTACTGAATGGCCACCTAGTCATGCCTATGTGCATGTGGATAGTCCTGTTTACAAAGGAGACTCTAGCAAAATTTTCCAAAAGTCTAGGCATTGGGTAGACATGCATTTTTAACTCTACTGTAAGCGTATGTTAAAGTAATGCATGCATAGTCATAAAAATGCATTTGAAAAGCTCCAGGTTAGATTTTACCACACCCTTTCTGAGGTGATTTGGAGACTTGTGTCCATATATATATGGATCCGGATCAGCCGAGCAGTTCCCGCGGGACCACTTCAGGTGTGCGGAGGTGGGCTTCTGATGTGCCTCGACCCCGTTCAGTTAGACAGCCTCGTCGTTTGGCGGATGCGATGATCCGTTCTATCTGTGTTGGTGTACCGGATGTTGATGACGAGGAGGAGGATGGACCGGCTGTGGCTTCTGCTCCTACTGCTCATATTCCCCACAGGGATCTTCCAGGCATCGTTGTGGCAATTTTAAAGCTTCTGGATGATTTGGGTCGCCACCCCTCAGTTTACTTGCAGGCAAACAAGGTAAAAGCTGGGTTTGAATCTTCCTTTTTTCTATTGATGAGGATCAAGGATTCTGATGTTACTTTGCATTTGATGCAGGTTCCCGTCTCTACGCAGCCTCGAGGGAACTAGTTCAGCATACACTCTCTGTATCAGGGTCTACATCCAGATTACCAAGGTATTGTGCATGGTTGGGGCTTTGAGGTGTTCTTTTCTATCCTCCCCCGTCGTTGTTCCTAGGGTTACCTCAGGGCATTGTCTGAGTGTTGGTTTCACCAGACTTAGTCTATCTATTTATTGGATTATGAGGTGATGATGGCGCCGATGGATTGGCAGTTTATCACCGGTATGGAGTTTGGAGGGGTGCCAGTGCCATGTACGGTGAACATTACCCCGACTACCGTCAGATCTTTGCTATGAGTTCAAGCTAAGGCAGTTAAGGGCAGGACTATTCGTACAGGTCCTTTGAGCGTAGATGCTATGAGTGGGCTGTTGAGTGAACCCATGCCCGCTGATGTGAGAGTCAGGGATCGCATTCTTCGGCAATTGTTCCTGGTTATTATCAGGGGTTATTTCATTGCAGACAACTCTTCCACGGTGTCATTCACTTTGATTAGTGCTACTCGGGAGGTGGACTGTATTGGAGAGTATGATTGGGGCTCCTACACCTTTGTCTATTTCCTCAGGGGAATGTGCATGCGTTCGTAGGGCTTGACCGAGGCTTGGCTAGGATTTTACCCATTTCTGCTGGTGAGTGCTTCTCTTTTGATTTCCCATGTACAGGTTAAGAGTGTTGACTGACAACAGATGTTTGCCTTTGTGTTGGCAGTTTTGGGCCTATGAGAGGCTCCCATGTTTGCACCCTATTAGTGTGTTAGGTTTAGAGACCTATCCATAAGGAAGACGATGGCATCACTCCATATTGGCGGAGGTTCATGTAGCTGAGGGTTTCACCCATTGTCACTTACAGTTGGAGTTATTGACAGCTGATGCCATCACTTGGATTCCCTACTCTGTGGACCACTTGATAGTTGGATTTGAGGATTGATTCCCGACTGGTGTTGAGTATGTGATATCCACTCGTAGGATTCCTCTCTTCACAGATGGAGGATGGGATCTCTATTTAGGAGAGCGTGCTATTAGGAGCACCACTGGAGAGATTCGTGTACCGATCTTGCCTCCTGCCAGGCGTTATTAGCCTGTGTTGTAGTCGCCTATCAGTGATATCCCATTGACGGGCGTTGACAACTACACTTTGTCAGAGGGTCCACTTACTTAGGAGGCATTATACCGCTGGTGGTCCCCTTGTACCATTGGAGCCCAGACCCGCGCCACTCAATTTATGGGGGATATGGTTCCTGGATTCATGATGATGATGGATTGGATGGCCTGTGTTTGAGATCTGACTCATTTAACACAGATTAACAGCTTGACCCAGCAGTTGGACCGGGCACATTTTTTCATCTGGCATTTGGGCAGAGATCCTTCAGAGGCGGATACTTTTGATCCTTCCAACTCGGGGGCTGGCCCTTCAGATAACCCATATGGCTTTGCCGGTGCAGATCCTCCCTTATATAGGCCTGACATCCCTCTTGGCGGGGATCTAGTGACTCAGGAGGAGTTACATCAGATGGACAGGATTGATGATGTAGACATAGACACCATTGTTTTCTTCTAATGTGTATTCTCACTATATCTTTTGATATGCCTCTGTTAGATACTGGGTGGTTGTGCCCCATTCTCGTTATTTCTTTTGATAGGCCTCTGTTAGATATTGGGCGTATGTGCCCCATTTCCCTATATTTTTTAATTGTACAGAGATGATGATGTACTTAGGAATGTATGTACTTTTTCCATTCCCTACATCATATTTTCATCTATTGTTTATCATGCATGTATTATGTCATGCATATGTATGTCCAGAGATATTCAACATTGACCCCTGGATGGTCTTATGATACGGCCCACACAGATGTCTTCTTCGACAGTTAGCCGTATTGATCACACCCCACCAGTATTGGTGGCCTCTTGCTTGAGATCTTGGTATGATAGTATATCCCCTTTAGACAGGGTGATTGTAGATCAGCTGTTGTAGCATTCCATGACCCTCCTGATGTTCTAGGTTTCGTTGGGCTTTGTAGATGGCAAGCTAGAGTATTGGGTACCGGAGCGGCAGGTTTTCTGGTTTGGGACCCAGGAGTTGACTCCCACCTTAGAGGAGTATGAGCGGTTGACGGCTTTGCCCTTAGACAGGCCTTACGTTCGGATGGCTGTCGGAGATATGCACCGACAAATCATAACCCTCACCGGGTTACGGCGTAGAGTAGTGCAAGATGAGATTACATCTGGTCATGTAGTGTCCCAGCATTTTCTGATAAACAGATTTGGCTTAGTGGACAATTATACACGGTACTCCGGGGATTTCACCATGCCAGAGGATCAATGGCATGTGGCCAGAGTAGATGTACTAGTGATGTGTGTAGTGGCCTATGTGTTCATGCCACGATATATGGATGAGCTGGACATCGGTGTTGTTCTGGCAGTGAGAGCTCTCAGGGAGGGTCATACCATTATTCTGATGATTGTGGCAGATACATTAAGGTCAGCCACGTATTGTAGCATCCACCCCATAGGGGTATTTATAGGCAGCTCGGTCATGTTGTATGTGTGGTTCATGTCACACCTGAGACCGATTGGCACCTTCCGACGGTATGGGTATTTTTTCCCCGTGAGATAGCCATGTCTTACTCCTTTCAGTCGGCAGAGTGTATAGACGCTGCATCCTGGTCGGTGTTCTTGGCAGGGATCAGAGATCCATTTGACATTCTGCCGTGTACAGGGCTTAGTTCACCCTACAGCTTCATTACTCATGCACCTGGCATGGATTATCTCCCTTTGGCTGGTTTAAGGGGCATGACCACATATCACCCACTGGCTGTGATGTCACAGTTTGACCAGTTTCAGGATGTGTATCCTTTTGAGGGGGCATTAGGCTAGCGTTTGGCTTCTCGCCATTTGTCAGCAGATGATAGATCCAGGGTTTATGCCTGTTGGGATCAGCGTGAGAGTGATGAGTTTTATGTTAGCCATCCAGGATGTTCGACAGAGTATTCTGCATGGATGGAGACAGAGTCTGCATCGGTTGCGGTAGTTTCCACAGTGTCGGGGATTGGGTTAGATGGTGGAGTGCCCATGGAGGACATTGATTTTCCCACCGAGCAGGAGTCATTCACTGGGTTGCCAGCAGCTCTTATAGATTCTCCCAATATGAGTACTACTGTGATCCAGCATTCAGCACAGTATTTGGAGTAGAGTCTTCATCTGATGACCTTTGAGAGAGATCAGGCGAGGGCCTTGATGTTGACAGCTCTTAATGGGAGAGACGTTGCTCTGTTAGAGAGAGACGGGGCATTAGCTCATAGAGATGTTGCTGTTGATGAGCGGGATAGCGCTATATCTGTCCGAGATATCGTCGTTACACTACTGGCATCATTGCAGAGATGAGCACATATATTGATGAGTATAGTGTCACCATGCAGTTGGTTGTAGATCTGTTGACTCGTGTAGAGACCCTTGGGCAGGAGATCATAATGCTACCTCCTCCTTCTGAGAGGGATGCGATGTTGGACTTGATAGTTCGTATACACTCCGACTTATAGATGGGCTTATATTTTCTTGCACTGACTAGCTTAGCCATTTTGTCATGTACAGCACATTTTGTATATATCAAACAGCATTATATATGGCAGATTTATATTTTGATTCACTTCCCCTTTAGTTGTGCCTTGTTATTTGCTTGATATTTGTCTATTTCTCCAGGGCTTATGATCTTGATATATTCTGAATTCCTCCTTGATGGATGGACATTGAGATGTCTCAGGATATTTCAGAATGGATTGTTGATCTGTATGTATTCCCTACCATCTTTGGTGCCTTAGGACTGGTTTCTATATATAGATGTGGAGAGGAGTGTGGCTTTCCTCTCTGAGGTTGACCGCACCACAGATGGTCACTAGTACTCCTTTGTATAGGGGAGCCCAATTAGTTCCATCTCTTATGGATTGGTGTTTCTCTTTGAGGAATCAACCGCAGTTTAAATGGTCACCGATTCTCCCATTTGTGTGGGGAGGTCAGGTAGTTCCATCCCTTTGGTCTGAAGCCGATGAAGTGTGGTGGATTGAAAGATGATCCCTGTACCGTTGACAAGTTTTTGTGTTTTGGTAGGGGGTAAGATTGAACCATGAATGGCTGCCTACGTACTCCTATTGAAGAGGAGATCAGGTGTGCTTAGTTTGAACCTGGTGTAAAGGTTTAACACTGTATGTGGCAAAGTAGAGATATGTTTGTTTTTGTAGAAGGGTGTAGAAATGTTTTTGTTATTTTTTTATAGTGCGACCGGACCATATAATGGCTGCTTACGTACTCCAGTGTATTGGGGAGATCAGGTCGGCGTAGTTCGTCCCATGTACAGGATGGATTGCAGCCAAAAAGTTTAATCCCATGTACAGGATAAACTGAAGGTGCGAAAAGTTTTATCCCTGGTGGGATAAACTGAAGGTGTGAAGGGTTAAATCCCTGGTGGGATAACCTGAAGGTGTGAAAGGTTTAATCCCTGATGGGATAACCTGAAGGTGTGAAAGGTTTTGAAAATCTGCGAGGAGTAAAGGATCTGATTATCGAAAAACTAGGCTGCTGGTTGGAAAGTATGATTTTCCCTGATGGGGCAAATGGGTATGAAGAAAGTTGTATGTAGTGAGGGTTAAAAAACTTGAATTGATTGGGAATCTGGTGACCCATAACCAGAATGTTTGCTTGATGGTAACCTCAGACATAGTACCATTTCACGGTGTCTGAGTTAATGAGCTGTAGAAATTCATCGCCATCCATTTCCTGTAATCTGAGAGCACCTCCTATCAATACCTCCTTGACAACAAACGGGCATTCCCAGTTCGGGGCAAATTTTCCTTTGGACAAATCTTGGTTGTCAATGATCTTCTTCAAAACCAAGTCATGTTGTTTAAAATTCTGTAGCTGGACTTTTCTGTTGTAGGATCTGGCGATTCTTTGTTGATACAACTGACCGTGGAAGATAGCAGCTGCTCGTCTTTCGTCTATTAGAGACAATTGGTGATACCTATCTTGTAACCATTGGTCTTCATTCAGCTGAGTGTCTATCAACACTCTGAGGGATTCCATTTCCACTTCTATGGGGAGCACTACTTCCATCCCATAGGTTAATGAGTAGGGGGTTGCCCCAGTGGAAGTGCGCATTGATGTTCTGTAAGCTAACAGAGTCAGAGGCAATAAGTCAGGCCTTCTTTTATGATTGGCAGACATCTTTTGCATGATCTTCATGATGTTCTTATTAGCCGCTTCAACAGCACCATTCATCTTTGGACAGTAGATGACGGAGTTGAGATGTTTGATGTGGAATTTATTGCATAACTCCTCCATCATTTTGTTATTGAGGTTCTTAGCATTGTCTGATACAATTACCTCTAGTTGTCCATATCGACAAATGACATTGTTTCTGATGAAAGCAATGATGACTTCTTTGGTAACCGTGGGGAAGGAGGCTGCTTCTACTCACTTGGTGAAGTAGTCGATAATGGTGAAGATAAACTGGTGCCCATTACTGGCTTTGGGCTCGATGGGCCCGATCACATCCATTCCCCCACATTAACAAGGGTCAGGGCGAACTCGTATTGTGGAGCTCCCTTGGAGGGGCGTGGATAGCATTCCCATAAATTTGGCATTGGTAACATCTCTTGACGTAATCATCACAGTCAGCCTTGAGTGAGAGCCAGTAATGCTCTGTTCTTAGGATCTTTTTAACAAGTAGAGGGCCACTCATGTGTGGGCCACAGACTCCACCATGAATTTCATCCATGAGGCTCTAAGCTTGGTCCTTGTCCAGACATCTGAGGAGACCTAATCATGCATCTCTCTTGTAGAGTGCATCTCCGCTTAGGTAGAATTTCATATCCAGTCGGTGGATCTTTCAGTTAGGCCCGCTTTAGCGGGTGTAGATCCATCTTACAAGTACTCCTTGATATGCTGATACCAAGGGTGTTGGATGGGAGGTAGTTCATTCGATACTTCTCCATTGTAATTCCCATAGGCTGGAGCCTTTTGTCTGGAAAATGTGATGGTTGGCATGTTTTCCTTATCAAGTATGTAGATCAAAGAGGCCAAGGTTGCTAGCGCATCCGCAAAGTCATTCCTATTCTGAGGAATGTGGAGGAAGGTTATTTCTTAAAACTCTGAAGCCATCTGTAGAACCTACCGATGGTAAGGCAGCAAGTGTAGCTCTTTGGTGTGATAGATTCATGTGATTTGTCTGATTACCAATTTGGAATCCCCAAAGACAGTTAACCGTCTGATGCCCATTGATTGAGCAAGTTTTAACCCCATGATACAGCCTTTATACTCAGCTGTGTTGTTGGTGTTGGCAAACTTCAATTTGATGACGATGAGATGTTGCTCCCCCGTAACGGATACTAGAACTGCTCTAGCCCCAGAACCTTCCATGTTTAGAACTCCATCAAAATACATCTTCCAGGTTTGGCGTGCATCGTACTGATGGTGTTGTTGAATTGTCATTACCCCTTCATCAGGGAAGTATTTTTCCAAGGGTTTGAAATCCCCTAAAGGTGCGGCAACCAGTGGATCCGCAATTCCTTGACCTTTGATGGACTTTTGCGTCACGTAGACTATGTCAAATTGTTGTAGGATCAATTTCCATCTGGACAATCGACAATTTAACATGGGTTTACTGAACACTTACTTGAGAGGATCCACGCAAGATATGAGATGGGTTGTGTGACCATGGTGGTAATGATGTAACCTCATGGAAGCCCATGCTAAAGCACAACAAGTTTTCTTAATCAGAGTGTACTTGTGTTCACTGCTGCTGAATCTTTTGCTGAGGTAGTAGATAGCTCGCTCTTGGCCTCTGTCATCTTTCTGTCCTAGCATGCAACCCATGGTATTGTCATTGATGGACAGGTACATGAATAGGGGAACATCATCCATGGGTGTTACCAAAACAGGAGCTTTGACTAGCTACTCTTTGATTGTAAGGAAGGCCTTCATGCACTCATCTTTCCATTTCATGGAGGAGTTCTTCCTTAACAACTTGAAAAAAGGCTCACAGGTTGCTGTGAGTTGGGAGATGAACCTGCTGATGAAGTTGATTCTTCCCAAAAATCCCCGTATTTCCTTCTTTGTCTGAGGAATGGGCATTTCTATAATGGCCTGAATTTTAGTGGGATCCAGCTCAATCCCTTTGTGGCTGACTAGGAAACCTAGCAACTTTCTTGATTTGACGCCAAAGGCGCACTTGGCTAAATTCAACTTTAAGTTGTACTTACGCAACCTGTTGAAGAGCTTTTTGAGATGGTTTAGGTAGTCTTCCTCCCTTTGGGAGTTGACAATGATGTCATCCACATAGATCTCTATCTCCTTGTGCATTAAATCATGGAAAAGAGCCATCATGGCGCGCTGGTAGGTAGCTCCGGTATTGATGAGACCGAATGACAATCGTCTGTAGCAAAAGGTTCCCCACGGAGTGATGAATGTAGTTTTCTCATGATCCTCTTCAGCAACCATGATTTGATGGTACCCCGCAAAGTAATCAGCAAAGGATTACATGTCGTATTGAGCTGTATTATCAATGAGTATGTGGATGAATGGTACGGGAAAGCTATCCTTGAGGCAAGCTTTATTCAGATCCCTGTAATCCACGCAAACACACACCTTTCCTCCAAGTTTAGGCACGGGGACTATGTTGGATAGCCATTCAGGGTATGTTGACACCATGATGATGCCGGCTTGAAATTGTTTCATAATTTCTTCTTTAACTTTTAAATTCCACTCAGGTTTTAATCACCTGATCTTCTGCCTGATTGGCTTGAATCCCTCTTTAATGGGAAGGCAATGAATAACAATGTTAGTGGATAAACCGACCATGTCTTCATGAGACCATGCAAACACTTCCTGAAATTGGGTCAATAGAGTAACCATGTCATTTCTTTAGTTTGGAGTGAGGTCTATACCAATCTGGATCTGTTTGGGGTTTTCTAAGGTTTCGAGGTTAAAAGAGGTGGTTTGATCAAGATTTGGCTTGGGTTTATCTTCGACCCATTCTTTGATCTTTTGATGTATCTCATTGTCCTCTTGTATTTCCATCAAGTCTGAGTCTAACTTTACATCAAAGTTACAGTCCTTGTGGAGAAAAGGCACCTCATCAGCAATTATAGACACATCTAACTTTAGAGTCCTGAAACAAAATATACTTTCACTTAATATATGAAACTGTTCAATCATACAAAGTGTTAGCATGTAATGACAAAACAACTGCTAATACTGTACAGAAAAGTAAGCAGTTATGGCTATCTACAGGGCAGAGGGAGTTTCTGCCCTTTTTACCCTTGTCGACAAATGCAGGGAGTGTTGCTCCAATTGTCAAGGGTGAAGTCCTGGTGGACAGCAGTGATGAAAGGGCTGTTATCGTCCTCCTTCTCCCAAATGATGACCATGATAACTGGACAATCATCGTCTAGGGTGTTTCTGTTTGTACTGTCTGTGTGGACTATGATGCGTATGTTTGATAAGCGCCTTGCAATGTCCTGCTTACGCCTCCGATCCTTTTCCTCTACCTCTAGATCTGATATCAAGACCTCTTTTCCTTTGACCGGTATCAGCTTAGGAAATAACATGGTCATCACACGGGCAGGAACCTTTACTAAAATCAATGTAGATTCAACTTCTGTAGGTGCAGGTAATCGCCGTACGACTGAAGATGACGGAACCTGTTTGTGTTTGTGAGGATTCCTGTTATTGGAGTTAGCAGAATAGCCTAGTCCGGCTGTCCCTGTTTGACTTGGAACTTGAATTGGGGGCTTAATGCCCTGATGATCTTTACCCAACCCTTGTCCAGGTTGATAACCCAAAGATAACATTTCTTGGCATGCCGACATTACCTCGGCGGAAACTCTGGGTATCAGAAGTGGTGCCCCTATGGGATGGTAGTGAGTGTTGCTCACCTCCAGGGTATGAAAGCTGACATGCTCAACTTCTGAATTGAAACTGATGAGCGGGATGTCACCTTGTACTGAACATTCTGGCTCGGCATTAACAGTGACTAGGTTGTTGTTAATGATGTATTTGAGCTACTGATAAAGGGTGGATGGGACGGCTCCAACCATATGAATCCACGGTCTTCCTAAGAGCAAGTTATATCCTATAGTTATTTTGAGCATATGAAAGGATACGCTAAATGTATGTGGACCAATCTCCACAGGTAGTTCAATCTCTCTGATAGCATTTCGTCGGGATCCATCAAAAGCTTTGATAACCGTATGGCTGCTTCAGATCCTTTTGAGATTGATTTTCATCTTCTCTAATGTGGCATAAGGACAGATATTTAAGGATGACCCTCCATCTATCAATACTCCAGCTACCATATATATCCAGAGGACATAACCGCTATGTGCAACGGCCTGCAATGACCCGTCCCTTCAGGAGGTAAGTCATCATCAGTGAAAGATATCACATTATTGTTAAAAATGTGATCAACCAGATGCTGGAACTTTTCAACATCCATCGATTTTGGTAAGTGGGCTTCTTCCAAAACCCTTAGCAAGACCTTCCTGTGATCCTCGGAAGAGAAAACCAAGTCCAGTATGGAAATTTCTTATGGAGCTTCTCTTAAGCTTGAAGCCACCTTGGCTTCATTATGGCCTATAGTACGGAGGAATTCTTCGATTTTCTCCATGGGAACTTTCCCCGTTAGCTTGATGGTAGGCTTCATCACCCGTTGGGGAAGATACAGTGGATTCTCCTTCAACACTACAGAAGTTACATGAGATGTGAATTCTTCAGCCTCTCCATAATTTCATGGCACTTTTTGTAGGCTGATGACAGGATATTGTGGTCTGAATGGCAAGATAATGGGCTTTGGCGCAGCCACTTGCAAAGGGTTTATAGCACCTTTGAGTTGTATTGCTTGTATTGTGAGTGGTATGGCAGCCAAATCATCCCCAGAGGATATAATTGCTATGACTTCCTTCCATTTTGTAGGAAATGTATTCCCACTCTCAAGTAGTACAGTGTCATTATCTGCCAGCTGCAGGACACCGCTGTCAATTAGATTCTGAATAAGGTGGCGGAGTGCCTAGCATTCTTCTGTGCTGTGACCGCGAGAGTGGGAGTGGTACTGACATACTCCATTAGAATTGAACCGTCTTGAACGAGGGTTGATTGGAGGTAACAGAGCTATGATTCTTCCTTCATTGATCAGCATCTAAAATATCTCCTTCATCGGTTGGCCTAGGTATGTAAATTTCCTTTGATTGGCAAAATCCCGACGGGCTTTGGCATTTGCACTTTTTACAATCTTATCCTCCAACATTTCACCTTCGGAAGTTAATAATGGAGTACTTGTAACAAAAGGAAGGAGGCTAGCATGCTCCTGACTGAATAATTGGCATGTGACTTGGTGCTGATGGACCACCAGTTCTGCCAATTGGTCGACTTACTCATAGAGAGTCTTTATTTTCCATTCCATTGTAAACTGGAACTGTGCAAAATCCTATTTACCCATATTATCTTTGCTGATTTGGGATGTTTCACCCCCATAATTGGAAGTCTGACCATTACTCTGATTAATCATGTTCACCTCCTCTTCTTTGTGTTGAGGAAGAGGGTTGTCATGCACATGGGGTTGGTCGGGTTTAGTCACCACGATCTCACCATTGTCAATTAAATCCTGGATCTTATGTTTCAAGGCCCAGCAATCTTGAGTATCATGGCCTGGAGCTCCAGCATGATAAGCACATTTCCTGTTAGCATTAAAACCCTTTCCACTCGGGTTGGCTGGTGGAAGAAGATGGGTAATTTTTTTCTGCGTTGTCAGAAGATTGAGAATGTTCTCGAGTAAGTCCCCTAAGGGTGTGAACACTCGAGTGCGTCTGACTTCTCTACCTTTTGGCAATGGAGGGTTTGAAGACTGTGCTTGAAAAGGGGAGTAATCTCTCCTCTGAATAGGCATGTTCTGACTGCTTTTTTGCCCTTTTAGTATCAAGGAAATATCCTCCTCTTTCTTCTTATGGACCCTCCGAGGGTTGTTTCCATAGCTTCCAGGCTGGATGTGCTCAACAACAGCTTTCAAAGCGGTAAGGTCTTGAATCTTTCCATATTTCAATCTCATCTCAGCCATTTCCCCATGTTTGATCATTTTGGAGAATGGTTTGCCTATGCCAGCTAAAACTCTCTCGTAGAAAGGAGCTTCTTGAATGTCTATGAAGGTCATCACCATCTCAGACTCAGTCATAGAGAGAATAACTTGAGCAGCCAGGGGTCTCCACCTTTGAGCATACTCTCTGAAAGACTCATTGGCTTGTTTCCTGACTTTGGTAATTTAGTACTGATCTGGAGCCATCTGAGTTTGGAAACTGTACTGACTGAGGAATGCATGATATAGCTCCTCCCAGCTATGAATCTTGGAATTGTCTAATCTGGTATACCATGATCTAGCTTCACCAGTTAGACCCTACTGAAACAGCTACATTCTAAGCTTTTCATCCTCGACATAAGATCCGAGTTCCCTAATGAAGACTTTCAAATGTGTGTAAGGATCTCCCAACACGTCATACTTTTCAAAGTCAGGAGTTTTGAATTTCTCTGGATAATAAACCCCAGGAAAGATACAAAGGTCTGTATATGAAACACTCCCGTGTGATCCAATCCCTTGGATAGACCGAATGGTCTCTTCCATTTGTAGGACTTTTTTTCTGATATCACCGGTGTCTAGATCTTCTTTGAGATGGGTGGTCTCAGGGGTTTTGTTGGTTTTGTCCAACTGAGATTCAGGTACATGAATTTCTTTGTCTGAACCCTGAGTTCCTCCATGTGCAGAGGATTCTGTATGTATGGGCATTCGTGGACCTTGAGTGGACTTGTGTAGTTCTTTAAGCAGAATAGCCAACTCTGTAATTTGGTTACTTAGTCCTTTGAACTCCTCATGAGAGACGGGAGTAGGACTAGACTGGCCGGATGAAGCCATGCTTGGCTGTAGGCTCGTTGCCTTTTTGGATTTTGAATGGGTAACAGGACCAATTGTTTCCCTACAAAAAGACTTACGTAGTTTAGTCTTAGGGAATGTGAAAATGTTACATGCTATGTGATGTGTCCGTTTTAGGAGTATTATCCTGCAAAATGGATATCAATTATTTGTATGACAAGATAGTATATCAGGTAAAAGGGAATGCATGTACACATTCATTCATATTTTCCATTACATTGAGATTGACATGGAAATTATAAGTAATTGTAATTACAAGTAATTGAAATGGGAAAGTATGAAGAGACTTCCCTCCGCGTTTGGTTTATCAGAGGCTGGCCTATCTTAGGCTACTCTCGCGATTTTTTGGCATGAAGGTTCCTAGATCATTGCAATCTACTTGACGGGAAGTTAATCCAGTCTTTCAACTGGAGCAAATCTGGGTGGTGCCTTTCCTGAGCCTCGTTGGAATTAATCTTCCTACGAGTCCAGTAATCAAACACCGACAGGATAGCCTCCTAGTGGAGGAACCACACAATATACATTCATATACAACGTGCCTCACCGTATGGAAATGATGACATGTGCGAAGCACTAATATCACAAGCAGATACGGTGCGAATCACTAAGTGCAATAAGTAAATGCATTCGTACACATTCATTCAAATACAAATGCAACACCCACACACAAGCAAATAACAGTTTTGAAAAGTTTGTAATAGCGGCTTAAGCCCTCATACTGGATGTCCCCAGCAAAGTCGCCACCTGTCGACGTCGGGATTTTTATTTGTCCCTTTTTTGTTCTTCTCTTCTGGTGTTCTCATGTTAGGTGAGATTTGTTTGAAAAAATAAGTTGTGAAAAGGTCCGACATGTATATGTCGACGATTGGACTATAAGAGTCACCAGCTGGTATTTTTAAACGGTTGCACCAACTCAACCGAGAAAAGGTTTGCACATTGACCTAGTGATGTGACCGCCACCCCCCGACATCCGTGTTACCACAGTGACCGCCACTTTTCAATTAAATTGTTATTTGAATGTGTGTGTGTGTGTGGGTCAATATGCAATTATTTAGAAGTAATGTTATGCCTCGTTTGCACTTATATACAAAGAATTTGAATTTTTGTATAAAAGTTAAGTTTTAACAAGACATAGCAATGATGTTTTGTAAAAGAGATTTTTTAAACCCTTATGCTCAATAGTAATTAAGCCCTTTGATACTTCCATTTTGTAGTGTGTTTGGCTTGGATGCTTTTATTTTCGAGATGCGAAGAATCTTCGAGAAAATAAGATACATAGCAGTGTCGAACTCCTTATGGGCATGAAAGCCGTCTAAGGAAATTCAAACACCGTGAATAATTTACAAGCCATGTACAGCTGAATATGTCCATCACGGGAACCGAATCTAGATTCAGGAGACTGAATTTGTGATCACATGATTCCTAGGCTCACATGATGTAGCAATTTGTATGAAAATTGTAAGCAGGTGTATATATATATATATATATATATATATATATATATATATATATATATATATATATATATATATATATATAACCGCCACGAAATAAACTCCAGGCGAGACTAAATGTAAATATATATATATATAAGCGATAAACGCACACACACACACACACACACACACACACACACACACATATATATATATATATATATAAGTAGTAAACGCTCCGGATGTAAATCCAAGTTCAATCGAGGCATAACTCGATGATGTTACTACTTATATATCACTACTAGAAAATCTAGCTATAGCGACGGTCGCCGAACGTCGCTATAGGTGAAAAGACCATCGCTATAGCCTATAGCGACGGTCGGAGACTGTCACTATAGAAGCTGTAGCAGAAACCTATAGCGACGGTCCGACCATCGCTAGAAAACTCCACAAAAACGCGCTTGAAGCTTTTTATCGACGGTCAGAAAATTGATATAGTGACGGTCATAACCGTCGCTATAGAAGATTTGACGCGAATGGCTAAGATCTACTGCGACGGTCTGTGACCGTCGCTATAGGTAACATTTCGCGCAAATTTGAGGTCTACTGCGACGGTCGTCGACCGTTGCTATAGGTGAGATTTGGTGCGAATGTGAGGCCTATTGCAACGGTCATGGTCATCGCTATAGGTGAGATTTGGCGTAAAAATGAGAAGTATTGCGACGGTCGTGGCTGTCGCTATAGGTGTTTTGGCGCCAAATTTTTTTTTTTTGCTACAATCCTAACCGTCGCTATATCTTTTCCAAATTTTTAAAGAATTATACAATATTTCTTATTTATTTTACCTGTTAAGAAGCATAACTACATTCAACCATCCAATCTGAATATAACATTTACAACTAAAAGAACCAAACAAATAAAGTCTATTAATGTATAATATCATCTAAATATACATAACCATCCAAAATACTGTTACTATGTATCAAAACAGTACAATGCCAGTAGCACATTTAACATATTTTTAGTATCACATATATAACAAATTTTCATCCAAAATATTGTTACATCTAACAAATTTTCAGCAGCACGAGACATGTCACAGGTCCTCTATTGGATTATTTGATCCACTAATATCACCATTATCTCCTTCTGTGTAATGATCCTACAAATTAATTAACAAGTGAACTTGTTAATCCATACAAACAGAGTGATAGAGCAAAAATTTTAAGTACAAGTGGAGTGAGAGAGCAACACCTGATTGTTGGAATGAGCATTTGGAACTGATGACTTCTTCATAAATTCTGTCATCATTGATAATAATTCATCCACTTTCCTTACAGTATCGTCTCCTTATTCCCGCACCTTTTTCAACTCAGCTTTCAATTCTTGATTCTCACGTTGTACCTCATTATTTGTGTCATGAGGCCCCCAAGTGTTTGTAGCTGTGGCACCAACTCCACCTTGTCAAAGTCTACCATGTCGCTCTAGTCCAAGAACTTGTGCAAGTATATCATTCCGTCCTGTACTACTGCTTTCACCAGTCGATTCCTGAGTGTTCTTTAACTCAATAATTTTTCCCTATGAAAATATATATACAATGCAAAATATACATAACTTAAATATACAAGGCAGTTCAACATAACTTAAAGAAGAGTAGCAAATAATTTCTTTCCAAGGCTGTATCCAAGCTTGTTTGCTTAGTCTTTGTCAGGATTCGGTCACATACTAAGTTGTTGCATTAGCTTTTTGGCTAGAATTTCAATCTATGGTATGTGTCTCAGTTATTTTGATCTCATTTTATGAATAGAAACCATATGAAGAAGGTGACTTTTAATACAATGAGTTGAACAAAATTCTTCGTGAAGTTGAATTAGAGGAATTTGAGAAGGCAGTAATTAATAGAATAGGAATTTAAATTATTTTGATCTTGAAGCTTGCTTCTAGTTATATACAATATTAAAGACAAGTTCTTGAAGTTATTTTCTACTTTGTGTTCATCTTTCTCGGAGCCTTGGAGTGTTTTAGTGAATCTTTTTGGTAACCAACTTTATGGTTGTCTTTTTATGCCTGATTATTCAGCTTTATGTTCTGATATATCGAGCAAAATTTTAAATAAATGCACAAGGGCAAGTTCCTAGTGACTGACATGTAAAAATTTCTTACATTGTTCTTGTATAGGAAACTTTGCATGAGAGAAGATGGCCGGCAACAGGTTTGCATTGTTGGATTGCAAGAATTTGAAGTTTTAGATGTACAGATTGTCAAAGAATACATTGAGAGAGGGAATGCAGCAAGAAGTACTGGCGCTACTTGTGACAACCCAAAAATAGGTCCATTTCACTCAACCTATTCTGAGTCGCCAAATACATGGTACAGAAAACAACTACAACTTTATTACAACAATTGTCGTACAAAATACAACACATATGCTGTGAGTTTGGATACAAATATATACCAACTGTGACTCGTGTCCCAACCGTAATGTGACAAATGTCCCAACAGTGGACATCACCACACAATGATACCTACATAAAGGTATAGTCAAAAATTGTTTTAGAAATTAAAATATTTGGAAAGTGCTCAAGAAAACCTTCGTACATGGGAGGCCATGCTTCTAGGTTATGATAGATATCATATGTCCACAGAATTATCCTTGGTTGACCTAATAGACCCTAAAGAAAAATAAGAAGATTACTATCATATTCTTTCCAATGGTGAGTCTTCTCTTGACATATCATTATCTCCACTGTCTTTAATCGTGAAATATACTTCAAACAAACACCAAGATTATATAGGTAGTGCTCGTAAATATACTCAGCAAGTGGATGTGCACAACCCTGTCTTATAATGACACGAAATTGTATGACATTAGACATCTTGTATGATAGTGGCAAAACACCCTTCCAACGTTGGGTTCGCCTCACCCTATTGGATTAATCAAATATAACTACTAAATGACGATCACCATTCTATTCTCCTGTTACCCCCGCTCGACCCAGCTACACTCGTATTACCTGAAAAGAATTCACAACTAGCTCAGTAAAGAATATCATGACTAAAGATAAATAAATTATCAATAGCCTTCAACAGTAATAAATCAGAGATTTAGAACATATGGTAGATGATAAAATTTTTCAACCATAGTTACAGCGGAACGAGCAATCCATTAGAAGAGTCAAATAGACCATAAAGTCTATTATCTTCTCCGCATTAAAAGTCTACCAACAATGTTTTATCCCTGTAACATTAATCAACAGTTCATTTCCACAATTATATGAATAACTCATAATCATAATTGTAATTCTAAATTCCTCTTCGCATCCAGGACGAAGAAAATTTTCATCACATGTCTTTACCTGAAACATCAAAGATCATGATTATACCAAATCACAGTTCCTGTTTATAATCATACTAACAATTTCATCTTTGCACTACGGCCAAAAATATTCATCAACAGACCATCTTTGCACTACAGGCCAAAGATATTCAACAACAGGTCATCTTTGCACTACGGGCCAAAGATATTCATCAACAATTCATCTTTGCACTACAGGCCAAAGATATTCCTCAACGGTTCATATTTGCACTACAGGCCAAATATATTCATCAACAATTCATATTTACACTACAGGCCAAATATATTCATCAACAGTTCATATTTGCACTACATGCCAAATATATTAATATCTCAAAGAAATATATAATCATTTCAGAATTTATATAAACAATAATTATAACCATGTTGATCATTTCACCTTTGCACTTAAGCAAAAGATATTCAATTATAAATTCAATGGTCGTGATCATACCAGTCAACAATTCAACTTCGCACTACTGGCCAAAGGGAACCCATAGTCATGATCATACCAAAAATTTACCCATCTTTACACTCAAGTCAAATAGAAATATCATCATTAGGGTTATAAAAATGTTATATATAATAGTAAAATCAATATAATCAAAACATCTAGATTTAATCTCAAGAGTAATATTCATAAATCAACTATAATTTGGTTAGAAAAAGAAACCAATTTTGTCATGAATAGTAACTCGTGAATACTAACTCATGAATAGTAACTTCGTGAATAGTAATTCATGAATAGTAACTCGTGAATAGTAACTCATGAATAGTAAACCCGACACAAAAAGATAGAATTTTCACAATAAAATTCATACCATTATTTCGGTATAATGATATTGAAATAACATTTCTTCAACTTATAAATAATTTATTTTAATTATTTACACTTTACTAAATAATGCATTTAATCATCCTAAAATTCTAAACTCATAAGATTTCATCACCAATAACCGAAACCCTCATCAAAAATCTGCATATACCTCATATAGGATTCTCAAGCCATAAAATCTTATTTTCCAATTTTTTTACTTCACATAACATATTTAATTCATTTACTCATAACTAGTTTATTTTCATAAAAAATACTAAATCAGTACAAACAAATTTTCTTTCTGGAATTTAGCAGAATATAGTTCCATATTGAACATATATTTTTCTTAGAATTTTTAAAATTTATTTACTATTTTTCATATGGCCAAAACAGCCGAATATTTAGACATTTATCATAAATTGTACTTTTATCCAAAAATTCCGAATTTTACAGAGTATACTTCTATCATATACATGTACTCCCAATAAAAATTTTACCAATTTTGGAGTTAACCACAAGGAGTTATAAGCGGTTACTTTTAAAATAGTCTTTTCTCATAAAATTCACAACTCTTAATCTATGCATCCAAAAATCGCCATTTTTGGACACAATCAAGAAAACTTATCAAATTATCATTTTAAATTTTTCCAGAATTTTTGAAGGTTAGAAAAATTACGAAACTGAAAAACATAACAACCCTTAAAATCACTTACTATCCCTTACCTCAAAAGAGCAGCACTTCTGACTAGATATCGGATATGACGCTAAAGGAAACTTGCACTGATGAATAGAAACTCACCAAGTATCTAAATACTCACAAAATACACTCGATAATCTAGAGAGAAAAAGAGAGAAAACTTATGAATTCTAGTGTGATTTTCAATTCTAACTTAGCCCTCTATTTATAAGAAAATGTTAGCACGCCGAAGCAGACTTGACCTGCTACCTGATGGCTTTACCTGCTACTATTCCACCCACCAAAAATCAGCCATCTTTCCCAACAACCAAAAGTGGGGTCCACCCATTTCTAGAATTTTCTACCAAAATTATTTATAAACCTAATTTCCAAATCAGTCACCTCTTAAAATTCATAACAAATCATTCGTTCATTTTTGACGGTTCAAAATTTGTGAACATATACTCAACTTATATATGTATAACATATCCAAAAATCACAACGATCCAACGGTCAGATTAAAAACTATAACTCACACAATAAAGCTGTAAGAACACTGATTTGATCTTTTAATACCTCCAATCCGACAAAATACTGATAAAATATCTCAACATTAATTCTTTCATTTATAACCACATAAATAAATTCATCATTTATATCCACATCAAATAAATATTTTATTATCATATAGATCAATAATTATTTATTCATAAATAATATTACAGAATCACAATTATGACAACCAGGCCGTTCCCAGGAAAGAGGGGGCTTTCCGATAAGGATTTCTTCTTACTGGCGCGCATTTAGGTGACCAAACCTCTCCTTGACATAACTTTCTAGACATTGCCAATAATGCTATCTAATAATATTTTTCGAATAATATGAATTATTGATCTGATAATAGAGATACTGTGCAGTGACAATTATTGAAAAAACAATAATATAAAATATCAACGCAGCAATTATTGATTCAATAAAATAAAATATTGAACAGAAATTACTGTAACAATTATTGAGTAGTGTCTTCTCATGTAAGAATCAATAATTGAAAAAATATTGTGCAATACCGTGTGCTACTGTGCAACTACACGTATTACTTTATTTTAACCACCAGCTATTCCAATAGTGTTAACTGTAACAACTACGTCGTTATTTATAAAAACTCAAATTTGTCGTTTTCTTCATTCGACAGTTATTCTGTTATGGGGCCCACAAATGGTTGCGCCGTCGTACGAATATTCTCCGACAGAAAGAATATTCCACGACTAAATGAATATTCCCCAACAACAATGAATATTTTATAACCACTTGCGTATTTTGAAAAAAAATTCACATATCACCCTTAACTTTAACTCTTTATCAATTTAACTATTTACTAAATAGAAAAATTGAATACTTTTATTTCATAAAATTCTGGGTCTTACACTACTGGGGCAAATGAAGAGTCTTCAAGGTCACATGCTATATTGTTCTGGGTCTTGTTCAGTTTAGAATTGAGCTGATGTAGTTATTGTTTGTGTTATGACAATTCTTGTAGTGTTGTGTTGCCTGTTTTGATTGGTCTGTTCTTTAGTACTTTGAAAATCAATGCACATAATCCATTGCAATTCCTGATGGTTGTAGTCTTGTCTGTTGCAGGATTGAGAGTGCTGAAATTAACAAGAATCTTTTGGCGCTTAAGGAGTGTATTTGTGCTATACCCTAAAAAGGAAAGTGTAAAAAACTATAGTAGGATGGAGGGGATGTGTTTATATGATTATAGTGTAACAGGACATTCCATCTAACCACCAAATATGCACATTCCATCTGAAATGTATGCCACACACATAGCAAGCTAAAGAAACAATCAAAGCCAACTATATAGACATATATATATATATATATATATATATATATATATATATATATAAACAGATTTGAATAAAGAAAATGAAACAAGAATCCCAATGGAAAAAAGAAGTTGAATTAAAAAATGCTATCAATTAAACAATTAGTATATTCAAAAGCAGCTTCTTTACAATATCATCAACCTACCAAAGGGAGAAAGAAATAATCAAACAAAAAGACCATCAAGTTTCTCATGAAATACTGTTCTTCCTTTTCTCCCCTAAGAAATTAAATATGTTTGTTTCCAAACAAAACTAAACTGGTCAAAATAATCCAACTAGATGATACTTTAGTTAGTTTTTCTAGTAAGTTTATTAAGCACTCAATACACATGCATCTTTTTTAAACTGCCACTTTTGGGTGTTGGTGTTTAACCTATTTGGATTGTGGATGTAAGGAAATGAAACTGTAGGCGGAAGTGGACCAACCAGGCAGCCTCATTGACTTCTTTTTATGCCTGATTATGTGACCCAATTAAGTATTGTTCTCTCACGTAAAGCAGCAAGTCACTTTAATGATTTAATTTGAGAAGGCAGTAACTAAGAGAATAAATAATCATATAATAATCAGTATATAGAATCATACCCTCGGTAAAGAGCTTAAAGCCAATATAGAATAAAGAGTTAAAAGACCCCATTGTTTGAGGATTGATAAATACGTACCACATTCGAGGATGCTCCCGGTAAAATTTAGTTATCACTTCGAGTGTAGGACTGTATATACATATCTGCTCGATCAATCTCTTTTTTATTTATTTGGTACTACAAATAAAACAAAAAATAGTACATAATTCAAGAAATACTCTATTCATAGAAGTTTAATACATGATTAATGAAAAAAAATATTGAAATATCATCAAATTACCAATTCATGCTTCTTTTTTGGAATTGATTTAGTGCCCAACGTATGACCTACCAACAATTTTTTTCGATTTTCACAATTTTTTGTTGCTATATCCTGCATTGCATGTATTTATAAATTAATAATAATATATAACAATAAGTAAGAATTGATAATACATAAATTAGAATAAACACAACATATGCATCATCAGTTAGCCAATAATCAACCAACGCAGCCCATTGATTAGGATTTACTCGATCATTGTTGATAGTATTCGCTATCGATTTGGCACGGTCACCATGCACAAAATTATTACTCTTTAAGTTAGACTTCCAATCTCTCCACCTATTGTTCATGATAGCCATCAGTTTTCTTTTAGCATTGGGGTGATCTGTGGTAAATCGTTTCTACAACAAACAAATTTACACATATATTAAGTTACCTTCAAAGTGTTTAATGTCAAATTCTATAAAATGCTATTGATTAATAACCTGAATTTCATCCCAAGCCCTTGTCATGTTAGCCTCTGTCATATTGGACCATGTTGGAGTACTTATTGGAAAAAATTCTCCATTGCGAGCAAGACACCGGAGAAAGGTTGTTAACTTATTGGCGTCTCCCCCAACAGGATGACCATTTGCATCATAAATTACTTTCTTGGGTGCATCGATATTTGACCATAACTTTGCTCCCATCGTTGGTCCACGCTTCCTCTTAGGTCGAGAACCTAAAAAAGAGAAAGAATCAAGATATATGAACTAAACAAAACTGAAATATAACATGATTTATATATATGTAAAAGAGTTTGTAAATAACACAAAGTTCGAACAATCTGCTCAAAATCTGTTTAAGCCTAGGCTAATAATATCTCTCAGCCACAGTATGCAAGGTCTTATCGTGTCCAAATGGGCAGTTTACTTTAAACTTATTTTGAGATTAGGAACACAAAGACAATTTACTTTAAACGTTGCTGGGAAGTATTAGGAACACAAAGACAGTTTACTTTAAACAAGAACCCCTCCAAAATAGGAAACTCCCAATCAAAACCATGCCAATTACATATTTGCGAAACATGTTAGAAATCGTCATCTAAAGAATACAATGCTTTGCAAATCGTCATCTAACTTGATTGTATTTGATCAATTCTGCAGTTCAAAAGGTACAAGTTCAGGTAAATATTTAGTATTAAAATGGAATTTCAACCACCATGTAATAAAACTTTAGTGGTGTGAGTTGTTTATGAAAGCACGCTCTTCTAAAGTCTAATATTTTTCCATTTAGTGATGGTGTATAGCATGCCTCCAGCATTTCAGCTGGTGTCAATAACTCATGTTAGTTGCATCTCAATCTAGTGGAGTGCAAATATTCACTATGGAGTGCAAATATTCAAATACTAGCTAGCTAGCTAACTGTGAAATGAATACAAGACAAGACTGCTCGAACAATTTAAAAAGGAACATCAGCAATCCATACCATATAACAAAAGCATAGTGCAATTTGAATAAATGAACTTTTTCAAGGAATTAAAGAAACAGTATACAAAGCATAATATAGGAAACATTGAAACACCAAGTGAGCTGCGACCGACTGTAATCACACTAAAACATGTATCCTAATCTAGAAATGAATATTCTGAATAGTACTAGTATAGAATCCAAAGGTACGAGTCATCTTGAAAGTCATTCTGAACACTTCTAGCAGCCAGGGAATATATAAAGGATGTACAATTGTGACATGCTTTCTAAACTGATCAAATATTTCACCTAAATCACAGACAGGCTTTGTTTTTGCAAGTAAGAAGTAGCTCCTCTTACTTATATACGCATGGTACCTTCCTGACAATGTAAGTATAAGTGTGGATATATGCATGGTACCTTTAGCATTCTCATAAATGCTTTCCTCCTCTACATGTGGTTCATCGGCATAGATCTCATTATCATTAATTTCTGGGCCATTGGAACAGTTAGCACGAGATCTAGACGTTCTATTAGAAGCCATTAAAGCAACCTAAGAAACAAAAATATGAATTCAGAATAGTAAAGAATATCAATTCATAATTGATAGAACAATTTTAATACAAAGAGAGCTGATCTTTTCCTCGAGTAAAATCTCTTTTTTTAATAACACAAATCAAGGAAAAGATCAGCTCTCTTCCTATTGCTCACTGTGATTTTGCCTAACAAAAAGACAACTCTACTTCAAGATTGTAAAGTTCAAGCCTCACAAGAATTATATAAGGACCACATACTGTACATGCAATGCTTGTGCCAAGATTAGGAGACATAAGATAGTCTAGATATTTGTCAATAGTACAAGAAGCACCAAAATATAATATCAGAAACATAAGATATTATACTAATACATAAGATAGTCTAGATATTATACTAATAAATAAGATAGTCTAGATATTTGCTAATAGTACAAGGAGCACCAAGATATAATATCAGAAACAGAAGATATTATACTAATACATAAGATAGTCTAGATATTATACTAATAAATAAGATAGTCTAGATATTTGCCAATAGTACAAGGAGCACCAAGATATAATATCAGAAACAGATCTATCAAAGTGTAACAGTTTCTCTTTTGGAGAAAATGGACAAAGTGTAACAAGACAAAGTGTAACAAGACAAATCTATCAATTGTGACGTTTATCCTCTTCATTCTTCCTCATCTTCATTTTCCTCACTATCACCCTCATCTTCATCTTCGGGACCCTCGTTTTCGTCTTCTTCTTCTTCTTCTTCTTCTTCTCCGTCTCCATTCTCATCTTCATCTTCATCAACAATATGTTCAAGCATTAACGTCATTCCTAACCCAATTTATGTTTTCAATATCAACTTCTGCAACTGGAGTGATGAATTCTTCATTGGTATTGGGTAACTCGTCACTATCAGAATCTACTTCAACATCTTCACATAAATCTCTCAACTTTGTTCGTATAACCACACGCCAATTGTTATCCCTTTGATCATCAACATAAAATAGTTGTTGGACCTGAGAAGGCATTTCAAAGGGCTCATCGGTTGAACCAAACTTTTGATAATTTACAAGTGTAAAGCCATAGTCATCAGTTTTGACCCCTCTATCACGTGCTAAACTGTCATACCACTTACATTTGAATAGAACAACTTTGCCAGATCCATAATAATCTAATTCAACAACATCTTCCAAAATACCAAAGTATTTAACTACATCTTCCTTAGGATTTCGGTCTCTAGCAGAGGAATATCCACGAGTAGTTGCTACCACATATACCCCACTATTCTGCGTTCTCCTCTTACTCTCACAACTTTTAGAATGGAATCGATACCCATTTACCAAATAACCATCTCCTCTCCTGCCTATCAAATTTGGGCCAAATGCAAGAGCTTGAACTTCCTTTTAAGCATCATTATTCGTAGTTGCCATCTACAAAATGGTAGCAATATAAGCAAATTCCATCCATTTATTATTAATAACCATTACAAAATTTTGCATAAAATTACGTTCACATAATGTAGTACTTACATAATTCTTAAACCATTTAGGAAATTCCTTTTTCTAAACATTGTCAATTTCCCTTGGCGTCGATTTTTACTTACGTTTTCCACGTCGTAACATATATGAATCTTGCCAAATACTACAAACAAATAAACAAACAAACTTTTTTGTCATAGCTAGCTGGCTAACAAAAGTTAATAATATTTTGAACAATAAATGTCATTCTTTATTTACTCACCTTAGATATGACTCAACCTTTGTACAATTGAATAGCACATACAGGTGTGCACTCTTGACATCATTGCCACATAGAGTACAAACTTTTGGCACATTAAGAAATTGACCTATGTTTATGAATACAGATAAACTTGATTCACTTTGTTTGTATCCATCTTCATTTCTTCCAACTCGTTTCCATGCAGCATTGTGTTGACTCAAATATCTTGAGCAAAATGTAACACATTCTTCAGCGATATACCCTTCTATAATTGACCCTTCTAGACGACTTCTGTTGTGAATATACCCTTTTAACTTGACCATGTATCTTTCAAAAGCCCACATTTGTCGATATTTCACATTTCTAGCTATCTTCGCCTCTTCAGCAAGGTGGACACACAAATGTACCATTATATCAAAGAAAGCAGGAGGAAACACAATCTCAAGCTTGTAAAGTATTAACGGAATTTTCTTGTTCAACCGTTCATAATCTTCCGATGTGTTATAGTTGGAACATAATTCTCTAAAGTAGTTACAAAGTTCAATTATTGTTGAGCAGACATGTCTAGGCAAGTTGGTACATCGTATTACTATTGGAAGTAATTGTTCCATTAAAATATGGCAATCGTGACTTTTAAGACCTGAGATCTTGCCCCCCTTCAAATTAATGCAACGTGAAATATTTGAAGCGTATCCATCAGGTACCTTAACATTTTTCAACACTTGCAAGAAATCATGCCTTTCTTTCTTAGACATTGAGTAGCTTGCAGCCGGCAAAAGGTACTTTGAATTGCTTGCTTGCACGGGTATTGGATGGAGCTCTCTTCGTATACCCATTTTCATCAAGTCCAATCGTGCTTTTAAATTATCTTTTGACTTTCCTTGCACACTCAACAATGTCCCAATCAGGCTATCACAAATGTTTTTGGCAATGTGCATTCCATCTAGATTGTGGCGCAACAAAAGTATCCGCCAATATAGCAATTCAAAGAAAATAGATTTCTTCCTCCAATTATGTTTTGATTCATGGGGAATGGTCTTCGTGCTAGTGGGTATCTTTCCAAAAGTGACATTAATGGCATTAACTTGTTCGAGAATATCAAATCCTGATGGCACCACCGGAGCTTCACTATGGTCACATTGTTCGTTAAATCTTCGTGTATCAAACCTATAACTATGACCCGACTCCAGAAAACAACGATGTCCGATATAACATTCCTTACTTTGCAATCTACAAGAACGAGTGTTCATTTGACATGATGGATAAGCCAACTTACCTTTAGTGCTCCAACCAGACAACATAGCAAGAGCCGAAAAATCATTAATTGTCCACAACAGTGCAGCACGTATTTGAAACTTTGTACCGGTAGATGCATCATACGTTTCAACCCCATTCCTCCATAGTATCTTCAACTCTTCAATTAAAGGTTGCATATACACGTCAATATCATTAAATGGAGAGTTTGGACCAGGTATTAACAATGGCATGATAAAATACTCCTGCTTCATACACATCCATGGTGGTAAGTTATAAATAACAACTGTCACTGGCCATATACTATACGGTGACCCATGGGTAAAAGGACTCATGCCATCAGTGGATAGTCCGAGTCTTACATTTCGATATTCTTGAGAGAATGTAGGGTACATTGTATCCAAATACTTCCAAGCTGCAGAGTCAGCTGGATGACGATTCACTCCATCTTTTCGTCGCTTTACATGATGCCACGTCATGTATTTTGCAGTTTCTACAGACATAAATAGCCTCTGCAATCTCAGAATTAATGGTAAATAACGTAATTGCTTCACAGCTACTTTGCTGCTCTTAGCATTTGTATCTATTTGTGCATTCTCTGGTACAACCATCTCAGTCTGCTTCCATCTCAATGATTTGCAAACTGTACAAGACTCTAATTTTTCATTCTCCCTCCAAAAGAGCATACAATCATTCTCGCATGCATCAATCTTCTCATAACCAAACCCTAAATTTCCAACCATTTTCTTCATTTCATAAAAATTATCAGGCAAGTTTGAAAATGATGGAAATGATAACTTGAACTTACGGAGCAAACCATCAAAGGACACGTCAGTCCATTTGCTAACATTTTTATGATTGAAAAGCCATACAATGAATGAAAGGACAGTCTCAATTTCACATCCAGGATATAATGGTTGATTGGCCTCTGACATGTACTTTTGGTATTTTATAGCTTCAGCTGATGATTCCACACCGTGATCCCTAAATATATCATTTACCATCTCAGGCATACGATGATCATCTTCGGATTGTGATGGTTCGTAGTGAACATCATCATTACTCACATTCCTGATAATCACATCTTCCCCTTGATGCACCCAATTCGTGTAGCTAAACATAAATCCATCACAAATCAAATGTTCACGAATAGTAGCTCGAATCTGGTATCGGCCATTTACACAATTCTTACATGGACAAGGAATTCTTCTCGTTACCATGCCCACTTTTTCGAAACCAAAGTCCAGAAATCTCTCTATGCCTGCAAGATATTCTCTAGAATATCTTGGTAATTCCATCCACGTCTTATCCATAATATTATGTCCCTAAATCAAATTGAACAACCATCAGAATGATATTGCGTATGATAATTAATTATCATAATTAATTACCTTGAACGCCAACCAAACTTCTAGTTCACTCAAACAAAACAAAAAAGGTATATGTAAGATTTATGCCAAGTCCCCTTCCCACCACCCAGGTTGATTAAAGATAATAGAGAGAAATATACTAAAACAAGTACTAAATCACTAGCAAGCTATAGATTTCAAACTAACATTTGGTGTTAGATTTACTTTTATGTAGACCCCATAAAATAGTACCACCACGGGCAGAGACACCTGTTATCTTCAAAACTTAGGGCTTGTTAAGATTTAGGGCTTGTTAAAATAGCAAGGTTTTTTAGGTCAATTAAGCATACAACTAAAACAAGTACAAGATTTTGTTACTCGACCCTTTTCACCCACTTTCATATATCGTATATAGAATAGGAATTTAGCCCTCTATAAAAGTAGAACTTCCTAGTTTTAATTAATCACCCCGCAGGCCAAGAATCCTTAGAAACCTTACGAGAAATTTGGTTACTTGTTTAATTTTTTACCAACTACTAGATGACTTTGATGTTGCTTGATTTGTTACTTGTATAATTTTTTAGGCCATGCTAGCTATTTGAGTGCTCCTCATACCTTCAAAGTAGGTAGTTCAACTACTACTATTAAATAACAGTTTTACAACAAACAAAGTCAGCCCCCTTAACAGATAATACCGCCAAAATGACAGACAATATGTTGTTATGCCTGCCTACTACTTTATAAAACAAAACAATAAAAAATCCTAGCGCAACAGTTAGCTTCTCTGCAAGGTGGGAACAGCCAGGGGTCGGGCTGGTAATTGAGGATTCAACGATATTGCCCAGTGCCAAGTACTAGCGGCTACAAGGTTGGCCAAGGGAACACAAAGCTTTAACACCAACAAGACTACTAAGAATGATACAACTATATTTCAAGGACCTTTGAAACCATACTGTAACACATCATTTTGCCAATAATATTATACCCATTCCACAACATGTCATTATTTTAACTTGCAAAAGCATTTAAAAAGGACAGAAAGGTCAAGAGTAGAACCCACTACCGAAAAGAATATGGGATCACTCCGTCAAATTGATATGCATACCCGAAAGAAACTTATACTTCAAAGTATTTCTTATTTAGAAATTCAGCATAAAGTACCTAATCTTATAGGATGACAAGAAAGGTCATTTAACCACAAAAATGACAACTATATATATATATATATATATATATATATATATATATATATATATATATATATATATATATATATGTAACTACTGCTTTTACAAACTAGTTGCTTATGCGAAAATTTGCAGCATCAGTTGCTTCCCATCAAATTTAATTGGTAGCTGCTACCAATGTTATATGAATATGACATTGAACCCGAACCATAGTGGCTCACAAAACACCCCACAGAAGGGTGTCCCAAAATTAGAAAATTTAGGCCTTGTCAAAGGGAGGAGAGAAATAGAGGAAATCATAACAACTAAGGGGTAAATAAAATTGAAAACCTAAAGAATGAAATTATACCTGCTCAAACAGCCGGTCAATATGATCCTTTCAAGCTGGACGGAGAGATGGAGTGAGATGATGTCCGACGAAGTCCGACGGACACGAGATGCAGAGTGACTGAGATGCAGAGTGACTAAGATAGAGTGAGAATGCTGAAGATGTTGATCGAGTGGCTAAGATGTTAATCGACTGATTGAGATGTCGATTAGGGGGAAAGAACATGAGAGATTTATGACTGATAAAACGCCCGTTATTATCGACTGATTTGTCGACTAATTGAGATTTGTCAATTTGGGGGAAAGAACAGGAGAGATTTGTAACCCTCGTTATTATCCACGCTTCCCTTATGACCCTCGTTAAAATCCTAATAAAAAAATTCTTATACCGACGGCCAAATTGTGACCCTCGGAATAGACTACGTGCAGGGTCCTATACAGATGGTCAGACTGTGAGCGTCGCTATATAAATCTATTACGACGGTTCTGCCCCGACCTTCACTAAATCTCGTCGCTATAGATTGATTTTCTAGTAGTATATATATATATATATATATATATATATATATATATATGCAAAAGAAATAAAAAGCCACGGACCGAAGTCTGGGCATACACACGCAACACGACTCTCAGCGTGAATGATTGTGTGTGTCAAAAGTGGAGAAAAGGCTTTAAGTAATGTAAGAAGGCTTACAGTGGACTGCCAAAGAAGACTTTAATAGCTTTAAATGGATGAACACACGGTTCCCACCAGTAAAAAGTAGCCAAATATAAGCTCACAAATGTTTGTAATGAGAAAACACTCAATTTATAGTGTGTACAGAGCAAATTGGACAGGGCTTCCTCGCCTTTTTCTTCTTACAATTGCCACCCCAAGTCCTCTATTTATAGAGGGGGGAGCCGCAGGTGTACCTGCGGCTGCCCGGGGTGCCCCGGGCTCTGTGGGTTCTGTCGTCTCGAAGTACGTGCACTCGTGCAACGTGTTATCCGCTCGAACCATCATAACTTCAATCCGGGCATCCCATCGAGGTGTTTAAGACCTTTTACAGAATGATGTTGTCGAGAGATACACAAGGACATGGGATAACAGGTTGTACGAAGTCAGGAAGATGGGTCCATGCCCAGGTCTTCAGGCTTCAAATTATATCCGGTGTGCTGTCTTGTGTATTAGTCACTCGGGATTTGAGCTACGATTCTTGTAGGACACTTATGTGTAGCATGTAGGTTGAAATGTTGTTGAGACAGCGCGAATGTGGGATTGAGGTGGCAAAATGACGATTTTTCCTCTGACCGGGGTTATCTTCGGTTCTGGGCTAATTTAGCAGTCGTTGCTCAGGATTATCTCTGAGATTGGGCTGCTGCAAGTGCTGAATGTTCTAAGGGTTGTCTCTAGGGTGTGGCTGTCCTCCCGGGGTTATCTCCAGGCTTGGGACCGAGTGCCTCGGGGCTATCACCGAGTATTGAAGCTGATTGTTGGGGGTTGAAATAAGCATTTCTGGGGTTATCTCCGGAACTGCAACTGCATGCCTCGGGGTTATCTCCGAGGTTTGAACTATATCTCCCGGGGTTATCTCCAAGATGGCAAAGGTCTCCAGTGTTATTTTCGGAATTGGAACTGTATTCCTCGGGGTTGTCTCCGAGGTTGAAGCTGAGTATCCCGGGGTTGTCTCCGGGACTGGAACTAAATATCTCGAGGTTGTCTCCGAGTTGGCACTGACTTCTCCGGTGTTATCTTCAAAACTGGAATTGCACTCCTCGGGGTTGTCTCCGAGGTTGAAACTGAGTATCCCAGGATTATCTCCGGGACTGGAATTGAATATCTCGGGGTTATATCCGAGATGATAAACTGAGTATCCCAGGGTTGTCTCTGGGACTGTGCTGACTTGACTTCCAAGGTTATCTCTGGAAGACCATTTTTCCCTCCTGTAAGGTTAGTAACAGGAATGTAAAATTTTTGAGTGTTTAAAAATTGTACCCCAAATGAATAGTACCACATCATGCAAATTACCCTGAATAAATAGTATCCCGTCATGTAAAGTACCCCGAATGAAATAGTACCCCAAATGAATAGTACCCCGACATGAATAGATTAGAATTATAGAAGCAATACTTACCATAGTAAGTTTAGATTTAGGAATATGAAATGAAATAATATACGAAACTGCAAATGAATTTTCACCCGTCATGCGGTAATCCACATAGACAGATCATTTTCACAATTTAATAAAGAATGAATACGAAGGGTTATTCACCAGGTATGCGGTAATCCATGTAGATAGGTTATACCCACAGATTAATAAAGAATGAAATGATAACCCTTATGAGTATGAAGAAAATAGAATCCTTTATGAATACGAAGGAAATAATACCCCTTACCTTAGTATAAGATTGGATACTGCAATAATGTAGTAGCAGAATACTCTTTTTCTTTCTTTCTTATTCTCTCTATAGTTTCTCTATAGTTTTAGTGAATTTGTGAGAAATAATGAAGAAATAAGCTTCTATTTATAGGAAAACATAGTTTCACTAATTGTACTTTTAGGGGCTCGGCTTATTATAGTTTAGTACCTTCATCTTTACCTCTATTTTTAATTTAGTCCTTCAAGTATTATTAATCTTGCATAACAACCCCTAATAGTTCCTTACATGTGAACTAATAGTTCCTTGCATGCGAACTAATAGTAATTAATTGCTCATTTATCCGATTAATTACCAGTTTGATCAATTTAACATCCAGAAATCAACTATTATCGAAATAAATGTTGATTTCCATTAACACTAATATTCCCAACATAATGGAAATATTTTTATCAACAATTATTCCTCATTAATATTATAACTCACAATATTGACAACCAGATCCTTCCTAGGAAAGAGAAAATTTTCCGATAAGGATTTCTCCTTATTGGCGCGCAATTAAATAACCTAACCACTTTTTTCGACAGAACTTTTTAAACATTGTCCATAATACAAATAATAAAACGAGTAACTGTGTCGAGTCAATTATTAATTTAATAATATAAAATATTATGCAGATGATACTGTGACAATAATTAAATCAATAATATGAGATACTATACAGTAACTACTGTGGCAATTATTGAATGAAATACTGAGTGACTTCTTACGTAAGCATCAATAATCAGAGATATTGTGCAATATCGTGTGCTAATGTGCAACAACGCGTATTACTATACTTTTATCACCGAGTATTTCAACAGTTTAACAGTAAAAGTCTTGTCGTTATTTTTATAAAAAGGTTATTTCTATCGCTTTCTATATCTGACAGTTATTCCGTTGTGGGGTCCACTAATGATTGCATTGTCGTACGAATATTTTTTGACCGAACGAATATTCCCCGACACAACGAATATTTTATGACAACTTGCTTACTTTGTAAAATTTTCACTTATCACCCTTAACTTTAACCTTTTATCAATTTAACCATTACTGAATAGAATAATAATTATAAAAAAATTTGAATACTTTTATTTCATAAAATTCGGGGTCTTACATTATTGATATGGTTTCGTGAAGAATTATTTGTTTTTCTTTAGTTTATACAATTATATATATGTAAATAAATAGGGGAATTTTGTAATTTTTAATTTTTTATTTATAAAAGAAGGTCATTAGCGACGGGGTCATTGGCGACAGCATGCCCATCACTGTAAGACCCCGAATTTTATGAAATAAAAGTATTCAATTTTTCTATTCAGTAAATGGTTAAATTGATAAAAAAGTTAAGTTTAAGGGTGATATATGTAAATATTTTAAATAAGCAAGTGGTTATAAAATACTCATTGTTGTCGGGGAATATTCGTTTGATCGTAGAATATTCTTATTGTCGGAGAATATTCGTACGATGGTGCAGCCATTTGTGGGCCCCATAACAGAATAACTGTCAGATGAAGAAAACGACAAGTTTGAGTTTTTATAAATAACGGCGTAGTTGTTACCGTTAACATTGTTGGAATACCCGGTGGTTAAAATACAGTAATACGCGTTGTTGCACAGTAGCACATGGTATTGCATAGTATTTTTGAATTATTGATTCTTACGTAAGAAGGCACTACTCAATAATTGTTACAATAATTACTGTTCAATATTTTATTTTATTGATTCAATAACTGATGCGTTGATATTTTATATTATTGTTGTTTCAATAATTGTCACTGCACAGTATTTCCATTATCAGATTAATAATTCATATTATTTGAATAATATTATTAGATAGCATTATTGGTAATGTCTAGAAAGTTCTGTCTAAGGAGAGGTTTGGTCACCTAATTGCACGCCAATAAGGAGAAATCCATATCAGAAAGCCCCCTCTTTCCTAGGAACGACCTGGTTGTCATAATTGTGATTCTGTAATATTATTTGTGAATAATTAATTATTGATTTATATGACAAGAAATATTTATTTTATGTGGATATAAATGAAAGATAGGGAAATATTTATTTTATGCAATTATAAATGAAGGAATTAATGATGAGGTGTTTTATCAGTATTTTGGTCAGAATGGAGGTATTAAAAATTGTCCGTATGTAGATTTCGGATATTTTTCGTTTGGAATTTGGAAAAACTTAAAGCTGCAAAGTTGTAGAGAATTTAATTTCCTATAGAATGGACATAAAATTCGTATTTTTCTGATAACAGTGTTATTTATTATGAATTATTGAAGTTTCTGATTATTGTTTAAATGATAAAATCTTTTGAAAATTTCTAGAATTGGTGGGCTCCACTTTGGGTTGGTGAGAAATGTGCTGAAATTTTATTTCAAATGTGGTGGGCATGAATAGTAACAGGTAAAGCCATCATGTAGCAGGTTAAGTCTGCTTCGGCGTTCTAACATTTTTCTATAAATAGGGTGCTTAGTTAGAATTAAAAATCACACCAGAAACAAGTTTTCTCTCTCTATATATATTATCGAGCGTATTTTGTGAGTATTTAGATACTTTGAGAGTTGCTATTCAGTGCAAGTTTTCTTCGACTTTACATCCGATATTCCAGTCAGAAATACTGCTCTTTTGAGGTAAGAGATTGTAAGGGTTATTATGTTTTGTAGTTTCGTAATTTTTTCGACCCTCAAAAATTCTGTAAAAATTTGAAATGATAATTTGATGAGTTTTCTAAATTGTATCCAAAAATGGTGATTTTGGATGTATAAATTAGGAGTTATGAATTTTATGGGAAAAGACTATTTTAAAAGTAAACTCTTATAACTCTTTGTGATTAACTCCAAAATTAGTAAAATTTTTATTGGGAGTATATGTATATAACAACTTTATACTCTGTAAATTTTGGAATTTTTGGACAAAACTACAGTTTATGATAAATGTCTAAATATTCGGCAGTTTTAGCCATATGAAAAATAGTAAATGAATTTTAAAAATTCTGAGAAAAATATATGTTCAATATGGGACTATATTCTGCTAAATTCCAGGAAAAAAATATTTCTGGTACTGATTTGATATTTTTTATAAAAATAGACTAGTTATAAGTAAATAAATTAAATATGTTATGTGAAGTAAGAAAATTGAGAAATAGGATTTTATGGCTTGAGAATCCTATATAAGGTATATGCAGATTTTTGATGAGGGTTTTGGTTATTGGTGATGAAATCTTATGAGTTTGGCATTTTAGGATGATTAAATACATTAATTAGTAAAGTGTAAACAATTAAAATAAATTATTTATAAGTTTAAGAAATGATTAAAATATTGTTGTAATATTAATAATATTAGATTATGAGATTATTAAGTGATTTATAATATTTGAATTAAGGTGTTATAAAATCATTGTTTTAAAATATTATTTAATGATTAATAATATTAGTAAATGAATTTAATGTTATTATATAATGAATAATATTAAATGGAGTTTATAATATAATGAATAATGTTATTATCTTCGTTGAAATATTATTTTCTGTTCAAATCATTTTTGATATAATATTATTCTTGAATTTTACTCCACAAAGCAGTATAATGTTGACACTTTAGATATTATTGAATTCTGGATAAATTAAATAGTTAAAGTCTTTAAAATTTATCATTTATCTCATGTGATTGATTCTTTATATCCTTGTCATGATCCTCATGCTTATATTGTGATGAAAGTCATCTTGGCTCGTAGTGCATAGATGGACTGTTGTTTATTGGTTTTACAGTTGTATGCCTTTGGCCTGTAGTGCAAAGAAGAAATGTTGATTGATATCTTTGGCCTGTAGTGCAAAGATGACCTGTTGTTGAATATCTTTGGCCTATAGTGCAAAGATGACCTGTTGTTGAATATCTTTGGCATTTAGTGCAAAGATGACCTGTTATTGAATATCTTTAGCCTGTAGTGCAAAGATAAACTGTTAATGAATATTTTTGGCCGTCGTGCAAAGATGAACTTATTAGTATGATTATGAACAGGAACTGTGATTTGGTATAACCATGATCTTTGATGTTTCAAGTAAAGACAGGTGATGTGACAACCCCAAAACAGGTCCATTCCATCCAACCTATTCTGAGTCGCCAAATACATGGTACAAAAAACAACTACAACTTTGTTACAATAATTGTCGTGCAAAATACAATAACACATATGCTGTGAGTTTGGATACAATGTGACTCATGTCCCAACCGTGGACAACACCTCACAATGACACCTTACATAAAGGTATAGTCAAAAACTGTTTTAGAAATGAGAATCTTTGGGAAGTGCTCAAGGAAACCTTTGTACATGAGAGGCCATGCTTCTAGGTTGTGATAGATATCATATGGCCATAGAATTATCCTTGGTTGACCCAATATACCCCAAAGAAAAACGAGAAGATTACTATCATATTCTTCCTAATGGTGAGTCTTCTCTTGACTTATCATTATCTCCACTATCTCTAATTGAGAATTATACTTCAAACAAACACCAAGATTATATAGGTAGTGCTCGTAAATATACTCAGCAAGTGGATGAGCACATCCCTTTCTTATGATGACACGAGGTTGTATGTCATTAGACATCTTGTATGATAGCGGCAAAACACCCTTCCAACGTTGGGTTCGCTTCACCCTAGATGATTCACCAAATATAACTCCTAAATGATGACCACTATTCTATTCCCCTGTTACCCCCGCTCGACCCTGCTACACTTTTATTACCTGAAAGGAATTGTGAAACAGAAGGGTGAGCACAACTAGCTCAGTAAAGAATATCATGACTAAAGATAATTAAATTATCAATAGCCTTCATCAGTAATAAATCAGAGATTTAGACCATATGGTAGATGATAAAAATTTCAACCATAGTTGTAGCGGAACGAGCAATCCATTAGAAGAGTCAAATAAACTATAAAGTCTATTAACTTCTCCATGTTAAAAGTCCACCAACAATGTTTTATCCCTGTAACATCAATCAACAATTCATGTCCACAATCACATGTATAACTCATAATCGTAATTGTTGTTCTAAATTCCTTTTCTCATCCAGGACAAAGATAATTTTCATCACCTGAAACATCAAAGATCATGATTATACCAAATCACAGTTCCTATTCATAATCATGCTAATAAATTCATCCTTGCACTACGACCAAAGATATTCATCAACAAACCATCTTTGCACTACAGGCCAAAGATATTCAACAACAGTTCATCTTCGCACTACGGGCCAAAGATATTCATCAACAATTTATCTTTGCACTACAGGCCAAAGATTTTCCTCAACAGTTCATATTTGCACTACAGGCCAAATATATTCACATCTTAAAGAAATATATAATCATTTCAGAATTTATATAAACAATAATTATAACCATGTTAATCAATTCATCTTTACACTTAAGCTAAAGATATTCAATTATAAATTCAATGGTCATGATCATACCAGTTAACAATTCATCTTTGCACTACAGGCCAAAGATATTCCTCAGTCACGATCATACCAATAATTTACCCATCTTTATACTCAAGTGAAAGAGAAATTCAACATCAGGGTTATAAAAATGTTATATATGATAATAAAAACATTATGATCAACAACTGCATTTATTTTCAAGAGCAACAATCATAAATCAACGATAATTTGGTCAGAAAAAGAAACTAATTTTTGTCGTGAATAGTACCCGTGAATAGTAACTCGTGAATAGTAACTCATGAATAGTAACTCGTGAATAGTAATTCATGAATAGTAACTCATGAATAGTACTCCGTATTCGTATATAGTGCCATATACATGAATAGTGCCATATACGTAAATAGTGCCATATACATGCATAGTGTCGTATACGTGAATAGTGCCGTATACGTGAATAGTAATCCCGACTCAAAAAGTTTTAAATTTGATAAAAAGTTCATACCAATATTTTGGCATAATGATATTGAAGAAAATATCATTTTAAGAAGAATATAACACCCCTTACTATCCCTTACCTCAAAAGTGCAGTATTTCTGACTGGAATGCAAAGCCGAAGGAAACTTACACTGAATAGCAACTCTCAAAGTATCTAAATACTCACAAAATATGCTTCATAAAATAGAGAGAGAAAGAGAGAAAGCTTATATTTTTGGTGTGATTTTCAATTCTAACTTAGCCCTCTATTTATAGGAAAATGTTAGCACGCCGAAGCAGACTTAACCTGCAACCTGATGGCTTTACCTGCTACTATTCCCACCCACCATATTTGAATAAAAATCTCAGCACATTTTTTCACCAACCAAGAGTGGGGCCCACCAATTCTTGAATTTTCCACCAAAATGATTAACTCCGAAAATTTAATAATTTCTAAACCAGTAATCTCGTAAAATTCATAACAAATCATACGTTCATTTTTAACGGTTCAAAATTTGTGGACATATACTCAACTTATATATATATATATATATATATATATATATATAACATATCCAAAAATTACCACGATCCAACGGTCGGATTAAAAATTATAACCCCCACAAAATATCTCAAAAATCCTGATTTTTAATACTTCCATTCCGACAAAAATACTGATAAAAACCTCAACATTAACTCCTTCATTTTTAACCACAAAAATATATCCATCATTTATATCCACTTAAAATAAATATTTTCTTATCATATGAATCAATAATTAATTATTCACAAATAATATTACAGAGTCACAATTATGACAACCAGACCGTTCCGAGGAAAGAGAGGGCTTTCCAATAAGGATTTCTCCTTACTAGCGCGCAATTAGATGACCAAACCTCTCCTTAGACAGAACTTTCTAGACATTGTCAATAATTCTATCTAATAATATTATTTAAATAATATGAATTATTGATCTGATAATAAAAAATATTGTGCAGCAACAATTATTGAAACAACAATAATATAAAATAGCAACGCAGCAATTATTGAATCAATAAAATAAAATATTAAACAGTAACTACTGTAACAATTATTGAGTAGTGTCTTCTTACGTAAGAATTAATAATTGAAAAAAATACTGTGCAATACCGTGTGCTACTGTGTAACTACGCGTATTACTGTATTTTAACCACCAGGTATTCTAACAGTGTTAACGGTAACAACTACGCCGTTATTTATAAAAACTCAATTTTGTCATTTTCTTCATCCAATCGCTTTCCGTTATGGGGACCACAAATAGCTGCGCCGTCGTACGAATATTCCTCGACAGAAAGAATATTCCACGACCAAACGAATATTCCCCGACAAAATGAATATTTTATAACCACTTGCTTATTTTGAAAAATATTCATATATCACCCTTAACTTTAACTTTTTATCAATTTAACTATTTACTAAATAGAAAAATTCAATACTTTTATTTCATAAAATTTGGGGTCTTACAATCTCCCCTCCTTATGAAATTTCGTCCTCGAAATTTACGTACCTGGTAATTCAAAGAGTTGAGAATACCTTGCTTTCATTTTAGATTCCATCTTCCCTGTCATCATGATTTCTCCATTGCTCATCTCCTGTATTTCAGATATCATTCTAGAATACAGCTTCAAAATAAGGGTTAATTGAACAAATTAACAAATCACATAATATCCCGATATTATGACTGACCAACAAATAAGCTTAGGTAGGACACACTAGCGAAGGATTTACTCATCTCTCCCCTCCTAGTTATATTTCTCGATCTCCGCCAGAGATCATATCCCTAAACTCTGATACCAACTTGTAACTCTGGACACCAACCTATGTCAGCACCTTACATTGATACCTATCAGTTTGCCACCGCAGAACGGCGTCCCCTACGGAGAGTCTGGCTTCGGTGCATCCCCCATCAACAGGAAGTCACCAGCGAGAGGCTCGGGGCTTTTTACTTATAGCTCTGATACCAACTGTGACAACCCCAAAACAGGTCCATTCCATCCAACTTATTCTGAGTTGCCAAATACATGGTACAGAAAACAACTACAACTTTATTACAATAATTGTCATGTAAAATACAACAACACATATGCTGTGAGTTTAGATACAAATATATACCAAATGTGACTCATGTCCCAACCGTGGACAACACCTCACAATGACACCTTACATAAAGGTATAGTCAAAAACTGTTTTAGAAATGAGAATCTTTGGGAAGTGCTCAAGGAAACCTTTGTACATGGGAGGCCATGCTTCTAGGTTGTGATAGATATCATATGGCCATAGAATTATCCTTGGTTGACCCAATATACCCCAAAGAAAAACGAGAAGATTACTATCATATTCTTCCTACTGGTGAGTCTTCTCTTGACTTATCATTATCTCCACTATCTCTAATTGAGAATTATACTTTAAACAAACACCAAGATTATATAGGTAGTGCTCGTAAATATACTCAGCAAGTGGATGAGCACATCCCTGTCTTATGATGACACGAGGTTGTATGTCATTAGACATCTTGTATGATAGCGGCAAAACACCCTTCCAACGTTGGGTTCGCTTCACCCTAGATGATTCACCAAATATAACTCCTAAATGATGACCACCATTCTATTCCCCTGTTACCCCCGCTCGACCCAGCTACACTTTTATTACCTGAAAGGAATTGTGAAACAGAAGGGTGAGCACAACTAGCTCAGTAAAGAATATCATGACTAAAGATAATTAAATTATCAATAGCCTTCATCAGTAATAAATCAGAGATTTAGAACATATGGTAGATGATAAAAATTTCAACCATAGTTGCAGCGGAACGAGCAATCCATTAGAAGAGTCAAATAGACTATAAAGTCTATTATCTTCTCCATGTTAAAAGTCCACCAACAATGTTTTATCCCTGTAACATCAATCAACAATTCCTGTCCACAATCACATGTATAACTCATAATCGTAATTGTTGTTCTAAATTCCTTTTCTCATCCAGGACAAAGATAATTTTCATCACCTGAAACATCAAAGATCATGGTTATACCAAATCACAGTTCCTGTTCATAATCATGCTAATAAATCCATCTTTGCACTACGACCAAAGATATTCATCAACAAACCATCTTTGCACTACAGGCCAAAGATATTCAACAACAATTCATCTTCGCACTACGGGCCAAAGATATTCATCAACAATTTATCTTTGCACTACAGGCCAAAGATATTCCTTAACAGTTCATATTTCCACTACAGGCCAAATATATTCATATCTTAAAGAAATATATAATCATTTCAGAATTTATATAAACAATAATTATAATCATGTTAATCAATTCATCTTTACACTTAAGCTAAAGATATTCAATTATAAATTCAATGGTCATGATCATACCAGTTAACAATTCATCTTTGCACTACAGGCCAAAGATATTCCTCAGTCACGATCATACCAATAATTTACCCATCTTTACACTCAAGTGAAAGAGAAATTTAACATCAGGGTTATAAAAATGTTATATATGATAATAAAAATATTATGATCAACAACTGCATTTATTTTCAAGAGCAACAATCATAAATTAACAATAATTTGGTCAGAAAAAGAAACTAATTTTTGTCGTGAATAGTACCCGTAAATAGTAACTCGTGAATAGTAACTCGTAAATAGTAACTCATGAATAGTAACTCGTGAATAGTAATTCATGAATAGTAACTCATGAATAGTACTCTGTATTCGTACATAGTACCGTATACGTAAATAATATCATATACGTAAATAGTGTCATATACATGAATAGTATCGTATACGTGAATAGTGCCGTATATGTGAATAGTAATCCCGACTCAAAAAGTTCTAAATTTGATAAAAAGTTCATACCAACATTTCGGTATAATGATATTGAAGAAAATATCATTTTAAGAAGAATATAACACCCCTTACTATCATTTACTATCCCTTACCTCAAAAGTGCAGTATTTCTGACTGGAATGCAAAGCCGAAGGAAACTTGCACTGAATAGCAACTCTCAAAGTATCTAAATACTCACAAAATATGCTTCATAATATAGAGAGAGAAAGAGAAAAAGCTTATGTTTCTGGTGTGATTTTCAATTCTAACTTAGCCCTCTATTTATAGGAAAATATTAGCACGCCGAAGCAGACTTAACCTATAACATGATGGCTTTACCTGCTACTATTTCCACCCACCATATTTGAATAAAAATCTTAGCACATTTCTTTACCAACCAAGAGTGGGCCCACCAGTTCTAGAATTTTTTACCAAAATGATTAACTCCAAAATTCAACAATTTCTAAACCAGTCATCTCGTAAAATTCATAACAAATCATACGTTCATTTTTAACGGTTCAAAATTTGTGGACATATACTCAACTTATATATATATATATATAACATATCCAAAAATTACCACGATCCAACGGTCGGATTAAAAATTATAACCCCTGTAAAATATCTCAAAAACCCTGATTTTTAATACCTCCATTCCGACAAAAATACTGATAAAAACCTCAACATTAACTCCTTCATTTTTAACCACAAAAATATATCCCTCATTTATATCCACATAAAATAAATATTTCCTTATTATATAAATCAATAATTAATTATTCACAAATAATATTACAGAGTCACAATTATGACAACCAGACCGTTCTGAGGAAAGAGGGGGCTTTCTAATAAGGATTTTTTCTTACTAGCGCGCAATTAGATGACCAAACCTCTCATTAGACAGAACTTTCTAGACATTGCCAATAATGCTATCTAATAATATTATTTAAATAATATGAATTATTGATCTGATAATGGAAAATACTGTGCAGCAATAATTATTGAAACAACAATAATATAAAATAGCAACGCAACAATTATTGAATCAATAACATAAAATATTGAACAGTAACTACTGTAACAATTATTGAGTAGTGTCTTCTTACGTAAGAATTAATAATTGAAAAAAATACTGTGCAATACCGTGTGCTACTGTGCAACTACGCGTATTACTGTATTTTAACCACCAGGTATTCCAACAGTGTTAACGGTAACAACTACGCCGTTATTTATAAAAACTCAATTTTGTCGTTTTCTTCATCCAATCGCTTTCCGTTATGGGGCCCACAAATAGCTGCGCCGTCGTACGAATATTCTTCGACAGAAAGAATATTCCACGACCAAACGAATATTCCCTGACAAAATGAATATTTTATAACCACTTGCTTATTTTGAAAAATATTCATATATCACCCTTAACTTTAACTTTTTATCAATTTAACCATTTACTAAATAGAAAAATTGAATACTTTTATTTCATAAAATTTGGGGTCTTACAGGTGATAAAAATTATCTTCGTCCTAGATGAGAAGAGGAATTTAGAACTACAATTATGATTATGAGTTATTTACATGATTGTGGACCGGAACGGTTGATTGATGTTACAAGAATAAAACATTGTTGGTGGACTTTTAACATGGAGAAGATAATAGACTTTATGGTCTATTTGACTCTTCTAATAGATTGCTCGTTCCGCTGCAACTATGGTTGAAAAGTTTTATCATTTACCATATGTTCTAAATCTCTGATTTATTACTAATGAAGGCTATTGATAATTTAATTATCTTTAGTCATAATATTCTTTACTGGGCTAGTTGTGATCACCCTTTTGCTTCACATTTCCTTTCACGTAATAAGAGTGTAGCTGGGTCGAGCGGGGGTAACAGGGGAATGGAACGGTGGTCTCTAGCTGTGGAGGTTCTCCCTAAACAGTATGGAAATAATTTTATTGAGAACTTTAGAATAGTGGGTTATATTTTATACATCATTTAGTAGTTATATTTGGTTAATCCAATAGGGTGAGGCGAACCCAACGTTGGAAGGGTGTTTTGTCACTATCATACAAGATGTCTAATGACATGCAACTTCGTGTTATCATAAGGCAAGGTTGTGCACATCCACTTGCTGAGTATATCTACGAGCACTACCTATATAATCTTGGAGTTTGGTTGAAATATAATTCTCAATTGGAGACAATGGAGATAATTATATGTCAAGAGAAGACTCACCATTGAAAAGAATATGATAGCAATCTTCTCGTTTTTCTTTGGAGTCTATTGGGTCAATCAAGGATAATTCTGTGGCATATGATATCTATCATAACCTAGACGCATGGTCTCCCATGTATGAAGGTTTCCTTGAGTATTTTCCAAAGCTTTTAATTTCTAAAACAGTTATTGACTGTACATTTATGTAAAGTACCACTCTAAGGTATCAATGTGAGGTGATATCCAAGTAACGGAATGCAAGTCACAGTTGGTATCTATTTGTAGTAAAACTCACAACATATGTGTTGTCGTATTTTTGCACGACAATTGTAATAATGAAGTTTGTATTTGAAAATTGCATTGAGTGTATTTCGTGGCGACTCAGAATAGGTTGGGTGGAATAGACCTATTTTTGGGGCGTTACAATCACTATTGACCGACAATGACGATCTTAGTGATGGACAATTGATTCTTTTAATAATATAATTAAAGCCCATTGGCAACGGACAAAAAAGTCATTGGCGACAGACAGTCTGCCGCCCTTACCGTCACCAATGAGTCATTGTCGGCGGACGGTCGTCGCCAATGACCCCCGACGCCAATAACCTCATTACCAACGACGATCGACGGGAGCCAAGGGTGACGACCTCTGTGGCGATGGGAGTTATCGTCGCCAACGATCTCATTGCCGACAACAAGGGGGTCATTGGTGACGTCAAAGCACGGCGACAATTACCTTTTTTTGTAGTGAATTATTGCAAGACTAGTGTGGTGAACTAAAAACATTTCATACTAAGAATATAAATATTTGATTATAGTTCTTTAAGAATGCTTTTGTCGAGTGACTATCTTAACCGAAAAATATTAATTGTGTTTTTTTTAGCAAAACTCTCCTTAAATTAAAATTAAAGTACTTTAAAAAGTGTTGGGATTGATTCATATTTTAGTGAGTCTAATTAATGACCAAGTTTAATATGTATTTAGGGTTAAGAATTTATTAGCAATTCGGCCTTGGTTTGATTAATGTTTTAAGCATAATATGTTTAAACTCATGCTATAACAGTTAGAATAACTATAAAAATATTGTTTAGTGTGTGTATCATTTTAAAATGTGTGAGACACATATATGAATACATCAGACAAATAAAACTCCACAATTTGATAAACATATATCGTGTATCATTTATTTTTCATTTTTCTTTATTTTCCGTGTGATGATTTGTAATATTCGATCTTAAATCTAATACAAACTTACAAAGTATTAAACTATTTTCATATCTAATTTAATACTCTCTTCGTTCTAAAATTAGAGATATAATTTAATTTGTAAGGTGAAACGACAACATATTAAATTTTAAAAATAGTATGACTTATAAAAATTTATAATGAAATAAATTTTTTAATTAATAATTTTTGTTGTCTACTTTATAATTATAATAATTATATCAATTAAAATTAAATAAATTTATATTAATTTAAAATTTAATATGTAAAATATATCTCTAATTTTGAAACCAATAAATTACTATTTTTATTCCACTGCACCGCATGCTTTATAAGAAAAAAAAAAGAAAGAAAAGGATATGCATGCTATATTCATATGTCGAAAGTAGGAGGATGCCATATTTGTCGAGAGTAGGAGGAAAGGGGTGTGCTGATGTGCTGATGTGCTTTGGAGTTTGGGACTTTCTGTTCTCATGAAATCTTGGGATTCTTGCCGAGACATGAAATTTGAATAGGTGTTTAAATGTTATTGGATCAGGTGACGAAAGTAACAACAAAAAGGATATGCATGCATAGAAACATCATTAATAATTTCCATTAGAGTATCAAAAGTTTAACAATAATTTAGAGTCTTCTTTCATCTGAAACAATAATTAAGGTAGGATGGGGACTGAATTGACATTTTCAGGAGCTGATGAGACATTTTACGAATTGACAATAATAATGGAACCAAACAATTAATGGAAAGGAAGAAAGAAATATATTTCCAAAGTACAATTTTTATATATATTAAAAAAAATAAAAATAAAGAAAAGAGAGTAATGGATCTCATTAAATAGAAAAGTAGAGAAAAATTATATAAATTGATGAGTATTTTTTTATACTAATAGATCTCATTAAATAATTTAATTATCTTTCACTTTATATATTTTAATCATATTTTTGGGGAGGAAGGAAGTAAGAAAAAAATAATAGTTCTCGCTATATTTTAAGAAAATTTTCTATCGAATTATTATTGTGACATATATTAATATATATAATTGTGTAAAATTATGAGATTGGTGCACTATATCATATATATTTAAAATATTATTAATAATGATCATTCACGTAGTTGTTAACAAAAAAAATGAATATATTAAATCGTAAAATATACGATTTTTCAGGGAGAAAAAAAAAGGCAGAAGAAAACAACGGAGACTAGATTTTTAATAGCAACACTATTCTTGCTTTTCAAATAATTTGATAGCACTTTGACGAATTATTTGAATTTTAAAAGTCAATACAAATATTTAGAAGTTTCTTTTATTTTTGGCTATTGATAACGTTAGAACAATAATTAAAATATAAAAATATTAAAAATATTTAATAATATCATTAGAAGTTCAAAGTATTGTTGAAATAAATATAAAAATATCGTTAAATGTATATTTGTATTGATAATAAAATTATTGCTAACAACATTAATTTATCTTAAAAGAAAATTTAGTGTTGTGACCTTGAAAAAAAAAAACACAGCCACGATTTGCCCGTGACAATATTTAATAAAAGAAGGGGAGACATAATTAAATGATATGGTTGTTTTTGTGTATATAAAATCACATAAAATATTGTATTGATTCTCAAATAAATATTAATGGATAAATCTGACCCAATTCGGCATATGCATTAATAATTCCAATTCAATCAATGCTAAATTACATGTCAATCACCGAGTATTATGATAAGTTTTGCCCAACAAGTGGGACCACAAACTACAAAGGCGGTTAGTGAAAAGAGTCCAGATTTTTTCTCTAATATTCTTAGGTAGGGTTTAGTTTGCATCATAGAAATTTGATGGAATATGATAGTCTACATAATGTAATATAGTTATAATATAATGATAATAAGTTATTATAACATATTTATTTGATTCGTGTTGGGCCATGATACTTTGTGTACTGGGCCGAATTGAATGGGCCCGTCCCTTGGGTTGTATTCATTATGTCTTGATTATGTTGGGCCAGATCGTTAGGCTGACCCATCAGGCTGATAATAACTTGACTTGTGCTTTGACCGGTAATGATGAATATATTAACAGTTGACTGTTATCTCTGTCATCTCCTGCATAACATTAATGGGGAAGTGACTGTATCAGCCGGCGGGGAAAAAAGGTGATGGGCTTAGCAGGTGAGCTATCGATAGTGGGATGTCAGGGGGAGTTGGTGGCACGAAAAATCGGACAGAGTGTATATGAGGGGAGATCACACATAATCTAAAGGCAACTGATATTTTTCTCTCTCTCAAGACACTAGATATTATTTTCCACTATTGTTAATCTTGTGATCGTCTGTACTGACTCTCACGCCGGAGTTATCCCCCGACGGTCGAAGCCGTCAAGCTTTTGGTGTTGTCGTGTTTACTGTGCAGGATTGGACGTGCCTTACGTGATTGGGGCTCGTGGAAGGATCTTGGCGTTAACATTAGCGCTAGAAGGAGGGCCTTAGTGTCTTGAGTTTTCAATCACAACTTTTCAGTTGTTTAACGTCGGAAGTTATGGTGAGGAGTAGAACGGTCACACCGGAGGGACAACCAATGGCTGTTAGTTCATCCATACAACGAGTCTCCATCAAGGATAGGTTGGGTCATTCGAAGAGTGCTTATGATAGCACGGCTGCTAAGCATAACTCAGAAGGTTCTCGTTCGAGAGCCCATGGTGAAGCTAGAAGAAGGTTGGTTTTTGCGACTGATAAAGGACCTGACCATGGTCAGAAACGGGTAGAAGGCACACCGCCTAGAACCCGACACCGAGATGGCCAGACTGATAAGGCTTCCAAGTTGGCTAAGATGGCAGACGAAGCCGACGAGGCCTTAGAGGTTCTTTTGAAGCGGAGGGAGGATATCGCAAAGCAGATGCTTCGCATGGCCGAGTTAAAAGACGAAGCGTCTAGCTATGCTCCGTCTGAAGGGCATAGGAGGCCCACTGAAAGGAGACAGAGAATGGGGAAAGACTCTGCCCATTCGGGTTTTGAATCTCGTGGCCAACCTCAAGACCGAAGAAGATTAAGAAGCCCTACTCCTCAGAGATCGAAGAGGGCATTCCACCCTATCGGTTCTAGGGAGCAGGGTCGAGGCAGGCACAGAGGAAGGTCCAGGGAGTACAGATCTGAAAATACAAAGAAGGCACCCCGCCTTGAGTATTCTCACCATAGTGATAGAGCTCATCATCAGAACAAGTCCAGAGGATGCACTCCTGAGAGTCCACTGAGGGAACAACACCCTGTGGACAATCGTCGTCAGAGAAGTCCTTCGAAAGTTGGGAGTTCGAATAATAAAGGTCAGACTACTCAAAAGAGGAGAAATTCTCCTGACAAAGAAGTCTCGTCACAGCCAGAAGGAGTGGAATTTCTGGTCAAGGAATTGAAGGAGCTTTAGAAGCAGCTAGCCGAAGTCCAACAAGTAAAGGATACTTTGGGAAAGAGTGCGTCCCCTTTTTTCGCGAATATTCTCAAAGAGAAAGCTGACCCTACCAAGAAGTTGCCCCATATGGAGAGTTATGATGGGTTTGGAGATCCTTATGACCATAGTCAGGCGTTCGACAGATTGATGGACTACTATGACTTTAGTGATGCTGCTAAATGTCATACCTTCGTTACGACACTCCAGAAAGACGTCAGGCAGTGGATGGGGACGTTGCCTTTGGATTCAGTTTCATCATGGGCAGATTTGTGCAGTAAGTTCCATGCTCGCTTCGGGAGAAACAAGAGAAGGGGGAAACCAACAGGGTCATTGGCTCAAGCTCGATAATTTTCGAATGAGTCTTTGAGCCAGTATGTGAAGCGCTTCTGAGAAGCAGTTGGCCAGGTGACCGATCTTAACGATCTTCAAGCCGTCGAACTATTTCAGAATGGTTTGGACCTGGTGAAGTCAAAAAAATTGGTGAAGAAGCTGATGTTTCACCACCCGAAGAGTCTTGCAGAAGCTTTCGATAAGGCGGAGGGCTATGTAGTGGTAGAGGAGGCTATGAATAGCCTAAAATGTCCATCTTTGGATAGACTAAAAGAAACAAATTGGGACAAAACTGATGGTGGTCAAAAGAAGAATGAAGGGAATAATGACCGCTACGATGGAGGGTCCCGAAAGTATAACAACAACTGGAAATAGGGAGGAGGTCGTTCATCTGCTCTGACCCAGAAGGTGAATAGGACGTACACTCAACTGAACACCGACAGGGCTGTTATTCTTGACCAGATCAAAAATTAACCCATCTTCAAACCACCCAGGGACAACCTTAAGCCCTGAGCAGGTAATTTTAGCAAGTACTGTGATTATCATCAGGCTTCGGGTCACGACACGAATGACTGTGGTAGTCTGAAAGACTTTATAGAGAGGAAGGTTCAAGGGGGTGCCTTGGTTCAGTACGTTGCAGCGAGAACAACTCAATAAGCCCAGCAAAGAGATAGAGAACATGTTCAGGTTGCTCAGCCGGCTCAACCTGCATTGACAGCTCCTGGACAGCCAGCAAAGCATGTGGTCAATGTCATCACTGGAGGGACTTCTGGCAAACTTGTTGGGAAGAAGCGTCGAGGATACCTGGATCCGGTCATGTCAGTGGCGGGTATGCTCCCGAAGACTGATAGACCTTATCCAGGCATGGTAATCTCCTTTACTGACAAGGATTACCCTTCGGAACCCATCGAACCCCATGAAGGAACATTGGTGATAACAGCACAAGTGGGTTCGGTGGATATGAAGAGGATGATGATAGACAATGGGTTGTCTGTCAATATTTTGTATGCCCACGCTTATCAGAGGATGCATCTGGATGGGCGGAAGATGGAGGTTGGGCAGGAGGCTCCCTTATACGCTTCAACAACGATCCAGTCAGGGTGGCATGGACTATTGAGCTACCGGTTATCTTCGAAACAGCTCCTTAACAGGTAGAAATAACTTGTAAATTTTATGTTGTGCATCTAGACTTTGCCTACAATGTTATTCTAGGGAGACCTACTTTGACTGCTTTACAAGCTGTGACCTCTATTCCTCACTTCAAAATTAAATTTCCTACGGCTCATGGAATTGGGGAGGTAGCCGGAGACTTGAATCTGGCTAGACGTTGCTATAGAAATATAGTTGTAAGATCCCAACTTTTATAAATAAAGATGAATTTTCTATAAATATCATTTTTGAATATTATGTAGTTAATTTGATATAATGTTATAGTTGTGGGTAATATTTATAAATTTTGCAAAGTACGCAAATTGTTATATAATATATTCGATTGGTCAGAGAATATTCGTTTTAACAGGGAATATTCGTACAACGGCACAATCATTGGTGGACCCCACAACGGAATTATTGTCGGATTGAGAAAACGACAAAAATATTTTATTAAAAATAACGACGGAAGTTTTACCATTGATATTGTTGAACTACTCGGTAGTAAAAGTACAGTAATACGTGTGGTTGCATAGTAGCACACGGTATTGATTATTAATTCTTATGTAAGAAGTCACTCAGTTTGATTCAATTATTGTCAGTTAATAATATGAATTATTTAGCGATAATGAAGTTTTGTTTTATTCGTATTATTAACATAATAAAACAGAAACATCTTTTTATATAAAACAGAATACTTTACTAAAGTTATTCTATAAATAGAATATATTATATTTTATTTAAAAGATTTTTCTTTAAATATGGACCGTCAGATTAAAGTAATCAATCTGGACCGTTCATGGATTAGTTACTATGCATTCTATTTTTTTATAAATAGCAGCTCATTCCTTCATTATTTCTTACGAATTCACTGAACTCTATAGAGAGAAACTATAGAGAGAAACTATAGAGAGAGAGAGAAGAAAAGTATTCTGCTACTTAACTACTTTCTTATTTTAGTTCTTCTTTAAAACGGTAAGGGGTGTTATTCTTTCTTATTCATGAAGAGAATTTTTGTTATTCTATTTCTTATTATTTTGTGGGAATAACCTGTATACGCGGTCTATCCTATACTTGGTGACATTCTTCTATTATTCTGTTGGAACATCCTGTCTGTGTGTTTTACACAGGACCTGGTTCTGTTTTTATTATTATTCTGTTGGAACATCCTGTCTGTGTGTTTTACATCGGACCTGGTTCCGTCTTGTTATTATTCTGTTGGAACATCCTGTCTGTGTATTTTACACCGGACCTGGTTCCATTATTTATTATTCTGTCGGAATATCCTGTCTGTGCGTTTACGCCGGACCTGGTTCCATTATTTATTATTCTGTCAGAATATCCTGTCTGTGCGTTTACACCGGACCTGGTTCCATTATTTATTATTCTGTTAGAATAACTTGTCTGTGCGGTCTATCGCATGCCGGGTGATTTTTTTTGTTATTCCATTCTTTATTATACTCAGTTGGTTAAGTTTTAACTTCTATACTCCATGAAATTAGTGGAATATCCTTGATAATTGCGTTTCATCCAGTATCTTTTCATGAAAATATTATTCTAAGCATTCTTGAATTTTACTCCACAAAGCAGCATCATGTTGACAATTTGGACATTGTTAATTCTTGGATAAATTAATTCTTGAACTTGTTTTATTGAATTCTTATATCATTGTCCTCATCCTCATGTTTATAAAATGTTAAAAGTCATCTATGGCCTGTAGTGCATAGATGGACTTGGTATGATTATGACCAGGGATTATTCGGTATAATCATGACCGTAATGTTACAAATGATGTGGTAAAAGTCCTCATTGGCCCGTAGTGCATTGATGGACAGTTGTTGGCATGATCATGACCATTAATGAATACACGAATATCCTTGGCCGTAGTGCAGGGGTGATTCGATGATGTGGATTATTTTATTAAGCTGAGTCCCAGCGATAACAGCGTTAAAAAACCTTTTAAATCATAGAAGATAGTAGATTTTATTTTCTACTTGACTCTTTTAATGGATTGCTTGTTCCGCTGCAGTTAAACTTGATGTTCGTTATATTTTATCAGTTTAACACTGTTGAAGGCTAATGATAATTTATTCTGTATTATCTTAGTCATAATATTTCTTACTGGGCTAGTTGAGCTCACCCTTTCTTTCACTGCTCTCTTCAGGAAATGAGAATATAGCTGGGACGAGTCGGGAAACGGAGTGATGGACCAGATGATAGTATTAGTAGTCCTCACTATTCTATTAAATAGTGTGATAATAATTGTAATGAGGACTCCTTTTGAGTTTGTATAGTCTCTAGTAGACAATAATTGTATTCAAACTCACAGTTATGTTTTGTCGTATTGTACACGACAGTTATATTAGTAAGTTGTATTTGTATTCTGTACCATGTATCTGACGACCCAAGATGGGTGATGTATACCTAATTTTGGGGGCATCACAATAGTGATCGCTTCGGGGGTTGGGGTGTCGAAGCAGAAATAGACCATGGCGATAGAGATTGAGCCCTTCACTGAGAGCAGTTCAGAACCATTGCTCATGCTAGCTGGGGAGACGGAGGAGTTTGAGCTGATTCTTGGGAAGAAGGACAAGACAGTAAAGATAGGTTTGGGTCTGCCGGAACCTCTTCGGACGAACCTTATGGAGCTCCTACGATGCTATGCAGATGTCTTCACATGGGAACCTCAGGACATGCCAGGGGTGAGTCGAAAGATCGCAAAACACAGGTTGGAGGTGGACCCATCTAAGAAGCCCGTTCGGCAGAAGAGAAGGGTTTTTGCACCCGAACGACAGCGGATCATTGATGAAGAGATTGCAAAGTTGTTGGCTGTGGACTTTATTTTTGACATAGACTGTCCAGAGTGGATGACAAATGTAGTGCTGGTCCAGAAGCAAAATGGGAAGTGGTGAGTCCGCATCGACTACACGGATTTGAATAAAGCTTGTCCGAAAGACTTCTATCCTCTACCCCACATCGATCAGCTCATCGACGCGACTTCGGGGTATCCATTACTAAGCTTTATGGATGCTTTCTCTGGTTACCATCAGATTTCCATGTGTAAGGAGGATATATCGAAGACAGCGTTCATTACGCATAGTTTAGTATATACCTATAAGAAGATGACGTTTGGCTTGGTCAATGCGGGAGCTACGTACCAGAGAATGATGAACTTCGTATTCCGACGTCAGCTGGGCAAGAATATGGAGGTGTACGTCGATGACATGATTGTCAAGAGTATTCTCGTACAGAAACACTTGGACGATTTAGAAGAATGCTTTCAGACGGTCCGTCACCATAACCTGAGGCTGAACCCGACCAAGTGCACTTTTGGTCTTGGTGCTGGAAAAGTTTTGGCTTATCTGGTCAGTCAGAGGGGTATCGAAGTCAATCCGAAGAAAATCCAAGCCATTATGAACATGAAGACTCCTCAGTTATTTAAAGATTTTCAACGTCTGACAAGAAGGATTGCAGCTTTGAGGAGGTTCATGTCCAAGTCGGCAGAAAGGTGTTTGCCGTTCTTTGACACGTTGAAAGGGCCGAATAATACAAAGACGTTCCAATGGACTTCAGAATGTGAAGACGCCTTCTAGGGCATAAAAACTTATTTGTCTTCGGCGCCTTTGTTGATGAAGCCCGCTCCTGCTGAGCCCTTGTATTTGTACTTAGCAACTAGTTCGTTGGCAGTGGGAGCAGTTTTGGTGCGAGAAGTTGGGGGTAAGCAGCACCCGATTTACTATGTATGCCATGTCCTTAGGGATGCTGAAATAAGGTACTTGAATATTAAAAAATTTGCCTTTACTTTGATGATAGCTAGTCGAAAGCTTAGGCAATACTTTTAGGGTCGGTTGTTGGTGGTATATACTGATCAGCCTCTGAAGAAGGTTCTGGGCAAGCCTGAAGTTTTGGGAAGATTAGCTGCTTAGACAATGGAGTTGTCTCAATATTTGATTGAATATCATCCCCGGACAGCTATTAAGGGGCAGGCCTTGGCTGATTTTGTAGTTGAATGCTCGTTTTCTGAAGCTGATGACATTTTGGTAGAAGCCGAAGGATCAGACAGAACGGTTACGGTTCTTTAATAGAAGCAGAGCTCGTGGACACTGTATGCAGATGGGTCTTCTACTTCGGATACCAGTGGGGCAGGAATTATCTTGACGAGTCCGGAGGGATTCAAAGTGAAACAGGCCATCAGATTCGGGTTCAGGGTAACAAACAACGAGGCAGAGTATGAGGCGGTGCTAGCAGGGTTACGACTGGCTAAGAGTCTCGAAGTACAGAGGATAGTCATCTTCAGTGATTCTCAGTTAGTCGTCAAACAAGTCTCAGGGGAGTATAAAGCTCGAGGACCAAGAATGATCAAGTACCTGGCAGAGTTGAAAGATCGGCTTCAGTATTTCCATTCCTATGAGTTTCATGGGGTTGAACGTAACGACAATTCCATTGTCGATGCACTGTCAAAGCTGGCTATTACGAATGCGAATATTTTTGACGGATCTGTTTACTTGAAAATTTTACAGCATCCTTGTGTTTAGCATGAGTCGGTAATGTGTATTGATCGTACCAACTACTGGTTGACTCCATATCTGAAGTATCTGGCAGATGGCGTCCTTCCTTCGGATAAAATGCTGGCCAAGAAAGTCAAATACAAGAGTGAAAACTTTGTTCTTATAGATGGGAATCTTTATCGAATGGCTTTTTCATCTCCATTGCTGAAGTGTTTGACTCCGTCTGAAGCTGAATATGCTCTTCGAGAGGTTCACGAAGGCATCTATGGTGACCATATGGCTGCAAAGTCGTTAGCCTATAAAGTACTTCGTCAGGGGTATTACTGGCCAACAATTTTTAAGGAAGCTATGGAGTATGTAAAGAAGTGTAAGAAATGCCAACTAAACAGTCCAATCCCACATCAGCCACCAGAAGAGCTATATTCGATCCTATCTCCTATACATTTTGCTGTTTGGGGGGTAGATATATTAGGTCCATTGTCGAAAGCTAAAGGTCAGGTCAGTTTTGTTATAGTCGCCATTGATTATATGACCAAATGGTTTGAAGCGAAGCCACTTAGGTTGATAACGGAATAAGAATGTTTGAAGTTCATGAAGGAGTCAGTAGTGTTTCATTTCAGAATTCCTAAAGTGGTAATATCAGATAACGGACGCTAGTTCGTGGGATCGAAATTTGAAACATTTTTGAAGGAGTTAGGTATCCAGCACAGGAAGACTTTGGTAGCTCATCCACAGTCGAACGGACAAGTCGAGGTGACCAACAGAACGTTGCTGAATGGGATCAAGCGTAGATTGGATGAGGCTAAGGGAAGATGGCCGGAGGAGCTGCTCAGCGTGTTATGGGCGTATCGAACTACACCGAGGAATACAACGGGAGATTCACCTTTCAGACTGGCCTATGGTACTGATGCCTTGGTCCCAGTTGAAATTGGATCTACAAGTCTTCGGGTTAGCCAGTTTAAAGAGATATACAATGAAGAAGGGCTGAAAGTCAATCTGGATTTACTTGAAGAAGTCAGGGAAATAGCCTTGACTAGACTGGTATCCTATCAGCAAAGAGTGGCTAAGCATTACAATAAGGGGGTAAAGCTTCGTAGATTTGAAGTGGGAGATTTTGTTCTCAGAGAAGTCGAAGCATCTACACCTCAGAATTTGGGAAAGATGATGCCGAACTGGGAAGGACCTTATGAAGTTGTTGAAGTACCAAAGCCAGGGACTTATCGGTTGAGGGCACTAGATGGATCACAGATAAAGAATACTTGGCATGCTGGCAGGCTTCAAAAATACTTCCAATAGACACAATGTCAGTGTACCGGAAGTCTGTAAATTTTTTGAATCATCATCAATAAAAGATTCTTTTTCTCAATTGGTCTCTTGTTCATTGCTGTTCAGCTTCATCGGTGTAAGGAGGTTTGGGTGGACTCGTTGACCATTCGATGGTAGCCTTATCGGCAGGTGGTCCTTATGAATTTGTCAGGCCCTTCGTGGTAGGAAAACTTCATCGGTGTAAGGAGGTTCGGGTGGACTCGCTGATCATTTGATGGAAGCCTTATCGGCAGGTGGTCCTTATGAATTTTTTAGGCCCTTCGTGGTAGGCAAACTTCATCTGTGTAAAGAGGTTCAGGTGGACTCGCTGACCATTCGATGGTAGCCTTATCGGCAGGTGGTCCTAATGAATTTGTCAGGCCCTTCGTGGTAGACAAACTTCATCGGTGTAAGGAGGTTCGGGTGGACTTGCTGACCATTCGATGGTAGCCTATCTGGTTGGTGGAATCCTGTGGGTTTGTTAGGCCCTTCGTGGTAAACAAACTCCCTATGATGCAGATCTACCTCACACTTCGGTAACGAATAAGTATTGCATTACTTTATTACCTGATTTTGTTTAAGTGTTGAGTTCGGGTTGCATTATTACTCATCTGATATATGACTTGCTTAGTTGTTTACTAACAGTTTAAATTAAATTCAAAAAGGAGCTTGTACACTTTTCAAGCTACTTAAATGGTGAATTATTGACAAGAAGTAATCACAAAGGAGCAATAAGGAAAGAAGCTGATGTTTCATTGACATAATACTCTTTACATAAAAGATAAAAATGATTACAGAAGTCCTAAAAGTTCTATACTGGGAGTCATCTTCAGGAGTTGTCTTCACTTTCAGAAGAGTCGAGAATTTTGGGGTTTAACTTGGCAGCAACGAGCTTTTCTTTGCCCTTGGTTCGGCAGACCTCATAACCCTCAGAAAATATCAAGACGATCTCTTCATTTAGCTCCTCTGACTTCCTATAATCTGATTAGATTTGCTTACAAAGGTCTTTGGTCAGAGGTGGACCCAACTCCTCTAGTGCTCGCAACTTGTCTTGCAATTTGCGGCGCCTTACCAAGTACCTATCCTTATCAACACGGGCCTTAACCTAGACTTCGTCAATTTGTTTCACCAAACTCGAATTCGGAGTGGCCAGATCTTCATTCTTATTTTTCAGAACTTCGTTCTTTTGAACCAAATCAACATTCATGTCGACAATTTCTCGATGGGTGGCCTTGATCTTTTCCATCTGTTCTTTGGTTTGGGGGAGTTCTTTCCGAAGGCATTCATTATTGAATCGGGTGATATTGTGATCACTTCTCTCTTTAGCCAGAGCCGAATTCAATATACAATTTTCTTTTCGGATGGCTTTTTCTTCAGCTTCATCCTCTTTATACTTCGGACGGAGACACCCAAAGATAGCATTTGCCTACAGATAGTCAGTGTTAGTTGATCAGTTTCAAGTAAACGGGTAGAATTACAAATGGATAAGTTAAACAACATACTTTTGCTTGGTACTTCATGCCCTCTTCAATCAGGTCCATAGTTGAACTGTTGCCAAATTTATGGTTATCAGTTTCTCGGACGAACGAGTCATAGAGCTGGAAGGGGAAGTTCTCGACAAATTTCGGCCATAAGGTAGGAGATGACATGGCTTCACGCCTGAAAGCTGAGGGGGATGACTGAGGTGGAGAGGCCATTGAAGGTTTGGCACAAGGTGGGGATCGAGTAGACGGATCGGTAGGAGGTGGAGGTTGAGTAGGGGTATGCTCAGGAGGTGGTATCGGCTGATCCTCAGAAGGTCGTTTCCTTTTTTGAGAAAGAAGCGAAGAAGGCTCGATTTGTTCTTTGAGCTCTTCCTCAGAGACTTGGATTTCTACAGGAATGACGGTGGGAGGATCCACTTCAGTATGGGGTACTCGAAGTTCCTCAGTAGACAGTGAGGTTATCTTGGTTCTCCTCTTTTTGATACGAATAGTTTGAATCCATTCATCTAGAGGCATATCCAGTAGACCTTCTTTGAATGCTAGGGGACATGCAGTTCTAGCTGGGCGGACGGCTCATTGGTGGGAGGAGGTTCGGCAGCTTGAGCTTCGGCGGCTTGGGGATCAGAAGTAGAAGGTTCATCGGGTATGGGTTCGGTATCGCTTTTAGGATCCTTGTCGGACAGAAAAGCTTCTAGATCTCTTCAGTCTAGAGAGGTTGGCTTAATCAATGATACTGCAAATGTGAAAAACCTTCATTTAAGACAATTCATCACAAAAATTCTATCAAGTTATACGCTGAATCAGAGGTCGGGACTTACATTTATGGTCATACAACCAAGATTGTTTGGTGAGAAGTCTGTAGCTCCATTCCTTCTTCGGGAAATTCTCTAACAGCTCTATCATCTCTCTTATACGCTCTTCAAAAATATCCCCAACATCTACTGATAGCTTTTCAGCAGTAGTCCACCTGGGCAGCGAGGATGTTTCCAGTCCTTTGACATAGAGCCAAAACTTATGTCATCCCTTGTTGCTTGAAGGAGTGCTTACTAGGGATCTTCGTTCAAAATTTTCACCAGCCTTTGGAGATTGCTTGCTTAGGGCTTTAAATCCCCTTTCACGAGATTTGTCGACATAATACACGGCAAAGAAGAAGTCAAGGGTGGGGGCGACCCCCACCTCGTGACAGAAGGCGATAAACGCCAAAATATGGATATAGGAATTGGGGACGAGTTGGGCGAATTCGAACCCAATAAACTCTAACAGGGTAATCAAAAAAGGATGGAGAGGAAATCGCACCCCTTTTTCCAGAAGGGTGAGTGGGATCGCAATCCAACCATCAGGCCTCTGGTATATCTTTTCGGTGGAGGAAGGTTTTCGCAATTGGTGGGTATCCAGAATTTGGTATCGTTGTCAGATATTTCTAATACAGTTCTCTAAGATAGTGGAGGGAGTATTTGCGTGAGGAAATTGCTCTGCATTCTTGAAGAAATCGTCAGGGGTTGGGGTAGGCTTCAAAGGAGGACTTTTCTGCAGAGTGAAAGTCGGATTGGGGTTTGACCCCGAGGCTACCTTGGAGGAACTTGGAGAAGGAGGAACAATGTTAATGGGAATGGCGACGATTGGAACGGTGTTGTCAGAATTTTGAGCAGCCATTGCTGAAGATGTGTAGTAAGAAGAAAAGGAATCTGAAGGAAGGAGAAAGCAATAAGTGTTTGTAATTCGGAATGGCAGGGAACCGTCGAATTTGGGGGGGGGGAGTACCTTTTATACCAAGCGATCCTTTCAAATTTTTGCGAAACAGAGGGCGACACATTAATTGGAGCTAATAATGTTTAAGGGCAAGAGGTAGCATCTAGTTTTGGGTTTTATACTTTAACCGGAGTGGGCTTCTATCAATTGGGCTTTTGGTCTCATTTAAATTGTTGGCTGTTGCTTATCGTTTGGGCCTCGGTGAACTTCTTATTGAACCTCTCATCATTATCATGGACCCATGTTATTTTCACTCTTTAATTAAACATCCTGTTTAATAAAAGACTGGGGGGCAATGTTGGGCCATGATACTTTGTGTACTGAGCCGGATCGAATGGGCCCGTCCCTTGGGTTGTATTCATTATGTCTTGAATATGTTGGGCCAGACCGTTAGGCTGACCCATCAGGCTGATAATAACTTGACTTGGGCTTTGACCGGTAATGATGAATATATTAACAGTTGACTGTTATCTCTGTCATCTCCTGCATGGCATTAATGGGGAAGTGACTGTATCAGCCGTCGGGGAAAAAAGGTGATGGGCTTAGCAGGTGAGCTATCGATAGTGGGACGTCAGGGGGAGTGGGTGGCACGAAAAACCGGACAGAGTGTATATGAGGGGGAATCACACATAATCTAAAGGTAACTGATATTTTTCTCTCTCTCAAGACACTAGATATTATTTTCCTCCATTATTAATCTTGTGATCGCCTGTACTGACTCTCATGCCGGAGCTATCCCCCGACGGTCGAAGCCGTCAAGCTTTTGGTGTTGTCGTGTTTACTGTGCAGGATTGGACGTGCCTTACGTGATTAGGGCTCGTGGAAAGATCGTGGCGTTAATAATTCGTATTTGGTATTTGTATAATAATTATAGTATAATAACATTACGTTTAAGATTGTATTTAATTCATTAAATTTTATGTAATAAATAAAGAAAATTATAAATCAAAATGTTAAAGCATTGATAATTATTACTACTATTTTATCTTTTATGAGACATTGCATTGCGGAAAGAATGACTAATATATCCACTGGTGAGCTTAATGAAAAAAATATTTAAATTGATGTAATTGTATTATGTCCGTTATAAACTAATGTAATCAGTGAACCAAATTAAAAAGTATATCAAATTAATGTAATAGCCTATTGCATTACAGAGTTATTAAACTAATTTGATATGAATCAAACACTACCTTATTTGTCAGTACAAGTTTAAAAAAATACCTCCACTTATAATTTGTCTTTGATAAATTACATAGTAAAAATATCAATATATCCAAAAAAATATTTTGCAATCTCGTTGAAGAAATATTAACCGCGAAAAATAATACTTCCTTTGTTCTAAAATATAAAATTATTATTGCCTTTTTAAAATCGTCTGAAAAAAATTTCAAATTCAAAATTGACATAAATTTCTTTAATTTTAGTCGCTACATATGTTCTCATCCGTTTACATCTTGAACTGCTCATATATGCTCTGTAGTTAGCTGAGAGATTTTACTTTTTTTTGACTTTATCAGCCCTTCATAAGCACAATTTAGATTTCTTTTGTTGTCTTACAAAAAGAAACATTTTAACTAGCTAGACCATAAAACAGAGTATTAAAATCTCTGTTTTTGTTGGCTTGATATATATTGTTGGTGTTTCTTCTAACAGCTTAAACTTTTAGATGAGTTGATTACTTAACATAGTATCAAAGCTCAGGGTGCATGGTAATAGGTTTAAATTTTTCCAACAGCACGTTACCTTTTATATGAGTGTGTATGTTGTGCAAGGTCTTGTAAGCAAGTGTTCTCGCTACATGTTACCCTTAATATTGATATTAATGCATATGCATATAATTTGTCTTTCTACACATAGGATATTGACTTGATATATACATCGTTAGTGTTTATTTCTAAATCTTAAACTTTTAGATTAGTTGGTTACTGTAAGACCCTAACTTTTTATGAATAAGATTTAATTTTTTATATATATTATTCTAAATAGTAAGATGTTGATTTATTAAATGTTATAGTTGTGGGTGATATGTGCAAATTATTCAAAGTAAACAGTTGTCGAAAAATATTCATTTTGTCGGAGAATATTCATACAACGGTGTAATCATTGGTGGGCTCCACAACGGAATAACTATCGAATATAGAAAGCGACAAAAATAACATTTTTATAAAATAAACGGCAAAACTTTTACCGTTAACTATTGTAATACCCAGTTATAAAGGTACAGTAACACGCGATACTCCACAGTAGCACACGGTATTGCACAGTATTTCTGATTATTGGTTCAATAATTGCTACAATGATACTTGCATAGTATTTCATATTATTGATTCAATAATTATCACAGTAACAACTATATAGTATTCCACATCATTAAATTAATAATTTTCAAGGCATAGTAACTCATATTATTTGAAAGGATATTATTATTTAGCACTATTGACAATGTCTAGAAGTTCTGTCGAGTAAAGGGGTTAAGTTATATAATTACGTGCCAATAAAGAGAAATCATTATCGGAAAGCCCTCTCTTTCCTGGGAATGATCTGGTTGTCAGTATTGTGAGTCTATAATATCAATAGTGAATAACTATTAAAGGATTAAAAAGCGTTGATTACTTATGTGATGCGTAGCATAACCAATAATAAGAAGTTGTCAACACTCGAAGGAAATAATGATGATATATAGTATTTTGTAAGTTTGGCTTATTCTATGGGACCCATAGGTCATCATCTAAGAGTCACTTTTGCCAATAGTACTTGCCTTTACCAGACGTCAAACCACTTGCCTTTTCACATTACCAGGTGACAAGCCATTTGCCTTTTCACATTGCAAGGACCAAGCTAGAATTCTTCTATAAATAGAAGCTCATTTCTTCTTTCTTTCTCACCAATTCACTAAGAAAAGAAACTCACAAGAGAAAGTTAGAGAGAGAATAAGAGAGAAGAAAAGTATTTGAGAAGCAAGCACACACTAACAACACAAAGTTCTTCTACGACACTATTGCAGTATCTAGTCTTTTATTAAGGTAAATGATGTTATTTTCTTCATACTCATAAGAGTTGTCATTCTATTCCTTATTAATCTGTGGGAATAACATGTCTACGCAGATTACCTCATGCCTGGTGAATAACCATTCATATTCAATCTTTATTAAGTTGTGAAAATTATCTGTCTACGTGGATTACCGCATGACGGGTGAAAAATCATTTACAGTTTTGTATATTCTTTCATACTCCATGTTATGTAAGTGATATTATTTCATTTCATATTCTTAAATCTAAACTTACTATGGTAAGTATTGCTTCTATAATTCCTGAAATGATTAGAAATTCCTTGAAGTTTACGCTTCATCTAATATCATTTCACTGGAATATTGGTCTGAACTTTCTTATTAAATTTTAATCTATTCATCCGAGGTACTATTCATGTCGGGGTACTATTTATGTCAGAGTACTATTCACGACGGAAATTAGTTTCTTTTTCTGTTCAAATTATTTTTGATATATGAATCTTATTCTTGAATTTGAATTCATGTTTTGATCATCATGTTGATAATTTGGACATTCTTGAACTCTAGATAAATTGAATTGTAAATCTCTAGTATTTATCCTTGATCTGACTTGTATTCATTCTTTATATCATTGTTATCATCCTCATACTTGAATAGTGGTGAAGAGTTATCTTTGGTCCGTAGTGCAAAGATGAACTATTGATTGGTATGATTATGACCAAGAACTATGTATTGGTATAATCATGACCTTTAATGTTACATGCAAAGGTTTGTGGTGAAAGTCCTCTTTGGCCCGTAATATATAGATGGACAGGTGTTTGAAATGATCATGACCACTGATGATACAAATAAATATCTTTGGCCCGTAGTGCAAATATGACGAACGAGACTTTTGTAATTAATTTTTAAATATTTATTGAATTAAATAAATATTTTTTTGATTTATTTATTGAGTTAAATAAATATTTGATGGAATTGTAGTAGATTAATTTAATTAAATGTGTCACATTAATTAAATTAATGTAGAATAATTTTATAGTTCAAAGTGTGAATTTAATAGAGATAATTAAATTAAAAGAGTTGTTAAATAATTTTAATGTTATTGTAATTAATTTAATAATTAATTAGAGATTTAATGATTAGTCATAATTAATAAACAAGAATTTTAATTATGTGATAATGTGATTTAATGGGTAATATTGCCTTTTATTTAATTGAGTTAAAATAATAGTATTTGATTAATTAAAGTATGACTAATAAACTATATAATAAATAAGTTAATTAAAATAAATTAGAAAGAGACTTTAATAAGCTAGTCAAACACGACCTTAAGAACATGGGAGCAGTTAAGGTCATATTGCGCTTAACTGCTACCATGGACGCGCCAGTTAATAGATCACATACGCATTATATTGTTAGTTCATTTTTGCAAGTCTGGGAAAATAAAGAGAGAATTTGAGAGAATAGTGAGATTGAAGAAGGAGTTGGAGAATTAAAGACGTTTCTTATCATCTTTGTGTAATCTAAGCAGAGAAATCAAGGGTAATCCCTTTATCTCAAGTTTTAAATTACGTTCTTAAAGTTCTTCATGAAAAAATGGTTTTTAATTCTCTGTAATTGAATTTTATGGATGACTGTTGAATATATAATGTTGTATATGTTTATAACATGTTTTGTATGACTTGTATGTGATTTAGAATAATCAAATCCATGAAATTATGTTTAATTTAGAGTTTTGAAATTTACAGAGAGATAAATATTTGAATATGGCCTATAAGTACAAAAATTGATGCCTAAATTGTATGTTAAACGATAAATTGATTGTTGATTATGTTTATATATGTAAAAACGAAAAGAACGAAACTTGTATGGACTGATTTAGTTGAAAAACGTGTTCGTAATAGTTGATTTCGTTAAGAATGTCAAAAATGGAGTTTTTTCACAAAAACATCAAAATTATGACTTTAAATCTTGTTGTTTATGTGACTTAAGTTGTTAAAAGCTTACTAAGAATGTTATAAAATGTTTATGTTAAGTTTATAGTTTATGGGTAATATTGGATTCGTTGTTTGAGTGAATGAGACGCCCCCAAAATAGGTCCACATGACTCATTCTGAGTTGCCAGATATCATACTATAAAAATCAAATACAAACTTCATTTATACAACTGCTGAACTGTCGTGCAGAGCACGACAACAGATAAGCTGTGAGTTTTAATACAAATATATATAATACTCTCGTGGTGTCTTGACCACAAGACCTTACAATGTTACCTTACATAAAGGTACAGTCAATAATTGTTTTAGAAATTAAAATCTTTGGAAAGTGCTCAAGGAAACCTTCGTACATGGGAGGCCATACGTCTAGGTTATGATAGATATCATATGTCTACAGAATTATCCTTGGTTGACCTAATAGACCCCAAAGAAAAACGAGAAGATTATTATCATCTTCTTTCCAATGGTGAGTCTTCTCTTGACATATAATTATCTCCGTTGTCTCCAAGTGAAAACTATATTTCAAATAAACTCCAAGATCATATAGGTAGTGCTCGTAGATATACTCAGCAAGTGGATGTGCACAACCCTGTCTTATGATAACACGAAGTTGTATGTCATTAGACATCTTGTATGATAGTGGCAAAATACCTTTTCAAAATTGGGTTCACCTCACCCTATTGGATTCACCAAATATAACTACTAAATGAACTTTTCTATACTGCTTAGGGAGAAGCTCCACAGCTAGAGACCACCGTTCTAATCCTCTTAATACCCCGCTCGACCCAGCTACATTTTTATTACCAGAAAAGAATTGTGAAGCAAAAGGGTGAGCACAACTAGCCCAGTAAAGAATATCATGACTAAAGATAATTACATTATCAATAGCTTTCATCAATAATAACTCAGAGATTTAGAACATATGATAGATGATAAAACTTTTCAACCATAGTTGCAGCGGAACGAGTAATCCATTAAAAGAGTCAAATAGACCATCAGGTCAATTATCTTCTCCATGTTAAAAGTCCACCAATAATGTTTTATCCCTGTAACATCAATCAACAATTCATGTCCACAATCATATGAATAACTCATAATCATAATTGTGATTCTGAATTCCTTTTCGCACCCAGGACGAAGATAATTTTTGTCACCTATCTTCACCTGAAACATCAAAAATTATGGTTATACCAAATCACAATTTCTGCTCATAATCATACTTATTAAGTCATCTTTGCACTACGGCTAAAGATATTCAATATTATCACATCCATGAACTAATATTTCATTGCTGAGACTCAGCTCAATAATTAATCCACATCATCGAATCATCCCTGCACTACAGGCCAAGGATATTCTTTAGTATCACAACCACGAATTATCCATGCACTACGGCCAAAGATAATCGTGTTTTCATCAACGGTCCTGATCATGCCATAAAATAATTCATCTTTGCACCCTTGGCCGAAGAGAATCCATAGTCACAATCATACCAAAAACAGTCCATCAATGCACTACGGGCCAATGAGGACTTTTACCACATCATTTATAACATTACGGTCATGATTACACCGAATAATCCCTGGTCATAATCATACCAAGTCCATCTAGGCACTACAGTCCACAGATGACTTTTAACAAAATATAAACATGAGGATGATGACAATAATATAAGAATTCAATAAAACAAGTTCAAGAATTAATTTATCCAGGAACCAATATCGTCCAAATTGTCAACATGATATTGCTTTGTAGAGTAAAACTCAAGAATGCTCAGAAGAATATTTCTATAAAAAGAAACTGGATGAAGCGCAAATATCAAGGATATTCCACTAATTTCATGGAGTATAAAAGCCAAAACTTTAACCAACTGAGTATAATAAAATATATGAAACTACAAGTGGATTTTCGCCCGCTATGCGGTAATCCACGTATACAGATCATTTCCACAATTTAATAAGGAATGAATACAAAGGATCATTCACCATTCATGTGGTAATCCACATAAACAGCTAGAGACCACCGTTCTAATCTTCTTAATACCCCGCTCGACCTAGCTACACTTTTATTACCTGAAAGGAATTGTGAAGCAAAAGGGTGAGCACAACTAGCCCTGTGAGACCCCGAATTTTATAAATAAAGATTTAAATTTCTCAAAATATATTTTTTTTAATATTAAGGTGTGGATTTTAGATAATGTTATAGTTGTGGGTAGTATTTAAAAATTTTGCAAAATATGCAAGTTGTCATATTATATTCGATTGGTCAGGGAATATTCTTTGTGTCGGGGAATATTCGTACGATGGCACAATCATTGGTGGACCCCACAACAGAATTATTGTCGAATTTAGAAAACGACAAAAATATTTTATGGAAATAACGGCGGAAGTTTTACCGTTAACTGTTAAAACATCCGGTGTTAAAAGTACAGTAATACGCGTGGTTGCATAGTAGCACACGGTATTGATTATTGATGCTTATGTGAGAAGTCACTCAGTATTGTTCAATCGGGTATTCGGAACATTTTTTGTGTCGGAGTACTATTCACGAGTTACTATTCATGAGTTACTATTCATGGGTTACTATTCACCTAAATTACTATTCACTCTAGTATTGTTCACTCGGGTATTTGGGACACTTTTCGTATCGGAGTACTATTCACGAGTTACGATTCATGAGTTATAATATTAATGATAAATGTTGTTCGGAGTTGAATTTGGAGACGCAAACGTGATATTTGAGTCCGGAACGTCAAAATTAGTAAAAATAGTCTATAAACACAAAATTTTCTGAAATTCACTATTTGGTCAAAAAGTCAACAGTTGACTTTTTCAGGAAAAGTCAAACTTCGAAATTTCAAAATTTATATTTTGATAAAAATGGTTTCATTGTGTTGGAATTATTTGTGTTAGTGAAAATCAACATTTATTTCGATGATAATTGATATCTGGAGGTTATATTGACCAATCGGGTATTTAACCGGATAAATGAGCAATTGATTGTTATTATTTCACATGATTATAACTATTTATTCACATGTTATACTATTGACTCACATTCTTGTTACTATTAGGGGAGTTGGTGCAAGTTTGATAATACTTGTATGACTAAGTTAAAAATGGAGGTATAGAGGAAGGTACTATATTGTAATTAATTTTTCACATGTTTAGAACTATTGAGTCACATGATTTTACTATTGATTCACATGATTTACTATTAGGGGAGTTGGTGCAAGTTTGATAATACTTGGATGATTGAATTAAAAATGAAAGAAAAGTTGGAGGTATTGTACTATAATACTTCAAGCCCCAAAACGTGCAATTATCGAAACTATGTATTCTTATAAATAGAAGCTCATTCTTCCTTCATTTTTCACTAATTCACTAAAGCTTTAGAGCCATTATTATAGAGAGAAATTATAGAGAGAAGCTATAGAGAGAAAATCTATAGAAGAAGAGAATTCTGCTCCCTCACTACTCCTATATCCAGTTTCTTTCAAAGGTAGGGAATATTATTTCTTTCTTTCATCTTTATGAAGAGAACTTCTGTTGTTCCATTCTTTGTTATTATGTTGGAATAACCTGTCTATGCGAAGTACCGCATACTTGGTGAAATTCTTCTATTATTCCATTCCTTATTATTCTATTGGAACATCCTGTCTGTGCATTCTACACCGGACCTGGTTCTATTATTTATTATTTTGTTACAACATCTTGTTTGTGCGTTCTACGCCGGACCTGGTTCCGTCTTTACTATTCTGTTGGAATATCCTGTCTATGCGTTCTACGCCGGACCTAGTTCCGTCTTTACTATTCTGTTGAAATATCCTGTCTGTGCGTTCTACGCCGGACCTGGTTCCGTCTTTATTATTATGTCTTTATTATTCCATTGGAACATCCTGTCGGTGTGATTTTCACCTGACCTGGTTCCGTTATTATTATTCTGTTGGAATAACATGTCTATGCGAAGTACCGCATGCATGGTGATTTCTGTTGTTATTCCATTCCTTATTATTCTCAGTTGGTTAAAACTTTGACTTCTATACTCCATAAAATTAGTGGAATATCTTTGATATTTGCGCTTCAACTAGTATCTTTTCATGAAAATATTCTTCTAAGAATTCTTGAATTTTACGCCACAAAGCAGTATCATATTGACAATTTGGACGTTGTTAATTCTTGGATAAATTAATTCTTGAACTTGTTTTATTGAATTCTTATATCATTTTCATCATCCTCAGTCCTAAATGATGATATTACTGAATATCTTTAGCCTGTAGTGCAAAGATGAATGATTAACTGATGAATATCTTTGGCCCGTAGTGCAAAGATGAACAGGTGTTGAGATGAACATGACCGACTGGTGATACAAATGAATATCTTTGGCCTGTAGTGCAAAGATGAATATTTGATTAAAGATGGTTATTGATTGTTGTTACAGGGATAAAATATTGATGATGGACTTTTAAATCTTAGAAGATAGTAGAACTCATTCTCTACTTGACTCTTCTAATGGTTTGTTATTTCCGCTGCAGTTAAACTTGATGTCTATTGTATTTTATCAGTTTAATATTGTTGAAGACTAATGATAATTTATTCTGCATTATCTTAGTCATAATATTTCTTACTGGGCTAGTTGAGCTCACCTTTTCTTTCATTGTTCTCTTCAGGAAATGAGAACGTAGCTGGGACTAGTCGGAGAACAGAGTGATGGTCCTAGATGATAGCATTAGTAGTCCTCACTATTCTATATAATAGTGTGATAATAATTGTAATGAGGACTCCTTTTGAGTATGGATACTCTCTAGAAAATAATATTTGTATTCAAACTCACAATTTATGTTTTGTCGTATTGTACACGACAGTTTTATTATTAAGTTGTATTTGAATTTTGTACCATGTAAGTGGCGACCCAAGATGGGTGACGTATACCTAATTTTGGGGGCGTCACAGTTGGTATCAGAGCTTAGGGATATGATCCCTGGCTAGGATGTGAGAATAGAACTAGGAGGGGAGAGACGAGGAATTCCTTCGCTAGTATGACCTACCTAAGTTTATTTGGTATTTAATTGGTCGGTCAGAGTATAGAGATAATATGTGATATGTTAATTAAACCTTGTTTTGTGACAGTGTTTGAAAATGGCATCTGAAAATGTCGAGAATAGCAATGGAGCACATGAGACCGTGGAGACACCTCTAATCAGCAACCAAGATAATGTGATTAGAGATATCCATGTGGTGATTGAGGAATTAAAAGTTGCACTCAAGCTAGTCGCAAAGGTAGCAACTGAGAGTGAGGAAGAAGAGGAACCTGAGGATGATTTATTAGAAGAATTTATTGATCAAAATGTAGAATTGCAAAATCGTATTCATGAGTTCGAAGAGCAGGCTGAAGAACGGCAGGCGGTCGTAGAATAAAGGGATGCAATAATTCAAAATTGTATTACCCAATGTGCGATGGTTGAACAGAAGCACTCTTTGGTAGAGTATACGATATTAAAGCTGGAATCTGAGAATTCAAATATCAAGGAGCAGCTGAAAGAATAAATAACTGAACGAGTGAGAATGAAAGATGCATGGGTAAGAGCCGCACGATGCGTTGATATTGTGGAAAAAGAAGTCCGATCCAAGAAAGCTAAAATAGATGATATGTATTTCTCTTTTTCGATAGCAATTGGGAGAATCCAGCATCGAGTTTTGAATTACCCTGACGAGGAATCGAACGAAGTTATCACGGGTTAGTTAATTATAAATTTTTGCAGAGTCTATACCTTATTAGATACCGGTTCTACCCATTCTTTTATCTCTCTTGCTTGCGCTCAACGTTTAAAATTGACTCCAGAAAGATTAGACTTTGACTTATCGATTGAAACTTCGTTAGTAGAAACCTTCATTTCATGTGTTATCCAAGTCTTGGATAAGAGTCACAGTTTTTAAATGATATTTTTATTGTTAATAAATCTCCTGTCGTATTCTCGAAGGACTTCTTAGCCTACCTCTAGAGCGTGAAATCAAATTTTGTATTGACCCCAGTACAAAACCCATTTCTTAAACCCTCAAATATTTCTTCAACCAAAATGAACGTAACATGCGCCAAAGAAGTTGGCTCAAGCTGTTGAAGATTACGATCGTACCATTCAATATCATCGTGGAAAAGCGAACGTGGTATCTGATGCGTTGAGTAGAAGGTCGTATGCGTTTACAAGTACGAATATACGAACCCATGTGAAGATAACGAATATACGATTAGAATCGACTTTAATCGATAATGTTAAAGCTGCTCAAGCTACAAACCTGGAGCTGACGAATGTGAAGAAGAAGGTTCAAGAGGGCTTTATTCTAGAAGCAAGAATCGACAAAGAGAGAAAATCTCAACCCTCGATTTAATTGACCCATTTGAAATCCTCGATCGAGTAGGAACTGTGGCTTATAGACTCGTTTTACCGCTAAGTATGTCGCGTGTTCATAACGTTTTAACGTATCGATGTTACGTAAATATGTGGACGACCTGAACCACATTATTGATTTAAAACCAGACGAGATAGCGGATGATTTAACGTATGAAGATGTACCTGTTTAAATCCTGGAATATATTCTACGCTTAAAGGTTATACCTCAAGAGTTAGAATCTGACGAAGTGTCCGCATCTATTCAGCATACCAGGTACGTACGTAAATTTTGAGGGCGAAATTCTATAAGGAGGGGAGATTGTGAGACCCCGAATTTTATAAATAAAGATTTAAATTTCTCAAAATATTTTTTTTTAATATTAAGGTGTGGATTTTAGATAATGTTATAGTTGTGGGTAGTATTTGAAAATTTTGCAAAATATGCAAGTTGTCATATTATATTCGATTGGTCAGGGAATATTCTTTGTGTCGGGGAATATTCGTACGATGGCACAATCATTGGTGGACCCCACAACAGAATTATTGTCGGATTGAGAAAACGACAAAAATATTTTATGGAAATAACGGCGGAAGTTTTACCTTTAACTGTTAAAACATCCGATGTTAAAAGTACAGTAATACGCGTGGTTGCATAGTAGCACACGATATTGATTATTGATGCTTATGTGAGAAGTCACTCAGTATTGTTCAATCGGGTATTCGGAACACTTTTTGTGTCGGAGTACTATTCATGAGTTACTATTCATGAGTTACTATTCATGGGTTACTATTCACCCAAATTACTATTCACTCTAGTATTGTTCACTCAGGTATTTGGGACACTTTTCGTGTCGGAGTACTATTCACGAGTTACTATTCACGAGTTACTATTCATGAGTTATAATATTAATGATAAATGTTGTTCGGAGTTGAATTTGGAGGCGCAAACGTGATATTTGAGTCCGGAACGTCGAAATTAGTAAAAATAGTCTATAAACACAAAATTTTCTGAAATTCACTATTTGGTCAAAAAGTCAACAGTTGACTTTTTCAGGAAAAGTCAAACTTCAAAATTTCAAAATTTATATTTTGATAAAAATTGTTTCATTGTGTTGGAATTATTTGTGTTAGTGAAAATCAACATTTATTTCGATGATAATTGATATCTAGAGGTTATATTGACCAATCGGGTATTTAACCGAATAAATGAGCAATTGATTGTTATTATTTCACATGATTATAACTATTTGTTCACATGTTATACTATTGACTCACATTCTTGTTACTATTAGGGGAGTTGGTGCAAGATTGATAATTCTTGTATGACTAAGTTAAAAATGGAGGTATAGAGGAATGTACTATATTATAATTAATTTTTCACATGTTTAGAACTATTGAGTCACATGATTTTACTATTGATTCACATGATTTACTATTAGGGGAGTTGGTGCAAGTTTGATAATACTTGGATGATTGAATTAAAAATGAAAGAAAAGTTGGAGGTATTGTACTATAATACTTCGAGCCCCAAAACGTGCAATTATCGAAACTATGTATTCTTATAAATAGAAGCTCATTCTTCCTTCATTTTTCACCAATTCACTAAAGCTTTAGAGCCATTATTATAGAGAGAAATTATAGAGAGAAGCTATAGAGAGAAAATCTATAGAAGAAGAGAATTCTGCTCCTTCACTACTCCTATATCCAGTTTCTTTCAAAGGTAGGGAATATTATTTCTTTCTTTCATCTTTATGAAGAGAACTTCTGTTGTTCCATTCTTTGTTATTATGTTGGAATAACCTGTTTATGCGAAGTACCGCATACTTGGTGAAATTCTTCTATTATTCCATTCCTTATTATTCTGTTGGAACATCCTGTCTGTGCGTTCTACGCCGGACCTGGTTCCATTATTTATTATTTTGTTGGAACATCCTATCTGTGCATTCTATGCCGGACCTGGTTCCGTCTTTACTATTCTGTTGGAATATCCTGTCTGTGCGTTCTACGCCGGACCTAGTTCCGTCTTTACTATTCTGTTGGAATATCCTGTCTGTGCATTCTACGCCGGACCTGGTTCCGTCTTTATTATTATGTCTTTATTATTCCGTTGGAACATCCTGTCGGTGTGATTTTCACCTGACCTGGTTCCGTTATTATTATTCTGTTGGAATAACATGTCTATCCGAAGTACCGCATGCATGGTGATTTCTGTTGTTATTCCATTCCTTATTATTCTCAGTTGGTTAAAACTTTGACTTCTATACTCCATAAAATTAGTGGAATATATTTGATATTTGCGCTTCATCTAGTATCTTTTCATGAAAATATTATTCTAAGAATTTTTGAATTTTACGCCACAAAGCAGTATCATATTGACAATTTGGACGTTGTTAATTCTTGGATAAATTAATTCTTGAACTTGTTTTATTGAATTCTTATATCATTTTCATCATCCTCAGTCCTAAATGATGATATTACTGAATATCTTTGGCCTGTAGTGCAAAGATGAATGATTAACTGATGAATATCTTTGGCCCGTAGTGCAAAGATGAACAGGTGTTGAGATGAACATGACCGACTGGTGATACAAATGAATATCTTTGGCCTGTAGTGCAAAGATGAATATTTGATTAAAGATGGTTATTGATTGTTGTTACAGGGATAAAATATTGATGATGGACTTTTAAGTCTTAGAAGATAGTAGAACTCATTCTCTACTTGACTCTTCTAATGGTTTGTTGTTTCCGCTGCAGTTAAACTTGATGTTTATTGTATTTTATCAGTTTAATATTGTTGAAGACTAATGATAATTTATTCTGCATTATCTTAGTCATAATATTTCTTACTGGGCTAGTTGAGCTCACCCTTTCTTTCATTGTTCTCTTCAGGAAATGAGAACGTCGCTGGGACTAGTCGGAGAACAGAGTGATGGTCCTAGATGATAGCATTAGTAGTCCTCACTATTCTATATAATAGTGTGATAATAATTGTAATGAGGACTCCTTTTGAGTATGGATACTCTCTAGAAAATAATATTTGTATTCAAACTCACAATTTATGTTTTGTCGTATTGTACACGACAGTTGTATTATTAAGTTGTATTTGAATTTGTACCATGTAAGTGGCGACCCAAGATGGGTGACGTATACCTAATTTTGGGGGCGTCACAAGCCCAGTAAAGAATATCATGACTAAAGATAATTACATTATCAATAGCTTTCATCAATAATAACTCAGAGATTTAGAACATATGGTAGATGATAAAACTTTTCAACTATAGTTACAGCGGAACGAACAATCCATTAAAAGAGTCAAATAGACCATCAAGTCTATTATCTTCTCCATGTTAAAAGTCCACCAATAATGTTTTATCCCTGTAACATCAATCAATAATTCCTGTCCACAATCATATGAATAACTCATAATCATAATTATGATTCTGAATTCCTTTTCGCACCCAGGACGAAGATAATTTTCATCACCTATCTTCACCTGAAACATCAAAAATCATGGTTATACCAAATCACAATTTCTGCTCATAATCATACTAATTAAGTCATCTTTGCACTACGGCCAAAGATATTCATTATTATCACATCCATGAAGTAATATTTCATTGCTGAGACTCAGCTCAATAATTAATCCACATCATCGAATCATCCCTGCACTACAGGCCAAGGATATTCTTTAGTATCACAACCATGAATTATCCATGCACTACGGCCAAAGATAATCGTGTTTTCATCAACGGTCCTGATCATGCCATAAAACAATTCATCTTTGCACCCTTGGCCGAAGAGAATCCATAGCCATAATCATACAAAAAACTGTCCATCAATGCACTATGGGCCATTGAGGACTTTTACCACATCATTTATAACATTACGGTCATGATTATACGAATAATCCCTGGTCATAATTATACCAAGTCCATCTAGGCACTACAGTCCACAGATGACTTTCAACAAAATATAAACATGAGGATGATGACAATGATATAAGAATTCAATAAAACAAGTTCAAAAATTAATTTATCCAGGAACCAATAACGTCCAAATTGTCAACATGATATTGCTTTGTAGAGTAAAATTCAAGAATGCTCAGAAGAATATTTTTATAAAAAGATACTGGATGAAGCACAAATATCAAGGATATTTCACTAATTTCATGGAGTATAGAAGCCAAAACTTTAACCAACTGAGTATAATAAAATATATGAAACTACAAGTGAATTTTCGCCCGCCATACGGTAATCCACGTATACAGATCATTTCCACAATTTAATAAGGAATGAATACAAAGGATCATTCACCATGCATGTGGTAATCCACATAAACAGGTTATTCCAACAGAATAATAAGGAATGGAATAACATAAGGATTCACCATGCGTGCGATAGACTGCACAGACAGGTTATTCCCAACAGAATAATAAATAATGAAACCAGGTCCAGCGTAAAATGCACAGACAAGATATTCTGACAGAATAATAAATAATGGAACCAGGTCCAGCGTAAACGCACAGACAGGATATTTCGACAGAATAATAAAGAATGGAATAACAACGGAAATCACCATGCATGCGATAGACCGCACAGACAGGTTATTCCAACAGAATAATAAAGAATGGAATAACAACGAAAATCACCATTCATGCGATAGACCGCACAGACAGGTTATTCCAACAGAATAATAAAGAATGGAATAATAGAAGTTCTCTTCATGAATACAAAAGAAATAATATCCCTTACGGGTACAACAAATAATATCCCTTACTTTTGAAAGAAGAGTATTCCGATTGGTAGGGCGAGGATATACTCAAAGAAAACTTGCACTACGCTCAAAGCTTTCTTAAACTATAAATAAATACACTCAAGATTATAGAAGAAGAACTCTCTCTATAGTTTCTCTCTCTAGAGTTTCAGTAAATTCGTAAGAAATAATGAAGGAATGAGCTTCTATTTATAGAAGAATGGACTGCATAGTAACTAATTCATGAACGGTCCAGATTGATTTACTTTTAATCGGATGGTCCATATTTAATGCAAAATCTTTTAAATAAAATATAATATATTCTATTTATAATCTAATAAAACGAATAACTTTTTAAAAGTATTCTGTTTTATATAAAAAAATTTTACTATGCAAAACACTATGCAGGCACTATGCAACACTATGCATAATAAAATATAATATATTCTAATTGTTGTCTAATAAAACAGATAACTTTATAAAAGTATTCTGTTTTATATAAAAAAATTTTTTGTTTTATTAAATTATTAATACTAATAAAACAAAACTTATAATATATATATATATATATATATATATATATATATATATATATATATATAACAATCAACAATAATTGAATCAAATAACGTGAGATACTATGCAGCAACTACTGTAGCAATAATTGAAAAAAACTGAGTGACTTCTCACGTAAACATCAATAATCAATACCGTGTGCTACTATGCAACCACGCGTATTACTGTACTTTTACTACTGAGTAGTTCAACAGTTTTAACGGTAAAACTTCCGCCGTTATTTTCATAAAAATATTTTTATCGTTTTCTCAATCTGACAATAATTTCGTTGTGGGGTCCACCAATGATTGTGCCGCCGTACGAATTTTCCCTGTTAAAACGAATATTTTTCGACCAATCGAATATTATATAACAACTTGCATACTTTGCAAAATTTATAAATACTACCCACAACTATAACATTATATCAAATCCACACCACAATATTAAAAAAAATTATTTCGAGAAAATTAAATCTTATTCGTAAAATTTAGGATCTCACAGTGAAGTTTTGGCCTAATGTGGCCCTGTTTTGTATTCTTCACGAATTATTGAAACAAAAATTGCATCGCAGCGCTGCAGTGCCGATTAGCAGGCTTGTCTGCGCGCCACAGCGCCTGTCTCTAGTGTAAATGGCGTGCTGCAGCGTTGAGATAAAGCTACAGCGCCTGACTATAAGCTTAACAGTAGAGCTGCAGTGCCGGTTCTTGAACTATGGGGCGCGCTGCAGCGCCACTTAAAAGAATTGCCCATAAAATTTTATTTATGTGTTTAAGTCCAGAAGATGTGATTTAAACCTAATCCAATGAACACAAAAATGTATTAAACATGTAATGTGATGTTAAAATAGACTCTTGACATGTCAATGATGTTCTTATGTGACAAATGTGTAGTAAACTCGTCGTTCGTGAAGTTTAATAATGTGTGAGAACTAATGTTGTAATAATCATAGTCAAAGTTTAGTGAGAAGAGAATGTACTCATGATGCTAGTTATAATATAATTAATTAGTATTGTGAATATAAATGGTATGTAGGATTAAATTGAGGAACGTGAGTAGTAAACGTGTAATCTACGCATGAGGCAAGTTTCTTACCCTATCTCGATTACGATTACTCAAGTTTTTGATACCTACTCTTATGTTGAGCAAGTTTTCTAACCCTAAACTTTCTTTTAGCAGGTTTCCAAGCCCTAATCTTACATTGAGCAAGTTCTTATTCTATATTATATTATAATTAAGCAAGTTTTCTATTTCTAAATTTTCATTGAGTAAGTTCTTAAACTTTATTATTGTTGAGCAAGTTTCGTATTCATATTTCGATTGTTCAGAGCTTAATCATTCAAGTTCATGGTTCCAAATAAAATGTTCTAACTCTTTTGAAGTATTACTCTTTTTTATACAATGTTCATTCAATTGTATAGAATTGAGATTCAGTCTTTGATTTGAGTATTGATTTCATTATTGCATTGAAATCCCGATTAGATTGTGATTTCTTATTGATTCAACTAATCCTTAGTTGATGATTATTGAACTCTAAATTACCCTTGAGATCAATCCAAACCAAACTTCCTTTGGTGTGGACTCCTCCAAATTAAAAGTCCATCATTAATATTTCATTCCTGTAATATCCATCAACAGTTCTTTGTTATACCCAAGACAAAGAGAACTTTCATCACCTGTCTTCACCTGAACCACCAAAAATTATAGTTAAATTCACAATTCATGTTTATAATAATGTAAATCAACATTTTCTCCTTGCCACAAAGGTTTATAAAACTTTCACTCAGTGTCCTTGCCACAAAGGCTAAAGACACTCAATAATCATATCATCTTTACACCCTACACCAAAGACATTCAAATATAACAACAATGGTCATGATCATACCAATCAATTGTTTATCTTTGCACTACGAGCCAAAGATATTCAACTGTAACATCAATGGTCATGATCATACCAATCAATTATCTATCTTTGCACTATAGGCCAAAGATGTTCAATTATAAAACCAATGATCATGCCAAACAATAGTCTATCTTTGCACTACGGGCCAAAGATATTCATTTGTATCATTAGTGGTCATGATCATGTCAAACACCTGTCCATCTTTGCACTACGGGCCAAAGATATCAATTAACAGTTTTTCTTTACACTACGGGCCAAAGAGAAATTTCATCACAAGTATTTATTTGTAACATTAAAGGTCATGATTATACCAATACACAGTTCTTGGTCATAATCATACCAATCAATAATTCATCTTTGCACTACGGGCCAAAGATATTCATCAATCAACAGTTCATTTTTGCACTACGACCAAAGATATCAATCAACAGTTCTTCTTTGCACTACGGGCCAAATAGAACTTTCATCACAAGTCTTTATCTATAACATTAAAGGTCGTGCTTATACCAATACACAGTTCCTGATCAAAATTATACCAATCAACAATTCATCTTTGCACTACGGGCTAATGATAACTTTAACCACAATTTAATTCTGAGGATTATGACAATGATATAAAGAATGAATCAAGTAAGATCAAGGATAAATATTAGATATTTATAATTTAATTTATTTAGAGTTCAAGAATGTTCAAATGGTCAACATGATGATTAAAACGTGGGTTTAAATTTAAGAATAAGATTCATATATCAAAGATAATTTGGACATAAAAAGAAACTAATCTTATCGTGAATAGTACCTCGGTATGAATAGTACCCGAATGAATAGTACCCCATCATGCAAAGTACCTCGAATGAATAGTACCCCAACATAAATAGATTAGAATTATAGAAGCAATACTTACCATAGTAAGTTTAGATTTAAGAATATGAAATGAAAATAATATACGAAACTGTAAATGTATTTTCACCCGTCATGCGGTAATCCGCGTAGATAGATCATTTTCACAATTTAATAAAGAATAAATATGAAGGGTTATTCACCAGACATGTGGTAACCTGTGTAGACAGATCATTTCCATAATTTAATAAAGAATAAATATGAAGGGTTATTCACCAGGCATGTGGTAATCTGTGTAGACAAGTTATTCCCATAGATTAATAAGAAATAGAATAAAAACCCTTATGAGTATGAAGAAAATAACATACTTTACGAATATGAAATAAATAATATCCCTTACCTTAGTAGGAGAATGGATACTGCAATAGTGTAGTAGCAGAATACTCTTCTTCTTTCTCTCTTATTCTCTCTCTGTAGTTTCTCTCTCTATAGTTTTAGTGAATTGATGAAAAACTAATGAACTTAGCTCTCTATTTATAGAAAATATAGTTTCGATATTTGCATGTTAGGAGCTAGGCTTATTACAGTTTGGTACCTAAGTTAATTACACTTTAGTACCTCATTAACTGTACCTTAGTCCCTCAATGACATCATCATGATGACATCATATTTATGTTTATTTGAGGATGATGTCATGCTGACATCATGCTTGCATTATCTATTATTTGATCGGTTGATTCAAATTCACATGGATTGGTCGACTTATTACACTTTGGTACCCCTAAAGTTTTCCTAGTTTGCATTATTTCCCCCTTAACTTTTGTAATTCACTTATCTTTAATCAACAAAATCTTTAATTATTCACCATTAATATTATAGATTTCAATATTGACAACTAGATAGTTCCCAGGAAAGAGGGGCTAACCCCTTTCCTCGACAGAACTTTCTAGACATTATCAATAATGCTTATCTAATAATATCATTTCAATAATATGAGTTTATGTTGTCGACGTCGGGAAAAATTTCTTTTTTTTGAAATTCCTCTTTTTAATCTTTCTTACCCTTTATGATTTTAATGTGTTGAATTTTATTTGAAAGGGCGAGTTTGAAAAGAGTCCAACACAAAATGTCGACGATTTGAAAATTCAGAGTCGCTAGTTGGTAGTAGTGAAATGGTTGTACCAACTCAATCGAATTTGAAAAGGTTTACACAAAAGCCCAATTACTGGACTATGTTTAACAGGCCTTGGAAACCGAGATTATTAGAGTTCGGTGACTTGATTAAGTAAGGGGAAGGTGCTAGGCACCCCCTGACTTTCATGAAAATACGATTACCGCGTCTTTTTAATTCCATAATTTATTTGAAGTGTGTATAGTAAATTGGGCCTAAGTGCATTTTTTAGAAGTAGTGTTATGCCTCGTGTTTGATTTGTATAAAAGTTCAATTTTAAGCAATATATACAGAAATGATGTTTTGAAAACAGGTTTTTAAACCCTTATTCTCACATAGTAATTGAGGCCTTTTATACTTCTATTTTTTTCCGTATTCGGCTTGTTTTGATTTTATTCTCGAGATGCAAAACATCTTCGACAAAATAATATACATATAAGTGTTGGAATCCTTATGGGCATGAAAGCCATCGAAGGATATCCAAGCACCACACATATGATTTATGTAACACCCCAACTTTTATGAATAAAGATTAATTTTTGTCTAAATGTTATTTTGAATAATAAGGTGTGGATTTGATATAATGTTATAGTTGTGGGTAATATTTATAAACTTTGCAAAGTAAGCAAGTTGTCATAAAATATTCGTTTGGTCGGAGAATATTCGTTTTATCAGGGAATATTCGTACGACGACACAATCATTGGTGGACCCCACAACGAAATTACTGTAGAATTTAGAAAGCGACAAAAATAACTTTTTATAAAAATAACGGCAAAGGTTTTACCATTAACTGTTGAAGTACCTGGTGATAAAAGTACAGTAATACGCGTGGTTGCACAGTAGCACACGGTATTGCACAATATCTCTAAATTATTGATGCTTACATGAGAAGTCACTCAGTTATACTCAATTATTGCAACAGTAGTTGTAAGACCCCAACTTTTATGAATAAAGATGATTTTTTCTCTAAATATAATTTTTGAATATTAAGGTGTGAATTTGTTATAATGTTATAGTTATGGGTATTATTTATAAATTTTGCAAAGTAAGCAAGTTGTCACAAAATATTCGATTAGTCAGGGAATATTCATTTTATCAGAAAATATTCATACGACGGCACAATCATTGGTGGATCTCACAATAGAATTATTGTCGGAGTTAGAAAACGACAGAAATATCTTTTTAACTGCGAACGTTTTACCGTTAACTGTTGAAATACCCGAGAATAAAAGTACAGTAATATGCGTGGTTGCATAGTAGCACACGGTATTGTACAGTATCTTTGATTATTGATGCTTACGCGAGAAGTCACTCAGTTTTATTCAATTATTGTCATAATAATTGCTGTATAGTATCTCACGATATTGATTCAATTATTATCACAATATTTTATATTATTAAATCAATAATTGAGACGATAAAGTTATTCATATTATTATTTGTATTATTGACAATGTCTAAAAAATTCTGTCGAGAAAAGGGGTTTGGTCACCTAATTGCGCACCAATAGGGAGAAATCCTTATCGAAAAGCCCCCTCTTTCCTGAAAATGATCTGGTTGTTAATATTACAAGTTATAAATGATGAATAATTGTTGTTCAAAAATGTATTTTGTGAAGTCAAGTGAATTGAGATAAATAGAGAGGATAAGTATTTGTTGTAAGTTTGGCGTATTATTTGGAGCCCCACTTACTCATTTTTTCAAAATAGTCGGTAGAAAGTTATCTCAGTTTTCTTTTATTACTTATATATATATATATATATATATATATATATATATATATATATATATATATATATATATATTATAAGTTTTGTCTTTTTATGTAAAATAGAATATATTATATTTTATTATGCATAATATTTACATAGTGTCAGTATAGTGTTTACATAGTGTTGCATAGTAAAATCAAAAAAAAATTCAGCCGAATAGTGCCCTCCCGTGATTGTCCTCCTGTGATGTCTGTGATTTTATTTTCTAAATAGTATCCTTCCATTCTCCTATAAATAGGATGCTTAGTTTAGAATTGAAAATCACACAAGAATCAGAGAATTATTCTTGTATAATATTGAGCGTATTTCTTTAGAGTTTAAGAAAGTTTTGAGTGTAAAAAATAGTTCAAGTGTTCTTCAAGAATATCCCCGCTATACCAGTCGAAATACTCTTCTTTTTAAGGTAATGGGTATTATTTATTTCATATTCACTTATAATATTATTTTTTGTATTCGTAAGGAATTTTATCTTCATTCAATATTCGTAAGGAATATTATTTTCGTTCAATATTCGTAAGGATTATTATCTTCGTTCAATATTCATAAGGAATATTATTTTCGTTCAATAGTTGTAAGGGATATTATTTTTGTTCAATATTCGTAAAAAATAATATTTTCTTTCATACTCTGTAGTATGTATGTAATATTATTTCGTTTCAGATTCTGAATTCTACACTCATTTTGTTAAAGTATTGCTTCTATACTCCGTGAAATTAGTAGAATATCCTTGAAATTTACGCTTCATCTAGTATCTTTTCACGGAAATATTATTCTGAACATTCTTGATAAATTTTAATATTTTCATGTTGGGGTACTATTTACGGGGTACTATTCACGGGATACTGTTTACTCAGGTACTATTCACCCGGGATACTATTCATGATAAAAATTGATTCCTTTTCTGTCCAAATTATTTTTGATACGATATTATTCTTGAATTTTACTCCACAAAACAGCATCATGTTGACAATTTGGACTTTATTGAATTATGGATAAATTGAATTATAAATCTTTAAAATTTATCATTACTTTTATTTAATTGAATTCTTATATCATTGTCATCATCTTCATGCTTATATTGTGATGAAATAATCTTTAGCACATAGTGCATAGATGGACTGTTGATTGGTATGATTATGACCAGGGATTATTCGGTATAATTATGACCTGTAATGTTACAAATGAAGTAGTAAAAGTCCTCACTGGCCCGTAGTGCGTTGATGGACAGTTGTTGGCATGATCATGACCATTGGTGATAACACGAATATCCTTGGCCCGTAGTGTATGGATAATTCGTAGATGTGATACTAATGAATATCCTTGGCCCGTAGTGCATGGATAATTCAGTGATGTGGATTATTTATTGAGCTGAGTCTCGGCGATAAAATTGATGATAAACTTTTTAAATCATAGAAGATAGCAGATATCATGCTCTACTTGACTCTTCTAATGGATTGTTTGTTCCGCTGCAGTTAAACTTGTTGTTTATTATTTCATCAGTTTAACACTGTTGAAGGCTAACGATAATTTATTCTGTATTATCTTAGTCATAGTATTTCTTACTGGGCTAGTTGAGCTCACCCTTTTTCTTTCATTGTTCTCTTCAGGAAATGAGAACGTAGCCGAGTCTAGTCGGGGAATGGAGTAACGGTCCAAGATGGTGGTTGTAGTAGTTCTCACTATTTTATAAAATAGTGTGAAAATAATTTTAATTAGGACTTTATTTGAGTTTGGATACTGTCTACGAGACAATATTCGTGTTAAAACTCTCAGCTACGTTTTGTCGTATTGTATAAATGAAGTTTGTATTTAAGTTCTGTACCATGTATTTGGCGACTCAGAATGGGTGATGTATACCTATTTTGGGGGCGTCACAGTTGGTATCAAAGCTTAGGGATATGATCCTTGGCTGAGATGTGAGACTAGAACTAGGAGGGGAGAGACGGGCAAATCCTTCGCTAGTATGACCTACCTAAGTTTATTTGTTATTTAATTGGTCGGTTAGAATATAGGGATAATATGTGGTATGTCAATTAACCCTTGTTTTGTGGTAGTATTTGAGAATGACATCTGAAAACCAAGAGATGAACTCATATAGAGTTTTAAGTGCTTAATCAAGGAGATTCATATAAAGAATACATATTGGAGTATAAAATCTTGTTATAACAAAGATTTTTATTAGGGAGTACTAATTAAGTTATTAAACTTGATTGTAGGATGTCAGGTGAAGAAGAAATTAGAGATATCCATATGGTGAGTGAAGAATTAATAGTTGCACCCGAGCTAGTCGCAGAGGTAGCAGCTGAGAGTAAGGAAGAAGAGGAACCTGAGGAGGATTTATTAGGAGAACTTTATGATCGAAATGTAGAACTACAAAATCGTATTCATGAGTTAGAAGAGTAGGCTGAAGAACGGCAGGCAGTCGTTGAGCAAAAGGATGCAACAATTCAAGATTGCGTTACCCGATATGTGATGCTTGAACAAAAGCACTCTTTAGCAGAGTATAAGATGATAAAACTGGAATCTGAGAATTCAAATGTCAAGGATCAACTGAAAGAAGAAACAAATGAACGAGTGAGAATAAAGGATGCATAGGTAAAAGCCGCACGACGCGTTGATATTTTGGAAAGAGAAGTCCGATCCAAGAAGGCTAAAATAGATTAAATGTATTTCTCTTTTTGGGCAGCAATTGTGTGACGCCCAAAAAATAGGTATACTTCACCCATTCTGATTCACCAAATACATGGTATAGAAACAAATACAAATTCATTACTACAATTGTCGTGCAAAATACGACAACACATAAACTGTGAGTTTAAATATAAATATTGTCTAATAGACAATATTAAAACTCAAAAGGAGTCCTCATTACAATTATTGATACCCTATTTTACAAAAATAGTGAGGACTGCTAAAACAACTTTCTAGAACCATCACTCCATACCCCGGCTAGTTCCTGCTATATTCTCACCTCCTGAGAAGAAAAATGAAACAAAAAGGAAAAGGGTGAGCTCAACTAGCCCAGTAAAGAATATTATGCCTAAGATAATATACAACAAATTATCAATAGTCTTCAACAGGGAAAAATCTGATAGAATATAATAGACAACAAGTTTTAGATCAACAGCTACAGCGAAAACAATAATTCATTAGAAGAGTTAAGTAGAGAATAAAATCTACTATCATCTATGAATTTAAAAGTCCATCATCAATATTTTATACCTATAACATCAATCAATATACATCTTGAATCAAATATTCATCTTTACACTACGGGCAAAAGATATTCATTTGTATCACCAGTTGGTCATGTTCATCTCAACACCTGTTCATCTTTGCACTACGGGCCAAAGATATTCATCAGGAAATCATTCATCTTTGCACTACAGGCCAAAAATATTCATCAAGTATCACCATTAATGACTGAGGATGATGAAAAATATTTTAGAGAACGAATCCCGTACAATAAAAGGACAAAGTTTAGAGATTCGTATTTTAGATAATTCAAGTTTAAAAATACTCCATAATAAAACATAATGGAGAAAAATTCAAGAATGACGATCAAAACATGGATACAATCAAAGATAGTAACCATAACAGACATCTGGGACAAAAAGAGAAAATTTTATTTTTTAGTGAATAGTGTCGTATTCGTGAATAGTGTCGTATACGTGAATAGTGCCGTATACGTGAATAGTAATCCCGACACAAAAAGTTTCAAATTTGATAAAAAGTTCAGACCAATATTTCGACATAATGATATTGAAAGAAATAATATCATTTACGAAAAAATAACATCCCTTACCTCAAAGAAACAGTACTTCGTAATGAAATATCGGATATGGTGCTGAATGAAACTTGTACTGAATAGCAACTCTCAAAGTATCTAAATACTCACAAAATACGCTCGATAATAGAGAGAGAGAAAGAGAGAAAGCTTATGTTTTTGGTGTGATTTTCAATTCTAACTCAGCACTCTATTTATAGGAAAATGCTAGCACGCCGAAGCAGACCTGACCTGTAACCTGATGGTTTTACCTGCTACTATTGCCACCCACCACATTTGAAATAAAATTTGAGCACATTTCTCACCAATCAAAAGTGGGGCCCACCAATTCTAGAATTTTCTACCAAAATGATAAATTTAGAAACTTCAACCATTTCTGAATTAGTCACCTCTTAAAATTCATAACAAATCATGCGTTAATTTTTAACGGTTCAAAATTTGTGGACATATACTCAACTTATAAATGTATAACATATCCAAAAATCACAACGATCCAACGATCGGATTAAAATTATAACTCACGCAATAGAGCTTTAAGAATACTATTTTGATTTTTAAAACTTCCATTCCGACAAAATACTGATAAAATCTCTTAACACTAATTCCTTCATTTATAACCACATAAATAAATCCATCATTTATATCCACATCAAATAAATATTTCCTTATCATATAAATTAATAATTAATTATTCATAAATAATATTACAGAATCACAATTATGACAGTCAGGCCGATCCCAAGAAAGAGGGGGCTTTCCAATAAAGATTTCTCCTTACTGGCACGCAATTAGGTGACCGAACTTTTTAGACATTTTCAATAATGCTATCTAATAATATTATTCAAATAATATGAATTATTGATCTGATAATGGAAAATACTGTGCAGTGACAATTATTGGAACAACAATAATATAAAATATCAACGTAGCAATTATTTAATAAATAAAATAAAATATTAAATAGTAATTACTGTAACAATTATTGAGTAGTGTCTTCTTATGTAAGAATCAATAATTTAAAAATACTGTGCAATACCGTGTGCTACTGTGCAACCATGCATATTACTGTATTTTAACCACCGGATATTCCAACAGTGTTAACGGTAACGATTACGCCGTTATTTATAAAACTCAAATTTGTCATTTTCTTCATCCAACTGTTATTCTGTTATGGGACCCACAAATGACTGCGCCGTCGTACGGATATTTCTGACAAAAAGAATATTCCACGACCAAACGAATATTCCCCGACAACAATGATTATTTTATTACCACTTGCTTATTTTGCAAAATTTACACATTTCACCCATAACCAAAGCATTATATCAAATTATCACCTTATTATTTCAAGATAATAAATACTGAAATTTAATTTTATTTATAATAAGTTGGAGTCTTACAACCTCCCCTCCTTATGAAATTTCGTCCTCGTGTTTCGAAAAGGTGAGGGTACCTCGCTTTCAGTTCCGATTCCAACTCCCAGGTCATCTCTTCAATAGCATGGTTCCTCCACAAAACCTTGACTTGTGGTATAACCATTGTTCGTAGGACATGCTCTTTCCTATCCAATATCTTGACAGGTACCTCCTCGTACGTTAAATCTTCGGCTATCTCGTCTGGTTCTAATGCAATAATGTGGTTTGAGTCTTTCACATATTTACGAAGCATAGATGTATGAAAAACATTATGAACACGAGACATACTTGGAGGTAATACGAGTCTATAGGCCACATTTTCTATTCGGTCAAAAATCTCAAATGGACCAACAAATCATAGATTGAGCTTTCCTCTCTTCTCAAATCTTATAACTCCCTTCTATGGAGCAATACGTAATAGTATATGATCTCCAATATTAAATTGCACGTCCTTTCGATGAAGATCAGCATAACTCTTTTGTCGATCTTGTGCCGTTTGTATACGTTGTCGAATCGTTTGGATCTTTTTTGTAGTCATACGTACCAACTCTGGTCCCAACAATGTTGCTTCACCCATCTCATCCCAACATACTGGAGAGCGACACTTTCGTTCATATAATGCTTCGAATGGAGCCACACCTATATTTGCCTGATAACTGTTGTTGTAGGAGAATTTCACCAGTGGCAAGTACTTATGTTTCTGGTGTGATTTTAAATTTTAACTCAGCACCCTATTTATAGGAAAATGCTAGCACGCCGAAGCAGACCTGACCTGTAACCTGATGGCTTTACCTGCTACTATTGCCACCCACCACATTTGAAATAAAATTTGAGCACATTTCTCACCAATCAAAAGTGGGGTCCACCAATTCTAGAATTTTTCACCAAAATGATAAATTTAGAAACTTCAACAATTTCTGAATCAGTCACCTCTTAAAATTCATAACAAATCATGCGTTAATTTTTAACAGTTCAAAATTTGTGGACATATACTCAACTTATATATGTATAACATATCCAAAAATCACAACGATCCAACGGTCGGATTAAAATTATAACTCACGCAATAGAGCTTTAAGAACACTGTTATGATTTTTAAAACCTCCATTCCGACAAAATACTGATAAAATCCCTCAACACTAATTCCTTCATTTATAACCACATAAATAAATCTATCATTTATATCCACATCAAATAAATATTTCCTTATCATATAAATTAATAATTAATTATTCATAAATAATATTACAGAATCATAATTATGACAACCAGGCCGTTCCTAGGAAAGAGGGGGCTTTCCAATAAGGATTTCTCCTTACTGGCGCGCAATTAGGTGACCAAACCTCTCCTTAGACAGAACTTTCTAGACATTTCCAATAATGCTATCTAATAATATTATTCAAATAATATGAATTATTGATCTGATAATAGGAAATACTGTACAGTGACAATTATTGGAACAACAATAATATAAAATATCAACGCAGTAATTATTGAATCAATAAAATAAAATATTGAATAGTAATTACTATAACAATTATTGAGTAGTGCCTTCTTATGTAAGAATCAATAATTCAAAAATACTGTGCAATACCGTGTGCTACTGTGCAACCACGCGTATTACTGTATTTTAACCACCAGGTATTCCAACAGTGTTAACGGTAACGATTACGCCGTTATTTACAAAACTCAAATTTATTATTTTCTTCATCCGACAGTTATTCTGTTATGGGGCCCACAAATGACTGCGCCGTCGTACGGATATTCTCGACAAAAAGAATATTCCACAACCAAACGAATATTTCCCGACAACAATGATTATTTTATAACCACTTGCTTATTTTGTAAAATTTGCACATTTCACCCATAACCAAAGCATTATATCAAATTATCACCTTATTATTTCAAGATAATAAATAGAGAAATTCAATTTTATTTATAATAAGTTGGGGTCTTACAAATTGGGAGAACCCAACATCGAGTTTTGAATTACCTTGTACATTGCGATCAACCCCAATTCGATATGGATTGAAGATTAATGATTCAGATCATGGATCAGGAGTACGACAAAGCAGTTAAGGGTGGAATATGCCTTATAGCGAAAGTCAATTCCAGCGGTAATGATGACGCCAAAGGCTGTTCCGGACAAGTCAAAGTCGATGGTTCAAGTGAGAGCACTTTTTGTAACTTCCTAAAAAGTGAGGAACCGAACAAAGTTATCACGTGTAAGCTAATCATAAACTCTTACGAAATCTATACCTTATTCGATACCGATTATACCCATTCTTTTATTTCTCCTACTTGCGCTCAACGTTTAAATTTAACTTCGGAGAAATTAGACTTTGACTTATCTGTTGAAACTCCATTATGAGAAACCTTCGTTACCTCCACTGTTTATAAATCTTATTTGATCCAAATCGACACTTTCACGTTACCTGTCGATCTTATCTCTTTGAAAATACTTACATTTGATGTGATTTTAGGAATCGACTGGTTAACTACTCATTATGCTAAAATTGATTGTTTTCATAAGGTTATTAGCCTTCACATTCCTAACCAACCTGTTATGCAAATTCAAGCAACCAAACCACTAAAGTCAATCACTGTCATATCAAGCCATAAGTAAAGAGTTCCGAGCCTTTCTCTAGTGACTTCCTTCTGTGGGATGCACCGAAGCCAGACTTTTTATTGGGGACGCCGTAAATAACGGTGGCAAGTTGATAGGTATCAATGTGAGGTGTTATCTAAGTCCTGGATGAAAGTCACAATTTTAAATGATATTTCTATTGTTAATAAATTTTCTGACGTATTCCCCGAAGAACTTCCTGGCTTACCCCCAGAGCGTGAAATTGAATTTCGTATTGACCTTGAACCCGATAAAAAACCCTCAAATATTTCTTCACCCAAAACGAACGTAACATGCGCCAAAGATGTTGGCTCGAGCTGTTGAAAGATTACGGTCATACCATTCAATACCATCTGAGAAAAGCGAACGTAGTAGTTGACGCGTTGAGTAAAAGATCGTATGCGTTTACGAGTGCGACATTGCTAACACAAAGACCCATTTTGTATGATTTACAAAAATGGGGATAGAGTTAAAGACTCTAGAGACCCACGTGAAGATGATGAATATACGATTAGAACCAACTTTAATCGATAAATTTAAAGCCGCTCAAGCTATAGACCCGGAGCTGATGAACATGAAGAAGAAGGTGCAAGAAGTCGTTATTCCATAAGCGAGAATCGACGATGTGAGGAAAGCTCAAACCTTTGATTTATTGGTCCATTTGAAATCCTCGATTGAGTAGGAACTGTGGCCTATAGACTCGCCTTACCGTCAAGTATGTCTCGGGTTAATAACGTTTTTCACATATCTATGTTACGTAAATATGTGGAAGACCCAAACCACATTACTGAATTAGAACCAGATGAGATAGCGAAAGATTTAACGTTTGAAGAGGTACCTATTAAAATCTTGGATAAGAAGGAACATATTCTACGCTCCAAGGTTATACCTCAAATCAAAGTTTTGTGGAGAAACAACGATGTTGAGGAAATGACCTGGGAGTTATAATCTGAAATAAAATTAAGGTATCCTCACCTCTTCGTCATACCAGGTACGTACACCAATTTCGAGGATGAAATTTTATAAGAAGAGGAGGTTGTAAGACCCTAACTTTTATGAAAAAAGATGAATTTTTCTCTAAATATCATTTTTGAATATTAAGGTGTGAATTTGTTATAATGTAATAGTTGTGGGTAATATTTACAAATTTTATAAAATAAGCAAGTTGTCATAAAATATTCAATTGGTCAGGGAATATTCGTACGACGACACAATCATTAGTGGACCCCACAACGGAATTATTATCGGAGTTAGAAAATGACATAAATATCTTTTTGACGGCGAAAGTTTTACCGTTAACTGTTGAAATACCCGATGATAAAAGTACAATAATACGCGTGGTTGCATAGTAGCACATGGTATTGTACAATATCTTTGATTATTGATGCTTACGTGAGAAGTCACTCAGTTTTATTCAATTATTGCCACAGTAATTGCTGAATAGTATCTCATGTTATTGATTCAATTATTGTCACAATATTTTATATTATTAAATCAATAATTGAGACGACAAAATTATTCATATTATTATTTACATTATTGATAATGTCTAGAAAGTTCTGTCGCAGGAAAGGGGTTTGGTCACCTAATTACGCGCTAATAGGGAGAAATCCTTATCGGAAAGCCCCCTCTTTCCTAGGAATGATCTGGTTGTTAATATTGCAAGTTATAAATGATGAATAATTGTTGTTCAAAAATGTGTTTTGTGAAGTCAAGTGAATTAAGATAAATAGAGAGAATTTTTATGAAGTATTTGTTGTAAATTTGGAGTATTATTTGGAGTCCCACTTACTCATTTTTTTAAAATAATCAGTAGAAAGTTATCTCAGTTTTGTTTTATTACTTATATATATGTATAAATGTGGGTGGGTGTGTGATTACGTGTGGGTGAGGGAATTGATATTATATATATATATATATATATATATATATATATATATATATATATATATATATATATATATATATATATATTATAAGTTTTGTTTTTTTATGTAAAATAGAATATATTAAATTTTATTATGCATATTATTTGCATAGTGTCTGCATAGTATTTGCATAGTGCTGCATAGTAAAATCAGAAAAAATTTCAGTCGTATAGTGAGCGCCCGTGATTGTCCTCCTGTGTAGTCTGTGATTTTATTTTCTAAATAGTATCCTTCCATTCTCCTATAAATATGATGCATAGTTTAGAATTGAAAATCACACCAGAATCAGAGAATTCTTCTTCTATAATATTGAGCGTATTTCTTAAGAGTTTAAGGAAGCTTTGAGTGTAGAAAATAGTACAAGTTTTCTTCAAGAATATCCCCGTTATACTAGTCAGAATACTCTTCATTTTAAGGTAAGGGGTATTATTTATTTCATATTCGCTTACGATATTATTTTTCGTATTCGTAAGGAATTTTATCTTCGTTCAATATTCGTAAGGAATATTATTTTCGTTTAATATTCGTAAGGAATATTATCTTCATTCAATATTCGTAAGGAATATTATTTTCGTTCAACGGTTGTAAGGGATATTATTTTTGTTCAATATTCGTAAGAAAAAATATTTTCTTCCATACTCTGTAGTATGTATGTAATATTATTTCGTTTTAGATTCCGAATTCTACACTCATTTTGTTAAAGTATTGCTTCTATACTCCGTAAAATTAGTAGAATATCCTTAAAATTTGCGCTTCATCTAGTATCTTTTTACGAAAATATTATTCTGAACATTCTTGATAAATTTTAATATTTTCATGCTGGGGTACTATTCACTCGGGTACTATTCATCCGGGGTACTATTCATGATAAAAATTGATTTCTTTTCCGTCCAAATTATTTTTGATACGATATTATTCTTGAATTTTACTCCACAAAATAGTATCATGTTGACAATTTGGACTTTATTGAATTCTGAATAAATTGAATTATAAATCTTTAAAATTTATCCTTGCTTTCAGTTAATTGAATTCTTATATCATTATCATCATCCTCATGCTTATATTGTGACAAAAGTCATCTTTGGCCCGTAGTGCACAGATGGGCTGTTGATTGGTATGATTATGACCAGGGATTATTCGGTATAGTCATGACATGTAATGTTACAAATGATATGGTAAAAGTCCTCATTGGCCTGTAGTGCATTGATGGACAGTTGTTGGCATGATCATGACCATTGGTAATAACACGAATATCCTTGGCCCGTAGTGCATGGATAATTCGTGGATGTGATACTAATGAATATCCTTGGCCCGTAGTGCATGGATAATTCAATAATGTGGATTATTTATTGAGCTGAGTCTCAGCGATAAAATTGATGATAAACTTTTTAATTTATAGAAGATAGTAGATATCATGCTCTACTTAAATCTTCTAATGTATTGTTTATTCAGCTGCAGTTAAACTTGTTGTTTATTATTCCATCAATTTAACACTGTTGAAGGCTAACGATAATTTATTCTGTATTATCTTAGTCATAATATTTCTTACTGGCTAGTTGAGCTCACCCTTTTGCTTTCATTGTTCTCTTCAGAAAATGAGAACGTAGTCGAGACTAGTCGAAAAATAGAGTAATGGTCCGAGATGGTGGCTGTAGTAGTCCTCATTATTTTATAAAATAATGTGAAAATAATTATAATGAGGACTTTATTTGAGTTTGGATACTGTCTATGAGACAATATCCGTATTAAAACTCTCAGTTACGTTTTGTCGTACTGTATAAATGAAGTTTGTATTTAAGTTATATACCATGTATTTAGCGACTCAGAATGGGTGATGTATACCTATTTTGGGGGCGTCACAGTAGTTGCTGCATAATATCTCATATTATTGATTCAATTATTGTCACAGTATCATCTGCACAATATTTTATATTATTAAATCAATAATTGAGATGACACAGTTGTTCATATTATTATTTGCATTATTGACAATGTCTAAAAAGTTCTATCATGGAAAAGGATTTGGTCACCTAATTGCGCGCCAATAAGGAGAAGTCCTTATCGGAAAGCCCCCTCTTTCTTGGGAATGATCTAGTTGTTAATATTGTGAGTTATAATATTAATGATGAATAAATGTTATTAAAAATGTGTTAGTGATGCCAAGTGAATTGAGATAAATAGAGAAATTTTTTTATGAAGTATTTATTGTAAATTTGGCTTATTACATAGGGCATGGACCCCCACTTACTCATTTTTCAAAATCGTCGGTAGAAAGTTATCTCAATTTCTATGTTATAGTAATAAAACAGAAAATTTTTTATATAAAACAGAATATTGCTTATAAATAGAATATATTTTATTTTATTGCAAAGTGTTTGTATAGTACTGCATAGTATTTGCATAGTGCTGCATAGTAAAAAAATCATGTGAAATTTAAAAACTTTGCATATGAAAATCATACGTGAATTCTTTACTGTGCACCCGTAATTTTCTAATTCAAATAGTATCATATCATTCTCCTATAAATAGGATGCTCAGTTTAGAAATAAAAATCACACTAGAATCAGAGAATTCTTCTTCTATAATATTAAGCGTATTTCTTTTGAGTTTAAGGATACTTTGAGTGTAGAAAATAGTAAAAGTTTTCTTCAAGAATATCCCTGCTATACCATTCAGAATTAGTCTCCTTTTTAAGGTAAGAGATATTATTTTGTTAAGTATTCTTAAGAAATAATATTTTCTTCCATACTCTGTAGTATGTAAGTAATATTATTTCGTTTCATATTCCTAATTTTACACTCATTTTGATAAGTATTGATTTTATACTCTTTGAAATTAGTAGAATATATTTGAAATTTACACTTCATCGAGTATCTTTACACGAAAATATTTTTCTGAAGATTCTTGTTAAATTTAATCTTTTAATGTCGGGATACTATTCACGGGGTACTATTCACGAAGTACTGTTCACATTCATGAAAAAAATTAATTTTTTTCTGTCCAAATTATCTTTGATACATGAATATTATTCTTGAATTTTACTCCACAAAGCAGTTATCATGTTGACAATTTAGACATTCTTGAACTCTAGATAAATTGATTTATAAATCTTTAAAATTTATCCTTACTCTTACTTAATTGAATTCTTATATCATTGTCATCATCCACATGCTTATATTGTGATGAAAATCATCTTTGGCTCGTAGTGCATAGATAGACTGTTGATTGGTATGATTATGACTAGGAATTATGTATTGGTATAATCATGACATGTAATGTTACAAATGATGTGATAAAAGTCCTCATTGGCCCGTAGTGCATTGATGGACAGTTGTTAGCATGATCATGATCATTGGTGATAATAACGAATATCATTGGCCCGTAGTGCATGGATAATTCGTGAATGTGATACTAACGAATATCATTGGCCCGTAGAGCATGGATAATTCTGTGATGTAGATTATTTTTGAAATGTGTTACAGAGATAAAATATTGATGATAAACTCTTAAATCATAGAAGATAGTAGATATCATGCTCTACTTGACTCTTCTAATTGATTGTTTGTTCCGCTGCAGTAGACCTGACAATATAGTTAATTAACTGTTGAGTCAAACCATATTAACTATAACCAAATGGGTTGGTTAACCATTTTTATTTATTCAGGTTGGTTAAAGTTTAGACCCATATTTTTTAAAACAAATATAGTTCTGAGCCGGTTAACTTTTTTTTAACTCATATTTCATTCCGATCCAAATCGAAAAGTTCTTTTCTCATCTTTTCTTTCATTCAATATATAAACATACTTCAGTTTTTAATACTTTAATTAATTTTGCTCGCATAATTAACATAGCATTTAGTCAACTTTTTATTTTTGAATATAGCAAGTTGTTAATCATTTCAAACTAGTAACTAAAAAGAGTGTATTTAGATCATCTGGATATCAACAACGGTAGCTTCAATTTAACATAGTAATTTATTTTTTTAATCTCATTCAGAAGACAATCATTATAATATATATATATATATATATATATATATATATATATATATATATATATATATATATATATATATAATAATAATAATAATAATAATAATAATAATAATAATAAATTTTACAAAATTGTAATTCAACAACACTTTTTTAGTAGTAGGCGTTCAGCCGTACTTTTTAGGGGCGGTCCACTAAAATTTAACAATAATAATAAATTCTAACTATAAATAAAATTCCATTATTTATTGTTAAATTTGTTTGATTTTTCATCAATAATAAATCATACATTATTACTCAAATAATAAATTTTAAATTTTTTATATAAAAATATTATTATTATTATAAGTAATATCAATATATTATTATTATAAATAATATAATTATATAACATAATACAAAAAGTATAAATAATAGAATTATATGGTTCAATTTTCTACTTATCTTGTGTGTTCTATAAATTAATATATTCTTATTTTGGGTGACTAATGTTGTTCTGTATGTGTCAGTTTATGTAAATTCTAAAATTCTAGTTACAAAAGAATTATACTATGGTGTATTTTGAATGTGATCCAACCATTCTATTAGCAAGTTAATAATAATTTTGAAAAATTATTTAAATATGGAAGGGTATTAATAATTTCAATTTAAAATTTTATTAGTATAGTTTTTTAGCATTTTATTATTTATATTAATAATTATTATATCATATTATTACTTAATTAATTTAATTGTGACAGTCTCAATTTTATTTTTCAAAAGTTCTGTTTAAAAGTCAAAACATCTTAAAATGGTTAATATGATTAATATGATTTTGAACCATAACCATATAGTTCCAACACACACAACCCATATTAAAAATGGTTAATATGGTTTTAGTTTTTAAATGGAACCATAACCATATTTTAAAAACTAAAATCAACCTATAACTATATTTTGTCACGCCTTACCTCCATGCATGTTTTACCCAGGATCGGCAGTTTTGTTAACACAGAAACATTTAAACTTCAATTGAGCCCTTAACTGTCATAACTATCTCTTTTCCCAAACAATGATTCCTTCAGCAGTCATGATACATGTCCTTTTCGGTTTTTATTTTCCTCCTTTAAGCTTTGCTATTTTAATAAGAAAATCATTTATCATGGACAAACTAATCTTTTCACCTTTTGACGAATTTTGGGGTAAATAATTTCAGTGCATTGAATACATCTTTTGTTATTGTTTTAGTCGATACCGCATCATTTGAGCCACATTCAAGTATATAATAGAGATATAACTTTATTTTATTTTATTTTGAATTTTTACTTCTTTTATTTGGTGGTTGTTGTGTGCGTGTGTTTGAAAGTACCATATTTTTTGGGGATGTTGGTACAAGTTATAATGAAATCTCAATGACCAAATTCATTGAGAAATTAAATCTTTCAATAAACCTCACACGACCAGATCAAACAAACATCACATAAAGAATAAAACAAAGTTTTACATAAAATAAATAAATAAACTCACACAAAAATGAGAATCGAATCTAACACATAAAAATATCCCTGATACAATTATATTATATCATACTAGGCGTAACGAAATTCTCCCTTTCTCTCCGTTTCAACAATCTGAAAATTAGAATGAATCTGAACCGTTCTTGTGTTTTGGATTCTATCTTATTATTATATATGGTTCTAAACTATAAATATCACTTAAAATATATATGTCTATTTTTTGGAACCACTTAAAAAGAAAAATAAAATAGAAAAAAAATGTAGAATTACATAAATACCTCATCACAGGAATCTTGAAAAAGTTGGCCGGGTGAGAGGAGATAAATTGCAACATTGTCAATCTGGAAAATTTTATCAAATAGGAAAGATGTAGAATTACATAAATACCTCACCACAGTACTATTTGATATGTATAATCCTATCAAAATTTGTCATCCCAACATACCCAATCTGGAAAATTTTCCATATGAAAAGGTTCTCCATACATGGTTATATACAAATATTACTGCCAATCTTTTAAGAATAAACACAGTTTGCCTCGACTCTACTCAAAGAAACCTGAACTTAATCAGTCAACAAAATTGAGGGAGTCGAATTTTCTTCATATAGTTCCAAAGCTTGGAGGAACTTAAAGCATACGAGTCTTATGTTATGTTCCGGAGGAGCATTTTTTCAGCCAGTCCTAAAGGATTCCTTTCTCGAACGAGTTTGAATTCAGCATCACAAAATAAAATTGAATCGAAATGAGCGCTATAAAATTCAGCATTTCAGCTCGGTTAAGCTGCTGGGGTGACAAGACATCATGGAACTCTTACAGATGAATTATTCAAGTTTGGTGTACTCGAGCAGCATGTGAGGGGACCGGTAAATTTTCACCAGTGTCCAATACAAGACCTCTTCAACCTCAAGTTCACCCTCTGCTCTAGCTGCATAAATATTTTCACAAATTGCGAGCAACCTGCATCATAATTTGCATCATAATTTTGTAATAAAATTAAGTTAGTCAGGTCTTTTCAAGCTATAGTTCTATAAAGTTGATATAGGTGCTTTTATCTCCACGAAATATGGAAGCAGCTCTTTCGGAAAAAGGCAAAGTAAGTTTTATCCTCAAGAATGAGAAGACGTATTTACATAATGCTGCACCTACCAAACCAATAAATATTTTGGATATATAAGAATAATACTCCTCCATTCCACAAAAAAAGTCCTATTTGCAAACTTTGCCAATATGAAGGATATATTTTTGTTCATATATGCCCCTAAAATAATAAGTTGTTAGTTTAGTAATGTTGTATGATAATGAAATTATGATGGCCAACTTGAGGATAGTGTCAGTTTATACTACTGTCACTGAAAAGTGAACTCTTTTTGTGGAACAAATTTTTTTTAAAATAAGCCTTTTTTTGAGGGAATACTTTATTATTTGTTAACCCAATTAGTTTGAGGTTTTGTAAAGTGACAATGTACGTGGGTGGTGGGTGGTGGGTGGGGGAAACAAAGCAGTGGACTACCAATTGAAAACTTTGGACACCAACTGTGGGCTACCAAGAATTTCCGGTTCTTGAAACATTCTATTTGATTGTTGGTAATTTGGTATTAGAGAGAGGATGGTAATATGAAAACTAGTAAACATTGCAAGATCGAATTTGGTCAGTGAATGTCAGTTATAAGGTTTGCAAGAATCATATTATGGATGTATCATTGACATGCTAAGTTACTAAAGTAATTCTACAACTAGAGACGAAAGTTTTTTAAACAAAGCAACCAATTCATCTGAAAACTAATTTTTGACAAATATCTTCTCCGTTCCACTTTAAGGTCTTAGTTGGAAACCGTGTTTGCGGTACTGAATTTAGACTTACCATTGACATATTTGTATATAACTTTTATCATATTTTTTATTTGACATATTTGGATATAACTTTTATCATATTTTTTATTTAAGACTGCACTTTATATGTTAAAACATAGAAAAAACTATATTACAAAATATTGTTTGCAAGTGTGTTTTTTGAATGTCTTAAAATCCATGCTACAAACAAGGTTTTGAACTATGCAGTCAAAGTAGAAAGGAGAGGGAGTAAGATGTATAACATGAGATAACACAAAAGTTCAAATCACCAATGAGCACAATTATGTTAATCCAGTTGCTACCTGTATTCATTTCTCATTTTACATTATGTTATACCAAATTGGAAACTAGAACTGAAAATGCAGGGATATAGGAAAAGGGTCTATATCCGTATATGCTTACTACCACCACATATTTATGTTATAAAATAGGACCCCCAAATCCCTTTTTAATTTTCCCAACTGATGTAGGACGAGTCCGTAAAAGTTAGTTAGAACAATATAAAAGGCTTTGGAAGCCTACATGAATTAGAAGTTGTATTTTAATTAGCTTCTTTAATTTGTAGTTATCGTATTAGAGTCCAATTTAGGTTAAGAAAGTTGTTTAAGAATATTATAAATAGTAATGTACTTCATTATTTGGAGACATTAAATGATTAATTTATTGAATTTTGAGTTAGAATTGTACGAGTGATATTAACCATTTGTCCCAAAACTCCCGTCCCCATCATTATGGTATCAAAACCCAACTCCAAACCACCTTATGCCGCCTATACCTCTGTCCCAAAATTTTTGTTCCATCATTATCATAAAAAAAAATAAACTGCCCAGCCAAATGAAGCACCTAAACCAAAACCCAAAACCCAAAACCCAAAACCCAAAACATCCAAAGAGCCCTAGATTGCAGCCCACTTTTCTTGTTTCAAAACAGACCAACAAACAGAAAGGTAGAAGAAGAGAGAGGAAACGAAATCAAGGAAAGATAAGAGGAGAAGAAGTAAAACAGCAGTGCCACCATCCCTTTCCGCTAGAGTTGCCACCGCCATCCTAATCTTTGCAAAGTTATGAAATCTTTTCATCCCCCGTAACAGTTATGGGAACTAAAGGAACACAAGTAAATTCAATCATAACACCAACGAAATTGGGCAGAAATTATTTATTTAAATCCAAAATTGGTACTGAAATTACAAGATAAAAATAGTGAAGAAGACTGAACTGAAAATTAACTATAAAACTGGAATAGGAACAATGAAGGACAAAAAACATTTCTGAAATTGACATATCTTTCCCCTCAACCCATACTCCTTTTTATTCTTCAAATCTCCACTTTACTGCCATAATCAAATCTCCGGATTCCTTTGATTGTGCCAAGAACTGAGAACGATTCCCTACCTTAATTAAGGCCCTATGATCCTGTAAGATCCCACTAATTGCACGAGAGAATTGTGGAATTACGAAAGTGACCTCGGGTTGTAGAATAGCCGTTACAATGCTTCCCCCTTTTGAAATCCTTGTCCTCAAGGATTGAAATCTGGAAATTGAGCATGTATTGAAGTTGAATCCTCCCACATTGCATCTTTAGGAATGGTGTTGGACCATTGCACCAACATTTGAGGAACGGGACGATTCTCTTTCTTCACCAATCTTCTACTCAAAACAGCCACTAGATGGACTAAAAATTGCCCTTCTGAGCCTACAGTAAGAAGAATAGTGCTCGAGACTTTCTTAGCGCCAATTTTCTTCTTCAAGAGAGAGGCATGGAAAACAGGATGAATCAAAGAGCCTTGTGGAAGAGACAATTTGTAGGCTACCTTACCCACCTTTTCTATCACCTGATATGGGCCAAAATATTTAGAAGAAAGCTTTAAATTCTTTGTCAATGCAACAAAAGATTGTTTGTAGGGTTGCAACCGCAGGTACACCCAATCACCAATTTCAAATTCTCGCTCAGTCCTGTGAAGGTCACCATAGTGTTTGTACCTTTGTTGAGCCTGTTGAAGAGATTTTTTTAGTAGATTGTTCAGTAGGTCCCTTCCTTGGAAGAAGGATGCCATCGCTTCCACATTGGTAACTTCAGTGTTTGGGATATTCATTTCCCTGGATTTGGTGCCGTATAAAGCCTCATAAGGTGTCATTTTGATAGAGCTATGTAGGGAATTGTTGTACCACCACTCTGCAGTAGGCAACCATTTAGTCCAATTATGTGGTCTATGACTGGTCATGGCCCTAAGATAAGACTCCAAGCATCTGTTAACCCGTTCAGTTTGCCCATCACTCTCAGGATGATAGGTCGAGCTATAATGTAACTGAGTACCCGCGAGACTAAAAATTTCAAGCCAAAATCCACTAACAAAGAGTTTGTCCCTGTCGCTCACAATGCTCCTAGGCAGCCCATGAAGTTTGTAGATGGTCTCGAAAAATACTCCAGCCAACTCCTTAGCTGTAATAGGGTGAGAGAGTGAAATAAAGTGACTGTATTGGTGAACCTGTCTACCACCACCCAGATGATATCTTTTCCGTTTGACTTAGGCAAACCCTCTATAAAATCCATAGATATATCTTCCCAAATTTGATTAAGAATGGGCAAGGGTTGTAGTAACCCTGGGTAAGGAATATTTTCAGCCTTGCTTCTTTGACAAATATCACTCTTGAACATAGCGGCTCACATCCCTTTTCAAGTTAGGCCAAACAAAAAATTATTTAATCTTGTGGTAAGTCACATCCCTGCCCGAATGTCCTCCAAAACCTGTATCATGATGTTCTGCCATTAATTTATCCCTGAAGCCTCCTGCAATGCCAATATAAATCTGATTCCCTTTTCAAATCACCCCTTTGTCGTAAGAGTACTGCTCAGGACCTATGCCATCATTTGTGAGCCCTTCAATAATCCTTTGAGCCTCCAAGTCTTCATTGTAGATATTAGTGACATCTGTTAACCATGCAGACAGTTGAACTGATATCATTCGGAGTTATCCCTTATCGTCATGTACTCTAGAGATAGCATCCGCCACCTTAATCTCCACCCCTTGTTTATATTGTATCTCATAGTCTAGCCCCATCAACTTGGAAAGCCATTTTTGCTGCAAATGAGTTGTAATTCTCTGATCTAAGAGAAATTTAAGACTCTTTTGATCAGTCTTGATGATGAAATGTTGCCCATGTAGGTAGGAGTGCCACCTATCTAAAGCCATCACTAATGCCAACAACTCTTTTTCATAAGCTGAAAACCCCAAATGAACTTGGCTGAGTTCCTTGCTAAGATAGGCAATAGGTTGACCTTGTTGCATCAAAACTGCTCCTATCCCTGTGTTGCTAGCGTCCGTCTCAATAATGAAAGGTTTGGAGAAGTCGGGCATTGCAAGAACTGGGGTTGTTCTTCAAATGCTGCTTGTGCCCCATCATTCCATTGGAATGAGTTTTTCTTGAGTAGCTGAGTCAAGGGTCTACTAATGTCTTCATAACCTCTAACAAATCTCCTGTAATAACCAGTGAGTCCCAAAAACCCCCCAAGTTGCTTAATGGAAGTTGGGACTGACCATTCTACCATAGTTTTAATTTTCTTAGGGTCAGCCTTAACCCCTTCTCCCGTAACCATATGCCCTAGGTACTCCAACTGGTTTTGCCCAAATGAACACCTACTCTTCTTTGCGAACAGATGGTTTTTTCTCAACACCTCTAGCACCTTTCTGAGATGTACTACATGAGCCTCCAGTGTAGGGCTGTAAACAAGGATATCGTCAAAAAATACCAACACTGTTTTCCTTTAAAAAATGTGCAAAAACCTCGTTCATCAATGCTTGAAATGAAGTTGGTGCATTCGTTAACCCGAAAGACATGACCTTGAACTCAAAGTGCCCATGATGAGTCCTAGAAGCAGTTTTTGGAACATCTTCCGACACTACTCTAATTTGGTGGTAACTGGCCCTCAAGTCGATCATAGTATCCACTTTGCCCCATGTAATTCATCCAGGAGTTCCTCAATTACGGGAATGGGAAATTTATCCTTTATAGTGAGCTCATTCAGTCTCCGATAATCCACACACAACCTCCATGAACCATCTTTCTTGCGAACCAGCAAAACTAGGGCAGCAAATGGCGAATTGCTATTTTGTATGATGCCATCTTTCAACATTTCCTTTACCTGCCATTCAATCTCAGTTTTCTGATTATGGGGCACCCTATAAGGTCTCAAACTCACTGTGAAATCTTTATCTTTCAAAGTAATCTTGTGATCATGTCTCTTTTTGGTGGCAGCCCTTTTGGTTCATGAAATACATTGGAGAATTCCTCTAGAAGCTAATTAACGACCGGGGGTGTGTCTTCTTGTGCTGCATTCCCGTCCATAAGCAGCAAGTATCCCATCATACCTTTGGTCATTTTTTTGAACATTTTCCCCAAGCCTTCAGCCCGAATTATTCTCAGCTCTCCATCCTCCCTTATGCCCTTAAGAGTACCCTCCCTCTTACCTTTTGTGATGATCAACTGCAGCTTGTGGAAGTCGAAGGTCACTGGGTTATATTGTTTCAGCCATTCAACACTTAAAACAACATTTACAACCTCCTAAAGACAATATCCTCATGCATGACTCGAACTATTGTCCCTGCATAACCCATTCGAAATTGCCACATTTACTATCACTCACCAACTTGTTTCCATCTGCTATAGCCACGAACCTATCATTCCTTTGAGCTTGAGAATGTTGTGAGTTACACTACCAGAGAGTGCATAGATTGAGATTTCTACTCCATCTTCCATCAAAGTTTCTTTACTTTTTGTTTGGCCAAAAGTACATCATCAGACAACAACCTTGATTTGAAAGGCCGAACAACATCCCTTAAGTTTTCCTAGAGACCACTAATGAAACTTGAATAAAATATTCCTCCGTCAAACCTCTTTGCTCACGATCATAGCCCTTAGTTCCTCAAATTCATCTTGATAAGCCTCCATGGAAGTCTGTGAAAGTTTGTTGAATTCGGCCTGAACATCTAAATGGTCGGTAGTACCAAATCTTACAATCTCATCATTAATGAACACCCTCCATGGGATTATAACCCTCTCAAATTGGTAAAATTGGTACCACAATCTAGCTTTTCCTTCAAAATCAATAGAGGCAAATTTGGTTTTCTGTACTTCTTCCACGGAATTAAAATCAAAATACTGATCACAACATATTACCCATCCTCTAGGGTCATAACCATCAAATTTTGGGAAATCAATCTTGGGCGGCTTGTGAGGACCCCAGTTGGAATTATGCATAGTCTGGGAAGCTTGATTTAAGTTTGGTGTGAAATTTTGCTGGAAAAAATGAGGTGGAGGGTTGTTATACCTGGAAGAGGGCTGGTAAGGGGTAAAGGTTGCTCCCTTCGGCACTCCATTGTAGTTGGTTTCTCCTGCATCACCATTTCTGTTGACTGGCCTAGATTCCATATGGGCTTCTTCCCTTAGTTTCAGCCCCATAATCAATTGTTTCATGTCCTTTAGTGCATCTTTAAATTTCTCCATTCGTTGATTCACAATCTCCCCGTTCTGTTTGGTTAAATCATTCATCTCAGTGATACGCGTCTCCTGAGTAGTGAGCCGTTCATCCAAAGTCTTCCATCTTGTACCCACAAACCAATCCAAGGATAGTTGGATTTGATACCAAGTGTAACAATTATGGGGACTAAAGGAACACAAGAGTAAATTCAATCACAAAACCAACGAAATTAGGCAGAAATTATTTATTTAAATCTGAAATTGGTACTGAAATTACAAGATAAAAACAATGTTCGAAAAAGCTAAAATCGGTACGAGACGTTTTTCTCTGGGCTATGCGAGGCGTAAGTCTCGAGGCGGAAGCCTTGATTTAAAGACCTAAAAGTCCCCAAAAAATTATGAAAAAATACTAATAAAACCATAAAATAATTCATCATTACAATTAAGGTCATAGAAGACATAAATAACCAACGTCACAGTAATGTATCATTACAAAACATCAAAACAACATAATATCATCAAGTACTTGTATAGTGATCATCCATCACTATGTAAGTATTGTATCATTTGTATCTAGCGGCTTGAATAATGAATCAAATCCTAGATCATCATCCCCATCACCATCATCATCATCATCACTATCATCACTAAGAGGATCCTCCATGGAATCATCATCGTATCTAATAGCTCTGTCATCCTCCTCATTGTCAGTGCTAAGATCCTCAAACTCAGGTTCTTCATCAACTAATTGCAATCCCTTCCCTTTATCTATAAATAAACAAGTGAATATATATTTAATCCAAATGAATATGTTTTTTTAAAAAACACTTTAAAGGCAACTTAAGTAATGACACTAACCTTTAGACTTAGTTTTTGACGGCAAAGTGTTTCTCTTTCTCTTTTGACTTCCTGGTTTACTACTTGTTCCCCGAGTCCCTTGCCCTCCAAGTGTAATCTCCCTCACATATCATTATTCCCAGAAGTCAGCCCGAGATATTTTCATCATTTCCCCCCGCAATCCACTCATTATCAGATGGCACATTTTCAACAACCAATGGCTCTTCTTCTTCTGTTAGTACCTTTTTCTTGATATGTCGATATTTCAATTTTTTATTGTACATAATGTAAGCTAATAAGTTAAGCATGGATGCGGACAGTCGATTCCTTCTCTTTGTATGTATCTATATTACAAGTAATTTAGCATTAGTGACAATGTCAGATTTCATAAAATCTTAATAAATGATTTATATCTAATAAATACCTGACTGAAAGTACTCCAATTACGCTCACACCCCGAAGATGAGCAAGTTAAAATCAGAATCTTCACTGCAAAGTTTCTTAATTCCGGAGCTTCATCTCCATATGTGATCCACCAATCAGCTGGATCAATATTAAAACATATATCAATCTTACCGGTACACATTTAATCAAAATGAAAGCTTAACCGTACTTACCGGGAGCACGTTTCTTACACGTGTTTTTGGCATTTGTGTAGCCAAGCCTCAATCGGAATGCATCCATTTGCAAATCAGCTTTCTCTCTTTCCACAGCGTTAGGAATTAGCTTATCCATACAAGAGTACAATCCCACCTTAACTTCCGCATTGGCATAGAAATTGTCTTCATACTGAAAATGAGGATTCAAATAATATGCAACAGCATTCAAATGCCGATGCAACTGATTATCCCACTTAGCATCTATTATGCTCCATATCTCTTTATAGGCCCCCTCTTCATTATCCAGATTTTTTGCAATCTCTTCTTTTGCATTGTCCATGACACCATATAAAAATCCCATCCCTGGCACCTTCTTTGAATCTGCCATCCTCAATACACCAACTAGAAGTTTTGTGGTCTTAATTGCATATCTCACGCTACCCCAAAAATTCCTATCACTCAGTATGATTTTTCTCACCTCCCTACCTTCAGGTTTTTTTGCCCAAGCACAATTTGCCCACTCCCTAGATGTAAACATAGCCTCCAAAGGCTGTTTAAAACTATGCATACTATGCAAAGTTAAATAAGCAGTGACAAATCTAGTGGCGGCTGGCCGAACAAGGTCTTTATTAGTGTTTGCCCTCATCAATGTCAAGACTCATCCATGATTATATATGAAGTTGCTTACCTACATAATGACATTCATCAAAAAATAATAATAATTCAAGTATTCATTTAATAAAAAAATTATAACCAAATAATAATAATAGTAATTACCTTCTTTGCCTTTGTCAAAGCATTTTTATGTTGAGACAACTATTCAAGCTTCTCAAGTATCAAATCAATGCAATGCGCGGCACACGGTGTCCACTACATACGTGGCCTCTTCTCCATTAACATCCTCCCCGCCGCCTTATAATTAGATGCATTGTCAGTGACTACTTGAATGACAAAGTCTTCTCCCACTTCCTCAACAACCTCATCAAGTAGTTTAAACATCAAATTAACATCTTTAATTGCATCAGATGCATTAATAGATTTCAAAAATACAGTTCCATGGGGGTTGTTTACAAGAAAGTTTATTAGCTGTCTTCCCCTAATATCTTTCTAACCATCCGACAAGATTGACACCCCCGTATGTGCCCAAGTCTTCTTTACCTCCTCAACAAAGGTCTTTGTAGTCTTCTCTTCCTCCTTCAATATCTAAGAGCTAAGCTCGTATGGGGTAGGGGGTTTCAAAGCACGACCATAGTTCCCAATAGACCGACATATTTATAAATGAAGGACTATCTGCAACATTGAAGGGAATCCCATTTTCAAAGAAGAATCTACCTATATCAAGACAGACTGCATTACGAGCTTCCTTTGAAAATACAGTATGCCTTGTAGTAGCATCATCATCACCAGCATCAACATCCACAACAAATCTGTCCATGGGTCCCCGAACTCCCCTCTCGGAGGCACTACCCACACTTGAACCGAATGGATGGATGACCACCATAATAAGACCCACTTTGTATTTTTTCAGCTTCATCTCTTTGTCTTTCCTCCTTGGAGTCCATATTTTTCTTCACATATGAAGCAAACTCTTTCTTCACTTCGCTTGGTACTTTTTTGCAAGCCTCAACGTTATTATGATTATCCACAAGATGATTTTTCAACCTTATAATCCCTCCTTTGCAAATTTTCTTATAAAAATTGCATTCCACATATAAATGAGCTTTATTAACTCCAAGGGCTGCGGTGCCATATTTCCATACAGGATCTTTCTTACTCATAATCTTAATTCACTGTAAGTGTGTAATGAAAAAACCAAATATAAGAATACAATATATGTTAAATATATGTTAATCACAACATATATAAAATATATGTTAATATATCATATATGTTAATATATAACAAATATATGGTAATAAGTTAAAAAAACCTTAACAGAAATTAAAATTTTTTAACAGAAATTAAAAAAGTTTAATAGAAATTAAATAAACCTTAATAGAAATTAAAATTACATTAACATAAATTAATAAAACCTTATTATCTCACAAGAATTTAAGGCTGGAAGCCTGGAACCCACGAGGACGACCCAAGACCAGACGAAGAAGATGAAGAAGCCAACCCAAACCAGACGAAGAAGCTGACCCAAACCAGATGAAGAAGACGACCTAAGACCAGACGAAGAAGACGACCAGACCAGACGAATGAAGAAGGAGAGGCTGACGCGATTTTAGGTTAGCGAATTTATGAAACGAGTTCGTTTTAGGTTTTTTAAATCCAAACCAAGGCTCTCGCCTCGAGGCGCAACGCCTTGAGGCGGACGCCTCGGCCGAAGAAGGCGTAAAGTTCGTCGAAGCCTAAAATCGCGTACGCCTCGCCTTAGCCTTTCGATACCTCGCCTCGAGGGCGCGCCTCGAGGCGTACGCCTCGAGCGCTATTTCGAACATTGGATAAAAATAGTGAAGACTGGACTGAAAATTAACTATAAAACTGGAATAGGAACAATGAAGGAAAATAAAACATTTATGAAATTGACATATCTTTCCCCTCAACCTAAACTCCTTTTTATTTTTCAAATCCTCACTTTATTGCCATAATCAAATCTCCGAATTCCCTTGATTGTGCCAGGAACTGAGAATGATTCCCTACCTTAATTAAGGCCCTGTGTACAGATCCCACTAATTGCACAAGAGAATTGTGGAATTACGAAAGTGACCTCGGGTTGTAGAATAGCCATTACATCTCCCATGTTGCTGCTCCTCCACATGACGTGAAGAAGGGAAATAGAACAGAATAATCAAAATAGAATAGATATCGGAGAGATCAGATCTGGAATTTAAAATCTCTCCTGAAAAATTACAGTTAGGTACCCTATAGTTTTTATAGTTTTCTAGTTTAGTCCCCCAAGTTTTCTAAAATTTTAAAATACCCCTGAAATTTTACATATCAGTCCCTGTAGTTTCATTTTATTCCATTTCATTCCCTGAAGTTTCAGTAGTTTCAGTTCAACCCTTGTTTCTTTATACTTTTTACACTGAAGTACCTAAAAAAAAGTATTTTTATTTGTAGGAACCATGGTAAATGCCGGAGAAATCAACGCCAAGCTTGATAATTATATGTTAGAAAAAGATGAGCGTCTCAAGAGAATTGAAGATTCAATCACAACACTTATTGCAAATGTTCAGGCCTCTATTAGAACACTTACATTAAAAGTTGATGTACTCACGGAACACGTAGATAAGGGACAAGAAGATGCTCATAAGAATTTTGAAGACCCCATCTTGGATCTTAATCAGCTGGGACTACAACAACATGATCCTAATCCACGAGTTAATCATCATGTTGATCCTAGATAGAGGAGCAAAATTAGATGTTGGAGATTTCAATGGCGATAATGGTCCCGAGACATTCTTCGATTGGATTCATAGTTTGGAGAGTTTCTTTCGTTGGTATTAATTATCCGATGAACGGAAACTTTTCTTTGTTGAAGCGAAGTTGAAAGGAACAACTCGTATTTGGTAGGATCAACATCAACGAAATTTATATACAGCTGGGAGAAGATGGGAGGATATGAAAGCCGCATTAACATGACGTTTTGTACCTTCGGATTATAAGTAGCGAGCATATTTGCAGTTAACTTAGTTGATACAAGGAAGTAAATCTGTAGCCGAGTATACTTCAATGTTCTACAGTTTGGTTACACGGTCTGAATTTCCTTGGGTTGAAGAAGATTTAATCTTCATGTACCATCGAGGATTGAATCTGGAGATTGCAAGTGGTGTAGCTACAGGTAAACTCTTGCTTGGATGATGTTATTTAAGTTGCCACCCAAATAGAAGATAATTTGAAAAGGAATTCTGTTAGGCCTCCACTACAAGTCCAAACTCAGAGGGAGCATACTTTTGTGGAGCCTGTTTTAAATAGGTCAATGGAAAGATCGTTAACAAGCCCTTCAGCTACTAGCAGGCCTAATCGTACCCCAGGTTCTTCTAATGCTAGTAACAATCATACGTCTAGGTGCTATAATTGTCGTGGTTTTGATCATGTCTTTTGAGTGTCCTTCCCCAAATATGAATGTTGCCTCTTCTCCCTCTAGACAACTTGCTATTGTTGACAAAGCGTACGAAAAAACTGACTTAAACGAAGAGGTTTGCAAGCCGATAGACGATGAATATGAGCCCGATGAGCAAGATTTAGAAGCTGATGTTGAAGGATGTTTAGGTGTTTTTCGACCTTTACTTGTTGCCCAACAACATAAGACTGATCCTAAAATACATCGTGGGCAAATTTTTCAAACGAGAGTCATGTGCAGGACAGGTATGCTTTCTTGTGATTAATACTGGGAGTTGTAAGGATGTTATTTTTGAGGAAGCAGTTAAAAAACTTGGGTTAAAAGTTGAACCTCACCCGGAGCCGTATGATGTTGCATGGATTACCAATACAAAGTTGCGGGTTACCCAGAGGTGTATGATTACATTTTCCGTTGGCAAGCTTAAGGATACCGTCATATGTGATGTTCTACCCTTAAAGTTTGTCGCATTATCTTAGGGCGTAAATGGCTATGGGATTGTCACGCGCAACATGATGCTCGTGCTAATATCTATTCGATTATCAAGGGCAATACCAAATTCACTCTTACTTGCGCTCTCGACATGCCAAATTTGAAGCTTGCAAAGATTTCCTTGGTGATTTGACGTGATTGTTCTTGTGTTGATACCTCGACGGAGTCGAGTTTTTTTCAGCGGAGGAGAAATGATGTATGACGAGTCCGTGAAAGTTGGTTAAACAATATAAAATGCTTTAGAAGCCTATATGAATTAGAAGTTGTATTTTAATTAGTTTCTTTAATTTGTAGTTATCGTATTAGAGTCCAATTTAGGTTAGGAAAGTTGTTTAGGAATATTATAAATAGTGATATACTTCATTATTTGGAGACATTGAATGATTAATTGATTGACTTTTGCGTGAAAATTGTCTGTGTGATATTAACCCTTTTTTCCCAAAAACCCCGTCCCCATCACCAACCCCCAAGCACTATACATTATGGTCTTTGTGCCCCCAATTGTAATTGATAGAGAATAGAAATTGGTACACCAAGGAGTTTTGATGCGGAGAAAAAGAAGATCAAAATATTAATTATTAATTACCATATATTATTACTTAGAAATAAATATTCTAGTTCAACATAATTGTATTTTATTATGTTAAAGTGTTAGAATATTCTAGAGTATTAATTGTGTAAGATACTTACTAGGATTGTATTTCCTCATTTAAGTAGGTTACTTAATATTTTACTTGGTCATTTAGTATTAGGGTTTTCTAATTCATATATATACAGTTGTAATCCATCTTTATGACATATTGAATGATTGATTATTATCACTTTTAAGCCTTGTGCTTTTGGCTTTAAGCCAAATTATTGCCTTTTAATTCCCTTTATTCCTTCCTCCATCCTTGTCCTACATCAAGTTTGTAGTACAGAGATTAGAAATTCATGGTTCTAGATGTTCACTTTAACTCTTGTTAAAAAATTTAGATGAGTCAATGGCATAGAGATAATGTAGAGCTTGCGTACCTGTCACAAGAAGGAAGATTTTCAAAAGGAATTCTCATTCTTAGATCAGAACATTGAAGTCTAATGAAGCGGCCAACTGCTAGCACAAATGTAATGTAGAGACCCCAAATACTGAACTTGCTGAGTGTTTCACCGATAATGCCCTCTACGAAGTATGAAAGATCAATGATTAGTGTGAAAAATGATGGGAAATGGGTACCTTATATTAGCCTTTCTTCTAAAATTCCAAATAAAATTCACAGCTCTAATAATCAAGATCTAGAACTTACGTGGTGTTTCCTCTGAGACAATAATGGCCATGGGTCCAGCCAACTCTCTGCAGCCAGTCAAATATGAAGCATTAACATCATAGAAAGACCACCACCCTGGATTCCCACGATTGAGGGAAAGATCCCCACTAACCATATCTACCTGTACGTGCTTTGTCTCAGTGTCTTAAACAGTGCTGAACACTAGTACTAAAACAAATCTATATAACGCTCAATTGAACATAATCACATCAATAGTTCATTATTGTCAAATAAAAACAAAATTTTGATAATATCTTACGACTTACTGCTTGTTCTAGAAGCCGAACATCACCAGAGCCAGTGACTCGGAAATATTTTGGGTAAACATTACTTATCCTGAAACTACTGATAGTACCATTTAGTACTCCCCTTACTTCCACAGGTCTTGGGAGATCTTGTTCTTGAATATGTAATTCATACTTCACGACTTCCTTTCCTTTGGGTCTATCCCTGGTGAATTCCCAAGAAAATACAAACTTCATGCTCCACTGAAGATACTGACTGAATTTGTCCTGGACAACAGGAGGGACAAGCCATGAGGTGCTTGCATCAGCTTGGCAACATATCAGTTGAATATCTTGCTCGCTGTATGCACTTAAATAACCAAGAGGATCTAGATCGAAATGTGCGTCAAGCTCATCCCACGAGATTTTTTTGCAAAGGGTTGTTTCAAATAAAGTCAGCCTTCCACCGAGTGTATGTAAATTGATTTGAACACTGGCATCTTTGATAGGGTTTGCAATGTTTGATGGATTGCCACTGCTGTACATCTGTAAAGAAATGCTTTAACAATTTAAAGAGATCTAAATAGACAAAGAAATATCCTAATTTTAATTTTTAACCAAAAAAGATATCCCTGTGAGTTTGTTTCTTCGAAAGAGAACCTTAAGATAATTGAGGAATTTTTGCAATTTAAAATATCTACAGTTTGTACAGACTATAGATGACAAGATATTATCTCAAGAATATACTTTCTTCAGATAACATTGTAAAATTTACTGTAGAATGCTTGATTCCCCCTTTTAAATTATTTTTTTAAAAAAAACAGAATTTTATTAACTTTTTCTAGAAACGTTATTTTTCGTCTGTTAAGAATATTTTACATTCTTTGTTGCCCATGATACTTTTTCATTTATCTAAATAATTTCAAGAATACTAGAAGCCATCCAGTAGTTAGGATTCATTCAGCCTAATGTTACAGATACATATAATTTAAGTGTTAGCTTCTAAAAATACATTTATGAACTGCGTTTCAAATAAAGGTTTCTTCGACGGATTCAGTTCCAATGTCTCACCAGCATAGGAGCCCATATAACACAAAACAAAACTAGCAATAAGCATATTCCATTGCAGAGTTTAGTCATTTTTGTTTGCTTTTGCCCTTGGCAGTGTTTAACCCTGTTCAAATCCACATCGCATTTGACAAGAAAGAGGTTTGCATGAATATCCTCCAACTAGCGAAAGAAAAATAAGGGTAATATTAGATCCTTAAAGAAAACTGCAAATAGTTAACAGAACAAATATAAATAATCTATGGCCAGTAATGCATAAAGCAATTAAAATCATAATGCATAAAACATAATGAAAGAGAAAAGAACTTTATGATATAGTTCCCCTTTTATACACGCCATGTACATCCAAGTGAAAAGAGAAAACAAAAAAACTCTAAAGCCAACTCCAAGACCCATAAACACAACTAACCCCCTGAACTTTCTATGAGTTAATATCTCAATGATTTTAGATGGGTTTACTTTGAATATATTCTCAACTCAAAATGTACATCAAGAGATGCTGGGAATCTTAAGACTTGAGTATAAGATGGTTGGGTACTCTCATTGCTCATGATATTGATTGTTGCATCATTTGCAAACAGTTTAAGTTTTTAGCATAGTTGTCATGGCATAGCCTAGGCGACGCTTTGGCGTCCAAGCAATGGAGAACTGGTAAGGCATCCGGTTGACGTGGAACTGCTAAGGCGTACGTCTTGACAACTTTGGGCCAACCAAAGTGTTTTACAGTTCTGACCCATTAACGCATGACCCATCAATTAAAAACCATGACCCATCGATTAAAAACCAAGGAGAAACGAAATAAAACCCTAAAACACTTATCAGTAATCGCGATTCGCGATTTCTTTCGGCAACTCCATCCAGCCCCATCGCAGCTCAACCACCATCACAGTCCATCGGAACCCAACGACTGAGTCAACCCATAGCTGGAGGCGACCCATAGCTGACTTCTTTGTTTCTCTGTTTCTCTATTCTTGGTTTCTTCTCTGTTTCTCTGTTTCTCGAGCTATAGTTTTGCTTTGCTGATTTTATATTTGCTTTACTTGCTTTGCTTCTGCTTTGATTTATATAGACTTGTGGAAGCATAATAATTATACCTGGAGTCCTTTTTATATATTTGTTGTGGATAGATGGGGGCTTAATAATTATACTTAGTCAGCCTCCACTAAATTAAGACTTGGATTGTTCTGCTTTGATTTATATAGACTTGTGGGGGGCTTAATAATTATACATGGGAGTCCTTTTTATATATTTGTGGTGGACAGGTAGGAGCTTAATAATTATACTTGGGACTGAGTCAGCCTCCTCTAAATTAAGACTTGGGACTGTTCTGCTTTGATTTATATATAGACTGGTGGGGGTTTAATAATTATACATGGGAGTCTTTTTATATATTTCTTTTACTAATTTTTAATATCAAGGTTTTTGTTTTTGGATTGTTATTGCTAAGTATTTATATATTATGCTTTTAATATTATTCCATAGTATTATGTTTTGAGTTTTAATGTATATGAAATTTTATTGTCAATATACTTGTTAAGCAAAATAAATAATATATAAATTGCACATTGTAAACGACTTGTTGCCATATGGACACCATGGCAGTCGCCTAAGCGTCCAGACAGTCAGCTACCGCCATGACTTGTCGTGGCGCCGTAACAACTATGTTTTAGAGCAACTGGTTATCTAGTATAATCTCCAACCAAGCTATTTCATACATGTTTACTCCATCGGCCTCAAGTGTTTGATGCTCCCCAAATGATGCTTTCACATGTTGGCCTCACCACACCATACACGAAGAGATGTGTTGAGAGTATAGCATCCTACATTAAGTATGTGAAGTATTACAGAACAATATATAAACCTTGATGGCCACTCCAATAATTAATTGTGTGTAGTTGATTGCTTATACAAAATATCAGAGCAGATGATCATATCTACAAATTTGGCCGAATGATAACACAAGTACACAACATGCGCATCATGTTAGTCGATATAATTCAAAGAAAGGAAATATAATGCCCTACATCAGACAAAGTTAAGCCTTGTTGTTCCATATAAATAGACATCCTATGGCTAATCCACCTATAGCTATTTGGATTTAGGTTTAATTGTTCTTGTGATATCAAAATGTTTGTTTCTGAAGACCATTGGATCTAGCTTCAGCGTTTTCATGGCAGTGTGCAAGATTGCATTATTGGAACGTAGTCAAATCCGTTGCTTACGGTTTACCTTAAAATGAATTGTGGCTAAGAATGTAGTCAAATCTGTTGCTTACGATTTAAACAACCGAACAACGAAGTGGAATTGAGTTGAGTGACACAAAAACTTTGTGTTGGTCTATTAGTATTTCACTTGTTTGAACTGGTCCTTTTTAAATCATTAACACACATCCCCCCCCCCCCCCCCCCCTTCACATGCAGTTTGACTTTAGCTAAACAAATGAACTACGTATTGGGTGATATGGACCACAATAAACCACCTACAACATGACTTAAAATGTATGCTTTGGTATCATGCTAAAGTATCCAAAGCGAAAGCAATTGGCAATGAGTACAACAGCGAACAAAAAGACTTTACTAATCCGATGTGGGTTTTTAGTCTCAACACTTACAAATCACCCCCAAATACTTCTGATAGTGACAAGTTATAGGTATAAGGTGATATGGAGCACATTTAACAGCCCGACCTACAGTGTGACTGAATTGTATCCTCTTGTATCATGTTACAGTATCCAAACAAAAAACTGACTGGAAATGAGTACAGTAGCTTTCAAAGTTAAGTCTTCCCGTCTCCGATGTGGATTTTCAGTCTCAACACTTGTCACCACCAAATACTTATATGATAAAAGTCATAACAACAAACTATGGACCAAGCAAGATCATTTGTCATACTGAGGAAGAACTTATTTGGTAGAAAAAATTTAACATTCGCAAACAAATACTGCAAGGTTATCAATCTGCTAACTTCTCATAAGATTTGACAAGAAGCAGCATATGAAGTAGTGTGTTACTTCCATTATTCTTCTATGCATGCATAAATGATGGGCTCATTATATAACAATCATAATGATACAACAACAGAATAAAGATTATAACAACAATACTAAGTGCAGACTACAGCAACCCTCTGTCAACCAACAGGACTCCATGGAGGATGAACTTATATTTAACTAAAGAGCCTTTTGATTTGAATCACTTGAAAGAGAAAAGAAAACAAAAATTATCAAGACAAAAACAATGACCCGCAATGAAGGCAGGTGAACTTCTGCTTAAATGTAAAGGATATTAAAGTTAAATTGGCCTACCTTTAACCAGTCATACATGGTCAAAGACGTCCTTGTGCAAGACCAGTCAAGTACACATCTCAATTCGTGTAGAAAAGGCAGAGCACGGTAAAGTCGGAAACCAAGAAAATTAAGTTGTGAAACATTGCTTGTCAAAAATTGCCGATACAAAGTGCTTTCATGAGGAATTCCATAGCGGATTTGTACGGCCTGTAGTGCCAAAGAAATTGCCTTTGTGAGAAAAATAGCACGAAGTGCTAATCGTCCGGCATGCTGGTGTGAAGGCTCCATGTTCCAAGCATACTTTATCACAGAATATGTAAAAAGGACAAGGGTAAGAAGATAGAAGATGACTTTTCCCGTGACAAATGAACGGAGATAGATTATGCGATCAAGTACAATTAAGAAAAAGAGTATCTGCATAAAAAATAAAAATAAAAATCATTTCAGAATTCAGCTCAATATTATTAGTTCTGACAAATGTTAACTCTGTAGCGAACTGATTGAATCTCTCCAGAAGCCAGCTCAGAGATTCAATTACAAAAAGGCACAAGCAAGAAACTTAAGCAAAAGGAGTCCAGAATGCCGTACTAATAATTTACAAAAATCATCCAAGTCAGAACCACATCAACACTGTGAAGGAAAATTAGTGTCATGCTTGAGTATCTTGTGGAAATGGAATTTGTGCATAATGTTATATTTATCACTCCTTCATATATCATCAAGATTGGGGACTTCTGCCATCAGAACCATGCAGATAGGACAATCACATAGAGTCCTTAATTAATGTCATAGCGTCTGTCAAGTGGCCCACCCTCGGGGAGGCATGAGTAAGGGGATTGGGGAAGGGAGAATTGCTTTAGAGATAACCCTTGGGACTTTAGGTAAATTTATTCAAAACAATCCAATTCAAATAAATAACTAAATATAAGAAATTTTAACATTTACATACTACACTAATATATTTAAAAGTTTAAATGTCTAAAGCAAAAACATCTTGCTTTAAACATATATTTCATATATAAATACACAAAAACATGTTCATGGGTTCACCGTTACACTTAGCACATATAGTGTCAAGTCATCTCATACTTCTTCTCTTTTCATCCTTTCAAAGGAGTCCCTGAAAAAGGTATATAGAGATGAGCTTCACAAGCCCAATAAAGAATGCTAACACAACCTTAAATTTAGGAATAATGCAATCACAAGAGAATTCATGCAAATGAAACTTCAATGCAACATGCTTTCCTTACCTTTTATTCTCTCTTTCTCATAATCCTTCAACAAGTACGTAACCTTTGTTATGTTTTGACAAACCCAATATCCTAATTTTAGCTAGGAACCAACCATTAGTAACCTCCTAATTTTGGCTAGGAACCAATCATTCTCATGGGATTTGTCCCGGAGTCATCCTCAAAGGAAACCATACCTAATTCAAGGCTAGAAACCAACCTTTACCATTATAACTTCAACAATAATCAAAATCCAAATATCCTCATAAGAACCTTTAATTCATACTTGCTTCTCAAACAAAATGCTCAAACAATGCATGATGCACAAGTACCAATATCACAAAAAAGATAATACAAGTCTGCAAGATATTTTAAACATTCCAACATATACTACAAAGTGAATATGAAAAGTACGTAAAGAAAAAGAATAGCATCATAAGAACCTTATATAAGTGCGTACATAATATAATTGTATACCACATACAATAAAACCATAATAACTTGATCATTATAAAGTCTTTACAAGTTGAGTCCACACTTCCAAGAAACTAGACTTTCGAGGCTACAATTTAGGTTCAAGAATCATATAATTATGTTTAATAACAACTTATTTGTAACTCTTGCAAATCAAACCATGTGTACAGGATTTTACTGTGTTGATTGTTAGAAGCTGCATTTTCGAATGAATTTAATAAAATACTTCCACACTTCCGATTAAGTTGATATTTGGTATGGATAAACTAGACTTACCAATGTTTAACATATAAAAGTTTCAAGTAAAGTTAACGGTTAGATCTTTCTAAAAGAACCTTGGAACCTATCCTAAAAATAAAGGATGGTTACAAATTTATGCATATGTATATGTTTATATACACCACTTATAACTCTTCCAAATACCAATATATGCCATATATACTTAACCAAATCATTTAATCAATCTTTAATAACCTTTTAAGGATGAAGAGCTTCACATTTAAACCTCAAACACAAATAAAAATAAGCATGAACCATGGCAAAACATGCTTAATAAACCATGTAATACAATACAAAGAAATAATTCATGTGAGAAACAAATAAAGCATCAAAACAATAGAAGAATACCTATTCAAGAGATGTATTAGAGTTTCTATATCTTATATCTGAGAAACTTAAAGCTAAGAATCCTTTAAAAACTTCCTTTAGTTTCTTCTTGTATTTCCCTTGCTTTCTTCTTCTTCTTCTTCTTCTTCTTTTCTCTTCCTTTAAAATGACCTAGTTGCTTATGTAGAGACAAGCTCCTCTTAGTTAAAAATCTGATCTCTCTCTTATCATTCAAGCTTAAGTAAGTTACTAAGTCATAGGTGTCAAGAAGTCTCCCAAGTGTCATTTATCAAGTGAGTCTAGTCATCATACTTACTCATCATTAGTTAATAATGGTTTAACACTAATTAATTATAATTAGTTTAACTAATCTATCACTAATCATTAAATTTTGATTTGGTATACTCTAAACATGATTACCTTGATTAATTAAGATTACTACTAATTAATCATGCTTAGGTTAATTAAACCAAATATCACCTTTTAGCAATCAAAGGGATAAAACTTTTGATTATAAATTATAAACAAAATAACTAAGGCAAGTTATATGGTTACATTATTTGTTAGAATTAGAGTTCTCACAGCGTCAGTTCTCAACAGAAATCATAAATTCCTAAATTCTAGGAGTATAATGTTTGAGAAGGCAAAGAGGTGTACCATCAAGATAAATACAAACTCTTTTGGAAACTGATCTTCTAACTGATAGACTTCAAAAAGCTCGCTATTATTTTTTATGACTGATTGGTAGAAAATGGCAACCAAGAAGAAAACAGCCAACTCCGCACAAAACACATAGGCATACAGATCAATCTCTCTTTTCCCTCCTCCAATAACAGATATTACAGGATATGGGAATCCTACATCTTTGAAGATTCCAGCATGCTGAGCATTTAAAATCTCATTGGCTACATCAGCTGCTGGAGTTAATGACTTGTACCACTCTATCTTTACAGGTTCTATAAAAAGGGATGCGTATACCACCTCAAAAACAGCCAATGCAATACTAGGGTTTTCTGGATTTTTTTCGATGCTTTGGATCCGAACAATACTTGCTGAATTGGAATGATTCTGATTTTTATCCTTGCATCTCATATCATGAAAGACTTTGAGTAGCCTGTTTATTCCTGATTCAATTCTCTCGGGTTGGATCCCATCATCTGGCCACAGGTTAACTTCCATAGATAGCTGAACAAAGTAAGGTGGAGTTTCTGCTCCCTGTGTTACTGATTTCCAATACCTAGATAGGTTTCTAATAATCACTTTTGTCAGATCCTGCAGAGGTGAAAAGAGTTCATATAGTCTCTCCGACCAAGAAATAATCTCTAAGGACTCTTTCTGATATGAAAGCCTTCTCTTCAAAGAACTGAATTCTGTAACTGAAGCCCATTCACCATCTCTTTCACTTATGGAAGTCTGAAGGAGAGTAAAAATATATACTAGAAAAAGTGGCAAGGTGCTGATAACAAATGATGATGTGATTTTGTGCTCAGGAAACCCAAGTTCCTTAAGGAAGCTCACACGATTGCTGAACCCACAGTGCTGGATGATGATTTGATATAGATATTGAAGTAAAATACAGATCTCACTGTAAATTAACATTATAGTCCAGAACATATAACCAGGCCCAGTGTTCACACATAGAGCAAACAAAAAGAGAGCAGCAAGGTAAACCATGGAAAGTAAACTGAAGTTCCAGAGGAATATCAAAACAAAGCAACAATAGCAGACAATGTCATTATTTGATCGAACTTGGGCCAACATGAAACGGAAAATGACTGAAATTTGTGGGCGTGTAACATGAGATGTATTTCTCTCACTGCCAGATTGCATAGAAAATGTTTGTTCCACAGGTTCACATCCAATATTTTGATTCTCTAATTCATAATAGATTTCATTCTCCGATAAGTGCTCATGTAAATCTGGTTCATCGTACTCTATATTGAAATAATTCACAAGATTGGAAACTGCCTTATTACCCAGAGATTTTACATGAGAAACTCCATCACCAATAAGATGTACAGCTGAGGCTATTGGGTTTTCTTTTACTTGAAATTTTAACTCATCTCTTCTGTCTAAATCCCAAAACTCAATATCAAAAGATCTCCCCTTGAGTTCAGTGACCACCTGGAGAGAATCCAACGACTGTTCCATAGAGTCCACTTGTGAAGGACTTCTATTTCTCACACTGGTTGGAGATTCATCCAACTCAAATTGAAACAAAGAGTCACCGCTCATGTTCACATTATGCTTCTTAAAATTGTTTTCCTCTTTGTCAGGTGTTGAACTTTTCTTATATGAATTTAGCGAACTCTTCCTCCTCCTCCTAGGGCCTTCACTTCCAGGTGAGGTATTACAACAATTTTTATTCATGTTCATGCTGTGAAGCTGGATTTGAAGGTTAAGCATCTCTGATTTCATCTTTTCCACCTGCAAATTACGAAGGCGCTTCTGTTCTTCAGATTTACGTATGTGATGCAACTGTGCAGTTTTCCAAGAGGCTCTCTTCTCCTGTTCACGCACAAAGCCATCAACTTGCTCTGCTTCAAGATATTTTGACACATAATCAAACTCCTGGGATGAAAACATGTACGATTGTAGGGAAACCAACATAAATATGATGATCTCCACAAGAGCAGATCTTGATGTGATCCGAAACCCGTAATAGTACTTATAGAACCCAATCACTTCATAAATGTAGTCAACTGTTTCGCTCTTCTCCTCACTGAAATTCCCTATAAAAGGAGATTGATAGGCAAGAGAAAAAACAATTAAAGCGAAATTGTACATTCGCAAGAACTTGAAGATCCTGTTCTTCTTTTTTAATATTTCGAGCCTCATTCGAAAGAAAGTCAGAGCGAAACCAAGGTATCCAAGATGAAGAATGTCATATTCAAGGGTCCCCGTGATCAAAATCAAAGCAAGAACAAGATCCAGTAAGTGACAATAACTGTAAAGCCTCAAATTATCAAGAGAAGTCCACATGCTTTTTGTATCAAATGAGAGATCACTCAACAGAGATGTTTTCTTCATTTGTTGATACATGTGCAACTCCGAGAGATTGGACAGGTGATCAGCACGGAGCTTGAAACATGCAAGCATGAAAACCATAAAATAACTAATGAGCATCCGTGGATCATCAACAATAATGCCTACAAAGTCACATGTTACCTAAAAGTTAGGATCTGAATGGATTTGTTTAGCTGATGAGCTAGAATGACTCGATGCAAAGTTTCAAGGAAATGGAAGAGAAAACTAAATATGTAATTTAAAGCCACTAATATGGAATCTGCAGTTGCATAAACAGAAGTGAGGTCATTGAATCATCAAAATTCCCCAAAGTCTAATCATGTATTAAGAAATATGGGACTTATATGAATTACCCTGTAAAGTAGGGTAAGCCGATACATGCATACTAGTGTACGTGGCATGCAAATGTGTTTCTAATTTAGGTATATTTGGATGATATTAGCAGTATTGGGATAAGTAGTGGGGAAGTGTTTTTTTATGTTTTTGAATTAGAGGATATTTGTCCTTTCAAAATGTGATAGAGCTTCAAAAAAAGATAAGACTGCCACTTAATATTAATAGATGTTATACTTCAAAGGCCTAGATCCAATTCATGTGCAACAAAAGGTCAATATAATTGCACAATAAGAAGTGATCATTAGTGACCGAGGGACCAAAAACATTGTAAAGACAATATCTACAATTACATATTGTTTTATCAATTCCAATCAATAAGCAAAAAATAAGGACCATGCACAAATAAGCTGCTCTAAGCAGACAGTAGAAGAGATCTATTAGCTTTTTAAATTACTATCACAAATATGAGTCAAGAATCCAGCTACTTCCACAAGATGAAGAAAGACCTGCAGTAATGATGCCCATATTACATGCTGATATAGATAAGAGCAAAATAAAAGACCATGCAAGGACAAACAGCTAGAAGGAGATACTAGTAGATCTTCTCTATCAAAAGGAAAATGAAGATAGTACAAACTGCACTAAGTAGACAGTAATAGAGATGAGAGATCTATTAGCTTTTTAAATTACTATCACAAACATGAGTCAAGAATCCAACTACTTCCACAAGATGAAGAAAGACCTGCAGTACTGATTCCCATTCTACATGCTGATATTGATAAGAACATAATAAAAGACCATCCGTGGAAAAACAGCTAGAAGGAGAGAGTAGTAGAGCTTCTCTATCAAAAGGAAAATGAAGATAGTACAAGATTTTCATGTGATGCAGAATAAAAATACCTAGCCAACATTTTTTGCAGTAGTCGAAGAAAAGATTGGAGTTTTTCCAGCAGTCATGGCATAGCACTTTTGCCTCACTAGGGGGCTCTTGTTTCCATGATGTCCCATTTAGCCAAATGGACAAGTATTCAAGGGTAAGGATCAAAGCAAAAGTGAGAACAATTATAGGCCACAATTTCCGGATGACATGCCTAGGTATAAGCACACAAGCAGCAAGTAAAGCAATATAGAGCAGAGAGATGGCATTCAAAACAGCAAAGCTAGCAAGAAGTAATGCAATCATATTAATTTCTAGGCCAAAAAGATTGAACATATTCTCCACCAAATATTTCATATATAGCTTCAGGGTGGCTTTCTGCATGTCTTGCCTCTCCTTTCTCATTAAAAGAATCCACTTTTTATTCCATTTATGATTTTCTTTGGAGCTTCCCCAACTATACTTATACAAGTAACCTTTGCTGTGACAGTGTTCCATGCTTTCTGTTTGAAATGTTAAGAGATCTGGAACTTGAAACATATCATTACTAATAGATTGTAAAGAGTTGCTTGTTGCATGTTTTTGTCTTTCCAGGAGTGGACTAGCATCTATAGAAGTACCACAGTCATTTGAACTTGAAGGAACACCATTTGGTCTTCCGACTATCGAGTGAAACAAAGTGCAAGGTTCTTCCCAATTTCCTTTGTGTCCATTATCAGAAGGTATAATTTCCAACCAATGGAAGACATTATACTGAAGTACACACGCCACGATAACCAGAACTTTTCCCCTCATCCCTGATTCCAAGCCAAAGAAACCAGGCTTAAACATCTGCAAGCCAAGGAAAAAGGATAAATGGGAGTTCCTTTGGCCGGGAAACATCTCAGCTTCTTCACCCCACAGCTGGAACAGATAATCAACCATCAAAACAAATCCTGAATAAACTATAAACAATTTTGATGGCACTCGAGAAGATTTCGGTAGAGTTGAACAAATGACAAGTCCTAGAAGACATACAAAACCAAATGCACTGATCGGGGCCAGAGACGCATTAAACAAGGCAAGAAACAGTATTTTCTCACTGTGCCATATTAGAAGGCGTTTAAGAAATGATAAGGTACCAAGTTCTTGTGCTGGGGCATCCCTCGAATTGATTGACTCGCTAAGTCTCCTCTCAAAATTGTGTAATTGTATGACAATTAGAACAGCCAGAGACTCCCATACATTTTTCAACATTGAAGCGTCTGGATTATAACCAAAAGCTAGATAAAGATCTATCCTTTCAGAAAGCCACATCTTGAAGCTGAGAAAGACACTCAGGCAATAAATGAGAATAAACACTGCAACTGCATACACTTTCAAAGGAACCCAGAGGCGCCTTCTTGTCTTCCCCACAAGTTGTCTTCCATTCATCCATAGTAAAAGGAAGAATAAGTAACCAAATGATGCGTAATTAGGCGTTACGAAGTAAACTGTTAGAAGTATAGTCAGACACACAATGTAGGTTCCACATGATCGATATGCAGAGAGAATCTTCTGCCCGATTGCATTTAGATACAAGGCTATCTCCCTATCTGAAAATGAAGTCAAGTATATCACATCCCTATTCATCAAAATCTGGTATCATGTGTAAGATATAAGCTAAATGCAGGAAGAAAAGTGGCATGGTTACCAAGCTGTTTTGACCAACCCTGACACTGTCATATTTTCTATATTTGTGGTAAGCACGAGGTCAAATAACTAAACAAATAAAATAAAATTTTCATCAACCAAAATGTAAACTTTGTACGCCTATAAACCATTTTATTTGGTGTATATTGTTTTGGTTGTATTTCTGTTTTTGATACTGAAATAATATTGTAAAAACAGTATGGATAATTGATAATACACATAAACGAACATAGTCTTAAGAAAACATGGAAATAGTAATGTTACTACTCATGCTAATGACAACATCACCATTGACAATAAGATATAAACTGATAGCAAACTAATGTATCAGAGCATAAATTAATTAAAGAGATTAATACTTGGCTACAGCAGCATATGCAAGTAACTGAAAATTAAAAGCTCGAAGTTCCTTGATACTGCAACTAAAATTTATGCATTCTTCAGTATCCCTTATGATGCTAAGGACTTGAATATATCAAGGGATAGCACCATTGGTGTCATTGAATATATCTTGATTCATGACTGTCTCCTATATCTCCTCGCTGTCCTCAATAAGCAAAAAAATACGATAAATGTTAACATATAAATAAAAGTTAACATAGGTCAGGGCATCATTAGTCTAAATCAGTTTTGGGATATAATGAAAGGTTTGTCATACTCACTGCATGAAATCACATTCCTCATCATATTTTTGCCAAAAAATCCTATTTATTCAGTAATGGTCCAGAAAGAAACTAAAAAGAAAATCTTTTTCTTTTGGCGAATTAAGGTTTAGATGCAGTCATACCATGAGATGAGTTATGGCTTCCACTGTCTTTAAATGTTGAAGAAAAGACAGATGATAGAACTGATTTCTTCAAACCAGCTTTTAAGATACTCCACCCAATTGGAAGAAAAGGAGTGTGCTGAACGATTTCTGAAAAGGAAAAGAACATGTCAAACCCATGATTACGAATGGCACAAAAGCACGCGAGCGCAACAATCTTCATTAAATCCATGGAGCTAGCATGCTCAAGAAGACCTACAACATTCACGAGATATAGGAATAAATTAATAGAAACTCATTCACATTCTTTACAAAAATAAATCACTATAATAGTTTGATTATATGGGGAAAAACAAAGTACAAGTGATAATGTATTCAAGGGTAAAAGAAACGAGAAAAGATTATTGCATGAAAGGAATTAATTCATTAGATGATTACCTAACCGTGATAGAATTTCCAGAGCCACCCAACCTTTCTGTTCAAAGGCTTTAGAGATCAAATTTATCTGAAGGATGTACAGTAGTGCAAAGTGAGCCTCGCATAAAAGAATCAGGGACTGGCAAATCTTTCTACTGATGGTGTGGCTCAAAAGATAGATCATAAAGTATACCACTGGAATATAAAAGGGAAGTTGGATGGAATAAGAATAACATTATTGTTTCCCCTTTCTTTGAAATAAAGAACAATGTACTGATGCCAATTTTCAGAAACCTCAAACTAACAAAGGCTATGAATTTTGGACATTCTGAAAGCAATTGCGCATACGGCTTAGAATCTAACTATAAGTAAAAGAAAGATAAGTTATTTTGACTTCTGATTCAACTTACTGTATACAGCATGCACAAAACCAGGTTTCAATGCATTTATAAGTATCAGCACCAGCACTATAGCACGAGAGCTGTTGTGCAATCCCCATGCTACTATGGCCACAATCAGTACTGCTGTTTCTTCTTTCTCTGAAACTCAAATGCATGGTCAGTTTTTGGGTAGCGATACCAGAAGAGTCTTAGAACTGAGCGAGTTAAGCTATTTAAGAATGTGTAATCCACAAAGTAGAAAAAGAAAGAACAGGGTAAAATACTAGCCTCAATTGTTGCAGTTTAAATAGGAAACACTATTAAAGTGTTGCTAAAAGAAATATTACCTGGAAATCTAGTAGTTCAAAAGGGAACAATAAAAACAAAGAAAAAAGGAAAGGTTACTTGTCAATGTCAACAGGTCTTCAGAAATTTGAATATAATATGATGCTCTTAGTTATGATTTATGCAATTCCTGAATCTTCAGCAAACTTCATAACTTGTTACAATTTTATATCAACCTACAAGAGTTTTTGTTGGACACCTGGAAGGCTTGGTAACTTGTAAGGAGCACTGCTATGTACGTTTCAGCATTGGTTGAGATCTGAGAACAATATACGCAGTGGACCCAACTATGATAACAAAATCTTTATTTTGAGGAAAATCCAGTACACAATGGAGTAGCAGGGTACTAGTTTCTCTAATTATGTTATTGATTACATAATCCTAAAACATTCAAATTTTCTGACATTGTTTGGGCAAATTTACAATACTAAAGGTTAATACAATTTAAATTAAACTGTATTTCCTTTATATTAGACAAGTTTTCAGCCATATTTTAAAGAATGAATTGGACTTAGAAGATGCTCTATTCAATGACCAAGAATAGGATGGACACGCTCTACAACCTTAGAATCTTTATGTATATGTTCATTGTTCCACAAATAGTGGTAAAAATAATAAGAAATATTGTAATAGATGCAGTATATTAGAATCAATCCCAGAGGTGAGATAGCAAATTTCGCCGAAAGACTAAAATAGACTAATGTTTTCTTACCTTCAACAGAACAATTTCCATACATGGACTGGCCTTCCTTATCAGACATGTACAAGAAAACAGAGCTGTTCACAAGAATACCCAAGGCAACAAGAATTGCAAGACAAAACTGCGCAAGAAGAAAAAATCCCGGAACAGGGTAACGCCATAATCCTATAGTTTCCCAGATTTCCATGTCCTGCAGTAAACTTATTTGATCTTATAAAGGGACTTCAAATCTTTAATCAACAAATCAAAAAAAGCTGATTTGGAGCACTTTGCAGCTATCAGAAGTTCAAAAGAAAAGTTACCTTGAGTAGTTGCTGATGTAGAAATGTGAATGCCAAATTGAAGATGTAGGTGCTGATAGCCCACACAAGAATAAAAACTAGAAGCAAGCCATTTAATCGGTGCAAAAGTAACAAAGAAGGGAAGGCGTACAAAAAGTAGCCAACATATACAAGTAATCCAAATGAACATAGACTGGCAAACTGGAAACTCCAGAATGAAAGAACAAGCAATGAGATCTGTCACATTTATGAAATCTTTTTGTTAGAAAATATAATTTTAGTTGTGCTTTTACAATCTGATAATATGACTTATTATTCTCCATAAAAGAAAATAGAATACACAAACTTCACAAACCAAACATTACCTTTAAGTTCATTATTTTTAGATATATAAAAAGAATAACTATTTTTACACGAAGAAGAATAAAAGAGTGAGAACAAATAAGTCTTTCCTAGACTGCAAACAAGTGGAACCAAACACGAAAATTTGAAGTTCTAGAAAAGAAAAGAGCGACTCTCCAACATCTAGGTATATTTGATACAACAAAGCCCGAAAAGCAACCAGAGTTGAGGACCAAACCAATGCTATGAAAAAAATATTCTCCCAAGATCATAAAGGAGAGATATTTACCCCTAAAAATTACAAAATTCAGTTCCATCTAAATACCCCACAAGTTCTCACAAAAAAAAACCACAATTACAAAGAACTTTGGCATTCCGAAACCCAAAAATACTCTCTGAAAGTAAATCAACCTCTGAAGAATGGCACATGAAAGCCTCCTTAAATTGCCAAAAAGACGAAATCACAAACTCCAACCAACAGGGCAATGAAAGAAAATAATGAGAAATAAGTCCGCTAGGACCGCTACCATGCATGCACATAACAAAAACATCTGCGACAGGGCAAATATAACATTACACACATGATAGATGTCACTGATGCTAAGCATGCCGTAAATTGATAACTTTTTTGAATTTAAGCTTGTGAGCAAATATATTTCTATCTTTAAATCCTAATCAATAGAGTAAATAATTGGTGAGCCCCAAAAAGGATTGTTCCGGACAAGTATCCTTAACAGTATCCTTGTGGGAAACCAACAAAGACTTTCAAACTGCTGCTGAATCCATGAGCAGGCAAGAAACAACCTGGCGAACTGAAATGCACGATCGTGTCAGGTGAGCAACAGTCGTTTTGTCACGGTACTTTACTTATGGGCTAACGGGTCACACTTTGGCCAAGTTTTGATGAGAAATAAAAAGGAATATGGAACATTCGAGTGGCTGAAGCTGAAAATCTAGTAAGTTCCGTTCTCGTTATTATGCTAGGTACCTTCTAATATTGATTCATCAATCCCCAAGTACCAGGGCCTGTGACTCCATTCGCTATAATAATTGATTTTGGAATGATTGACATTCAATTGATCTCTAAAATGAACTAGTTTTTTAAACTTGTTTATTGTTTGTTGAGCTGCTTTAGGAATTAATTATCTGTTTACAAAGACCTTGGCATGACATGATAGTTTCTTAGTAGGCTTTGAGCTCATTGTATGAGTTCACATCTTCCAAGTGATTATTCAGAAGGTGGGCATGAAGCTGGTCGCAAAGTAACGATATGACGATTGGGGTCATTTTGTGTCAGACTAGTTGGATATGTTGTATATTATACAGCATTTAATTAGGTTTGGGTTCGGTTTTGACAGAGTGTAAGCAGTTGTCTTTTCAGAATTTGTAAAATGGTGTAACTATTGTGTGCCTTGAGTATGAGAACAAAGTTTTTATCAAGTGATCAGAAGCTCTAATTTCATTAGTTCCCTGGAGCCTGGCCAATCAATGTGGCCAGCTGGACAAATGTCAGCAACAGAGACAGCATAAATTGGTCTAAGTTCTCTGTCGGTCTGTCCTAGTATAGGTGCTTAAGGCCTTACCTGATGGGCTGAGACCTGGTCAGCTGATTTCTTTTGATACTGTTCAGCTGATTTCATCAAGCACACACTACAATCACTAATACTGACTGTCTGGTCTAATATCAAACAGAACAGCTTGTATAGGCCATACGTATAATCAATTAAATTGATCGCTTGAAATTTGCTCCACAAATAAATAAAGAAAGAAAATAAAAACATATAGTAGTTGAAAGCATACCGGAAAACCATACGTAAAAAAGTTGATACTAAATGTTCGGAACACTCCTCCCCTTAGTAAAACATTGGTGTGTCTTGCACCCGATCTGAAAACATGAAAATTAAAAATTAAAAAAAAAAGATAGAAACATAGTTGATTGGTGTATAAGGAAACAAGTTGAATCAAATGTTATCTTTATATTTGGCTAATGTAGTGGGGAAATTTCTTGAATAATTGTAGTCTACATTAGATGGTTTTTAACAATATGAAATTATTGTTATTCCACGAGTTACTGCAAGTTAATTTTTAAGAGTATATTATTATTATTACTTGGTCACCAAGCATGCTTGATGCCCACACATACTTGGTAACTACTCAACTAGTAGCCTATATATAAGGCTTTAGTACTCATTTGTATTAATAAAAACAATATTCAATACATCTATTTTATCTCTAACATGGTATCAGATCAAATAAAAAATTCTTACTTCTGCCGCCAGTGGCACATAACCGGCGGCAGGCATTGTTTATTTTTATTACTTAACTTCATCTTAAAGAAAAATTAGGTAGATAGAGTTCAGTTTTAGTTCTTTTATTGGAGTTGGAGTTGTATTTTGAGTTTTTTCATGCGTTGCTAAAGTTGGTGCTCTAGTACTTTGTTGCCCAAATTTGAGGTTTCTTTCCGAAGATGCAGGTTCCTTGTTGCATGTTATGTTTTTTTCTTAACAAGGGTAATATGTCCAAAGCAGTCAATTTCTCGACTTGAAATATGTAAATGGTTTATTGGAAAGTAAAGATTGCATGCGGTCAAGATTTCAGGAAGGAATGTGTCCTTCGATTTTGTGGGAGGCTAGAGAGTCCTCCGTTATTTCAGGAAGATAAGGAGTCCTTCTTAGTTGTTTTTGAAGGATAGAGAGTCTTTCACATTTGTTATGGGAGACAAGTATTCTCTGTTATTGCCGGCACATGATAATCTTGAAAAGTAAATGTGTGAAGTTATATACCGAGGGTAAGAAACCTAACTTTGGACGTAAAAAAAAAACCATTGTTCTTTGCAAATTGAAGAAGGCCTCAATCTTCATAGTTCGTTTGAGTATTTTATTTTTAAGATAATGTTATGTAACAAATTGTAAATCGTGATATAAGACTTCAAACTTGAGGGGGAGTATTAGAGTATATTATTAATAGGCAATGAGTCCTTCGTAGTTGATTTTGAGTCTTTTCTTTTATTATGTAACAAGTTGTAAGTTGCAACTAGAGGGGGTGTATTACAGTATATTATTATTATTAATTGGTCACCAAGTATGTTTGGTGCCCACACATACTTGGCCACTACACTATATATAAAGCTTTAGTACTCATTATAATAATAACAACAATATTTAATACATTTATTTTATCTCTAACATGGTCAATTTGCATTGAAAAAAAGATTAATAACACAACAATATTTCAATACATCACCATGTTAGAGATAAAATAGATTTACTGAATATTGTTGTTATTATTACAATGAGTATTAAAACCTTATATATAGGCTACTAGTTGAGTAGTGACCAAGTATGTGTGGGTACCAAACACTTGGTGACCAAGTAATAATAATAATAATAATATCCTCTAATACTCCTCCTCAAGTTGGAAGTCATATATCATGACTTACAATTTGTTAAATAACAAAATAAAATACTCAAAATCAACTACGAAGGACTCCTTGCCTAATAATAATATACTCTAATATAAACAAATCAAATTATATGTACAAATCAAAAGATTGCATCTATTTTTTATTGAATTCATAAACATCTGAATTTCGTTCAGTCAGTGATTCAGCTTGCCTCGAAAAAATATAGCATGTAGATACTAAATTGCCGACCCTCTGATTTTCAGAAAATTTGAACCTGTATAGATGTGTGAATAGTGTGTATCTGTGACTCTGTTCAGGAGAGGGATGGAAGGTTCCTCCCAGATTTCTGCTCTGATCACAAACCAACCGGCAGGTACTATGCCCTCACTAAGGCAGATTTTGTCTGATTATCCACTTTAATGTCCTAAGTGGTGGTATATCCTGTACCAATTTCAGTTTAATAAGACTAAAGAAGTCCTAAAAATTATACACTAGAATTCTCCTTTCTCACCCCCTTAGTCCCTTACTCCAAACATCTTTCAAATCAACATTCAAGCCAAAGCACTGAATGCTGATTCTTAAATGAGATTATTTCCTTTCAAGAACCTATAGTTTTTTTACTCCACAATTTGCATTGAGTTACTACTGTACAAATAATTAGTTGGCAAATCCTTTCATCTAACTACCATAAAACAAAAATTATAAGAGGTGCTCTAAACTTAGAAATCCTAACATAAGACCATATGACAAGTACTAAATATATCCCTAGTTAGAATAACCAATCTAGCTCGCGAAGGCTATGCTGAGCACTATTCCCAAAGCAACATTTAAGCCTACAAAAGAAAACAAGAGTACTTTTACAAGCAAAAATATTGAGTTGATATTGTTCGTGTGGTCGATCATTTGTACTAATTGCATGTGGAAAATCTGAAAGGTAGAAAAGCCATTTATCTTCAACAGAAAATCATCTGTATAAGCAACTCTCTCTAACTCTATTGTACATAAATTAAGTATACTGTTCCATAAGTTACATATAGAACGTAACTTCTTATTATTTTTATGTGAAGGGAAACCATTCTTTCAATTTTCTATGTATTATACCTATTTTAACATTGTAAACATTATCCCAGGGATTTCTCTATTCTAGTAAAGACTTGAGAGTTTGAATTATAGTGAGACAGAACTATAAAGCAATTATTGCTCAGTACTAGGAAGAGATGTTAACAAACAAAGAAAATATATGGCAGAATTAGAAACAGATTATTTAGAATACCTAGACTCGTGAAAAAAAAATGGATGCTTTCGGGGAATAAGCTGCTCAGTCAAGCTACTTTCTCTCGGGGAGACAATGATATCCATCTCCAAGAGATCATATTTAATGCAGGAAAGCTGAAAGAGTGGGGAAACAAGCCCAGTTAAGTAGATAATAAGAAAATAAAAAACATAAATATCTCCAAGAAAGTGAAATATTAGAAAGCATTCAATAAACAAATTGCATGTGATCGAAATAGAATCCAAGAAAACCTAGACCTGTGGTATATTGAACTTAAGTCCCATGGAGAATCGCATATTATATTTTCATGGATCCAGACATTATCCTAAATATATGTCAGTTTCCATTACACACGGAATCAGTACTTCGTTAACATTTGACAACTAACTTGGCATGAAATGGCTAATAAAGGTGAAGAATGGTTATACAAGTAGACGTACAATGTCTACAAATTTTCTAGGTCGCGCCAAATTAGTTAGCTGAAGACCCTCATTTGTATATATGGTAATGTGATATAACACCAACTCTTATAAATATAATGTCCGGGGCCCTGGGCAGTAACCTGTTAGGAGAAGTCTGGATTTGCCATACATTGCAGAAGATTGTGGCTCTTGGACCAGAAGCCAAGTTATCACTCTTGGAATCATGAGCAATTTCAATTGTAAGAAAAATTTGCAGGTTTCCAATTATCTACCAAATAAGTGATGTCAAAATTCAAAGCTTCTTCTCAACCTTTTGTACAGGGATGATAAGGAACATTATTTTTTATTTCTCGAACTCAAAAAGGTATTGTCATTCTCAATGTATAGGTCCTTCCAAAAACAAAATCCAGTAACTGTGCTTCGTTTTTGGGTGATGGGCCAACACTTCCTTCAACGCAAAACTGAGAACTTCAGCTATAAAATTTTAAAACGTGTTGCAACGTTTTCTGAAAGAGGGTTTGGAATGGGAGAGCTTCATTGATATAGAGGAGGGGATCCCACTTTATCTATATATGGAGAAACTCTTTTATGATGCAAACAATTTATGAAGGAACTCTTGTGCATAGAAGCGGGAATCACAACTGATCCGCGAGATTTTTCTCAGCTAGTCCTGGAAATGAAGCATAAGTTGCCAAGTTGTCAACATTTAGTTTATCTTTACAGTTGCAACATGTTGCTTATAGCCACAGCAAACCCTTCAACCACCCAAGATCTTAACAACTAGATAAAAACTGTAAGCCTTAACATTCTAGTACTAAACCCTAAATTTTCTATTAGATTGAAAGCTCAGGGTATACTACTATTCCTCATCCTTCTGGCTAAACGTTACTTTTTCAACCAAAACCTTATAGTTAAAGGCTTAAAGACAGTTGAGAACCAATTATCATACCCTACTGCAGTATATGTAATTGTTGGACAGTCCCAATTCCTAACCTAGGGCCTGCACTCAATGTTAAACATCTAAGATCCCAAAGTAGAACCTACCCCATAATTCTCTTCTGATTCATTTGCACCAGTTAGAGACCTTATACCAACTTTATTTTTTTCACTTCTGATTATTACCTTTTAGGGCTATTGTAACGGGACGAATTAATTGAATCGTGATTCTGGGGACAGAATCCTTTTAAGGAGGAAAAGATGTAACGAACGAGATTTTTGTGTATTTAATTTAAATATTTATCGAATTAAATAAATATTTTGTTGTTGATTTAATTATTGAGTTAAATAAATAGTTGATGGAATTGTTGTAGATTAATTTAATTAAATTAATGATTGAATAATTTTATAGTTCGAAGTTGTAATTTAATTAGGATGATTAAATTAAATGAGTTGTTTAATAATTATAATATTGTCCTAATTAATTTAATAATTAATTAGAGATTTAATGATTTGTTATAATTAATAAATAATAATTATAATTATGTGGTAATTTAATTTAATGGGTTATATTGACCTTAATTAAATTTAAATATTAAAATTTGATTAATTAAAATGTGACAAATAAACTATATAATAAGTGAGTTAATTAAAATAAACAAAAAAGGAGTCTTTTAAAGGCTAGCAAAACATGGCATCGAGAACATGGGATCAGTTAAGGCCATGATGCTCTCAACTGATACCAATGTATATGCCAGTTATATTATATACGTATATTTAGTTTATGCCAGTTTATTTGTTAAGTCTTAGAATTCTAAGAACATAGAGAAATTGAGAGGAAAGTTTGGAAATCTAAGGAGGAGAAGGAATCAAAGTCATTCTACATCATCTTGCTCAATCTAAACAGAGAAATCAAGGGTAATTTCTTAATCTAAAAGCTTTTGTTGTGTTCTTCATGGTTTAACTGAAAACTGATTTTTAAGTTCTCTATAAATGAATTTTTGTGACTAATGCATGAGAAAGTGATTTATATATGTTAGGTAGTATGTATAAATCATTATATGATATTTTAAAACAAATTTGGTAGAAGTAATCCATGTAATCATGTTTAAAAAGGGAGTCTTGAATTTACAGTGATATATGTACAAAAAGGTTTACTTTAAAGTTAAAATCCATGTTCAATTTGTGTAATAAATTGTAAATTGACAATTGATTATGTTTATACATTCAAATACGAAAAGAATGCAAGTTATATGGACTAGTTTAGTTAAGAAACGAATCCGTGGTGAAATGATTCGTTAAACATGTTGAAATATGAGTGTTGAGCATGAACATAGTTTTAAATCCTTTGAAACTGGTTGCTTATGTGAGTTATGTAGTTAAAATCATGCTATGATTGTTGTAATATGTTTTTGTAAAGTTTAGAACTTATGGTATGATTAAATTGTCGCGTGAACAAAGAAATTGGAGTTTATTGGCTTTGTTCTGTGTTATTCGCGAACCAGAAGAGTCTGCTGCTGTCTCAAGTATAAATGGCACGCTGTAGCGCCTGTCCACGTTCATTCGCTGCACCACAACGCCACAGTGCCTCACTTGAGCTGCAGCTCTTGGTTTCAGTTCAGTGGCAGCTCTTGGTTTCAGTTCAATGGGCAGCGTTGCAGTGCCACTTGGCAGATTTGCCGAGAAAATTTTAATTGTTTGTTCAAGTTCAGAAAATATAATTGTAACCTAACTTAATGAACATAAAAGATGATAATCATTTTCATATTATATGGTGTTAAAACAAATTGTGATCACATTGTAATGTCAAGTTTGATGATTTTAAGATTGTGACTTAACTAGTTGTTAATAATTGGAAATTGATGTATGTAAGAATTAGAAGTGTGATTTAAATACTACAACCTCATGTCATATGCTGGTAACAATTTCAGTTTGTATTATGTGTGAATAAACATAGAGCTAAGTATTGTGAGTTAAGATATTAAACTAAATAACTTGGTTGTGTTGTGGCTAATTGAGATTGTGATTCTAAATAACATGTGTATAGGATATTTGGGGAACAATAGTAAATTGTTTAATCTGCGCACGAGGCAAGTTCCCTAACCCTAAACTTTCATTGAGCAAGTCCTTAAACTCTACTCTTACATTGTGCAAGTCTCTAGACTCTATTGAGCAAGTTCCTATTCTTTAACTTGTTTCCTAATTATAGCCTTAGTTTAATGTTGTTCAAGTAAGGTTATGATTTTATTCCAATGCTTATGCTATTTAAAGCTTTCTATCCTTACAAAAGTAATACAACGATGTATGAGATCTATTCACTTGAAACTATTCTAATATTATTGAAATCTCACCTTGCAAAGGTTAAATCATTGTTATTATAAGACTAGCAGTCTCTTGTTGATTCAACTAATCCTTAGTTGATGAATATTTTGAACACTAAATTACCTTTGAAGTTAATCCAAACCAAACTTTTTTTTGTGCGGAGTCTTATGTCAAAACTGAGATGAACAACCCTAATATAGAGTATTATACTACGCAATAGCGTAAAAATATTTGTGCACAATACATTGTACGAAGGGCTGGTCCTTCGGAGTACGAGATGGATGGTCCATATAGTGTATTTGACTGTTAAATGTTACATTAGAGATACTTGTTAACCTAAGACATAGTTCATGGTCTTGTAACCCTCAGATTTATGTTGAACTCGATTTCTAACCTTGATTCAAAAGCAGAACCTTCTATTATTCAGAACTCATTGATTACTCTCATGTTATTGCTATTGTTATTGTTATACTTGTGGGCAATTATTTGCTCACTCTTGCGTAATAACATTGCAATTAAGTTTGAAAGAATTGACGAGCCGTCCATTAATAAGGGCAAAGACAAGTCAAGCAAGTGATGAAGACTTGTTTAATTATTTGAAAGATGTTTATGTATAAGACTTATTTAAATTATGTTATGTTTCCCCATGTGATGTATTTAAGGTTAGATTACCTGGGATTGATTTATTTATGATGGTGTAATCCTTTAATGGGAGGATTTCTATATAAGTTATGAGTTTCATTTCTATCCTTATTTATGGGTAGTTAGATGTTGTTATTTTGGAGAGTGAACACCAAATCTGTGAAAAATTTGAGTACCGAGATTTTGGGGGGTCACAAATATCATCTAAAAATGGAACCAGTTGCATATTACCACCATAACTGTGCGTTCAAACCAAGGTGACCAAACGAACTTCATACATATCAATCATCTCCAATTTGTTAAAAGGAAAATACATTTACCTAGTCAATTTGCAAAAACAAAACAGGACACAAATCGAAACCCAAGTGAAACTGTCTTACCATGAAGTAAAATAGAATAAGCGAAAGCCCAGAGCATAACTGTGACCATTCTGACTTGGAAGTAATCTTGTAGAGCCCAAGTATATTGGCAATCCACTGGAACTTAGAAGATAACTCGATGGGAAGCTGATATGTGTACAGGATAATTATGTTCAAGCCTGCATAAAACAAAAGATATCTCCACCACCTTCAAACCCAATTGAATAGATGTAAATCAGTGAAGAGAAAACTACTAGCGTAAACTGAATAATAAGTTAGAACTGGCCAAGAGGAACTACAAATACTAACCGGAAGAGGCCTATAAAGTTTCTTGTTAAAGAACAATCAACAAGCCCAATGCAGCTGCATATAAAAAATGGTAGAGAAACCCACGAGGGCTGGCTGATTCCAGCAACCAGTTGTACAGCAGGCAATAGTAAGCAAGATACAACCCTGAGATGAGAAGCTTCACAAAAAAATGATCCAGAATAAATATGCTTGCATAAGACTAGTTAAAGAAAAGCAGCAGTGCTTAAGAAAAAAATTGTCTCGTCAAAGTTGGACCAATATAATTACTTCTGAATTAAAAATTTGATGGAAAAGCAAACTGCAAATAAAGCAACCAGAGATATATAGGCCTAGTTGATGAAAATATTCCAGTTCAAACAATATCAAGTTCCAATTTTTAATTCAGACTGATTCTAACTGTCAATCAATAACATAAAATGAATATCAAAGGCAAACAAATTATTGGATCTTCACTTATCCCAAGAAAAAAAAGTAAAAATGAAAATAAAAAATTTACTGGATCTTCAATTACATAGTAAACAGTTCAGGATTTTCAAAATTTACACACCTTTGGCATAATATAATACTTCACCAAATTTGTGTGGCATACGTTTTGGTCTACTGAAGTAAGCAATGCATATCAATGATTGAATTTTTGATATGTATAAAACATGTTCAGCCTATACCAAGAATGTGATAAAAATTTAAAGCGGTATCAAATTCCGTTGGAAAAGGATAACTCGTTTTCTAAGTCGTTACCAACCTATCTGTTCAAAGGAAGCAAGTAGATCCTGCACAGAGGAATATTTTGATAGATCGGGTACAAATCTACTCCCGTATCTATCTGCTAAAGCAACTACAGCTGCCAATAATTGTATGACAAGGAAATAACCCAGAGACAGGGACATCCGCGACTCATCTCTGAAACGCCACAAATTTTGATATGTTAAGAGTAATTACTTTAACACAAGATTTTATCCATCCGTGATATTCATGAAAAGAAAAAAGAAATGTAGAAAAGGCAGAGAGCTGTGGGGTGGGATGGGGTTGAATGAAGAATACGGAGCATTGATATTTGACCTTATGAAACCTAACAGTTTCGCCCACTGAGCATCTGAAGTGCGCCATTGTTCCCCCTCGACAGATATAATGATATGAAATATGGCATGCGAAATAATAACCAGCAAGGAATATGTAATAACATAATTGGAAACCAGGGACAACCTCCAGCAACGAAAACCTGTCGAATGCCAATGTTGTCAGCTATATAGTTTACAAAACTAATGAGTTGACATTAAAAAACAAAGCATAAAGGCAGTTATTAGTGAACTATACTTTCTTACGAGTGTTAGGTGTGTACGTGAATGTGTGGCAGATTGGCAGGTGGTGGTCAGCCAGGTTGTGCCAGTGTGGAGCTGGCCAGCTATGAAAGGGTGTGTTAGAGGGTATTAAAGTGTTAGCATATATAGAGGTCAACCCATCTTGGAGTCTTAATGGAGCAAGGACATTACATTTCCTAGTATAATTAGGAGCTATAGTTTATTTCTAGTATAATAAGGAGTGATTGTTTCCTTATACTCCCTCCGTTCCAAAATATAATATCATTATTGACATTTTGAAGTCAATTTGATACATTTCATATTCTATTCTTTTTCTGGAAAAGAAAAAAAAAGTGACAACATTGTAAACTATCTAAAATGTACTACTTATTATAAGATTTATTATTCTATAATTTAAACCCATATTTCTTCCTGAAAAGCTAGCTATCCAAGAGGAGAGATCAAGCCTATATCAATCCTCACATTGATATCACCTACTACTGATGTGTCCCCATATGACAAGCTCACATTGGTATTCATAACATTCCATCACGCTTCATTACCGACGTCCACGATGGCTCAGCGACATTGACCCAATGCCCTTTGCACCCATGAGTATTTTAATCTGGCCTCTAGATACCCCTTTCCATTTCGCCGGTAGCCCGCAGATCGTCTACTTTGATACCATATGTTACGATATAGGTTCAAACCCCTATTTCCTTATAAAAAGCTAGTAATCCAAGAAGGGAGGTCAAAGCCTATATAAACCCCCACATTGATATCTTATACTACCGATATGGGATCTACCCCCATATGACAAGCTCACATTGGTATTCATAACATAATTTTGTAACGAATCGTCTCAATTCTTTTTCTGGAAAAGAAAAAAAAAAGGTGACAACATTGTAAACTATCTAAAAAGTACTACTTGTCGTAAGATTTATTGTTTTATAATTTTTAATGAATAGTCTCAATTTTGAGTTTGAAAATGTCTTAAATTTACTTTCAAAAGTCAATAATAATCTTATAATTTGGAACAGAGGTAGTATTATGTTTCCTAGTATAATAAAGAGTTACTTTCAAGTTATTAGTTAGGAGAATTATTTGATATTTGTAGTCTAGTTCTTGGAGAGGACTCACTCAAATCCTATTCATAGGGATCTTCTATACAGTTTTGTTATCATATTATCTCACTGAATAGTACATGATGTATTGTTTTGTTTTATTTGTGTGGTGTGTGGTGGAGCATAGACCATCATGTAATTCTCTCTTTTCACTCTTCTTCTATTCCTCTAATTCTATACATTCTTCCGCATGTGTTTATACAAGGAACATCTAACTGGTATTAGAGCTTTAAGGTTTGTGTCGAAGATTGTCTCTTTAGTTTTGAGTCCTGTGTTTGTTTCCGAAAAAGGAACAAATAGTGTCCATCATGAATACTACCATCACGCGAATGGTAAGATTCATAGCTATGGTACTATTAATTGGTAAAGTTTGGTACTGTTCATCATCTTGTTTCGATTAGAAAAGAAAGGAAGAAAAAAATAAGTGGTGTAGTTTTGTCTTCTTCTGGAAAAAGGGGGAAATATTGTGATTTGATTTAAAGCCATTGGTGCTGGTGCTGAAGATCATATTTTTTGTGGGCATTAGGTAGCTTACTCGCAGCCAGGCTCAAGGTTAATAGGCAGTTGTATTTTCTAGACTTGAGTTGGTGGTCTTCTGTCTGTCTTCAAATGTATTAATGAGAGGGGTTCAGCAGCAGTTCTGTTGAGTTTAGTTTGGAGGCGTTCCTATTCCGTTTAGTACCTCAAGTTTTCAGTATTAAAATATGGTGATTGTTTGATCTTCAATTTTGTGTTGTCTTCAAAGTGAGGTTGTGAGGGGTTTATGGTTTATCTAAAAGTGGTCTATTGTGTGGACGATTTATTCCGTTGTGCAATCTACTCTCTACCGAGTTTTCTAGGTACACCATTGTTGGCCACTAATGTTGTTAAATGGCTCCAAGTTATTGCTGATTATTCGCTCAGTTGGTACTATTTTTGCTGGAAAACTTATGACAGATGAAGTTGGTGGAGGTAGCTTTGGTTATTCCCCTGCCTCGGAATGTCCAGATTTCTGATCTGGTTTTGGATGGTTCATTCAGAATCTTGTATTCATTTTTTAACTTTTTCTGGTTCTGTTGCTACTGGGAAACAATTCTTTTTCCTTTACAATCAACTCTTTAAGGGCCAAAATAAGTTTTCGTTTGTAGTATACTTGTTTTAGGGTCTTTTCACACTTTACCAGACAGCGTATAATTCCTTCGATGGTAATTAACGATTAAGTATCCAAAGACTTTAAATAGGCTCCTGCTCCTCAAACTTAATCGAAATTCCAAAATTAATTCTCTGAATTTATTTTTCCTTGAACCTTTTGTAATGTAATTGCATCTAAAATCTTAATTCTAATAATCCTTCTCTTTTCTTAAATTTTCCTTCAAAAATGAATTGAAAATTCCTATACAAGGAAAATTCTTTGTTGAGTGCAGGGGTACTCTCACCCATGATTAGACCTGACAATATAATTAGTTAACTGTTAGGTCAAACCATATTAACTGGAACCAAATGGGTTGGTTAACCATTTTTATTTATTTAGGTTGGTTAAAGTTTGGACCCATTTTTTTTAAAATAAATATAGTTCTAAACCGGTTAACCATTTTTCAACTCATATTCCATTCCGATCCAAATCGAAAAGTTCTTTTCTCATCTTTTCTTTCATTCAATATATAAACATACTTCAGTTTTCAATACTTTAATTACTTTTGCTCGCATAATTAACATAGCATTTAGTCAACTTTTTATTTTTGAATATAGCCAAGTTGTTAATCATTTCAAACTAATAACTAAAAAGAGTGTATTTAGATCATCTGGATATCAACAACGGTAGCTTCAATTTAAAATAGTAATTTAATTTTTTAATTGCATTCAAAAGACAATCATTATAATATATATATATATATATATATATATAAATTTTACAAAATTGTAATTCAACAACACTTTTTTAGTAGTAGGCGTTCAGCCGTACTTTTTAGGGGCGGTCCACTAAAATTTAACAATAATAATAAATTCTAACTATAAATAAAATTCCATTATTTATTGTTAAATTTGTAAATTTGTTTGATTTTTCATCAATAATAAATCATACATTATTACTCAAATAATAAATTTTAAATTTTTTATATAAAAATATTATTATTATTATAAGTAATATTAATATATTATTATTATAAATAATATAATTATATAACATAATACAAAAAGTATAAATAATAGAATTATATGGTTCAGTTTTCTACTTATCTTGTGTGGTCTATAAATTAATATATTCTTATTTTGGGTGACTAATGTTGTTCTGTATGTGTCAGTTTATCTAAATTCTAGTATTCTAGTTACAAAAGAATTATACTATGGTGTATTTTGAATGTGATCCAACCTTTCTATTAGCAGGTTAATAATAATTTTGAAAAATTATTTAAATATGGAAGGATATTAATAGTTTCAATTTAAAATTTTATTAGTATAGTTTTTTAGCATTTTATTATTTATATTAATAATTTTTATATCATATTATTACTTAATTAATTTAATTGTGACGGTCACAATTTTATTTTACAAAAGTTCTGTTTAAAAGTCGAAACATCTTAAAATGGTTAATATGGTTTTAAACCATAACCATATAGTTCCAACCCACACAACCCATATTAAAAATGATTAATATGGTTTTAGTTCTTAAATGGAACCATAACCATATTTGGAAAACCAAAACCAACCCATAACCATATTTTGCCACGCCTACCCATGATTTGAAGATATGAGATGATAAAAAAAATAACCCAGGCCTCGATGAGTCACTAATTGTAGGAGTTGTTTGATGGTGGTTCTATGTGTGAATCACGAACCAGTGAGGGGCATCTTCTTTGAGTATAGAGAGAAGGTAGTATCTCATACTTATCCTTTTTGATTAATTAACTGAGTGTTCTTTCTTTGCGATGGAGGAAGTTAAACATTTTGTTTTCAGAAATTGTGTCCACATACAAACGAATAACTAAAAAGAATTTATATCGTATTATCAACATAGGATGAAGATTGTGAAATTGAGTTCAACCAAGGAAAGGAAATCAGCTGAATAATGATATATAACTAACACTTAGATGAATCTGCTTCATTAAATGCTAATACAACTCACCCCTAGACTAAATTTATTTTCTCCGATGAATCTTCTTCATTAGAAGCTAATATAACTCACCCCTCGACTAATTTATTCTCCCCTACTTTTCCCATTCTCTCCGAATCTACCATATATATTTGCTGTTTCTCATATGCATCCTTCTATGAAGAAGGATATCTAAGAAATCTTACAGTACTGGAAAACAACCTATTTTCACTATCCACCTCTTGACAGGCCTCTCAAGCTTGTCGTCTACATGAAGCAGTGTTTCTCACTATATTTGAACAAAGGATGATATAGGATAATTATTTAATCAACACAAACAAAAATGTAGCACATTGTATTAGAAACAATAAACAACAAAACATATAAATAGAATTATAGTGAACACCAAAATAGTATAAGATACTTGCCTATAGTTGGAGCACTCAATAAAATGAAAAGAAAAGCTAGCAGATTTGCCAGGGATATCAAACTCCAATTGAGCAAAGCAGCTGCATTGAACATGTAACAAAAGGATGGTTAAATAATAGCAGTAAGTAACTGGCTACTATTGTTGTCAATACTATTTAACAAGAGAGAGTAAGAGAGACAGACATGGAAACATATGTGTGTGTGTGTGTGTATATATATATATATATATAATATATATATATATTATAGAGAGAGTAAATTACCATGATAACAAGTACATAATACTATTTTGCAATTAATAAATCACCAATATGCTAGTAAGTTTAGCTGACATGTCTTCAGAATTTTTTTTCTCTGTTTATCCTTCCCTGTACTCCAAAAAGTAGCACGATGCAATTTTCTCCATGTATTCCCTTCCACTCTTGGACCAAATTCTTCCCCCTCATTCCCAAGCAACAAAAGTTAATATTGGGGAACACCACAAAACTTCAACTGAGCAAAAAACATAACCAAATATTGTAAACCATCACCATGAAGCATAAGAATACATCATCATTTCAAGTTGCCTCCTTGAAGCGGAATGGAAGAGAGAAATCGTTTATTATTAAATTTGTATTGTCATTTAGAGATAAATATTTGATTATTAGGTATTTACTACTTATATTAATTAGGACATTTTAGAAGTTTTAATTATAGTGATAGATTTTAATTAGAACATTTTCTTTAAAAATTTTAATCGTTGAATTTATAGTAGAAGATTTTAATTAGAAGATTATTTCCTTCTTATATTAGAATTCTTTACTTGGTCGCTAAGTTCTAGAGTTCCTATTTAAAGAATTGTAATCTTTAGTTCTTTACAATTTTTCAAATTATTGAATATATTTATTTGAGATTAAAGTTTCGGACTTTTGTTTGTTTATGTACCAATTCTGTACAATTCTCTGCGAGAATAGGTACTCTTGTTCCTCCCTTCCACCTTATCCTACATCATTCCTTGCATATCACACATGTACATGTAGTTCACCAGCAACAATTAAAATGGGCAACAAATTAGGCACTTGCGCTTTGACACTATGAAGTTTGATGTCACCTCCGCACTTAATCTTTTCACTCATACCAGTACATACCCGTTTCAGTGAGAATTCAACATTCCTTCAATCACCAATTTCTCATATACATGATTGTGTTTTGTCAAAAAGGATTGCATTCTCCCTTTCCATGAAAAAAAAATTCCATAAGGGGTTTTGTGAAATGAATGTTTTAAATTTTTGTAACTAGTTTTGCCAAATGAAATTTTAATATTAATAAAATGATTTCAAAATCCCAATCTTTGAACATGTGAGAAGGTAACATTCGAATATTTTCACTTCCAATGAAAGATTTGCCAAAGAATTTTTAGAGAACATACAAAACAATCACTCCAAAATGTCTAAATTCTTATTAACCATTAGCAGTACCAAACACTTTTGTAATTCCTCAACACATATCAATTGGTGCTTATTTTTCTTAATTAAATTTAAACATTTTAGTCGCTCTATATTCCTAGTTTCTTAGCAGATGTACATTTGCAATGGAAAATTGCATTGTTTTTGTTTCAAATACACTTTCAAGAACACAAGCACAAGAAGATGGAAGTATCCATTTATGAGGCTATTAATAAGAAGACGTTGACGGAGAAGGAATGCGTGGGCAAGAAAATCGTACCTTGCTACAGTTAGGGTTCCGTGTTGGCTAAGAAGGAGAGAAATCCACAAAAATTACGGAATTGATTGATGAGTTGAAGAGGGGAGAAGAACTGGTGAGATATTATTCTACTAACTCGTGGAATAACTCTTAAGATCCGAGAACCTTCTTGAATATCAAGAATCCAGAGTCTTCTTAAGTGTCTAGAGTTCATAGAGAGTCAAAAGATCAAAAGTCCCTTCCTTATCGAATGGAAGGAGTATTTATAGATTTTCTTGGAAAGTGGTCATGTGCCTGGCACATGTCTAGGTCTTGTGCCTAGGACATGTCTGGGTCTTGTGTCTAGAATATGACCTCAGACAAAATTTCAAAAATACTTAGTTACCCAAGTAATGCTCAGATAGTCATGTCTTGTCGTTCTAGCCACCAATCAAATCCCTCAATCAATTCCAAAAATGAGTCGCCTTCTTGAGTCTTCTGCCTAGGGACTGTTGAAGGCTTTTCTCAGATCTTGCTCATTTATTTCCGACTTTTCATTCAATTCTTTAGGTTACATGTGAACCCTAATTTGTATTTAGGCTCACATTTGGCCCATGCAAGTGAGTCGCGCCTTCGGAGTGGCGATCGTGCAAAATACTTCAAGTCTTGAAGTCTCGCTTTAATTTTAGGAATGAACCCTAGAATTCAGTCTTGCAAGCCTCGAAAATGAATTATTTAGGAGAGGGAACCCCATGGGGCCGAACCCTAAGAGAGCTCTCACGGAATATTTTGTGCAATCCTCCATCAAATCTTCCCAAATCTTGCTCAATCTTATTGTTTCCTTAATTTCTTTTGAAACTAAGGGGGGTATATTCAATTAAGATTTTTAAAGACTTTTTTTAAGTGACAGACTTTTATAGAATTTGTGGGATTTTAATGACTTCCACAGACTCTAAAGACTTTTTTAAAATGACTTTTATAAACTCTATGAAATAAGTAACAGACTTTTATAAACTTTTTATCAAGACTGTGATAGACTTTTGTATACTTCTAATATATCTTGCAACTTATATTAATTGTTAATTAGCCCATGTGTACAACCTCTCCCTCTTTTTTCATGAACTAGAGTAAATCTCATTATATTATTGTGGCATGAGATTTTATATATGTTGAAAGCGTTCACATTATTTTATTCATTTCATCATACATTTGGATACTTGGATACCAATAAAATTTTAGAAACTACAGACGCAATACAAAAATTAAGCTCACTTTTCATTGAGCTATATATATTTTATGCATATGCGTACGCTTTTTACTAATAATTGATTGCTTTTTATTATTGATTGCTTTACTATATATATATATATATATATATATATATATATATATATATATTGATTGTGTGATTCTGTCAACCCAATTTTTCATCTTAACTGTTGCTAATTTTGTTTGATTGTATAGACCTTTTTTATGCGCCTAACATATATCAAAGCAGTACGTTAACGATTCTTTCAATTTGTCATGCAGGAATACAATCACATGTTACATTATTTCACTATGATACATCAAAGACACTTGAAGACGAATATGGAGGATGTCTCAAAAATTAACGGTGATTTCCTTCATTTAAAATGTCAGAAAACTAAAAAAAAACATACACATACACATCATATATTTTCTATTTTCATATATTATAATACATAATCTTTACAATTGATATGAGAGTTTTATGATTTTATCTCACCTTTGTTGAACAAATATATTTCCTCTTTCTATTGGAAGCTTTCGAACGGCTTCTTTTTCCCTCACCAATTCAGATTAGGTCTAGTTATTTGTTTACTTATTAATATATTTTGTTCATTCTCTTATAATAAAATTATAATAAATCCAATTATTTTTATGGCCTAAATTGTATCAAATTATTTATTCATCACATATTAATATTTATTAGCCCATATAAAATAAATAACTAATTTGACCAAATAAAAGACAAAGTCCAATTAATAACTAGTTTTATCCATCTCTGTGTTTATTTGGAAGTCTTTAGAAATCTTTAGAGATGAGGTAAGACTTTGGATATGGGTTGATAGTTATAATTCTTCTTCTAAAGCAGTGTTCGAAAAGTCGCTAGTCGGTCCCAGGTCGGTTGGCTACCGACTAGAGACTAGGGGATTAATCGGGGATTAATCGAGAATTAATCGGCTAGTCGGATTTTCAATTATTTTTTAAAAATATATATTATCCTTCCTCCTTCATAAGTTATGAGTAAGTAGAATAACACAAGTAACACAAATCATCAAATAAAAATATGAAAACTAAGTAAAACCAAATAGTTTAACACTGTAAGTTCAAAACCAATTAACCAAATGAAACTAAGTAGTACAAAATCAATAGTCAATCACTCCAAAACTTGCTCTCCATCAGACTCAAACTCATAATCCTCATCTTCCTCTTCGTTGTCATCATTTTCCGACATAAACTCGTCTTCATCTAGTTCTCGCACATTTATACCTCTTCTTCTAGGTAGAAGGACCTCATCCACTCACATTTTTTCCGATTTTTCCCGACTTCTTCCGATTTTCCCCAACTTGTTCCGATTTTTTGATTTACTCCGACTGGACGACTTTTCCGACTGGTCGCCGACTGGAGCCCGACTAAGTTGGCCAGCGACTAAATCAAAGGACTAGGCCCTAGTCGAATCGTTGAGGCTCCGACTCCGACTTAGTCGGCCGACTAGGCCAACTTTTAGAACATTGTTCTAAAGTCTATCAAACTCTACCATTTGATAGAAATCTTTAAAATCTATGACTTTTTGAATACCAAAATACTTTTATAGACTGTGTAAAAATCTTAATCCAATACCACATAACTTTTAAAGACATTAAAAAAGTTGTAATTGAATACCACTAAACTTTTATAAACTCTTTAAATGTCTTGATTGAATACAACTAAACTTTTAAAGTCTTTAAAAGTCTTTAAAAATCTTAATTGAATACACCCCCTAAATCATGATAAATCAAATTAAATTTGGAAACTTCATATTACCAAGTAAAAATCAAATCCCTTTTTTTTTATCTCTTTTCTTTTTTTTAGCAACAACGTTCATATATTAACTAATAAATCAATTTTTTGACTTGGCACTTTGCAGTTGGTAGTCATGTCCTGCTAGTTTAAAGAGATTAAACAAAGAAACATTCACACCCAAAAGTCCAAAGCCAATTTAGGTTGAGATCTTCTTTCACCATAATCACGCCCACTTTTTTATAAAACCACATAGCAAAGAAGTCTGTTTATCGCAAAACAGTATTAAGGTCTCTAATTCCTCTACAGACTGCAGTAACTAAAATAATCCTGAGCAACTTAGACCATGTAAATCACCCATCCGTTTTGGCATCTCAGTAAGGCTTAAACAATCAGACACATCAAACAAGTTTAATTTTTGGAGGCATCATGTTGTTCCAGGTAACCTCACCAAACTCGTACAAGAATTAAGTCTCTATGATTGCAAATTTAGAAGCCTTCCAATTTCCTCTGGGAGCGCGTTCCACTCGTTACAAGTTATGCTCATTTTGTTAAGATGAATATTGTCACATAGTCCAACAGGCCATTTAACCAAGTCACGGAAATATTCGATCCCAATCCCCATAAGATTTGAGAACATATTAGCACCATTGTCCAAAGCATTACCAATCTGATTCTCTTTAGGCTGTAAAATTGACACAAGACGGGCACGAAGAGGTTGTTTTAACTTTTCAACCAACTACTTGGGAAGACTATTTCCCCTATCTCGATTATCAATCTTTTCCTCAATTCTATAGCCTTTTGGCTGCACTAGTGGATAGCTAGCTCTCTTAGCATATCATGTTGTGTAACAAATTGCCCATTACAATAGCCACCAAGGTCACTTGAATACTCTTTCATTGCTTGTTTTTTACTCCCATCTTCAACAATCACACCAAATCGTCAACACTTGCATTCTTTACTACTACAACAATCACTCCAAATCCTCAACACTTACATTCTTTACTACTACAATGAGTATCCCTCAAGATGGGAATACCTTGTTTGCAAGAAATTTAGAATGAAAGGATTAAAATCCCTGAACTTCCAGAATTTGAGTTAGTTAGCTGATACTTAATTTTATCTTGAACCCAAATAAAGGATGTTTCTCCGAAATTCTCAACAGCCATTTTGAACAGCAGATTTTGAGTGGACAAGAAAGCTGAAAGATCTATAAAAGGAGGACAAGATGTCCTCCTGACAGAAAGCAAAAGAGAGAAAATACAAATCGAACTGAAAAATCATCAATGGAGAGCTCTACATGCACTAATTCAATATAGTTTAACCACTACGTGTACTTGCTGCATAGTACTATGCTCAACTAACTTAGCATATTTCAAACATCATAAAGTTCGGTAATACAGTTATTACATTTGTGACATCACAAAATTTGGTAGCCAAACTTTCAAAATAAGCTCTTACTGATAGTAACCCCCACCCCACCCCACCCTCCCCCAGGGGTTAACAAGAAGGTATGCACATGATTTTTACAACACATATTGGTGACTTCTTTAGTTAACAACACCTTCATCCAACCACAGTGATGCAACAATTTTCATATTAAATGAGGGAATTATAAAATAACCCTTAGTAAAGGGTAGGACTGGCTTAAAATCATTGTGCACAACAACCACCAAGTGAGATATGAAGAATAAACTCATTACTGAAGGGTGGACCCTATCACTCTACCATCAATGATAGACACATAATTCATACATTTTATTATCCCTAATTTTATCCTTTTAATTATATTAGTTTATTAAATTAATATGTTTTAGTTTATTTTGTAGAATTTAATATTTGTTGCAATAAAGTCAAAATCTTGGTGATCAAGCGATATTTAATACTCTTATTCATGTAAGAAATATCCAAGAAGAATCTTGCAAGGAGTAGGAAAGAAGTTGAACAATCTTGGTGTGCAAGTCAAATCCAACAAGAGAAAGAAAAGTATATCTAGAAGATCTCTTTGAGAAGTTGATTGACACTAGGAAGTTGAAACCTACATGAAAAGGGAACAAAAGTGTCCAACTTCAATGAATCTAAATTAGGGTTCAAAGTTATTTTCTCTATAAATAGGCCTCTTGTTTTAGAGAGAAAGACACCACTTGTTATTTTCTTTTTCTTAGTTTTTCACTAGTGTAGAAGGGAGTAAGATATTGAGAGTTTGTCTTTTCTCTTATTCTAATCACGTGTGTTAATACTGTCAGGGAGTATTTGTAACTTTCTTTTATTAATATAATAGAAATTCTCTTTTAATTATTGTTCTTATTTCATGCAAATAGTAGTACTAATATTATTTGTTTTTGTTTTTAATTTCATGGCTAGCTAAATTTCTAATACCTAGGATTATGATGAAACTAAGTATTTCATAATAATATTTTCTTTCCGTTCCAAAATTAATGCCTAATTATTTTCGCCTTCATATTTTACTCCGCATAAATTACATATGATTTTTATATTGATTGCGAGGTTTTGATAAGTTATAGTTAATCTGTGAATTTTTCATAACTTATGCTTGCCCATATTAATTATATGAATCATTATTTTTAAAAGAAAATAATTTGGGAATTGATTTAGGAAATAAGAAATTATTTATTATGTTAATATTTGGTAGATTATGATTCCTAGGTATCTTTTCTCATTAATAGTTTCCGTTATTAATTAATAGCTTGCATAATTTAGTTAATAAATCTTCTCCACCATTTTTATTTCTAATTTGCCTAAAATATTAATTAAGAATATATTAAAGAATTGATCTAGGTTCGATTGTACTTGTCAGTTCTTCAATTTTGACATTGTGCACTTACATATACATATTTTTATCACATCAATCAACATTCTTAAACTTTGCAGATAACCATCCAAAACTAAAATAACAGCATAAAACAAACTAAAATAACAGCATAAAACATCTAAATTACTGCAAAATAAAGTATACCAGTCAAAAGAAGCAGAGGCAATACAATTCCACCAAGGAACCTCCCCATTACAAACTTTCTTTATCATCAACTGATTCAATGTAATTGTGTATTTTCACATCAACCGAGACCATTTAATCATTACTTGTTAATACCTTCATCCAAAGTCGAAAACCCATTGCTGGAACAGCTAAAATTTTCCCAGACTCAAAGCTAATTCAAACTAAACTTTCCCAAGAGTGCTCTTGCTTCATCAAATGGTGGTAATGTCGAAATCCTCAAATGGGTCTTTCAAATCACATTGAGATAACAAAACCCATTTCGTAAAACCAAAGTTATCTCTTATAATACCATAAATTTGATCGAAAATGTGGCTTGTTCTGCATTCTGGCTACGCATAATTCACGTGAATAGAGTTAAAAAGAATAATTGAAAGGAAGCTAAGAAAAAGATATTTGAGCTCGGATTTCAATTGGAAAACGTGAAATTGGAATGGCATTATCAATCGGAATAGCCTGTGATTGAGATTTCAGCTTAGGAGAACCGTTTCACGCTTTTTAAGCAGAGCTTCTTTCTGAATCAACACAGTGTTTGTGAATTTTAGAAACTGAAGAAAATTAGAAAAAATGGGAAAAGGAGAACTTTTACTCAAAAGGCCATTGAAGTTTATTTATTTTTTCAATTGGTTAACCCTATAGTGTCCCTCAATTTTCTTAATAAAGTTGTTTTTTTTACAAAATTATTCTTTTTTTAATATATTAGTGAAATTATAAGTTAAAACTTATGTTTTATATACTTGAATACACATTTAACTCATTCCAAACATATGAATACAATAATATATACGTGCAACGTAAATAACATAATTATCAATAATTTCGGATATGTGTATGAAGAATTCCGACATATAATTTCACCAATATGTTAAAAGGGTTGAAGGACCACAAGTGAGGAAGTTAGTGGGTTAAAAATAAAATTTTGTGAAACTTTGAGAGATACTTTTGAAGTTGTCCATTTTTAATTTTAGTTTTTTTTAATTTTGGATTATCTGCAAAAGTGTCACCTAAAGTTCCATAAAATTTTACTTTTTGTCCCAAAGTATTAATTATCTCAATAGTGTTCCTTCAAGTTTAATTTTTTTTAAAACGATTCCTTCTTTAACATATATATTGGTGAAATTATAGGTCAAAACTCATGTATTTATATACTTGAATACACATTTGACTCATTCTAAACATATGAATACAACAATATATATATGTTGTACGTAATGTAAATAACATAACTATCAATAATGTCCGCATGTATGTTGTGACACCCACAAATTCATGTTCTCAATTTTCACAGATTTGGTGTTCACTTACCAAAATAAATAACATCTATCTACCCACAGTAAAGATAATAATAAAAAGGAGGGAAGGATCGAGAGAGATACTAACTTAGCACGTCTATCAACGATTTACAGAGGAAAAAAGCCACAACGCCATAACACGGCTAAAGGCAAAGTCCTAAACGCGACTTGGGTGACGTTCCACTTAATTAAGTATCAACCTCATTATGTCTCATTTAATAAAATGGCATGAATATTTTAAAGGCATATTAAATATATATTAACAGATAAATTATTACATATATGATCTCATAAAGTTACTGTTGATTTGGAGGTCTACCCAAAACTATAAGCCGGCAGGTTTCTTCCTGTATGGCTTCTTTAGTTGAAACTATTAACTGTTCTGATTTGTTAAATTGTCTTAAGAAATAAGAACGATTATGGTTATCTGTAGCAGTTTGATATGCTGTTTTATAATGATTACTGTTTTCAGTATGATAATCTAAAAGCTCAAGTAGAGAAACATAATAATTAACCGAAGCAATAATTTAAACTTACAGCAGAGCTCTGCAGATCTTTAAACTTCAAACTTTATATATATATCAAATATTTTACATGGAGAGAGAGAGAGTACAGAGAAAATGCGAAGAAAAGTTCTACCTCAACAACGAGTGAGGTCTCCCAATTTATACAAGTGAGAAGATAAGAAAAGATCATGTGTGTCCTTGTCGGTGGAGTCGATCAGTAATCCTTATATTTTCTTCTTTAAATCTCAGCCGTAGGAAGTGGAAGGCATGAGACAGGTTGTCGGTTGAGTGGAGCATTATTGAAGACAGCTGGTGTCGTTTACTGATAATGGAGAGAACAGCTGGCTCGACCTTTCTGATGGTGGAGGCACTGTTATTGTCCTTTTCTGATTATTGGTTAATCTTTCTGTTAGTGGAGGATAGCTTTATGCTTTTCCTTTTCCTTTCTTGTCCTGTTCCATCTTTTCGGAAATCATAGAGGTGAGAGAATCCCAGAAGTCTCCCATAGTGGGTTCTGGCTCTTGGCTTTCACCGGCTAAGACACTGAACACATTGTCATCCTGTTCAGATTCTTCATCACTAACTGTTTTCATGGAAACATCATCCTGGACTAAGGATTGTAAGAATTGAGTTTTCATATAATCCATAGTTTTAACTAACAATTCTGTTTCAGTTAGATTTGGGAACTTCTGTTTTAAATCAGTTTGAATTTTGATAAAAGGATTAACTGATACTGGTGAAGGAAGGCTTTGAGGGATAGCATCAAGGCAAGCCTGAGTATGATTCTTTACGATTTTAAGAAGTTCTGGTAATGTAGGATTAAGTCCTTTATCCCACCATTTGGTAAAAAATACCCTTTTGAGACGGAGAATCTTATTCTGGTAGTCGCATTGGAAATCCCATTTCCAGATCCAAGGGATACTGAAACGGATTATAAAATGGGCAAATAATTTGAACATAGATAAATTTTTATTTACCGGTATATGGGAATAAGCAACTTGTCATTCCTTGAATGCTGTTTGAACTGATTCTGGTAAGGTTTCAATAGTGATACCAACTTTATCCCACCAAACGAAAAACCAGTTGGGAATTTCGTTTTTGAGAACATCGGGACAGATTCGAATAAACTAAGTATAGTTGTGGATAGGATTCTAGTAATAAAATACCTGTGTAAAGGAATCAATATAGTCCCAATAACTGTATCTGGTTTCTGTTGTATGACTGGATTCAATAGTACGGGTGGTATGAGGATTGATACCCCAATTAGCAAGAGGCATGATGCTCTTGACAGTTGTTTTACTGTATTGAATTGGGTTGGTTGACTTAGTAGGATCATGAAGCGTATGCTTAATGTCCATAGATGTTGTTTCGATGATAATCTGTTCATAAACATAGCGGTACTGGTTAAAACGAGGAGGAGATTGTTGAGTCGTTAAATAACGTCTCTTTATCTCCCATGGATCTTTAATCCATTTTTCATCATTCTGTTCAATGATCAATACTGTTTCATCCACATTTTTTTTGGAATATACTGTTCTGGTAATAGAAGAACATCTTTTACTGTAGGCTGGCTAGAAGAAGCTGAAGAGTTACTGGATTGAGTATTCAGAGTGGGAAATTCTGTATAGTATAGATTAGCTCTGCTTCGGCCTCGTTGACCGCGGCCACTGCCTCTACTGGTCATTCCTGGAAATATTCTCGGGTTAGAAAATCCGGTAAAGAATTTTGTTTTCCTTTGATATATTCAATATCAAAGTTAAATATTAATAAAGTAATTTGCCAAGTTGCAAATATCTGTTTAGATGCTAAATTTTGAACATCTTTTTTAAATATCTGTTTGGCAGCTGAGCAATCAACTCAGATAAGAAAGTGCTGGCTCCAAAGATCATCCTGGAATTTTAAAACACATTTAACAATTGAAAGACATTCCTTATTTATGGTAGGAAAATTTAAAGAAGGTCCTTTCCAGACTCCTGAAGTAAAACGAATAAGATCCTCTTTTTTACTGTTAGGATTAAATTGTTTTAAAATACCACCATATCCTGTATTAGAAGCATAAGTTTGAACGATCTTCTTCCATTCAGGATTAGGTAGAGAAAGACAAGGTAGTTATTTAACCCTGGTTTTGATCTTTTTTACTGCATCAGTATGCTCAGTAGTCAAATGAAGAAGGAATATTTGCTCCTTTGTAAAACTGAAATTTAGTCTCTCCAACAGAAAAAATTAATAAAACCCAGTACTTCTCCTTGGAGTTGTACAACTTTTTAAATTAATAAAAATTCAAAAATTGAACGAGGCACTCCTAGACTCGTTATCGATTACAAACCGCTTAATGAAGATATCCCATCCCGAATAAAAAGGACCTTCTTGACAGACTTCATGATGCCGCTATTTTCTCTAAATTTGATATGAAATCAGGATTTTGGCAAATACAAATTAGAGAACATGATACTTATAAAATTGCTTTTACAGTACCCTTTGGCCATTATGAATGGAATGTTCTCCCATTTGGTGTCAAAAATGAACCTTCTGAATTTCAACATATCAAGAATGATATTTTTAATCCCTTTACTGAATTTATTATTTGTTACATTGATGATGTCTTAATTTTCTCTTCATCCATTGAACAACACATTAAACATTTTAATATTTTCAAAAATGTTATCATAAAAAATGATTTGGTAGTTTCTGCCCCTAAAATGAAACTTTTCCAAACTAAAATCAGATTTCTCGGACATAATATTTCCAATGGAACTATTATCCCAATTGACAGATGTATTGAATTTGCATCTAAATTTCCGGATGAAATTAAAGATAATAACCAACTGCAAAGATTTTTGGGAAGTCTAAATTATATTCGAGACTATTATCCGAATCTTTCCCAGGATGCTGTTATTCTGTGTACTCGGTTACGCAAAGGATATTCTCTTTCCCATGTATTACTACCCTAGACCTACTTCCCAGGATATTCTGTATGAAGAAGACTTTCTTCATTCTCAAAAATCCTACCATGGTAAAACCATTTATGAATGGAATATTGATGGTAAGACAGAATATCAAATTTTTGAAATCGTCCATCATATTCTGATGTATGCAACTGTCTGTAAGCAGAATGACAATACATACCATCAGATCTGTCGTTTCTTAGTAAATGGATTTACCGGCATTCTTAAAGGATGGTGGGATAATGCACTTATTAACAAACAAGGAACTAAAATTCTTCGACCCTATAAGAATGAAATCGACCCTATCACTAAAACTGAAATGAGAAGAGAAGATGCTTGCTACACCTTAGTTCATGCTATCATTCATCATTTTGTTGGACCAGGACAGATAAATGCTGATAGAGGAAGAGAACTCCTACAGAATCTTCGTTGCCCCTCCTTAACCCATTTTAGATGGTATAAGGATGTCTTTCTAATGAAAGTCATGCAAAGGACGGACGCCAACAGTGAACATTGGAAAGCCAAGTTTATTGATGGACTTCCTACTTTCTTTGCAGAAAAAATCCGTAAAAAATTAAGAGATAAGCACGACCGTCGACCGTATGAGTATCCCTTATGTTCAGTATTCTTATGGTCATCTTATTTCAGTAATTATTGAAGAAGGATTATCATTATGTAATGATATGAAACTTCAACAATTAATGAAAAAACAGAATCTCACTAAAAGACATGAGATAGGAGAATTTTGCGATCAATTCTCTTATGATACAAAATTACAATATCCTCAAAAATCTAAAAAACAACAAAGCTCTAAACCTTCTCGATCTTATCGCAAACGTTCTTCTAGGAAATCCTCTAAGAACAAAGCCCCTGAAAAATCTACTAAGAAGAAAAAGAGTAGTAGTAAAAAAGATAAATCTAAAATTCAATGTTATAAATGTGGTAAAACAGAATACTTTGCTAATAAATGTAAATCCAAATTAAAGCAAAAACTTAATGAAATGTTCCTTGATGAGGATATCCAACAGCAAATTCTTAATTGTTTATGTAACAGCAGTTCTGAGTCAAGTTCAGATGATGATTTAGCCGAAATCTATTCTGAATCTGACAATGATTCTGGAAACGAACAATGTCAAACCTGCACAATTAATAACTGCAATACAACTACTGAAACTGATTATTGGAAAGCTATCGTTGAGATGAATGGTTTAGATATTGGAGGACCCAATATCAATGTCTTAACCGACACCGAGAAATCTTTCCTCGACTTAGCTGACCAAATTAAAGATCCCGAAATTAAATTAATTTTTTAGAAATCTGTTATAAAAATAAAAAAACGAAAGAGATTCTTCCTATTAATCAGTATAGTATGCGTGAAGTTATGAAGAGTCTGCATGATGTTTCTATTACTGAGAAACCTACTACTATTCAGGATCTTAAAACTGAAGTCAATATTTTAAAATCTGAAATAAAACAGTTACAAAATACTAATGATATTATTTTTCAGGATTTAAAAAATATTAAACAACAGTTAAATAGTAAACAAGATAATAATATAGAATCCTATAAAACTGAATCTTCTGATAAACCAGAGTCATCTGAACGTTATTTAATGCTTATGAATCAGGTAGTTTTTCAGAAGTGGTATATCAGAATTACTTTTGTCATTAAACTAGATTTTATTATTAAGGATGCCATTGCCCTTGTTGATAGTGGTGCTGATATGAACTGTATTCAGAAGGATTAATTCCTACCAAATACTTCCAGAAAACCACTCAATCTTTAACTAGTGCAAGTGGTAATACTATGATTATTAAATATAAAATTCCTGAAGCTTTAATCTGTAATCAAGGTTTATGTTTACCTAATTCTTTTGTCCTTATCCGTAACATGAATCAAAGTATCATCCTAGGCACCCCTTTTCTGTGTCTTTTAATGCCTATCTCAAAAATTGATACTTTAGGAATTCATACTACTCTTAATAACAGGCATATTGTTTTTGAATTTATAACAGAACCTTATACTAAAGAATTAAATCAAGTTAAGCACATGATTTATTCAAAAGAAAAACAGATAAATTTTATCCAAAAAGAAATAAAATTTCTTACTACAGAACAAAGAATTTTACAACCTTCTTTACATGAAAAAATAAAATTAATCCGCAAAACTCTTCAAGTTGAAATCTGTAGTGATGTCCCGAATGCTTTCTGGAATAGGAAGAAACATATTAATTCTCTTCCTTATGTCCCTAATTTCAATGAGAAAAATATCCCTACTAAATCTCAACCCAGTCAAATGAAGAAGGAATATTTGCTCCTTTGTAAAACTGAAATTGAGTCTCTCCAACATAAAAAATTAATAAAATCCAGTACTTCTCCTTGGAGTTGTACAACTTTTTATGTTAATAAAAATTTAGAAATTGAACGAGGCACTCCTAGACTCGTTATCAATTACAAACCGCTTAATGAAGCCCTTCAATGGATTAGATATCCCATCCCGAATAAAAAGGACCTTCTTGACAGACTTCATGATGCTGCTTTTTCTCTAAATTTGATATGAAATCAAGATTTTGGCAAATACAAATTAGAGACCAGGATACTTATAAAACTGCTTTTACAGTACCATTTGGCCATTATGAATGGAATGTTCTCCCATTTCGTGTCAAAAATGGACCTTCTGAATTTCAACATATCACGAATGATATTTTTAATCCCTTTACTGAATTTATTATTTGTTACATTGATGATGTCTTAATTTTCTCTTCATCCATTGAACAACACATTAAACATTTAAATATTTTCAAAAATGTTATCATAAAAAATGGTTTGGTAGTTTCTGCCCCTAAAATGAAACTTTTCCAAACTAAAATCAGATTTCTCGGACATAATATTTCCAATGGAACTATTATCCTAATTGACAGATGTATTGAATTTGCATCTAAATTTCCGGATGAAATAAAAGATATTAACCAACTGCAAAGATTTTTGGGAAGTCTAAATTATATTCGAGACTATTATCCGAATCTTTCCCAGGATGCTGCTATTCTGTATACTCGGTTACGCAAAAATTCTTTACCTTGGACTACTGAGCATACTGATGTAGTAAATAAGATCAAAACCAGGGTTAAACAGCTACGTTGTCTTTCTCTACCTAATCCTGAATGGAAGAAGATCGTTCAAACTGATGCTTCTAATACAGGATATGGTGGTATTGTAAAACAATTTAATCCTAACTGTAAAAAAGATGATCTTATTCATTTTACTTCAGGAGTCTGGAAAGGATCTTCTTTAAATTATCCTACCATAAAGAAGGAATGCCTTTCAATTGTTAAATGTGTTTTAAAATTCCAGGATGATCTTTTGAACCGGCATTTTCTTATCCGAGTTGATTGCTTAGCTGCCAAACAGATATTTAAAAAAGATGTTCAAAATTTAGCATCTAAACAGATATTTACAACTTGGCAAAGTACTTTATCAATATTTGACTTTGATATTGAATATATCAAAGGAAAGCAGAATTCTTTACCGAATTTTCTAACCCGAGAATATTTGTAGGAATGACCAGTAGAGGCCGTGGCCGCGGTCAACGAGGCCAAGGCAGAGCTAATCTATACTATACAGAATTTCCCACTCTGAATACTCAATCCAGTAACTCTTCGGCTTCTTCTAGCCAACCTACAGTAAAAGATGTTCTTCTATTACCAGAACAGTATATTCCAAACAAAAATGTGGATGAAACAATATTGATCATTGAACAGAATGATGAAAAATGGATTAAAGATCCATGGGAGATAAAGAGACGTTATTTAACGACTCAACAATCTCCTCCTCGTTTTAACCAGTACCGCTATGTTTATGAACAGATTATCATCGAAACAACATCTATGGACATTAAGCATACGCTTCATGATCCTACTAAGTCAACCAACCCAATTCAATAAAGTAAAACAACTGTCAAGAGCATCATGCCTCTTGCTAATTGGGGTATCAATCCTCATACCACCCGTACTATTGAATCCAGTCATACAACAGAAACCAGATACAGTTATTGAGACTATATTGATTTCTTTACACAGGTATTTTATTACTAGAATCCTATCCACAAATATACTTAGTTTATCCGAATCTGTCCCAATGTTCTCAAAAACGAAATTCCCAACTGGTTTTTTGTTTGGTGGGATAAAGTTGGTATCACTATTGAAACCTTACCAGAATCAGTTCAAACAGCATTCAAGGAATGACAAGTTGCTTATTCCCATATACTGGTAAATAAAGATTTATCTATGTTCAAATTATTTGCCCATTTTATAATCCGTTTCAGTATCCCTTGGATCTGGAAATGGGATTTCCAATGCGACTACCAGAATAAGATTCTCCGTCTCAAAAGGGTATTTTTTACCAAATGGTGGGATAAAGGACTTAATCCTACATTATCAGAACTTCTTAAAACCGTAAAGAATCATACTCAGGCTTACCTTGATGTTATCCCTCAAAGCCTTCCTTCACCAGTACCAGTTAATCCTTTTATCAAAATTCAAACTGATTTAAAATAGAAGTTCCCAAATCTAACTGAAACATAATTGTTAGTCAAAACTATGGATTATATGAAAACTCAATTCTTACAATCCTTAGTCCAGGATGATGTTTCCATGAAAAAAGTTAGTGATGAAGAATCTGAACAGGATGACTGATGAAGAATCTGAACAAGATGACAATGTGTTCAGTGTCTTAGCCGGTGAAAACCAAGAGCCAGAACCCACTATGGGAGATTTCTGGGATTCTCTCACCTCCATGATTTCCGAAAAGATGGAACATGACAAGAAAGGAAAAGGAAAAGCATAAAGCTATCCTCCACTAACAGAAAGGTTAACTAATAATCAGAAAAGGACAATAACAGTGCCTCCACCATCAGAAAGGTCGAGCCAACTGCTCTCTCCATTATCAGTAAACGACACCAACTGTCCTCAATAATGCTCCACTCAACCGATAACCTGTCTCATGCCTTCCACTTCCTACGGCTGAGATTTAAAGAAGAAATGATAAGGATTACTGATAGACTCCACCGACAAGGACACACCTGATCCTTTCTTATCTTTTCACTTGTATAAATTGGGAGACCTCACCTGTTGTTGAGGCAAAACTTTTCTTCGTATTTTCTCTGTACTCTCTCTCTCTATGTAAAATATTTGATATATATATATATATATATATATATATATATAAAGTTTGAAGTTTAAAGATCTGCAGAGCTCTACTGTAAGTTTAAATTATTGCTTCTGTTAATTATTATGTTTCTATACTTGAGCTTTTAGATTATCATACTGAAAATAGTAATCGTTATAAAATAGCATATCAAACTGCTACAGATAACCATAATCGTTCTTATTTTGTAAGACAATTTAACAAATCAGAACAGTTAATAGCTTCAACTAAAGAAGCCATACAGGAAGAAAGCTGCCAGCTTATAGTTTTGGGTAGACCCCCAAATCAACAGTAACGTTATGAGATCATATATGTAATAATTTATCTGTTAATATATATTTAATATGCCTTTAAAATATTCATGTCATTTTATTAAATGAGACAGAATGAGGTTGATACTTGATTAAGTGGAACGTCACCCAAGTCGCGTTTAGGACTTTGCCTTTAGCCGTGTTATGACGTTGTGGCTTTTATCCTCTGTAAATCGTTGACAGACGTGCTTAGTTAGTATCTCTCTCGATCCTGCCCTCCTTTGGTATCAGAGTCATATTTAGTTTATTGTCATATTGATGAATATATTACTTATAAATTATGCATATATGATCACTTTGAAAAATGATTGATTTTTCTACTTCATCTGTGACAATAGTAGCTAATGCCTCAGCTTCTACTTTAGAAGCAACTGAACTTATTGATTATCAGGATGTTAAGGAAGCCTTAGATAAATGGACTATTCCTAAAATCAAACTAGAAACAATTTATAAAATTGGAACCTTTGATTTTATCAGTAAAAGAGTAATTAAAACCTTTGAACATGTTGTTCCTTTACAGAATAATGATGAGATTTTATATTTATTATATGTAGAAGATTTATATCCTTTTTTGTAAAAATATAAATATGTTCATTTAGGACTTGTCCCAGTAGCTTTTAAACCTATGACTTTACTTGGTTAAAACACCAGTATTCAATGCACACTCAGAGATGGTAGGTGTGTTAACTGGAAAGCCTCTCTAATGGGAGCTATTGAAACTAGCCTTACCCATGGGCCAGTATATTTCAATATTTACCCAAATTTAAGTGTTGCCTTAACTGATAATAATTTGTCAAAAGTTTTAGAAATGAGAATTATATCTCATGGCTATGAGTATCTACCAGGATCTCCTCCTTTTGCCATATTATTCCGCATTCATCTTAAAGTTTTAACTACTTTAAACCCTTATATCCGAAAACAAAGCCAACACGGACATACTGTCCTTATAGACACTAATCTTTTTAGTAGTCAAGTGGCAATTCTCAGAATGATTCTTTGGGAAGAAATTACTTTCCCAAAACAGTGGCAGATTACTAACGCTGTTCCTACCAGACCTATAATTAGACAATCCATTGAGGATGTTGTCCAAACCAGTAATGGTAATATTTATTTAAAATTTCAGATACCTTTTACCCGAAGTCAGTCTATTAATAATGTTTCTTATAATATTGATTTTCCTGAATAATCTAGAGAATCTGTGTTTGATCCCTTAGAATCTGTTTATCATGATTCTAAGAATCCCAATAATGAGTCTGTTAAAAATGAAGACTTAATTAGGGGAATTCATATTTCTGAAAATCAAATACCTCATGGTATTTATGAAACAAATACTCTTCAAAATAGAAGACCTTATAGTCCAACTGCTAGTGATATGAATTTTGAATGTTAATGGATTTTTCTCCTAATAGTAAAATTCGTCAATATTTAAACTAGGAGTTTATGTAGGATAAATACCAAAATTTTAGAAATTAGTATTTTAAAAACCATGATAATAAAAAATTAGCAGATATTAAAACTGATTATTATACTTATCTGAATAAGAATCAGTGTATTATGTCATTTACTAAATGGTATTATGATTTTGTTTCAAAGTTAGAATTTTACACTGAAAGTCAACTAAATATTCTAACTGAAATTCAAAAGAACTGGATTACCACAAGTGGTAACATTATCCAATCCATTCATCCCCCTCCTAAGTCCCTTGAACTTAGTTCTGGGAATAAAAATTTAAAACCCTTAGTTAAAATAAAAGATATTTTACCCTTGTCCAAACAGAATAATTATACTAATTTATTCCTTCAAACTGTAGGAAAACAGTTAACCAGAATTGAAGAACAAATAAATAACATTAATGATAATTGTCAAGTTGTTCCTTAAAAGATTGATCTTCAACCTGTAACCATAAAACCACTATTAGAAGTTAGTAATTTTAAAATGAAATCTTCTAAATATGATGATGAGTTTATTGATAATCTTTTGAATAAAATGAAAGATTTAAAACTTACAACTGCTTCTTCGTCCCAAATAAATATGATGTCTGGACAACCCTCTTCTCATACCAGTAATAATGATACTGATAGTGATACAGATAACTCTGATGTCATTTCTCCTATTCATATTTTGGAAATCCAGAATAATTTTCAAGATATCCAATAAAGGGTTACAACAACTTAAACAAATAGATCACAGGTTATCTAACCTTAATACATCAAATGAGGAAACATCATAAACAAATAAGACTTAAATACAACATCATAAGTCTTAACATAATCATTCTCTGATAATAAATAAGTCTTCATCATTTGCTTGCTTTGCCTTTGCTCTTACTAGTGGATGGTTCATCAATTCTTTCAATTTTAGCTGCAATGTTATTATGTAAGAGTGACCAACAATTGCCCACAAGTTTAACAATAGTAATAATAATAACATGTGAATAAACAATGGGTATTGAACCAAAAGAAAACTTGGCTTTTGAATTAAGATTATAACAGGAATCAAAAGTACATCTGAGGGTCACAAGACCATGAACTATGTCCCAGGTTACCAAGTATTTCTACTTTAAACCTTTAACAGTCGTAAAACTATATGAACCTTACTTCTCGTACCTAGGGGGATCAGCCCTTAATACCATGTATGTGCACAATATCTTAATGCTATCGCGTAATATAATCCCCAGTAACAGGGTTGTTCATCTCAGCTTTGACATTAGAGTCTGCACCCAAAGAAGTTTGGTTTGAATTGATCTCAATGGTAATTTACAGTACAACAATCATCAACTAAGGATTAGTTGAATCAATAAGGATTTAATCATCATTCATGAGTCCGTTAACAACGTAATGTTATAAAGGAATACATTAGCAATGATAGAATACCGTTGAATCATAAGTGAATAAGCATCATCAATCAAAGTCATGCTTTCATAAAGGGATAATAGGCTTAAACAAAACATAGGCATTGAATATTATAACCTTGCTTGAATAATAGTAAGCTAAGGTTAAACTTGCTTAATAAAGTAGAGTTACAAAAACTTGTACATTCTATAATCAAGTTTAGAGATAAGGATTTTTGCTCAATGATGATATAATATGAAATAACAATTTGCTCAATGTAAGATTAGGGTTCAGAAACTTTCTCAAATAAAGTTTAGGGTTAGAAAACTTGCCTCGTACGTAGACTACACGATTACTATTCACGTTCCTCAATTTAATCCTACATACCATTTACATTCACAATACCAGTTATTTATAATGTAACCGACATCATAAGTACATCCTCTTTTGCCTAAACTCTGATTATGATTATATTAATCACATTACAACCTTAGTTTTCACTCATTATTAGACTTTACGAATGACAAGTTAACTACGTGTTCATCATATCAATTAAACACGTAAGAACATCATTGACATGTTAAGAATCCGTTTTAACATCACATTACATGTTTAATACATTTTTGTGTTCATTAGATTGGGTTTAAATTACATTCTCTAGACTTGAACACATAAATAGAATTTTCTGGGCAATTCTGTTAAGTGGCGCTGCAGCGCCCTAGAATGAACTAGGATCCGGTGCTGCCGCGCCTCAGTTAAGCCTAGAACCGGCGATGTAGCTTTGTATCGGCGCTGTAGCACGTCAATTATACTAGGAACAGGCGCTGCGGCACTATGAAGCAGTTTCTATTTCTGCAGTTCGCAAAGAACACAGAACAGAGCCAATTTAGGCCAAAATTTCACACAAACAATGAATTCAATTTCACCCATATGTTATGAACTTAACAGAAACATTTAATGACATTCCTATCATGCTTTTAACATCTTAAGCCACATAAACAACAAGATTTAAAGCCATAATTTTGATATTTTTGTGAAAAACTCTATTTTTGAGATTCTTAACAAAATCAACTACTACGAACTCGTTTTTCAACCAAATCAGTCCATACAAGTTTTGTTCTTTTTATTTTTACATGTATAAACACAATCAATTATCAATTTATCGATTAGTAGGCAATTTAGGCATAAATTTTTGTACTTATGGGCCATATTCAAATATTTATCTTTTTGTAACTTCAAAACTTCAATTTGAACATGATTTCATGGATTAATTACTCTAAAATCGTTTTATAAACTTCATATAGCAGATTGTACATGCATATTAATGATTACAAATAACTTCTCAACAATTTGGCCATAAAAACTTAATTACAGAGAACTAAAATAATATTTTTATTGTAAACTCAAAACTCAGATTTTAAGCATGATTTCATGGATTTAATTATTTTAAATTTCATACAAGTCATGTAAAACATGTTATAGACATATATAACATCATATATTCAACAATCATTCATAAAAATTCAATTATAGAGAGTTAAAAATTGGTTTAAATAAAAAAAATTAAGAACATAAATTAAAAGTTTAGATTAAGGGATTACCCTTGATTTCTATGCTTAAATACTCAAAGATGACAAGAATGCTCCTCTTAATTCCCCAATTCTTCTTCCTAAATCACAAATTCTCCCAAAGTTTCTCTCTTTCCTCTCTGAGTTTTCCCAGAGTTTTAAAACAATGAATGAATGAACTAACGTATTAATTAACCGGTGCGTACATGGGTAGCGGTTAGGCGCAGTATGACCTTAACTGCTCTCATGTCCTCAAGGCCATATTTGGTTTATTTTAATTTAATTCCTTTCCCATTATTTTAATTAACTTGTTTATTATATAGTTTATTTGTCACACTTTAATTAATCAAATAATATTATTTAACTTAATTAAATAAAAAGTAATATTACCAATTAAATCACATTATCACATACTTAAAATTCTCATTTATTATTTATAACCAATAAATAAGCCTCTAATTAATTATTAAATTAATTAGAACAACATTAAAATTATTTAACAACTCACTTAATTTAATTATCTCAATTAAATTCTCACTTTGATATATAAAATTATTCCACATTAATTTAATTAATGTGACACACTTAATTAAATTAATCTACCATAATTTCATCAAATAATTATTTAACTAAATAAATAAATCAACAAAATATTTATTTAATTTAATAAATATTTAAAAATTAATTACAAAAGTCTCGTTCGTCACATTTTTTACCTCTTTAAAAGATTTTGTCCTCAGAATCACAATTCAATTAATTCGTCCTGTTACATTCTCCCCCTTACAAAGATTTTGTTCCCAGAATCGCTACACACAGATTAAGCAAATAAATAAGGATAATTTTTCATAATTTGTTCTTCGAGTTCTCACGTAGCTTCTTCAGCATTGTGGTTCCTCCAGATTACTTTAACAGAAGGTATTACTTTATTTCTGAGTACTTGCTCCTTCCTGTCGACTATCTGAACAGGAACTTCTTTATAGGATAAATCTTTCTCAAATTGTAGGGGTTCATATTCTATGACGTGCATGTAATCGGACTTATACGGTCGTAACACAGAAACATAAAAAATATTATGGATATGTTCTAAGGCCGAAGGTAAGGCTACCTCATATGCGACTTCTCTAATTCTTCGTAAAACTTCAAAGGGTCCAATGAACCTCGGGCTCAATTTTCCCTTCTTACCAAATCGGATCTTTTCCTTTCAGGGTGACACTTTCAAGAACACGTAGCTACCAGGTTCAAATTCTCGATTCTGTCGGTGTTGATCAGCATATTTCTTCTGCATGTCTTGAGCAGCTATCAACCTTGTCCTGATCACCTTGACAATCTCGGCGGTCTGTTGTACCAATTATGGTCCTAGTAATTGATGTTCGCCAACTTCATCCCAGCATAATGGAGTTCTGCACTTTCTGCCATATAACGCTTCGTAAGGCGGCATGCCAATACTTGCATGGTAACTATTATTGTAAGCAAATTCCACCAACGGTAGATGATCATCCCAATTTCCTTTGAAGTCCATTATACAAGCTCTTAACATATCCTCTAATGTCTGTATTGTCCTTTCGCTTTGGCCATCTATTTGAGGATGGTATATCATACTCATTCTCAATTGCGTTTCCATGCATTCATGTAGTCACTTCTAGAAGTTCGATGTGAAACGTGGATCTCAATCCAAGACTATAAACACTGAAACGTCGTGTCTTGAAATAACTTCCTTTACAAACAATATTGACAAATGATTCAAGTTAAACCTGATCTTGATTGGTAAGAAATGTGCTGACTTCGTCAGGCGGTCCACAATAACCTAAACTGTGTCAAAACCTTTCTAAGTCGTTGGAAGCCCTACCACAAAATCCATCATGATATGTTCCACTTCCATTTTGGTATGTGTAACTGTTGTAACAACCCATTTGATCTCTGATGTTCTGCTTTAACTTTCTAACATGTCAAGCACTTGGCCACACAATCGGCAACGTCTCTCTTCATATTCTGCCACCAGAAATGCTGTCGGAGATCCTGGTACATCTTCGTACTCCCCGGGTGAATCAAATACCGTGAATTATGAGCCTCGCTCAAAATTTCCTCTTTTACCTCTGATACTTACGGAACCCAAATTCTTTTCTCAAATCTCAATATCCCTTCATTGTCGATTTTAAATTTCCCTTCCTCTCACTCAGATATTATTTTCCTGATTTTCTCACACTCTTCATCTTTGAGTTGTGCTTCCTTAACCTTATCCACCAAAGTTGGACCAGTTTCCATTTGAAACAGTTTTTCGTTCAATTCCTTAGGATATTTTACCTCAAGCTCTAGTTTTGTCATTGTCGAAATTAGCTCCTCCTGAGCGGTTAACATAAACAGTTTCTCTCGACCCTTTCTACTTAAGGTGTCGAAAACGACATTCGCTTTACCCGGATGGTATAAAATCTCACAGTCATAATCCTTTATTAACTCCAACCATCTTCTCTGACGCATGTTTAAATCCTTCTGTGTGAAAATATATTTTAGACTTTTATGGTCTATATATATTTCACACTTCTCCCCATTGCCTTCATATCTTCAAAGCAAACACCACTGCAACTAGTTCCATATCATGGGTAGGATACCCCTTCTCATAATCTTTTAGTTGGCGTGAAGCATACGCAATGACCTTGCCGTTCTGCATAAGCACACAACCTAATCCCTTATGCGATGCATCACTATACACTACAAAATTTCCTATGCTATCCGGGAGAGATAACAAAGGTGCCGAACTTAACCTTCTCTTCAGCTCTTGGAAACTTTCCTCACACTTCTCCGTCCAAATGAACTTCACCAATTTCCTAGTCAAATTTGTTAGTGGAGTCGCGATTTTGAAAAAATCTTGAATAAATCTTCTATAATAACCTGTCAGTCCTAGAAAACTCCTTACTTCCAACGGTGTATTCGACTGATCCCAGTTCATCATAGCTTCAACTTTCGATGGATCTACCAAAATTCTGTCCTTGTCAATCACATGCCCAAGGAATTGCACTCGCTCTGTCCAGAATTCACATTTTGAAAACTTGGCGTATAACTTCTCTCTTCTTAACGCCTCCAATGTCACCTTCAAATGTTCCACATGCTCCTCCTTAGTCTTAGAATATACTAGAATATCGTCAATGAACACCGCCACGAATTTATCCAAAAACGATTTAAACACCCTGTTCATTAGGTCCATTAATGCTACAGGAGCATTCGTTAAACCAAATAACATCTCTAGAAACTCGTAATGACCATAACGAGTCCTAAACGCTGTCTTCAGTACATCTTCTTTCCTCACCTTCAACTGATGGTACCCATTTCTCAAGTCTATCTTTGAGAAATACCTAGATCTTTTCAATTGGTCAAATAGGTCGCCAATCCTTGACAATGGATACTTATTCTTAATTGCGACCTTATTTAACTCTCTATAATCGATGCAAAGTCGCATCGACCCATCCTTCTTCTTGACAAACATCACCGGTGCTCCCCACGGTGATGCACTTGACTGAATATATTTCTTGTCTAATAGTTCTTGTAGTTGCACCATCAATTCTTTCATCTCCACCGGAGCTATACGGTACGGGGCCTTCGATATTAGGGCAGTTCCCGGCACTAAGTTAATCACGACTTCTACTTCCCTATCTGGAGAAAGTCCTAAAAAGTTATCTGGGAATATATCTCCAAAGTCTCTAATGACAGGTATCTCTTCTAATTTTGGATTCTCCTTTCGACTATCGACTATGTAGGCTAAATACCATATACAACCTTGTCTTAACAACTTTCTGGTCTGCATCATCGTTAGATAACTCGCTTGTCTAGGCGACTTGCTTCCATGAAACACAACCTTTGACGGAGTCATAAGGTTTACCCATTTCCTTTGGGAATCAATTATCGCCCCATAATTGAATAGTCAATCCATTCCCAAAATAACGTCAAATTCCCCAAGTTTAATCGGGATTAGTTCTACCATCATCTCGTGGCCCTTAATGTCTACCTTGGAGTTCTTGTGTACAAACCTAATAGGAATTACTTCTTTATTCTCAACCTTTATGTTCAAAGGGTATTCTAATTCTTCTTTAGGCAAATTCAAGTTCTTAGCAAAATCGTCGGAAATAAATAAACAAGTAGCATTCGAATCAAATAATATGTAAGCATTAACATTATTGATCGGAATGATACCTGACACCACATCTCGGGACTGCACAACATCTTGCACGGTCATGTTGAAAGTTCTGACAGTGGGTCGATTTGGTGGCGTTGGTCCAATGATAGCCAGAGTGCTACCACCATTGTTTCCCTTACTTCCACCCAATCCTGCTCCTCTTGTTCCTTTCTTGGGGCAGTCCCTAGCTAGATGATCCCTTGACCCACAAGTAAAATAAGCCCCCTTTTTAGGGTTAGGGCAATTTGGCGCTATGTGGCCTTCCTTACCACAATTGTAGCAAACCCTCTTCTCCTTCATGCATATCCCCAGGTGATTCTTTCCATAGGTAGGACAAGCCTCCACCTTTTTTTCTGACTTCCTTACTGATTTCTAGTAAACATATTCTCATTCCACTTCCACTTCTGATTATTACCACCACCACTATTACTGCCATTAGCTTTGTTGTTCTCTCCTTCATTCTTCTTCTTCTTCTTTTGTTCCTGATTGTACCTAGTCAGGGCATCGCTTCCACCTTCTGCAATAATTGCCTTCTCCAAAACTCCCGCAAAAGTGTTTAATTGGAACATTAACACTTTGCTGTAGTACCAAGGCTTCAACCCTTGTTCAAACCTCCTAGCTTTCCTCTCATCCGTATTCACCTGATAAGTTGCGAACCTAGCCAATTCGGTGAATTTTGTGACATATTCTGGCACCGTCATATTACCCTGCTTCAATTCTAAAACCTGAACCTCCATCTAGTTCTGAGAGCTCGTTGGGAAGTACATCTCAAAGAACATCTCCTTGAACTTATCCCATGCGATCACACCTTGTCCTCCTCTAACCTTGTTCACCTGCCACCAGTAACTGGTCTCTGACTTCAATATAAACGTTGTAAAGGCAGTCTTCTAGTCGTCATTGAACCTTGCAATGTCAAATACCTTCTCCATTTCCATAATTCAGGTCTGAGCTTCGACCGGATTCATGGATCTCCTAAATTTTGGTGGCCCTACTACCTTGAAATCCTTAAATGAGATAGCTTGAGCTTGCAGCTGATTCGCAAGTGCTCCAGTTAACAGATTTACCAACTGCTGCACAGGATTAGCGTTGGCATTGTCATTGTTGTTATTGTTGTTAATGTTCATGGATCCTTCCTGAGATTGTTGACGTGTTGGGTGTCTTCTTGGTGGCATTTTCTGTTTAAGATATATGCTTATTAGATCATTGTTCAATCTCTTAAGTATTTAAGACTTAACTTAAGCATTTTAAAATTATCACTTAACACATAACATCTTGAATAAATATTGATATTTTATTCATTAATAACTTTTAAAACATAGAGAGATAGCATCACTGCTTATATTCACACTAGAACATAGAGAGATGTGTTTATGTGATAAAGAATATTCAGGATTAAATCATCATATTCCATTGCTTATATTCACACTGGAATTTACATCATTAACTACCATAGATATTCACATAACTCATACTGTTCCTATCACCGCCTACTAAGACGTTGAATAACTTCTCTGCGCTCCTTCTATGATACGGAACATTGTCCTACGATCCAACATATACCAAGGTAAGTCCTTGAACTGGACTGGATAATATATAACTCGGTCCTGAGCTTTATTTATCGCAATGTGGAATGCACAATCCATCTCCCCCATCTTAGCCTTCTTTGCCTGTACCTCTTCCTCGGCTACATCTGCACGCTAGGAAGCCTCCTCGTACGCATTTTCAACCCTTGCTCTCTTGGCGGACTCTTCTTCTATATTATCTTTCAGCTTTGCAACCTCTGTCATCAGCTGCTCCTTATCCCCCTTTGTGTGAACTAACTTTCACTCCACATTTCCAAGACGTACATTAAGACCTCAGATTTCCTCAATTTTTTAACCTATAGTGGTCTGTCGTTCATCTGCCAGCTCCTCCAATTCTCTGACTCAATCCTGAAGCTCAATGTTACGGTAATACACCTCGTCATACATCTAAGCTACAATAGAGTTCGGTGGGAACTCATCTTCCTCCTCTTCTTCCTCAGGGTCCTCCTTCAGATCAGTCTCAAGCTCATGCTCCTGACCTACAATAGTGATCAATGGAGATGACTCTCTCTGTACCAACTACTCCTGGATGACATGGATGTCTCGGGGCTCCTCCTCTCTAGGCACTCAGGGTTCCTCCTCCCCAGCCCGACTAGATCCTCCAACGTTAGACATCCTGACAACACAGTTAGAAGTTTTAGTTACTAATCAATACTCGCGAGCACATAAGTTTATCACATAAGCACATAAAGTCTTTTATTATCTTCAATGAATTAAAGAATTCATTTCTTAGAACTCGATAAGAGTTTATCACCTCTATGTTCTCGATCTCGTATAAGGCTACTAACTAAGGTTTTTCTCCACCTAAGGTTCATAACCTACAACTCTGATACCAATCTGTGACACTCCCAAATTTGGGTTGTCGAATTTTCATAGATTTGGTGTTCACTTACCAAAATAAATAACATCTATCTACCCACAGTAAAGATAATAATAAAATTTAAATAGAAATCCTTCCAATAAAGGGTTACAATAACTTAAACAAATAAATCCTAGGTTATCTAACCTTAATACATCAAATGAGGAAACATCGTAAACAAATAAGCCTTAAATACAACATCAAAAGTCTTAACATAATCATTCTCAAATAATAAATAAGTCTTCATCATTTGCTTGCTTTGCCTTTGCCCTTACTAGTGGATGGCTCATCAATTCTTTCAATCTTAGCTGCAATGTTATTATGCAAGAGTGAGCAACAATTGTCCACAAGTTTAACAATAGTAATAATAATAATAACATGCGAATAAATAATGGATACTGAACCAAAAGAAAACTCGGCTTTTGAATCAAGATTAGAACAGGAATCAAAAGTATATCTGAGGGCCACAAGACCATGAACTATGTCCCAGGTTGCCAAGTATTTCTCCTTTAATCCTTTAACAGTCGTAAGACTATATGGACCTTACCTCTCGCACCTAGGGGGATCAGCCCTTAGTACCATGTATGTGCACAACATCTTAACGCTATCGCGTAATATATTCCCTTGTAACAGAGTTGTTCATCTCAGTTTTAACATTAGAGTCCGTACCAAAGGAAGTTTGGTTTGGATTGATCTCAAGGGTAATTTAGAGTTCAATAATCATCAACTAAGGATTAGTTAAATCAATAAGGATTTAACCATCATTCACGAGTCCGTTAACAACGTAATGTTATAAAGGAATACTGTAGCAATGATAGAATACCGTTGAATCATAAGTGAATAAGCATCATCAATCAAAGTCATGCTTTTATAAAGGGATAGTTGGCATAAACAAAACATAGCCATTGAATATTATAAGAAACCTTGCTTGAATAATAATAAGCTAAGGTTATACTTGCTCAATAAAGTAGAGTTTAAAAAACTTGTACATTCTATAATCAAGTTAGAGATAAGGATTTTGCTCAATGATGATATAATATGAAATAACAATTTGCTCAATGTAAGATTATGGTTCAGAAACATGCTCAAATAAAGTTTAGGGTTAGAAAACTTGCCTCGTGCATAGATTACACGATTACTATTCACGTTCCTCAATTTAATCTTACATACCATTTACATTCACAATACTAGTTATTTATAATGTAACCGGCATCCTAAGTACATCCTCTTTCGTCTAAACTCAGGTTATGATTATATTAATCATATTACAACCTTAGTTTTCACTCATTATTAGACTTTACGAATGACGAGTTAACTATGTGTTCGTCATATCAATTAAACACGTAAGAACATCATTGACATGTTAAGAATATGTTTTAACATCACATTATGTGTCTAATACATTTTTGTGCTCATTAGATTTGGTTTAAATTACATTCACTGGACTTGAACACATAAATAGAATTTTTTGGGCAATTTTGCTAAGTGGCACTGCTGCACCCCAGAATGAACCTGGATCTGGCGCTGCCAAGCGCTGCTGTGCCTCAACTAAGCCTACAGCCGACGCTGCAGCTCTGTATCGGCGTTGCAGCATGCCAATTTGTAAGACCCCAACTTTTTATAAATAAAATCAAATTTCCTCTAATTATTATTGTGAATAATAAGATGTTAATTTGATATAATGCTTTGGTTATGGGTGAAATGTGCAAATTTTTACAAAATAAGCAAGTGGTTATAAAATATTCATTGTTGTCGGGGAATATTCATTTGGTCGTGGAATATTCTTGCTATCGGGGAATATTCGTACGATGGCGCAGCCATTTGTGGGCCCCATAACAGAAAACAGTCGGAGGAAGAAAACGACAAGAATGAGTTTTCTAAAAATAACGGCGTAGTTATTACCGTTAACACTGTTAGAATACCCAATGGTTAAAATACAGTAATACGCGTGGTTACACAGTAGCACACGGTATTGAACAGTATTTTCTTGAATTATTGATTCTTACGTAAAAAGGCATTACTCAATAATTGTTACAGAAATTACTGTTCAATATTTTATTTTATTGATTCAATAATTGCTACATTGATATTTTATAATATTGTTATTTCAATAATTGTTACTGCACAGTATTTCCCATTATCAGATCAATAATATTATTTGAATAATATTATTAGATAGTAGTATTGGCAATGTCTAAGGAAGTTCTACCTAGGAAAGGGGTTTGATCACCTAATTACGTACCAGTAGGGAGAAATCCTTATCGAAAAGCCCCCTCTTTTCTGGGAACGACCTGGTTGTCATAATTGTGATTCTGTAATATTATTTGTGAATAATTAATTATTAATTTTTATGATAAGAAAATATTTTTTTTATGTGGATATAAATGAAAGAATTAATGTTGAGGTGTTTTATCAGTATTTTGTCGGAATAGAGGTATTAAAAATCATCCGTATGTGGATTTCAGACATTTTTTGATTGGAATTTGGAAAAACTTTCTTCTACAAAGTTGTAGAGAATTAAATTTCCTATGATAAAGAATTGAAATTCGTATTTTTCTGATAAAGGGCTATTTATTATGAATTATTGAAGTTTCAAAAATAAATATTTTTATTAAAAACATGGTGGGTTCCACTTTTGGTTGGTGTGGAATTGGCTGATTTTGGTGGGCCCCACTTGAGGTGTGCTAAAATTTGATCAAAAGTGGCGTGCTTGAAAATTTTGTATAAAATATTATTTATTAATTTAGTCTGCTTTGACGTTCTAAGCATTTTCCTATAAATAGGGTGCTTAGTTAGAATTGAAAATCACACTAGAATCATAAGCTTTCTCTCTCTATATTATCGAGCGTATTTTGTGAGTATTTAGATACTTTAAGAGTTGCTATTTAGTGCAAGTTTTCTTCAGCATTATATCCGATATTTCAGGCAGAAGTACTATTCTTTTGAGGTAAAGGATGTTATTTTCTTCGTAAATGATGTTATTTCGTTCAATATCATTATGCTGAAATATTGGTATAAATATTATTGTGAAATATTTGCCTTTTTATGTCGAGGTTACTATTCACGTATACGACACTATTCACGTATATGACACTATTCACGAATACAGTACTATTCACGAGTACTATTCACGAATTATGATTTTTCTTATGGAATTTTTACCTTTTTGTGTCGGGATTACTATTCACGTATACGACACTATTCACGAATACGACAATATTCACAGAAAAATAAATTTTTCTCTTCTTTGTCCAAGATGTCTATTATGGTTACTATCTTTGATTGTATCCATGTTTTGATCTTCATTCTTAAATTTTGCTCCACTATGGTTTATTACAGAGTATTTTTGAACTTGGATTATCTAAAGTACGAATCCCTAATCTTTGTCCTTTTATCTCACTGGATTCGTTTCTTTAAAATATTTTTCATCATCCTCAGTCCTAAATGATGATATAACTGATTATCTTTGGCTTGTAGTGCAAAGATGAATGATTACCTGATGAATATCTTTGGCCCGTAGTACAAAGATGAACATGTGTTGAGATGAACATGACCAACTGGTGATACAAATGAATATCTTTGGCCCATAGGGCAAAGATGAATATTTGATTCAAGATGTATATTGATTGATGTTACAAGGATAAAATATTGATGATGGACTTTTAAATTCATAGATGATAGTAGATTTCATTCTCTACTTAACTCTTCTAATGAATTGTTATTTCCGCTGGGAATATTGATCTAAAACTGGTTGTCCATTATATTTTATCTGATTTGTTGAAGGCTAACGATAATTTGTTATTTATTATCTTAGTCATAATGTTCTTTACTGGACTAGTTGAGCTCACCTTTTTCTTTTTTGTTCCATTTTTCTTCTCAAGAGGCGAGAATATAGCGGGAACTAGTCGGGGTGTAGAGTGATGGGTTCAGACAGTTGTTTTAGAAATCCTCACTATTTTGTAAAATAGTGTGATAATAATTGTAATGAGGACTTATTTGAGTTTGAATACTGTCTAGATGATAATATTTGTATTTAAACTCATAACATATATGTTGTCGTATTTTACACGACAATTGTAATAATGAAGTTGTAGTTATTTCTGTACCATGTATTTGGCGACTCAGAATGGGTGATGTATACCTATTTTGGGGGCGTCACAGTTGGTATCAGAGCTTAGGGATATGGTCTTTGGCGGAGATCGGGGAATAAAACTAGGAGGGGAGAGACGAGTAAATCCTTCGCTAGTGTGTCATACCTAAGCTTATTTGTTGGTCGGTCATAATATAGAGGTATTATGTGGTATGTCAATTTCTTTAATTAACCCTTGTTTTATGGCAGTATTTGAGAATGACAACTGAAAATGTTAATAATGGAGTGAATGAGACCGCGGAGACATCTTTAATCACCAACCAGGGGAACGTGCAACAGGAAAGCAATATTCCTCCTGTAAACAACACTACCGAATAAACGATGAATGATGGAATGTTTAGAAGCTTTTTGCAGTTCATGCAAAATTAGACGAGGGAGACTCGTGTAAAAATACGGGTGTAAATGATAGCAACGCGCGACTTGTCATAGCCAATCAGTTCAAAGAGTTGGGACCACCAGAATTTGTGGGAAAGAGGGACACATCAGCCCAAACTGCCCACAACAATCCAAGGTGTGTTATAACTGTGGAAAGGAAGGTCATATAGTTAGAGATTTTCTTGTAGCGAAACCAAGTCCAACGGGGATGGTGACTCCAAAGGCCGTCCCGGACAAGTCAAAGTCAGTGGTTCCTGGAAATGCGTTTGTCGTAACTACCCAAAACGCGAGGAAGATACCGGTTCTACCCATTCTTTTATCTCTCATGCTTGTGCTCAACATTTGAACTTGACTCTGGAGAAATTAGACTTTGACTTATCTGTTGAGACTCCGTTAGGAGAAACTTTCATTACATCTACTGTTTATAAATCTTGCTTTATTCAAGTTGGAACCATCACATTACCTGCCGATCTTATTTCGTTGAAAATATTTGCATTTGATGTGATTTTAGGGATTGATTGGTTAACCACTCATCATGCTAAAATTGATTATTTTCGTAAGGTTGTTAGTTTTTATATTTCTAACCAACCTGTTATGCGAATTCAAGCAACCAAACCACTAAAGTCAATCATTGTCATATCAAGCCATAAAGTCATTCGTTTTTATTAAAAAATGGATGTTAAGCTTTCTTAGCCCATATCATGGACTTGAATAAAAATACGTTAGATTTGAATAATATTTCTGTTGTTAGTGAATTTCCTGACGTATTTCCTGAAGAACTTCCCGGTTTACCCCCAGAACGTGAAGTTGAATTCTTTATTGACCTTGAACCCGGTACAAAACCCATTTCTAAAACCCCATATCGAATGACTCCTATTGAACTTCAGGAGTTAAAGGTCCAACTACATGAGTTGTTGGACATAGGTTTCATTCGTCCTAGTACATCTCCTTGTGGTGCTCCTGTTTTATTCGTAAAGAAGAAATACGGGAGTATGCGACTTTGTATTGACTACCAGGAATTGAACCATGTCACCATCAAGAATAGGTATCCGCTACCTCACATTGATGACCTATTCGACCAGTTAAGATTAACATAATTCTTTTCAAAGATCGATCTTCATTCTGGATATCATCAGCTGAAGATTAAAATTGAGGATATTCCGAAGACTATCTTAAGAACTCGGTATGGGCATTATGAATTCTTAGTTATGTCTTTTGGATTGACTAATACTCCTGCTGCTTTCATGGATATGATGAACCGTGTGTTCAAAGAATATTTGGATCAGTTCGTTATCGTCTTTATTGATGACATCCTTATCTATTCCAAAAGCCGTGAAGATCATGAGCGCCATTTGAAGCTGGTCCTTCAAAGCCTTCGTGATAACAAGCTATATGCCAAGCTGTAGAAATGTGAGTTTTAGCTTGAGGAAGTAGCATTCCTTGGGCACGTGGTGTCAAAACATGGAGTATCTGTTGACCCGATGAAGATTGAAGCAATACAAAATTGGGAGCAACCGAAGTAGGTGACCGAAGTACGTAGCTTTTTGGGCTTAGCTGGTTATTATCGGAGATTCGTGGAAGGATTTTCTCGAATCGCTACTCCGTTAACTCAACTGACTCAAAAAGATACAAAATTCGTATGGAGCGAGGAATGCGAGAAGAGTTTCCAAGAACTCAAGAGGAGACTCATTTCAGCACCTGTTCTGACAATACCATCTAGTTCAGATGGATTTATTATCTACAGCGACGCTTCAGGCAAAGGGTTAGGATGTGTTCTCATGCAACATGGGAAAGTCATAGCTTATGCCTCACATCAAGTCAAAGAATATGAGAGAAATTATCCTACTCATGATCTGGAGTTGGCAGCAGTCGTTTTGGCGCTGAAAATCTGGAGACACTACCTGTATAGGGAGAAAGTGGAGATTTGTACAGATCATAAAAGCCTCAAATATTTATTCACCCAAAAGGAACTCAACATGCAGCAACGATGTTGGCTCGAGCTGTTGAAAGATTACGATCATACCATCCAATACCATCCTAGAAAAGCGAACGTAGTAGCTGACGTATTGAGTAGAAGATCATATGCGGGTATGAATGCGATATTGTCAACGCAAATGCCCATTTTGTATGACTTGTAAAGGATGGAGATAGAGTTAAAGGCTCCAAGTACCCACATTATGATATCAAATATACGAGTAGAACCGACTTTAATTGATAAAGTTAAAGCTGCTCAAGCTATGTACCTGGAGCTGATGCGTATGAAGAAGAAAGTGCAAGAAGGTGTTATTCCAGAAGCAAGAATCGATGAAGAAGGAATACTTCGAGTCAACTCTAGACTTTGTGTTCCTAACGAATCTGACTTGAAGCATAGAATCATGATGGAGGCACACAACACACCATTTGTAATCCATCCTGGGAGTACCAAAATGTATCATGATCTTCGACATATATTTTGGTAGAGCGATATGAAGAGAGAGATCGCGGAGTTTATCTCGAGATGTTTAACTTGTTAACGTGTAAAGGCGGATCATCAAGCGCCAAAGGGTCCATTGCAACCACTTGAGATCTCGAAATGGAAGTGGGAACACATTACCATGGATTTCGTTACAGGTCTTCCCAAGGTTTCTCAAGGCATAGATGCGATTTGGGTCATTGTTGATAGATTAACCAAGTCTGCTCATTTCTTGCCTATATAGGAGACTTATTTCCTTGAACGTCTTGCTCGTATGTACGTGAATGAGATTATGAGATTGCATGGCATGCCAGTATCCATAGTTTCGGATCGTGACCTATGATTCACTTCATAATTTTGGGTTAGCTTGCAGAAAGCTATGGACACGGACTTACGATTCAGTTCGGCATACCATCCTCAAACAGACGGGCAATCAAAAAGGACTATTCAAACTCTTGAAGATCTATTAAGACTCTGTGTCCGAGATTTCAAAGGGAATTGGGATAAGTACCTACCATTGGTAGAATTCTCCTACAACAACAGTTATCAGGCAAGTATAAGTGTGGCTCCATTTGAAGCATTGTATGGACGAAAGTGTCGCTCTCCAATATGCTGGGATGAGGTGGGAGAAGCAACATTGTTGGGACCAGAGTTGGTACGAATGACTACAGAGAAGATCCAAATGATCCAACAACGTATACAAATGGCACAGGATAGACAAAAGAGTTATGCGGATTTTCATCGAAAGGACGTGGAATTTAATATTGGGAATCATATATTGTTACGTGTTGCTCTATGGAAGAGAGTTACAAGATTTAGGAAGAGAAGAAAGCTTAATCCACATTTTGTTGGTTCATTTGAAATTCTTGACCGGATAGGAAATGTGGCCTATAGACTCGCATTACCTCCAAGCATGTCTCGTGTTCATAATGTTTTTCACGTATCTGTGCTTCGTAAATATTTGAAAGACCCAAACCACATTATTGAGTTCAACCAGACGAGATAACTGAAGATTTAACGTACGAGAAGGTACCCGTCAAGATCTTTGATATGAAGGAGCATGTCCTACGCACAAAGATTATACCACAAGTTAAAGTTTTGTGGAGGAATCATGCTATTGAGAAAATGACTTGGGAGTTAGAATCAGAAATGAAAATGAGGTATCCTCACCTTTTCGAAACACTAGGTACATACGTCAATTTTGAGGTCAAAATTTCATAAGGAGGGGAGGTTGTAAGACCTCAATTTTTAATAAATAAAATCGAATTTCCTCCAATTATTATTGTGAATAATAAGGTGTTAATTTGATATAATGCTTAGGTTATGGGTGAAATGTGCAAATTTTTGCAAAATAAGCAAGTGGTTATAAAATATTCATTGTTGTCAGGGAATATTCGTTTGGTCGTGGAATATTCTTGCCGTCGGGGAATATTCGTACGATAGAGCAGCCATTTATGGGCCCCATAACGGAAAACGGTCGTAGGAAGAAAACGACAAGAATGAGGTTTCTAAAAATAACTGCGTAGTTGTTACCTTTAACACTGTTGGAATACCCGATGGTTAAAATACAGTAATACGCGTGGTTGCACAGTAGCACACGGTATTGCACAATATTTTTTTGAATTATTTATTCTTACGTAAGAAGGCACTACTCAATAATTGTTACAGTAATTACTGTTCAATATTTTATTTTATTAATTCAATAATTGCTACGTTGATATTTTATATTATTGTTGTTTCAATAATTGTCACTGCACAGTATTTTTCATTATCAGATTAATAATTTATATTATTTGAATAATATTATTAGATAGCAGTACTGGCAATGTCTAAGGAAGTTCTATCCAGGAAAGGGGTTTGGTCACCTAATTGCGCGCCAGTAAGGAGAAATCCATATCAGAAAGCCCCATCTTTATGGGAACGACCTGGTTGTCATAATTGTGATTCTGTAATATTATTTGTAAATAATTAATTATTAATTTTTATGTTAAGAAAATATTTATTTTTTATGTGGATATAAATGAAAGAATTAATGTTGAGGTGTTTTATCAGTATTTTGTCGGAATGAAGGTATTAAATATCATCCGTTTGTAGATTTAGGACATTTTTTGATTGGAATTTGGAAAAACTTTCTTCTACAAAGTTGTAGAGAATTAAATTTCCTATAAAAAGGGCTTGGAATTCGTATTTTTCTGATAAAAAGGCTATTTATTATGAATTATTGAAGTTTCGAAAATAAATATTTTTATTAAAAATATGGTGGGCCCCACTTTTGGTTGGTGTGGAATTGGCTGATTTTGGTGGGCCCCACTTGAGGTGGGCTGAAATTTGATCAAAAGTGGTGTGCTTAAAATTTTTGTATAAAATATTATTTTATTAATTTAGTCTGCTTTGACATTCTAAGCATTTTTCTATACATATGGTGCTTAGTTAGAATTGAAAATTACACCAAAATCATAAGCTTTCTCTCTCTATATTATCGAGCGTATTTTGTGAGTATTTAGATACTTTGAGAGTTGTTATTTAGTGCAAGTTTCCTTCAACGTTATATCCAATATTTCAGGCAGAAGTACTATTCTTTTAAGGTAAGGGATGTTATTTTCTTCGTAAATGATGTTATTTTGTTCAATATTATTATGCTGAAATATTGGATTGAATATTATTGTGAAATTTTTACCTTTTCATGTCGAGGTTACTATTCACGTATACGACACTAATAATACGATACTATTCACGAATACGGTACTATTCACGAATTATGATTTTTCTTGTGGAATTTCTACCTTTTTGTGTCGGAGTTACTATTCACGTATACGACACTATTCATGAATACGACACTATTCACAGAAAAATAAAATTTATGGTTACTATCTTTGATTGTATCCATGTTTTGATCTTCATTCCTGAATTTAACTCCACTATGGTTAATTACGGAGTATTTTTGAACTTGGATTATCTAAAGTACGAATCTCTAATCTTTGTCCTTTTATCTCATTGGATTCGTTTCTTTAAAATATTTTTCATCATCCTCAGTCCTAAATGATGATATAACTGAATATCTTTGGCCTGTAGTGCAAAGATGAATGATTACTTGATGAATATCTTTGGCCCGTAGTACAAAGATAAACAGGTGTTAAGATGAACATGACCAACTGGTGATACAAATGAATATCTTTGGCCTGTAGTGCAAAGATGAATATTTGATTCAAGATGTATATTGATTGATGTTACATGGATAAAATATTGATGATGGACTTTTAAATTCATAGATGATAGTAAATTTTATTCTCTACTTAACTCTTCTAATGAATTGTTATTTCTGTTGCGAATATTGATCTAAAACTAGTTGTCAATTATATTTTAGCTGATTTGTTGAAGGCTAACGATAATTTGTTATTTATTATCTTAGTCATAATATTCTTTATTGGCTAGTTGAGCTCACCCTTTTCCTTTTTGTTCCATTTTTCTTCTTAGGAGGCGAGAATATAATGGGAACTAGTCGGGGTGTAGAGTGATGGGTCCAGACAGTTGTTTTAGCAGTCCTCACTATTTTATAAAATAGTGTGATAATAATTATAATGATGACTTATTTGAGTTTGAATAATGTCTAGATGACAATATTTGTATTTAAACTCAAAGCATATATGTTGTCGTATTTTACACGATAATTGTAATAATGAAGTTGTAATAACCAAGAATTTCTGTGGTACATTGTAAATAAATATATTATGTACTCTGTAATAGATTATGGATGATTAAGTGATTATGTGAATAATATGCTACAATATTTAAAGGAAGTCTCACTAATAATCTAGAAAATAGATTTAAGGTGTTAAACCCTAATTAAATACTCAAAAAACTTGAATAAGACAAGTCTAATTGGGTTATGTGAGTGAATTAATATTATTAATGAATAATAATATGGAAATATTAATAATAATGAGCCTAAGCTCAAGAGATAATAATGAAAGAAAAATAAGTAATTAAACAAGCCCAATTATATTTTTAGTGTAGGACTTGTAGATAAAATTAATTCAAGGGCAATTAGTTTATTAAATTAGTCCAAGAGTTCATGTATAAGATAAATATATTAATGGCCCACTTGAATTAATGGGGAAGCCCAAGTTCAATTTTGTAGGTAAGAATGATAATAAAAGTGCAAACCATTAAACATTTAATTTCAAGCCCAAAAGAATTAAAGGATTGACCCAACTTATAGCCCAATTAAAGAGGGTACTTTAGACATTGTGTATACTAAATATTTCAATAAAAACAAAAGAAAAACTTTGAGATTGGGAGGCCACATGGCCAGCCAAGCAAGGAGGGGAAAAGGGGGGTTGAATGTCATCATTGCATGCTCCTAATTTTCCAAAGATAAGTACAAGATGGGCTAGGTGTCAACTTTAGTATGGAGCCACCCTATTTTGCCAAGATTGCAAGTTATGCTAGAAAACTGGTTGTCCATTATATTTTATCTGATTTTGTTAGAAAACTCTACTTTCTTTTTCACTTCCTTTGATTGACTACCATTTTTGATCTACACCTTCTTTTTGTGATCCGTAAAAAAGAGGTACTATATATATAAGTTAACTACTAAAGTCAAGTGGTAGAACTCAAAAATGTTGACTACACAAGTTGTAGCAACTATTTTAGCAAAAACAGTTTTGTCTTTAGAAAGAAAAATAAACTATTTTTGGACAGTCAATGCTAGGGGTATTTTTGTCATTTCTCTAACATTTAAAAATTTTGGAAAATTTTGGGATGATAATATGATGAGTTATCTTTCAAACCCAAGTGGAATCACCGAAAAAAGAGTTGTAGATTTCCGTATGGACTGATTTTAGCAAAGTAGGTAAAAGCCGAAAATCTTGAAAATAAACTGCCCAAGAAATTGTAGGGGCTGTTTCGGCCACTTAATTTATGGAATAAATTCCAACCTTTTGGGACATGAAAATATATGACATAAAGTAGCTCCTGTCCAAAAATGAGCTCATTCTGACTTAAAATGACCAAGTTATGACCATTTCAATATTTAGGTTTTTCGGACGAAAATCGCTATAATCGGAGTTCTATAACTACGATGGCCACGAAATTTAAACTGGAGGGTCACGTTAACATGTAGAAGATTATACCAAGAGATGGGAATTTCTGGAGTTGAGCATGATGGGGCTAATTTTTTAAGCCACGCACTAAAAATGATTTTTGAAAAATACTAAAAGAAATTGAAAAATTACGAAAAAAATACTTTTTGTGTATGAAATACATGTATATAAGTATGGCCAAAAGATAGAAAAATAATAAGTTGATTTGGTATTTTCGTTAAAGGGATATGGAATCCAGCTGGCTGGATTGAAAAATAGTTGAATCCAGTTTGCTGGATTGAAGGATTTAGAATCCAGGCTTGCTGGATTAAAGGATTTGAAATTTAGGCTTGCTGGATTGAAGGATTTAGAATCCAGGCTTGCTGGATTGGGAGTTTATTGAATCCAGTTTGCTGGATTAGCCAATCCAGGTGGCTGGATTGCATGTTTGTATAATCTAGACTATGATGTTAGTATTCAGCTTACTAGATTATAAGAAAGAGCTAATTAATAAAAGGAAAGATTAAGTGTTAAATCATAAGGTATATGAAAAAGTAATTAAAATATTATCAAAGAATGATAATAATAAAGATGTTTTCAGGTAATTGATTATGTGGTTAAGTGTTAACTAAATTGCCAATAGAGTAATTGTATTAGGATATAAAGTATTATATGCTGATTGTAAGATCAATCTTAACAATGATAGGTCTTTACAATAAAGAGATTAAATTAAATTGCGTAGCAGTAGATCGCAGTCGAGGCAAGTTCTCTAACTCAAACTTGAGTTATTATTTTCAAAACATGTTATTGAATAATTATTGTTGATTATTCACATCTATATTGATTATTGATACTCGCACTCGGTGCAATTAAATTCCTATTCTATTATTATTGAACTGTGAATTTGTTAAAGTTCTTTTATTCATGAACTGTTTAAGATATGGATCTATGTTCATTGTATCAGCTAGATCAAGTATGTTTAAATTTGTTAAATCAAATATGTTGTTAAAAGCTGTTCTTCACCAATTGATTTGGTAAGGACTCAAGATTGAGAAAAAGAACAATTTGATTAAAGCATTATTGAAAAACAATTATTGCTCGTACATTAAGTGTATATGCATAATACACCGGGTATGAAAGACCGATCCCCTTGATTACCAAAACTTATTAAAAGGACCAGTTTAAATAGTGACAACCTTAGCATATGTTCATGGTCACTATGACCACTCAGCATCTGTTATTCAATTATTCGAATATTCAGTTATCAAGACTTAAATTCATATTCTTTCGCAATTAATTTCTATTATTGAATATTGAACGATAAATTTCTTGATAATCATGATATATCTTCCTTGTACTTAAACTTGCTAAGCAAATTTGTTGCTTACCCTTGCTATATGATGACATTTATTTCAGCTATGCCAGAGACGTCCAAGAAGGACAAAGGCAAAGGAAAAGTGCAGGAATAGATAATAAGAATGTTTATGTATTATATTATATTATGTACATTGGTAATGTAAACCTTTTGTGTTACTAAGGGTAACTTAATTAAGGTATGTATAAGTTAAGGTTAATAGACATTGGGATAATGTTAGAAGACTTTATTATAATGAATAATGTATGTTTATTATTTCGAAATAGTTTATAGAATGCTTATGATGATGATGGATTGTAACACCAAACCCGGGGTTTGAGAATTCAGATTTGGGGGTGTCATAGATTGGTATCAAAGTCGTAGGTTATAAACTTTAGGATGCGAAACCTAGGTTATAACCTTAGAAGAAAACTCGTATAGAGTATGCTGAGAGGTGGATTGTGGAGATTCATCTAGTATAGATTGTATATAATAAAATATTGTTTCATTTTATCGATGAATATATTTTATTGTGATACTGATGTTGTGTTTGTTTGATTATAGGATGCTTGAGGAAGGACAAGGTAGCCATACAATTGAGCAAGAGCCGATAGATCCGGTAGAGGATCATGCTGTTAGTGACGAGCGTGACGAGGATGTGATGGAGGTTTTGTTCGAAAATAACATGGCACTAGAGAATAGACTGACAGAGTTAGAGCAGGAGAATTCCACTCATCAGTTTACTGAAACTCAATATAAGGAGCTGGCATATCAAGCTTAGAACGAGCTTGCTGAGATGAAGATACAGTTGTAGGAGAAGATAACCTTGGCTACGCATATGGTTGCCAAGAATGCTGAGATGAGGGAGATACTAGAACAAGTGCATAATAAGTTTGCCATATTGGCTATTGAGCACCAGGCGTTGCACTTGAGGTTTGACTTAGAGATCGCTGACAGGATCTGAGTTGAGGATGCTTGGGTGCCAACAACGAGAAGAGTGAATCAGTTAGAGGTTGAGGCAGAGGCCGGACGGGTTAGGATGGAGTCATTGGGACGGGCTTTAGATGCAGCATATATTGGTCCCCAAGTAGGAGAAAGGAGGTCATACCTCGAGATAGGCGAGTCGAGTCGATCTGTTAGATGTCGACTTATGGATGGACTCATTCCACCAGAGCAGGAGCATGCAGACACACCCTCTCCAGACGCGCAGTGATAGTTTAATAGCTTTCTATTGTATATAGATGCAGTAGAACCCTTTTTGTTTATTAGGGTTTTATGCTTGATGTAAACCTCAGACTATGCGAGGTAGTATGTAAATATGATGTATCCCCATCTTAGGTGTGTAGGGGAGTATGTCTTTTGGTAGACCCCATCTTTTGATGTTTAAAAAATGGGATAGTTAGCGTTTATAAAAATATGCCAAGTATGTAAGTATATGAAACTAAAATTTGGTATATGAATATAAATACAGTATTATAATTACATGCTTGATCAAATAGAAAAGTATTAAGAATTAAAATAAGATGCTATCTGTTTGAAAAGTCAGTAAATCGAATATGTTAATTCAGTAAGCTGAATGTGTTATTCAGCAAGCTGAATATGTGAATTCAGGAAGATGAATATGTTAATTTAGCAAGCTGAATTAGTTAATTCAGCAGGTTAAATTCGTTAATACAACATTATGATAATATGATTGTTAGAGTTTAAATTACATGTTATATTTTAAACACTTAGAAGATATATCATATAATTAAACTCGATGTAATTAAGGTTTTGTTTAATCAGATAATGCCGCCAAGACGTCAAAATTGTAACCAGAGGGAGGAAAGATCTGTAAATAAAGAAGAAGGTCAGGTAGATCCAATGCAGAACTTTGTTGATATGTTAGCTCAGGCTATGCAAAATCGGGCACCAGCAGCTAGAGGTAGGCCAGATGTTGGATTGGCAAATTTTAAAGACTTTAAAGAAGTCGGACCACCAGAATTTAAGGGAACCACAAACCCTATTGAAGCTCAGACCTGGGTGAAGGAGATGGAAAATGCATTTGTGATTGCTAGAGTCGCAGAAAGGCAAAAGATAACTTTTGCTACCTACTTAATGAAAGGTGAAGCTAATTATTGGTGGGAATCAAACCAGGCGAGAGCCGGAACAACAGTGGTAACTTGGAAAAGGTTTAAGGAGTTGTTCTTCGAGAATTATTTCTCGCCGACCATGCAAGCCAGAATGGAAGTGAAATTTCTTGAATTGAAGCAAGAAGGCATAACAGTTTCAGAATACACAGCCAAATTTAACGAGCTAGCAAGATTTGCACCACATCAGGTGGACACAGAGACAAGAAAGGCGCGTAAATTTGAGAATGGATTGAAGCCTTGGATATACAACAAGGTGGCAGTTTTGCAGATTAATACGTTTTCATGTTGTTGGATGATAAGTGGGGTTTATACCTACTTATTGAATATCAATTCGCGAGAACTATGCCCATCTCAAGTACATTTTAGTGTGTTTTTAGTTGTATTTCATAATATTTTGCATTGCATGTATTGAGAACTTCTTTGGTGCAAAAGTGCAAGAAATGGCATGAGCTCGGCGATAGTAGATGGCATGAGTCTAATGGAAGCATGACGCAAGGAACAATTGGAGATATGCAAATGAGGATGGATGAAGGAAGAGTGGCATGTCAAAGAATTAATAGATTAATACAGAAGCAGTAGCAGCAACAGAGCACATAAGTTAAAATGCAGAAGCCGCACGGCTACACAGGCTAACACTCGCGCGCCCGCGCGATCATCCAGATTGAACATATTTTGAACACGCATGCCCGCGCGATGAATATACAGGGAACTCGCGTGCCCGCGCGCGACATCTGCAGTTGTTAATTAATTTTATTTTAATTTTTTTAATTTGTAAGAGTTGGAGTTGGTTAAATCAATTCTGGTTGGTACCAGACGCATTATTCATTAGTTTTTACGTGTTTTCATAGAAAAAACGAGGGTTTACACTTTAAGAGATTTCCATTGGAGAATCAAGCATAGCTTTATTATTCTCTATTTCTTCTTTTGGAATTCAATCACTGTGGATGCTTCACTTTTATGTTACTGGAATTGTTTGTTTAATTTTCATGTATTGCTTTGATCCCATAATGGCTTTTAGTTCAGTCATGAACTAAACTCCATTATGGGATTCTAATGGATTTTAATACGTAGTCTAACTTATGGCCTGATTGTTGGACTGTTTATATATCATAAGGAATTTCTATCATGGTTGATTTGAATGCATGAATGATTGATCACCATTCGTTTTATGTGCTTATACGGAGTTGAAAAATAACATGCGAGTATGGATTGTAATCATAATAGCATGCGTATATGGGGCTGTTTTGCTTAGCTTTGTATTTCGTGAACCAGATAGACATTTACTATTTCACCATATGAGTTATATAAGGGTTTGTGCTTAAATTCAATATTTCTGCAATTTCACATAGAAATATAGTGAGGTTGGTTTTATTGATGATTACATGGTGTCTATTGCATGTGGATGTTATGTAAGTAGTTCATAATGCATTGAAAAATGGTTATGCCTACATTAGGGCTCTTGGCTACTTTTCTGTGATACGTGAATAATCTTGCATGACGGTTGTAATTAGATGAACTGTTAAATGAAGTTAGGATCCCATTATCTCCAAATTTGATTTATTACATTACTATTCTTATTTTAGTTATTATTTGCATTTAGAGTAATTCACAATTATAAACATTCGTTTAAGCATATAAAAATAGTGATTTAGTTGATGCATAATAGTTTAATTTAGACAACTTTCTCCGTGGATCGATACTCGACTTACTCTGTATTGCTTGTTGACACATGTATGCTTGCTTGAGTTAGAGCTCTTTTGTTAGAACTAAAAAAGAGGCAACATTGGAAAAGGCCATCATTGCAGAAGGTGGTAGTGAAGCAGTGTCTAAATACAATAGGGAAAAGAATAAGAGAAGATGGAAGGTGGAAATCAGGGTGCCAGCAGTGGTGGCAGTAACAACAAGAAGCGCAAGTGGAACAACCGTGGTAATGAATCAGGAACGCAACAAGGGAATACTCAGCAGAAGAAGCCAGCGTGTTCAAAGTGTCACTCAGGAGAGTGTAAGAAAGGGAAAAACGTATGTTATAATTGTGGTTAGGAAGGACATATTTCACCAAATTGTCCTAAGCCGAAGAAAGGTGGTTGTTTTTCTTGTGGAGGAACAGGGCATCGATTTAAGGACTGTCCATTGAAGAAGAATATAGATGGAGGAAGTGGAAACAAGAGCAGTTCTACAAAGTTAACTATTGGAGGGCCAACGCAACAGAGCAAGCCGACAACCCAAACGTTCAACATGACTGTGCAAGATGCAGTTACATCAAAGGAGGTGGTGTCAGGTATTATTTCGATCAATAATATAAATTCCTACGTATTATTTGATTCTGGAGCTACCTGTTCATTTGTGTTTGATAAATTTGCTAGAAGATTAAACTTACCATGTGAAAAGTTAAAGAACCTAATGAATATAGAAGTTGCAAACAAAGAAGTGATCCCTGTAGAGTTTATCCATAACAACTGTGATGTGGAAATAAGGGGATATAAGTTAAGCATGAATTTGATTCCGATACGCTTAGGAGAATTTGATGTTATCTTAGGGACGGATTGGTTGTTTAACCATGAGGCAGTTATAGACTATCAGAAGAAGAGTATACGCCTTAAGATATCGAATAAGTCTAAGGTTGTATTTTATGGTTGCAAGTCGCCAAGATAAACTAGTTGTCTAACAATGATGCAGGCCAAGAGATTGCTACGAAAAGGGTGTGAAGGTTATTTGGCTCATGTAATGGATACACGGATGGTGAATTCGGACATGGGACAGATACCTATAGTCAATAAGTTTGGGGATGTCTTTCTAGAAGAACTTCCGGGACTTCCTCTAGACAGAGAAATAGAGTTTGTGATTGATTTAGTATCGGGGACAGCGCCGATATCGAAAGCACCATATAGGATGGCTCCGGTAGAAATAAAAGAGTTAATGATCCAGCTACAGGAGTTATTGGATAAGAAGTACATTCAACCTAGTGTATCTTCGTGGGGAGCACCAGTGTTGTTTGTAAAGAAGAAAGATGGTTCGATGAGATTATGTATGGATTATAGAGAACTGAATAAGGTGACAATCAAAAACAAGTATCCGTTACCAAGAATAGATGATCTGTTTGATCAACTTAAGGGAGTGAGATGTTTTTCGAAGATTGACCTGGGAACTGGTTATCATTAGTTGAAGGTGAGAACAGAAGATGTACCAAAGATAGAATTTAGAACTCGTTACGGTCAGTATGAGTTCTTAGTGATGTCGTTTGGACTGACGAATGTGCCAGCTGCTTTTATGGACTTGATGAACAGAGTATTTACACCATAGTTGGATAAATTTGTGGTGGTGTTCATTGATGACATTTTAGTGTATTCAAAGACTGAAGAGGAGCATGCTGAACATCTACGGATGGTGTTGGAAACGTTGAGAAGGGAGAAGTTATATGTAAAATATTCAAAGTGTGAGTTTTGGATGAAGAGAGTTTAATTTTTGGGACATGTTATCGATAACGAGGGAATTTCTGTTGATCCAGCTAAAGTAGAAGCGATGAAAAATTGGGGATAACTGAAGACGCCAACAGAGGTCAGAAGTTTCTTGGGATTGGCAGGATATTACCGAAGGTTTATTCAGGATTTCTCGGAGATAGCAATACCATTAACTAATCTGACGAGGAAGACTGTTAAGTATGTGTGGACAAAGAAGTGTGAACAAAGTTTTTAGGAATTGAAGAAAAGATTAAGTGAAGCACTTGTGTTATCTTTACCAGATAGTACAGGGGGTTTTACAGTGTATAGTGATGCGTCACACAAGGGATTGGATTGCGTGTTAATGCAGAATGGTAAAGTCATTCCGTACGAGTCACGATAGTTAAAAGACTATGAGAAGGGATACCCTACCCATAACCTTGAATTGGCTGCGGTAGTATTTGCCCTTAAGATTTGGAGACATTATCTCTAAAGAAAAAAGTGTGAGATATACACAGATCACAAGAGTTTAAAGTACATCTTTACACAAAAGGAGTTAAACATGAGGCAGAGGAGATGGTTAAAATTGATCAAGGACTATGATTGTGATATTCTATATCATCCCGGGAAGGCCAATGTAGTAGTAGATGCTTTAAGCAGGAAAAGCAGAGAAAAGTTGTTTGTATTAACATAACATGATGAATTAGTAAGAGAAATGGAGAAAATGGAGTTGGAGGTGAAAAATCCGAAGGATTCGGATAAAGTAATAGAAATAGAAGCAAGTCCGACTTTATTAGACAAGGTGAAAGAATCACAAGGGAATGATGAAGAATGTGGTAACGTAAAGAAGCGATTGGCTGAAGGCGAAGAGCTGAAGTATAAGATCGACGACATTGGATTGCTGAGATTTGAAGGAAGAATTTGGGTACCTGCAGTACCAGAGTTAAGAGAAGAGATTCTACAAGAAGCGCACAATACGAGATATTCGATACACCCAGGAAGCACAAAGATGTATCAAGATTTGCGTCAACATTATTGGTGGCCAAACATGAAGAGAGAGGTTGCTGAATGCGTCAGCCACTGTTTAACTTGTCAAAGAGTCAAGGCAGAGCATCAACGACCAAGTGGACTGTTACAGCCGTTGGAAATTCTGGAATGGAAATGGGAGCACATCACGATGGATTTTGTGGTAGGACTTCCAGCGACACAGAAGGTTTATGACGCTATATGGGTAATTGTCGACCGTCTTACAAAGTCAGCACACTTTTTGCCGATCAAGATTAGGTATACTTTGGATCAGTTTGCCAAGTTATATATCAAGGAGATAATTTCAAGACATGGAGTTCCAGTATCAATCGTATCTGATAGAGATCCACGCTTCACGTCAAGCTTTTGGAGGAGTCTTCAAGAAAGAATGGGGACACAATTAAGGTTGAGTACTGCGTATCATCCACAGACAGATGGGCAAAGTGAGAGAACGATTCAAACATTAGAAGACATGCTCAGAGCCTGTGTGATGGATTTCAAGGGAAGTTAGGAAGATCATCTTCCATTGGTGGAGTTTGCGTATAACAATAGTTATCATGCAAGCATTGGACTGCCGCCGTATAAAGCCCTATATGGAAGAAAGTGCAGAACGCCCTTATGTTGGGACAAGGTAGGTGAAAGAAGATTGTTGGGGCCAGAATTGGTGCAACAGACTATGGAGATCATCAAAGTGATAAGAGCTTGACTGGTTGCAGCTCAGGATCGACAAAAGAAGAACGCAAATACTCATCGCAAGAAAAGAGATTTAGAAGTAGGAAGCTACACATTTTTGAAGGTATCTCCTTGGAAGGGGAAGATAAGATTTGGGAAGAAAAGTAAACTGAGTCCAAGGTTTATTGGACCATTCGAAATACTAAAGAAGATAAGGGAAGTGGCGTACGAGATAGCTTTACCTCCTGAACTGGAACATATTCACAATGTATTTCATGTGTCAATGTTGCGACCGCACAAGTCGGATTACAAGCATGTGATATCCTACGAACTGATTCAAATCGAGAAGGACTTATCGTACGAAGAAATCCCTGTAGAAATTTTGGATAAGAAGGAGCAGAGATTAATAAATAAGGTTATACATTCTGTCAAAGTCCTATGGAGAAACCACAATGCTGAAGAAGCTACGTGGGAGCTTGAAGAAAAGATGAAGAATAATTATCCAAATCTTTTTGAATAACCTTAATGAAATTCCAGGGACGAAATTCTTACAAGGAGGGGAGAATGTAATAACTAAGAATTTCTGTGGTACATTGTAAATAAATATATTATGTACTCTGTAATAGATTATGGATGATTAAGTGATTATGTGAATAATATGCTACAATATTTAAAGGAAGTCTCACTAATAATCTAGAAAATAGATTTAAGGTGTTAAACCCTAATTAAATACTCAAAAAACTTGAATAAGACAAGTCTAATTGGGTTATGTGAGTGAATTAATATTATTAATGAATAATAATATGAAAATATTAATAATAATGAGCCTAAGCTCAAGAGATAATAATGAAAGAAAAATAAGTAATTAAACAAGCCCAATTATATTTTTAGTGTGAGACTTGTAGATAAAATTAATTCAAGGGCAATTAGTTTATTAAATTAGTCCAAGAGGTCATGTATAAGATAAATATATTAATGGCCCACTTGAATTAATGGGGAAGCCCAAGTTCAATTTTGTAGGTAAGCATGATAATAAAAGTGCAAGCCATTAAACATTTAATTTCAAGCCCAAAAGAATTAAAGGATTGGCCCAACTTGTAGCCCAATTGAAGAGGGTACTTTAGACATTGTGTATTGTAGATATTTTAATAAAAACAAAAGAAAAACTTGGAGATTGGGAGGCCACATGGCCGACTAAGCAAGGAGGGGAAAAGGGGGGATGAATGTCATCATTGCATGCTCCTAATTTTCCAAAGATAAGTACAAGATGGGCTAGGTGTCAACTTTAGTATGGAGCCACCCTATTTTGCCAAGATTGCAAGTTATATGGATAGAGAAGGGAAGAGATATGCTAGTAAATAATGTATAGATATACTAATGTATCAATAGATTTTTTTTCTCCAACACTTAATCCCATTCTCTTTTATCTTTTATCTTATTTTATCTTACTTTCTCTTAAGCTAGCAAAGCAAAAACATAAGAGAGAGAGAGAGGGAGAAAAATTTGGTGAAGAGGAGGAGAGAGAGAGGAAGGAGATACACCATTGATGCACCCAAAGTTTACCTTTGGAAGATAAAGAAAGTGTGCTTAAAGATCAAGGTGAGAACTAAACTAGCTTATTCTTTTTACTTTGTTTGATTTTGGTTAGTTAAGGTTTATGATATTGAGATCTAAAACCCTCTATCTACATATTTTATATGGTTTCACGTACGGTTCTAACATATTTGAGTGTTAGAAAGTAAATCAAAAGGATAGAAAAGAAACTAGTTTTGTTTTGTTAGAAAACTCTAGTTTTTTTTCACTTCCTTTGATCGACTACCATTTTTGATCTACACCTTCTTTTTGTGATTCGTAAAAGAGAGGTGCTAGATATGTAAGTTATACCAAACCCAAGTGGTAGCACTCAAAAATGTTGACTACACAAGTTGTAGCAACTGTTTTAGTAAAAACAGTTTTGTCTTTAGAAAGAAAAACAAACTATTTTTGGACAGTCAATGCTAGGGGTATTTTTGTCATTTTTCTAACATTTAAAAATTTTGGAAAATTTTGGGATGATAACATGATGAGTTATCTTTCAAACCCAAGTGGAATCACCGAAAAAGGAGTTGTAGATTTCTGTATGGATTGATTTTAGCAAAGTTGGTAAAAGCTGAAAATCTTGAAAACAAACTGCCCAATAAATTGTAGGGGCTGTTTCGGCAACATAATTTATGTAATAAATTCCAGACTTTTGGGACATGAAAATATATGACATAAAGTAGCTCTTGTCCAAAAATAAGCTCATTCTGACTTAAAATGACCAAGTTATGACCATTTCAATATTTAGGTTTTTCCGGATGAAAATCGCTATAACCGGAGTTCTATAACTCCGATGGCCACAAAATTTAAACTGGAGGGTCACATTAACATGTAGAAGATTATGCCAAGAGATGGGAATTTCTAGAGTTGAGCATGATGGGGCTAATTTCTTAAGCCACGCACTAAAAATGATTTTTGAAAAATACTAAAAGAAATTGAAAAATTACGGAAAAATACTTTTTGTGTATGAAATACATATATATAAGTATGGCCAAAAGATAAAAAAAATAATAAGTTGATTTGGTATTTTCGTTAAAGGGATATGGAATCCAGCTGGCTGGATTGAAAAATAGTTGAATCCAGTTTGCTGGATTGAAAGATTTAGAATCTAGGCTTGCTGGATTGAAGGATTTGAAATTCAGGCTTACTGGATTGAAGGATTTGAAATCCATGCTTACTGGATTGAAGGATTTAGAATCCAGGCTTGCTGGATTGGAAGTTTATTGAATCCAGTTTGCTGGATTAGCAAATCCAAGTGGCTGGATTGCATGTTTGTATAATCTAGACTATGATGTTAGTATTCAGCTTACTAGATTATAAGGAAGAGCTAATAAAAGGAAAGATTAAGTGTTAAATCATAAGGTATATAAAAAAGTAATTAAAATATTATCAAAGAATGATAATAATAAAAATATTTTTAGGTAATTGATTATGTGGTTAAGTGTTAACTAAATTGTTAATAGAGTAATTGTATTAGGATATAAAGTATTATATGCTGATTGTAAGATCAATCTTAACAATGATAGGTCTTTACAATAAAGAGATTAAATTAAATTGCGTAGCAGTAGATCGCAGTCGAGACAAGTTCTCTAACTCAAACTTGAGTTATTAATTTCAAAACATGTTAGTGAATAATTATTGTTGATTATTCACATCTATATTGATTATTGATACTCGCACTCGGTGCAATTAAATTCCTGTTCTGTTATTATTGAACTGTGAATTTGTTAAAGTTCTTTTATTCATGAACTGTTTAAGATATGGATCTATGCTCATTGTATCACCTAGATCAAGTATGTTTAAATTTGTTAAATCAAATATGTTGTTAAAAGCTGTTCTTCACCAATTGACTTGGTAAGGACTCAAGATTGAGAAAAAGAACAACTTGATTAAAGCATTATTGAAAAACAATTATTGCTCGTACATTAAGTGTTTATTCATAATACACCGGGTATGAAAGGCTGATCCCCTTGATTACCAAAACTTATTAAAAGGACCAGTTTAAATAATGACAACCTTAGCATATGTTCATGGTCACTATGACCACTCAGCATCTGTTATTCAATTATTCAAATATTCAGTTATCAAGACTTAATTTATGTTCTTTCACAATTAATTTCTATTGTTGAACATTGAACGATAAATTTCTTGATAATCATGATATATCTTCCTTGTACTTAAACTTGCTAAGCAAATTTGTTGCTTACCCTTGCTATATGATGACATTTATTTCAGTTATGTCAGAGACGTCGAAGAAGGACAAAGACAAAGGAAAAGTGCAGGAATAGATAATAAGAATGTTTATGTATTATATTATATTATGTACATTGGTAATGTAAACCTTTTGTGTTACTAAGGGTAACTTAATTAAGGTATGTATAAGTTAAGGTTAATAGACCTTGGGATAATGTTAGAAGACTTTATTATAATGAACAATGTATGTTTATTATTCCGAAATAGTTTATAGAATGCTTATGATGATGATGGATTGTGAACACCAAACCCGGGGTTTGAGAACTCGGATTTGGGGGTGTCACAGAAGTTGTAGTTGTTTCTGTAGCATGTATTTGACGACTCAGAATGGGTGATGTATACCTATTTTTGGGGCGTCACACATTTATACTAGGAACATGCGCTATGGCGCTACAGTGCGTAGACAAGCCTGCTAAGCAGCGCTTCGAAGCAATTTTGTTTTTGCAGTTCGCGAAGAACACAGAACAGGGCCAATTTAGGCCAAAATTTCACACAAACAACGAATTCAATTTCACTCATATGTTCTGAACTTAATAGAAACATTTAATGACATTCCTAGCATACTTTTAACATCTTAAGTCACATAAACAACAAGATTTAAAGCCATAATTTTGATGTTTTTGTGAAAAACTCTATTTTTGACTTTCTTAACAAAATTAACTACTACGAACTCGTTTTTCAACTAAATCATTCCATAAAAGTTTCGTTCTTTTCATTTTTACATGTATAAACACAATCAATTATTAATTTTCCGATTAGTAGGCAATTTAGGCATCAATTTTTGTACTTATGGGCCATATTCAAATATTTATCTTTCTGTAACTTCAAAACTCCAATTTGAACATGATTTCATCGATTAATTACTCTAAAATCGTTTATAAACTTCATATAGCAGATTGTACGTGCGTATTAACGATTACAAACAACTTCTCAACAATTTGACCATAAAAACTCAATTATAGAGAAGTAAAATAATATTTTTATTGTAAACTCAAAACGCAGATTTTAAGCATGATTTCATGGATTTGATTATTTTAAATCCCATACAAGTCATGTAAAACATGTTATAGACATATATAACATCATATATTCAACAATCATTCATAAAAATTTATTTATAGAGTGTTAAAAAGTGGTTTTCATGAAAACTTTAAGAACGAAAATTAAAAGTTTAGAATAATAGATTACCCTTTATTTCTCTACATAAATACTCAAAGATGGCAAGAATTGTGTCGCCTCCAAAATAGGTCTACACAACCCATTCTGATTCGCCAAATATCACACTACAGAAATCAAATACAAACTTCATTTATACAACTGTTGAACTGTCGTGCAGAGTAGGACAACACATATGCTATGTATACCAACTGTAACTCTCATCCCTTTACTTAGATAGCATCTCACAGGGCTACCTTACAAAGGTACCTTACATAAAGGTACAATCAATAACTATTTTAGAAATTAAAATATTTAGAAAATGCTCAAGGAAACCTTCATACATAGGAGGCCATGCATCTAAGTTATGATAGATATCATATGACTCAAGAATTATCCTTGGTTGACCCAATAAACCCCAAAGAAAAACAAGAAGATTACAATCATGTTCTTTCCAATGGTGAGTCTTCTCTTGACATATAGTTATCTTTATTGTCTTCAATTGAGAATTATATTTCAACTAAACTCCGAGATTATATAGGTAGTGCTCATAGATATAATCAGCAAGTGCATGTGCACAACCCTATCTTATGATAACACGAAGTCGTAGGTCATTAGACATCTTGTATGATAGTGGTAAAACACCCTTCCAAAGTTGGGTTCACCTCACCCTATTCGGTTCACCAAAATCAACGGTTAAATGACGTATAAAAATACGACACACTTATCTAAAATTCTCAATAAAATTATTTCCATACTATTTTAGGGAAATCTCAACAGCTATCGACCACCGTTCTATTCCCCTGTTACCCCCGCTCGACCCAGCTAAACTCTTATTACCTGAAAGGAATTGTGAAACAAAAGGGTGAGCACAACTAGCCCAGTAAAGAATATCACGACTAAAGATAATTAAATTATCAATAGCCTTCATCAGTAATGAATCAGAGATTTAGATCATATGGTAGATGATAAAAATTTTCAACCATAGTTGTAGCGGAACGAGCAATCCATTAGAAGAGTCAAATAAACCATAAAGTCTATTATCTTCTCCATGTTAAAAGTCCACCAACAATGTTTTAACCCTGTAACATCAATCAACAGTTCTTGTCCACAATCATGTGAATAACTCATAATCATAATTGTAGTTCTAAATTTCTCTTCGCACCCAAGACGAAGATAATTTTCTTCACCTATCTTTACCTGAAACATCAAAGATCATGGTTATACCAAATCACAGTTCCTGTTCATAATCATACTAATAAACTCATCTTTGCACTACGGGCCAAAGATATTCATTAACAGTTCATCTTTGCACTACAGTCCAAAGATATTTAACAACAGGTCATCTTTGCACTACGGGTCAAAGATATTCAACAACAGGTCATCTTTGCATTATGGGCTAAAGATATTCATACCTCAACGAAATATATAATCATTTCAGAATTTATATAAACAATAATTATAACCATGTTAATCAATTCACCTTTGTACTTAAGCTAAAGATATGCAATTATAAATTTAATGGTCATGATCATACCAGTCAACAATTCATCTTTGTACTACTGGCCAAAGAGAACCCATAGTCACGATCATACCAATAATCTACCCTTCTTTACACTCAAGTGAAAGAGAAATTTCAACACCAGGGTTATAAAAATGTTATATATGATAATAACAACAATATAGTCAAAACATAGATTTAATTTCAAGAGTAAGATTCATAAATCAATGATAACTTGGTCAGAAAAAAAAACCAATTTTGTCGTGAATAGTATCATGTGAATAGTAACTCATGAATAGTAACTCATGAATAGTAACTCGTGAATAATAACTCCTGAATATTAACTCGTGAATAGTACTCTGTATTCGTAAATAGTACCGTATACGTGAATAGTAACCCGTGAATAGTACTCATAAAAGAAAAATACAAAAGAAAACTATATTCCACGACGAGTACAAAAGAAATGATATCTTATACGAGTATAAAAGAATATACGAACTGTAAATAGATTTTTACCCGCCATGCGGTAATCCACGTAGAAAAATTATTTCTATAATTTAATAAAGAATGAATACGAAGGGTCATTCACCATGCATGCGGTAATCCGCGTAGACAGGTTACTCCCGTAGATTAATAAAAATAAATACGAAGGGTCATTCACCATGCATGCGGTAGTCCGCGTAGACAGGTTATTCCAACAGAATAATAAAGAATGGAATAACAAATTTTTTTATCATACATGCGGTAGTCCGCGTAGACATGTTATTCCAATAGAATAATAAAGAATGAATGACAACTCTTATGAGTATTGAAAGAAAATAACTCTCTTCATGAATATGAAATAAATAATACCCCTCACTATACGAAAAATAACATCCCTTACAATACAACAAATAATATCCCTTACGAATAAAACAAATAATATCCCTTACAAATATAAAATAAATAATACCCATTACCTTAATAAAAATTTGGAGACTGCACTAGTGTAATAGTAGAATACTCTTCTTCTTTCTCTTTATAGTTTCTCTCTCTAGAGTTTCAGTGAATTCGTAAGAAATAATGAATGAATGAGCTTTTATTTATAGGAAAAAGGACTGAATAGTAACTAATTCATGAACGGCCTAGATTAATTTACTTTTAAACGAATGATCCATATTGATTACTATTAAAACTTAAAGCAACGGTCCATACTGATTTACTATTAAAACTTTAAACCAGCGATCCATATTGATTTACTATTATAACTTTCCACCAGCGGTCCATATTGATTTACTATTATATCTCCAACCAACGATCCATATTGATTTACTATTATAACTTCAATCAACGGTCTGAAAAATTAGCACATCTCCTCATGGAATAATAAGCCAAACTTATAACAAACACCTCATAACAAACCCCTCTATTTATACCAAAAATTGAATAAATATTTATCACAAATCACTTATCTTTAATAAACACATTTTTAATCTTTTAACAATTATTCATCATTAATATTATAACTCACAATATTTAACAACCAGATCATTCTCAGGAAAGAAGAGGCTTTTCGATAAGGATTTTTTCCTATTAACGCGCAATTAAGTGACCAAACCTCTCTTCGACTGAACTTTCTAGACATCGTCAATATTGTAAATAATAATATGAATAACTTTGTGGTCTCAATTATTGATTTAGTAATATAAAATATTATGCAGATGATATTATGACAATAATTGAATCAAATAACGTGAGATACTATGTAACAATTACTGTAGCAATAATTGAGTATAACTGAGTGACTTCTCACGTAAGCATCAATAATCAATACCGTGTGCTACTACGCAGCCACGCGTATTACTGTTCTTTTACCACTGGGTATTTTAACAGTTTAACAGTAAAACTTTCATCGTTATTTTTATAAAAAGATAATTCTGTCGTTTTCTAACTATGACAATACTTCCGTTGTGGGGTCCACTAATGATTGTGTCGTCGTACGAATATTTCCTATTAAAACGAATATTCCCCGACCAATCGAATATTGTAAAACCACTTGCTTACTTTGCAAAATTTGTAAATATTACCCACAACTATAACATTATATCAAATCAACACCATAATATTCAAAAATATAATTTGAGAAAAATTAATAGTTATTCATAAAACTTGGGGTCTTACAAGAATGCTCCTCTTAATTCCCCAATTCTCCTTCCTAAATCACAAATTCTCCCAAAGTTTCTCTCTATTCTCTCTGAGTTTTCCCAGACTTGTAAAAAAATGAATGAATGAATGAACTGACATATTAATTAACCGGTGCGTACATGGGTAGCGTTTAGGCGCAATATGGCCTTAACTGCTCCCATGCCCTCAAGGCCATGTTTGGTTTGTTTTAATTTAATTCCTTTCCACTAATTTTAATTAACTTGTTTATTATATAGTTTATTTGTCACACTTTAATAATCAAATAATATTATTTAACTCAATTAAATAAAAGATAACATTACCCATTAAATCACATTATCAAATACTTAAAATTCTCATTTATTATTTATAACCAATAAATAAGCCTCTAATTTAATTAATTATTAAATTAATTCGAACAACATTAAAATTATTTAACAACTCATTTAATTTAATTATCTCAATTAAAATTTTACTTTGATCTATAAAATTATTCCACATTAATTTAATTAATGAGACACACTTAATTAAATTAATCTACCACAATTCCATCAAATAATTATTTAACTCAATATATAAATTTAAAAAATATTTATTTAATTTAATAAATATTTAAAAATTAATTACAAAAGTCTCGTTCATCACATATGTAAAGGATTTTAACCTATAATTTAGTTCCATAAAATTTTACTTTTTGTCCCAAAGTTTTAATTTTCTTCAAGTTTAAATTTTTTTTACAAAACTATTTTTTTAACATATTAGTGAAATTATAGGTCAAAACTCATGTCTTATATACTTAAATACACATTTAACTCATTCCAAACATATGAATACAATAATATATACGTTGTATGTAATGTAAATAATATAATTATCAATAATTTCAAACATGTATGTAAAAGATTCCAACCTGTAATTTCGTTCCATAATTTTTTACTTTTTGTCCCAAAGTTTTAATTTTATCAATAGTGTTTCTTCAAATTTAATTTTTTTTACAAAACTATTCTTTTTTAACATATTAATAAAATTATAGGTCAAAACTTATGTTTTATATACTTGAATACAAATTTGACTCATTCCAAATGTATGCATATGGTAATATATACATTGTATGTAACGTAAATAACATAATTACCAATAACTTCAGACATATATGTATGTGAAGCATTTCAACTTATAATTTCATCAATAAAATTAAAAGAGAACAATTTTATAAAAAAAACAAATTAAACTTGAAGTAATACAATCGAGAAAGTTAGTACTTTAGGGCTAAAAATAAAATTTTATAAAACTTTGTGGGACACTTTTGAAGTTAAATCCTTTTCAATTTAAGTCCCTATTTCTTTTATTTTTTAAGTAAACTACAAAAGTGTCACCCAAAGTTCCATAAAATTTCACTTTTTGTCCTAAAGTATTAATTTTCTCAAAAGTGTTCCTTTAAGTTTAATTTTTTTTTTACAAAACTATTCCTTTTTTAACATATTAGTGAAATTATATGTCAAAACTCATGTTTTATATACTTGAATACATATTTGACTCATTCCAAATGTATGAGTACAACAATATATACACATTGTATGTAACGTAAATAACATAATTTGTGACGCCCCCAAAATAGGTATACATCACCCATTCTGAGTTGTCAAATACATGGTACAGAATTTAAATACAAACTTCATTTATACAATACGACAAAAGCATAGCTGAGAGTTTTTACATGAATATTATCTCATAGACAATATCTAAACTCAAATGGAGTCCTCATTATATTTATTATTACACTATTTCATAGAATAGTGAAGACTACTATTGCCACCTATCCTGGACCATCACTCAATTTTCCGACTCGTCCCAGCTATATTCTCATTTCCTGAAGAGAACAATAAAAGCAAAGGGTGAGCTCAACTAGCCCAGTAAAGAATATTATGACTAAGATAATGCAGAATAAATTATCGTTAACCTTCAACAGTGTTAAACTGATAAAATACAATAGACAACAAGTTTAACTGCAGTGGAACAAAAAATTCATTAGAAGAGTTAACTAGAGCATGATATCTACTATCTTCTATGATTTAAAAGTTTATCATCAATTTTATCGCTGAGACTCATCTTAATAAATAATCCACATCACTGAATTATCAATGCACTACGGGCAAGGATATTCGTGTTATCACCAATGGTCATGATCATGCTAACAACTGTCTATCAATGCACTACGGGCCAATGAGAACTTATACCACATCATTTGTAACATTACAGGTCATGATTATACCGAGTAATCCTTGGTCATATTCATACCAATCAACAGTCCATCTATGCACTACGGGCCAAAGATAATTTTTATCACAATATAAGCATGAGGAAGATGACAATGATATAAGAATTCAATCAAACGAAATCAATGATAAATATTAAAGATTTTTAATTTATCTAGAGTTTAAAAATATCCAAATTGACAACATGATAACTGTTTTGTGGAGTAAAATTCAAGAATAATATCCATGTATCAAAAATAATTTGGACAAAAAAGAAATCAATTTTTTAGGTGAATAGTACCCGGGTGAATAGTATTCCATGAATAGTATCCCGTGAATAGTACCCCGACATGAAAAGATTAAAATTTAACAAGAATGTTCAGAAAAATATCCTTGTAAAATGATACTAGATGAAGTACAAATTTCAAGGATATTCTACTAATTTCAAGGAGTATAGACGCAATACTTAACAAAATGATTGTAAAATTCGGAATCTGAAACGAAATAATATTACTTACATACTACAGAGTATGGAAGAAAATATTATTTCTTACGAATATTAAACAAAAATAATATCCCTTACAACTGTTGAACGAAAATAATATTCCTTACGAATATTGAACGAAGATAATATTCCTTATGAATATTGAACGAAAATAATATTCCAAACGAATATTGAACGAAAATAAAATTTATTACGAATACGAAAAATAATATCGTAAGCGAATATGAAATAAATAATATCCCTTACCTCAAAAGGAAAGTAATTCTAACAGAGATATTCTTGAAGAAAACTTATACTATTTTCGACACTTAAAACTTCCTTAAACTCTAAGAAAATACACTCAATATTATAAAAGAAGAATTCTCTGATTCTGGTGTGATTTTCATTTCTAAACTGAGCATCCTATTTATAGGAGAATGACATGATACTATTTGGATTCATAGTAAGGGAAGAATTACGGGCGCGCGCCGGCTGAAATTTTTGTTGAAAATTTAATTTTCACTATGCAATAAAATATTCTAATAAAATAAAAAATTTAAATAAAATATAATATATTCTATTTATAATCTAATAAAACGAATAACTTTTCAAAAAGTATTCTGTTTTATATAAAAAGTTTTATGTTATATTGCTATTATAATATATATATATATATATATATATATATATATATATATATATATATATATATATATATATATATATATATATATATATATTTCCCTTACTGCAAAACCTCTCTCCTTAAGTAACTTGGCGTGATTGAATAACTAAAAACCATACTTAAATTATTAATAACTGAGAGTATCCATTATAATAATATGCTGTAACATAACTACTTACTAAAAAACATAAATTCATTCTAAAAGTAAAACACACACTACTTATATATATATACTAACATACATTATAACTTTCTACCGATTATTTTGAAAAAATGAGTAAGTGGGGGTCTATAAATAAGCCAAAATTTAAAACAAATACTTCATAAAATACCCTTTTATTTATCTCAATTCACTTGGCTTCACAAAACACATTTTTAATAATATTCATCATTAATATTATAACTCACAATATTAACAATTAGATCATTCCCAGGAAAGATGGGGCTTTTCGATAAGGATTTCTCCTTATTGGCGCACAATTAGGTGACCAAACCTGTGACGCCCCCAAATTCAGACTACACTTGTCTCAAATTTGGTTGTCACGTACTAACTTTAATAACATACTAAAATAATCACATCGGAATAATAGAATAAGTTGCATCATTATAATATAATTATTCTCGTCCCAAGGGTTCGTAACTTAAACATCTCTTACAATACCTTACACGTAATTAAACATCGTTTAGACATAACTAATACATAATCCATTATAAATTAAACCAAGCATAGCTTATCATAATTAAGTTCTTTTGCAACCAGATAATAATACATTCTAGCATTATGGAATAACTACTCCAAAACCTTCTCTTTACCCTTGTCCTTGCTAAAGGGCTCACCACGTTCTGCCTTAACTGAAATATTTTTTGGAAAAGAAATGATGAGCAACAAATTTGCCCAACAAGTAATATATCAATAAGGGTATTCAAGGTAGTTTTATATTTCTCAAGGTACAATAATAAAGATAGTTCAAGATAGAAAGAAGTATCAATGATTATCAACAATAGTCGCTATAGACAGAAACGATCAATAATATTCCATGATTAATCAATTCAAGATTTCAAAATAATGAATACTGAGCAGTTACTAAGGACTTAAGAACTTCTCCTAGAATTCACAGTAATTAGCTGATAATTCCATAAAACGAGTACAACAGGTGATTAGCCTAAAGTACCCTATGTCAATGCATTACATTTAATCTTTCTTAAGGGTACACGTCGGTTTCCCGACAATATATAATTCCCCTACCAAGGGGGTTGTTCATCTCAGTTATATGAGTCCGCACCAAGAAAATTTGGTTTGGATAGCTTTTGATCAATATCAATAATCTAGCTGAAGTAATGGCTTAGACAGTTTTCTTTCATAGTATATAAGAATAATTATCGTTCGAAATCAAAGTTTGTAAACAATTTTATTTCTAGATTTCGAAGTATTATACTTTTAAAGTTCTACTTGTACTATCAATAATTGCACAAGTTCAAATAGTGCTCAATAAAGAGTAAGGTTTGAATACTTGCATTTAATATATAAATCAAATAAAAATTGAGAACTTGCACAAATACAAATTTGTATAAGTTAGGAAAATTTCTCAATATAAAAGAGAGTTCAGATACTTGCCTCAAGCGTAGTTTACCAAAGTAAAGCTTAATACACTCTTTTGAATCCTAACATAATATATTTACACGTATAGGATATTCATTAGTTTCATAACCTCACATATGTAAGTCCAAGCGCACACATAAACGTCTAACTTAGTTTTATAATCTATACATAGCACAAATCAGATTGTCTGACACCACAAAGCCCAACAACACATTTCAAATTATTGCTTTATAGTTTGCAAATACCTTTTTGAACTTCATTCATGAAAGTTATAATTTCTTATTAACTCATTTGATTATATTATCTAGCATGCTTCTTATCACATTGGATAGTACATTAGTCACATAATGTAAGTTAACTTATCCTTACAAGCATGCTTTGAACATCAGATTAAAAATAGAATCTAGACTTGACTGCAGGATGGCGCAGCTGCGCCCTGGCTAGGCTTAGGGACGGCGCAATTGCGCTGTCCTTTGGCCAGACCAGGGTTGAGCCTTGCATTTCCTGTTTCTGTCTCATCCTTTAGTATACTCAAGTAATCACACTTAATATACAAATATGCTAAAGTACTTTATATAAGTGTACGATAATATATCTTGAGTTTATTCTTACATGGTTTTAGTTTACGATTTCCATGGAATTAAAGCATAAAAAGGTCATGTAATCATCATGCTTTATAACTTTGGCCATATATCTACATAGAGAGGTCACACGATCTGTTAATACATAGGCTCATAGTGTTCATATCATGTATTCATAATTAGCATTGTTTAGCACTTCGAAACATGCTTTAAACTCATGTTTGATTAAATTATCATTATGTTAAACATATACGAATCATGTTTAGAGACATAATAATCATAAACATGACATCTTAAACCTTTAAAATCTAAATACTCATATAATACAACTAAAATTTGAAAATATGTTTAAGGTTGTATTTGAAATCACTTTAAAATGAATGATGCAATATAACACATATAAATCCACTTTAAAACTCTGATCATAAGTAACCAAGTCATGCTAACATCTTTTCAAGATCATGTAACATTTATGTATATTAACTTTAACATATCAAGCTTTTCTTTTTTAAGTATTTTCTAACACAAGGCTTATCAAGTTGGTCATGAATACAATATCTATGAATCATATATCATGCTTATTTAGGTTCTAAATCAATCATGTACGTGTGCTACTAATTTCAGAATTTGTAGGACATGTATTACTTTAAAGTTTGTTTTCAAAACTTTAAGTTTTTCATTACAAATCTCTCAGTAAATCATGTTGATCACTTCATACTACATAAGAAAGCTTTATATCTCACGCTATACCCCTTTTTAGGTATATATCTAAGTCATGATACCAAGTTCACAACACATAGCATAAAATAAGTCAGTAACTGATTCTGGAGTATGACGCAGCTGCGTTGCACCCTAGTATAAACAGGGCGCAGCTGCGCCATGCCTGGAATCACAGCAATAACAGACTCTATTTTGCAGAGCCTTACCCAACTTTGATCCTTTTTGATTTAAACAGGTTCCATTCCATCATTAAAAGTTTCATACATGTAAACCAACTTCCTAAACACATTATAGCATGTTTAATTTTAATCAATTGACATAGAATTCTAAGGAATTTCAAGAATTTAGCAAGACCCAATTTAAGAACATAAATAGAATTTATACCTCCTTAAGCTTGAATAAACTTAGTTTCTTCCTTCTGAGATTGCTAGCCTCTTCTTTGGACAACAAACCCTAAATTTCTAATTATCAGAGTTTCAACATACTAAGACAAAACAACGTAGAACTGAAAATTGGTCTGCTATTTATAAAGGAAACTTGGACTGGGCATTTGCATTACACTGGAGTTGGAGTCCATGGTGCATTAGAAGGAAACATTGGTTAATAAGGAGTAGTTGAACTACCCAATACTAGCCATCTTCTAGCCAATGAGTACAGGCTTGGAGGTTACACAATTTAGAGTGTAGGTTACTATTCATGTACTGTAAGTGTAACTGATGAGCTTAAATTTCCAGCAACGTGCTTAATTAGTTCAATTCAGTTACTATACTTTCCAAAAATGGGCTTTAATGTACAATTGTGACAGTATTAGGAAAAATTAGAGATTATTTATGTACTCACATCATATAATCCATGTACATTAAATACATGTAATAAAATAACACAGTTAGGTATTATTGTCTGGGTATCCCCCATAATTATTTTTACTACTCACATAACCACATTATATCATTATTTAATATTAATTGTTCAGTTTACACACGTAATTTCTTTCCCAATTTTTGGAATACACAGTTATTTTATTATTTATGTATTAAAATTACATATGCTTTTATTGTACTACTTGGTACTTCATATCATTAGAATGTATCCTTATCATATGATTTTATACATGTCACATATTACCATAATGATCCTTTTCATTTCTACAGTAAAGTAACTTATCCCAGACTGAACACTGGTGTAGCTGCGTCATTTTGTACTGCTGGGAGGGCACAGCTGCGTCGGTCTCTGACAGTGCCAAAATAGTTTAGCTCTAAGCCAGTTCCCACTTCTATTACTACACTAGTTTCACCTGATATGAATTAACTTCCACATTAGTGATTTTACTAATCTAAGAGTGTATTCATTCCTTATATGGAATCACATAATTATACGCAAATAATCTTCCTCTTAGTTTAATCACTTAAATTTCCCTTCTCATGCTACACAAGGCATTTTCAATTCTCATCACAACTTCACACTTATAAATTAAATTTTGAATTAATTGAACTACTCGTCTTACTACACATCAATATTTATATTCAAGTAAATATTCGTTTTCAAGATAATTATTTATTCATGAAATTCTCAGTTCTTACATCCTCTCCCCCTTATAAAAATTCCATCCTCGGAATTGGTATAAGGTTACACAAATAAATGGGAATAATTCATTCGCATCTTATCTTCTAATTTTCACGTGGCCTCCTCAGCGTCGTGGTTTCGCCAAAGTACTTTTACAGAAGATATACTTTTATTCCTTAATGTTTGTTCTTTCCTATTTAATATTTGGACATGAATTTCTTCATATGCTAGATTCTTTTCTACTTGAATGGGCTCGTACAAAATCACGTGTTTGTAATCAGGATTGTACGGACGCAACACAGAGATGTTAAACACGTTATGGATGTGCTCCAACTCAGGTGGTAGTGCAACTTTGTATGCCACTTTGCCGACTCGTTTCAGTATCTCGAATGGTCCTACAAATCGCGGACTCAATTTTTCCTTCTTACCGAATCATATTTTTCCCTTCTAGGGAGATACTTTTAAGAAAACGTGACTTTCGACTTCAAAGTCACGGTCTTGACGATGCAAGTCTGCATACTTCTTCTGGCGATCTTGTGCAGCTACTAGTCGAGTTCTTATCAATGTCACCACATCTGCGGTTTGTTGAACTAATTCCGGCCCTAATATCTTTCGCTCTCCAACTTCATCCCAACACAACGGTGTTCTACACTTTCTTTTGTAAAGAGCTACGTATGGTGGCATGCCTATACTCGCATGATAACTATTATTATATGCAAATTTCACTAGGGGAAGGTGATCGTCCCAACTTCCCTTGAAGTCCATCACATAAGTTCTAAGCATGTCCTCCAATGTTTGTATCGTTCGCTCACTTTATCCGTCTGTCTGCGGATGATAAACCGTACTTAACCTCAGTTGGGTTCCCATCCTTTCTTTCAAGCTTTTCCAGAATTTTGATGTGAAGCGCGAATCTCGGTCAGAGATAATCGATACCGGCACTCCATGTCGTGAAATAATTTCCCTTACGTACCGATTCGCTAACTGATTCAAACTATATCGGATCTTGATCGGTAGAAAATGAGCCATCTTTGTTAGTCGATCTACTATAACCCAAATGGCGTTAAAACCTTTCTGCGTGACTGGAAGTCCTACCACAAAATACATCGTAATATGCTCCCATTTCCACTCCAGTATCTTCAACGGTTGGAGTAGACCACTCGACCTTTGGTGCTCTGCTTTGATCCGTTGACACGTAAGACATCTACTAACGCACTCCACGATTTCTCGCTTCAGATTTGGCCACCAAAAATGTTACCTCAAATCCCAGTATATCTTCGTGCCTCCTGGATGAATGGAATACATCGTGTTGTGTGCCTCGTGCAAAATTTCTTCCCTTAACTCGGTTACCGCTGGTACCCACACTCTCCCTTCAAATCTTAAAATACCATCTCTATCTATCTTGAATTTTTCTTCCTCATTTTCTGTGATCCTCTTCCTGATCTTTTCACACTCTTCATCCTTTTCTTAGGATTCCATTATTCTGTCCAACAAGGTCGGACGAGCTTCTACTGCAAATAATTTCTCTTCAGACCTTTTCGGTCCTTTCACTTCTATCTCCAATTTTTCCATATCCCTTATTAAATCCTCCTGAGTTGTCAATTGAAATAACTTCTCCCTTTCTTTCCTACTCAACACGTCGGCCACAATGTTCGCCTTTCCTGGGTGATAAAGAATATCGCAGTCATAATCCTTGATTAATTCTAACCACCTTCTTTGACGCATGTTCAACTCCTTATGTGTGAAGATATATTTCAGACTCTTGTGGTCCGTGTATATCTCACATTTTTCTCCGTAAAAATAATGTCTCCAAATCTTTAACACAAAAACTACTGCCGCTAACTCTAAGTCATGAGTAGGGTATCATTTTTCGTAATCTTTCAATTATCGTGATGCATACGCAATGACTTTGCCATGTTGCATTAGCACACAACCCAGTTCTCTGTGCGACGCATTACTATACACCACAAATCCTCTCGTATCATCTGGTAATGATAATACAGCGCCTCGCTCAATCTCTTTTTCAGCTCTTGAAAACTCTCTTCGCACTTGTCCGTCCACATGAACTTCACCATCTTCCTTGTTAAATTGGTCAACGGGGTTGCTATCTTAGAAAAATCCTGGAAAATCTTCGATAGTACCCAGCTAACCCTAAGAAACTTCTTACCTTAGTGGGCGTCTTCGGTTGCTCCCAATCACTCACAGCTTCTACTTTCGCAGGATCTACTGAAATTCCATCCTTATCCACCACGTGTCCTAATAATTGAACTTTCTTCATCCAAAATTTACACTTAGAAAATTTCGCATACAACTTCTCTTTTCTTAGTGCTTCCAAAACCATCTTTAGAAATTCGGCGTGTTCTTCCTCCGTCTTTGAGTAGATTAAAATATCGTCGATAAAAACTACTACAAATTTATCTAAGAATGGCTTGAAGACTCAATTCATTAAGTCCATAAATGCTGCCAGACCATTCGTCAACCTGAATGACATTACCAAAAATTTGAAATGTCTGTAATGAGTTTGAAATGCCGTCTTCGATATATCCTCTTCTCGCACCTTCAACTGGTGATAACCCATTCGCAAATCTATCTTCGAGAAACACTTGGCTCCCTTCAGTTGGTCAAAAAGATCGTCTATCCTTGGTAACAAGTATCTATTCTTAATCGTTACTCTGTTCAATTCTCGATAATCAATACAAAGCCTCATCGATCCATCCTTCTTCTTTATAAATAACACGGGTGCTCCCCAAGGAGACACACTCGGTCGTATGTAACCCTTATCTAGTAATTCTTGTAATTGTATCATCAATTCCTTCATTTCTACTGGCGCCATACGGTATGGGGTTTTTGAAATTGGTATCGTTCCCAGTGCTAAATCTATTACGAATTCGATTTCCCTGTATGGCAGAAGACCAGGCAGATCGTCCGAAAATACATCTTGAAATTTTCTCACTATGGATATATCCTTAATTTCTACTTCCTTCTTCTGAGTGTCAACAATGTACACTAAGTAACCTACACATCTTTTTCTTATCAACTTCTCGGCCTGCATCATCGTTAGGCAACACAATTACTTAAGTGATGAGCTACCATAAAATACCACCTTAGACTTACTTGGAGTCTGAAGGTTCACACTTTTATTCTGACAATCAATTATCACAGCATGGTTATACAACCAATCCATTCCTACTATTGTGTCAAACTCTCCCAATCTTATAGGAATTAAGTCTATGCTTAGTTCATGATTTCTAATATTTACACGATAATTTCGATAAATATATTCTACAGGGATTACTTCCTTATTCGCAACTTCTATGTTTAGGGGATTTTCTAACCGTTCTCGAGGTAAATTAAGTCGACTAGCAAATTCCTCGGATACAAAAGAACAGGTGGCACCCAAATCAAACAATACATAAGCATTTATATCATTGATCGGGATGATACCTGACACAACGTCCTTCGTAACTACGACGTCTTGGACGATCATATTAAATGTTCTAGCAGTTGGACGGTTGGATGGCGTCGGTCCACTAATCATCAGTTTGCCATTCCCTCCTTGTTGGCCACTTCCTCCGCTACTTCCTTTCTTCGGGTAGTCTTTGATCAGATGGTCCGCCGAACCACAAGCGAAACACCCTTTGATCTTCTTCGGCTTCGGGTAGTTTGGTAAAATATGCCCCTCTTGGCCACAGTTGTAATATATATTGTGCCCTTTCCAACACTCGCCCTGGTGATACCTCCCACACTTTGGGCATCCTTCCATCTTCTTCTTAAACTCTCCTCGAAACGTCCCCACTTGATTGTTGAGATTCTTGTTGTTGTTGTTCTCCCACTTCCTCTTTCCTAAATTGCAACCTCCACTACTACTTATTCCCCGACTATCTCCTCCTGTGCTCTTACCCTTCTTCTCTTTGTTATACAGACTTAAAGATTCACTTCCTCCCTTTGTAATAATAGCTTTTTCTAGCAATGTCATAAAAGAATTGATCTGAAGAATTGACACCTTGTTAAACAACCAAGGCTTCAGTCCTTGTTCGAAACGCCTAGCTTTCCTCTCTTCATCTACCACCTGGTGTTCAGCAAACTGGGCTAGTTCATTGAACGTAGACGCGTATTGCGCCACCGTCATATCTCCTTACTTAAGTTCTAAGAACTTTACCTCCATCTTATTTTTCATGCTCTTTGGGAAATAATTCTCAAAGAACAAATTCTTAAATCTCTCCCAAGTGACTATCCTTTCTCCCGCTCTTTGCTGATTCAACTCCCACCAGTAGTTTGCTTTGCCTCGCATCATGTAGGTTGCAAAAGCCATCTTCTATTCTTTACCCACACGAGCGATGGTGAACACCTTCTCCATTTCTTTGATCTATGTCTGAGCCACGATATGGTCGGTAGTTCCTACGAATTCCGGAGGTCCTACACTCCTAAAATCCTTAAAGTTTATGACTAGAGCTGCTTGGGGAATGGGTGGTACTGGTTCGTTTCTTCCCCTAAGAGCTTCTCCTAACAAATCTACAAGCCTCTGTATCGGATCTACTGGTCCTCTCTCATCATTAACCGGCTCTTCTAGTGCAGTTATTCTATGTCTGGGCAGTATGTTTTTGCATCATAAAATTTTTATTTTATTATCTAATTATATTACTTAGATATTTCTCAAAGAAATAGAATTTTATAACACGTTTTTGAAATAAGATCATTTATATTCATATGCCAAATCGTTACAATTACATGATCCTCCCTAGCATACTACTATAAATGATAACACGTATCCCTTATTAGCATAAAAAACGGGGACAACACTAGCTTATTACCCCTCTAATATTTTTCAAAAGTTAGGGTTTACTACTATCTCATATCTTACATAAAAGACTGAGATTTCAACAACAGATTAAACAACACATAAATAAATATAATACAACTACTAAGCTTCTTTCTCTAGACTCAATCTAACATCCCATGCTCCACGACGCTCTGGTATTCCTTTTGAGTAATGTGCACCACCATATCCCGACTTATGGTATGCCGGGTCTGTCCTTGCTCAGCAGGGTAGTGATTTACCCCATCAATCAATCTCTCCATGGCCGTACACAGAGCATAGCCTATCTTGTTCATTTTCCTTCTTTTATATCTCACCTCATCCTCTAAATCATTTGCCCGATCATTAGCTTCTTCCCACTTCTCCTCAAAGTAGATCCTATCCATCACCTTCATCTCTAGTTGAGTACGAAGTGCTTCCTTCTCCATCCTCTAGCTCAACTCCCTTTATTCCATCTCTTCAAACTTCCCTGCCAACTATACATTCCTAGCCACCGATCGGTGAAACAAAGTCCCCATCTGGATCCTTGCTTCCTTACGGTGAGCAATCTCCACCTCCATCTCTTGCATCACTAATTTTCTCTGATGGTCCTCGTCCCTCAATTTCTGGAAGTCAGACTTCCTCTCCTTAGCCTCAGCCTCTAGCTCCTCCACTCTACATCCCAACTCCAAAATTTGCTCCTCATATTCTCCCAGCATCCGATCCTCGAAGGTGGCCTCGTCGGAGTCCTCCATAGGTTTAGGCTCCTCCTCCATATGCTCCTCATCTGGATCAGACTCCTCAGGTAAAGGCTCCATCTCCTCCTCATCATCATCCTCATCAATAGGGGCCATTATTGTTATGGGCTCCACTATCGATGGTGTCTTATATACCAAGTGTATGTCATGCGGCTCCTCCTCTACCACTCAGCTAGGTCCTCCCATGTCAGTCATCCTACAATCACCAACACAAGACAAAACAAACAACAACTCCATTAGGATGTTAAATAAACATAATTTCATTGTATATAATGAAATTATATTTTATAACACACTAAGTCTCTCTCTATGAAAACTCTATATGAGTTTCATCCCTTTTTATCCCCTAAATTCTCCTAAGTTATAATCTAAGGACTCTCGTTCCTAAGGTTTATAACTACAGCTCTGATACCAACCTGTGACGCCCCCAAATTCAGACCACACTTGTCTCAAATTTGGTTGTCACATACTAACTTTAATAACATACTAAAATCATCATAGCAGAATAATAGAATAAATTACATCATTATAATATAATTATTCTCGTCCCAAGGGTTCGTAACTTAAACATCTCTTACAATACCTTACATGTAATTAAACATCGTTTAGACATAACTAATACATAATCCAATACAACTTAAACCAAGCATAGCTTATTATAATTAAGTTATTCTACAACCAGATAATAATACATTCTAGCATTATGGAATAACTACTCCAAAGCCTTCTCATTACCCTTATCCTTGCCAGAGGGCTCACCATGTTATGCCTTAACAGAAATATTTTTAGGGAAAGCAAATATGAGCAACAAATTCGCCCAGCAAGTAATATAGCAATAAGGGTACTCAAGGTAGTTTTGTATTTCTCAAGGTACAATAATAAAGATAGTTCAAGATAGCAAGAAGTATCAATGATTATTAACAATAGTAGCTATAGACAGAAAAGATCAATAATATTCCATAATTAATTAATTCAAGATTTCAAAATAATGAATACTAAGCAGTCACTAAAGACTTAAGAACTTCTCCTAGAATTCACAGTAATTAACTGATAATTCCATAAAATGAGTACAACAGGTGATCAACCTAAAGTACCCTATGTCAATTTTTCCCGACAATATATAATTCCCCTACCAAGAAGGTTGTTCATCTCAGTTATATGAGTCCGCACCAAGAAAATTTGGTTTGGATAGCTTTCAATCAATATCAATAATTTAGCCGAAGCAATGGCTTAAACAATTTTCTTTCATAGTATATAAGAACAATTATCTTTCGAAATCAAAGTTTGTAAACAATTTCATTTCTAGATTTTGAAGTATTATAATTTCAAAGTTCTACTTGTACTATCAATAATTGCACAAGTTCAAATAATGCTCAATAAAGAGTAAGGTTCGAATACTTACATTCAATATATGATTCAAATAAAATTCGAGAACTTTCACAAATCCAAATTTGCGTAACTTAGGAAAATTTCTCAATATAAAAGAGAGTTCAGATACTTGCCTCAAGCGTAGTTTACCAAAGTAAAGCTCAATACCCTCTTTCGAATCCTAACATAATATATTTACACGTATAGGATATTCATTAGTTTCATAACCTCACATATGTAAGTCCAAATGTATACATAAACGTCTAACTTAGTTGTATAATCTATACATAGCACAAATCAGATTGTATGACACCACAAAGCCCAATAACTTAGTTCAAATCATTGCTTTATAGTTTGTAAATACCTTTTCAAACTTCATTCATGGAAGTTATAATTTCTTATTAACTCATTCGATTCTATTATCTAGCATGCTTCTTATCACATTGGATAGTACACTGGTCACATAATGTAAGTTAACTTATCCTTACAAGCATGCTTTGAACATCAGATTAAAAATAGAATCTAGACTTGACTACAGGATGGCACAGCTGCGCCCTGGCTAGGCTTAGGGATGGCTCAGCTGCGTTGTCCCCTGGCCAGACCAGGGTTAAGCCTTGCATTTCCTGTTTCTGTCTCATCTTTTAGTATACTCAAATAATCACACTTAACATACAAACATGCTAAAGTACTTTATATAAGTGTACGATCATCTTGAGTTTATTCTTACATGGTTTTAGTTTACGATTACCATGGAATTAAAGCATAAAAAGGTCATGTAATCATCATGCTTTATAACTTTGGCCATATATCTACATAGAGAGGTCACACGATCTATTAATACATAGGCTCATAGTGTTCATATCATGTATTCATAACTAGCATTGTTTAGCACTTCGAAATATGCTTTAAACTCATGTTTGATTAAATTATCAATTATGTTCAACACATACGAATCATGTTTAGAGACATAATAATCATAAACATGACATCTTAAACCTTTAAAATCTAAATACTCATATAATACAACTAAAATTTGAAAATATGTTTAAGGTTGTATGTGAAATTACTTTAAAATGAATGATGCAATATAACACATATAAATCCACTTTAAAACTCTGATCATAAGTAACCAAGTCATGCTAACATCTTTTCAAGATCATGTAACATTTATGTATATTAACTTTAACATATCAAGCTTTTCTTTTTAAAGTATTTTCTAACACAAGGCTTATTAAGTTGGTCATGAATACAATATCTATGAATCATATATCATGCTTATTTAGGTTTTAAATCAGTCATGTACTTGTGCTACTAATTTCAGAATTTGTAGGACATGTATTACTTCAAAGTTTGTTTTCAAAAATTTATTTTTTCATTACAAATCTCTCACTAAATCATGTTGATCACTTCATACTACATAAGAAAGCTTTATATCTCACGCTATACCCCTTTTTAGGTATATATCTAAGTCATGATACCAAGTTCACAACACATAGCATAAAATAAGTCAGTAACTGATTCTGGAGTATGGCGCAGCTGCTTTGCACCCTAGTATAAACAGGGCGCAGCTGCGCCATGCCTGGAATCACAGCAATAACAGACTCTGTTTTGCAGAGCCTTACCAAACTTTTATCCTTTTTGATTTAAATAGGTTCCATTCCATCATTAAAAGTTTCATACATGTAAACCTACTTTATAAACACATTATAGCATGTTTAATTTTAATCAATTGACATAGAATGAAATTTAGATAAGGCACACTTAGAAGGGGGGGTTGAATAAGTGTGGGAACAAACTATGGCCAATTTTTAAATTTTATACAAAACTACTAGATTCAGCCTACCATCTAAATGAATGCAGCTTGCTAAATGAACATGACCTACTGAATTGACTATTTGAGTTTAAGAAAATTTCTTGCTAAAATTATAACTTAGAAAAGAATATTTGGTGTTAATGAATTATCTCAAGATAATGCAAATATTCAAATTTAGATAATTAAAATAATTAACTAGCTTTAGTGAGTAAATAAAGTAAAGCAAGCAATAAAATTAGCACCAAGATTTTTTACGTGGTTCAGCTTTTACCCTCTATAATAATAGCCTAGTCCACATCCAATACCAACTAGTATTGGAGACTCACTTTTATTTCTTTAAAATGACCATTGTTACAAAACAGATTCTATCAAATTGAATTACAATAATTCACTTGAGCACTCTTGCTCCTTGTGCACCAATGCACTCCTTAAGCACCTATGCTTCCTTGAACCTGTTTATAAACAAACCTTAATCCACCTGGATTAAATTCTTTTAGACAACACTTAGTCTAAAAATATAAGATTACAAATATAGAGGTCTAATAATCAAAGCAAATAAGCAATTTAACAATGTAAGGCCCAACTAATGAATGCAATGATCAAGTAGTAAGAATAGTAAATAAAGATATCACCAATATGAAGCACAAGAAAAATAGCTGAGAAATAATTTGAATATTAATTGCGCAACAGCTGAGAATTTGCACCAAGAATAATGGAATAGCTTTTCAAGTATATGAGTGCAAAGATTAATTCAAGTGTTGTGTATTTTTCACTGAAATATCAGTTCTTCTTTTATAGCTCAGAATACTACCGTTGCAAATAAAATATCCGTTGCATAGAAATTATTTACGTTGCCAACATATAAGCCTTAAAAAGATAAGTAACATTCCAATATTATTTTCGTTGGAATAAATCAAGTAAATCTCCGGATGACACAAAAACATATATTAATTAGATTTGTTTAGTAAACTTCCAAAGAGATAAGTCATACTGTTTTGTATAACATCCATAAGAAAATATATTGAATGTTAGTTCCGTAATTAATGGCAACATGCAACTTCCCAGGATAATCATTACTATCAATTTCCAAGATATGTGTTGCTATTAGACTTCTAATCATCAATACTTAAACAATCACATATATTATACTTCTTTTCCAATATATAACAATTCAGTAAACAAAGGAAAGAAGATAAACATACTTAAATGAAAATAATTATTATCCTGCCATCACACGCTAAACAACTTTTAAGTTTCCAACAAAACTTATACACATGTATATAGAATTATCAGGACTCTTATTTAAATTAAATTTCGGACAATAAAGCATGCATGAATAGATAATCATATTAAATGCACACATAAAATATTCTAGAGCCTTGTATTGAAAAATTGAATATTTGCAATGACCTTACATAAAATTCTTAGGACTCAAATCTTCAAAGTCTTTAGACAATAATCCTTTCATCAATTTCCTGAAATTTCATAATAAACAAATTAGTACAAAATATCAAGTCATCATCAAAACAATAATGTTAGAATATTAACAAGTCAACATAGAATTCTAATAAATTTCAAGAATTTAGCAAGACCCAATTCAAGAACATAAATAGAATTTATACCTCCTTAAGCTTGAATAAACTTAGTTTCTTCCTTCTGAGATTGCTAGCCTCTTCTTTGGACAACAAATACTAAATTTCTAATTATCAGAGTTTTAACATAATAAGACAAAACAACATAGAACTGAAAATTGGTCTGCTATTTATAAAGGAAACTAGGATTGGGGATTTGCATTACACTGGAGTTGGAGTCCATGGTGCATTAGAAGGAAACATTGGTTAATAAGGAGTAGTTGAACTACCCAATACCAGCCATCTTCTAGCCAATGAGTACATTCTTGGAGGTTACGCAATTTAGAGTGTAGGTTACTGTTCATGTACTGTAAGTGTAACTGATGAGCTTAAATTTCCAGCAACGTGCTTAATTAGTTCAATTCAGTTACTATTCTTTCCAAAAATGGGTTTTAATGCACAATTGTGAATATATTAGGAAAAATTAGGGATTATTTATGTACTCACATCATATAATCTATGTACATTAAATACATGTAATAAAATAACACATTTAGGTATTATTGTCCGGATATCCCCCATAATTATTTTTACTACTCAAGTAACCACATTATATCATTATTTAATATTAACTGTTCAGTTTACACACGTAATTTCTTTCCCAATTTCTGGAATACACAGTTATTTAATTATTTCTGTATTAAAATTACATATGATTTTATTGTACTACTTGGTACTTCATATCATTAGAATGTATCCTTATCATATGATTTTATTCATGTCACATATTACCATAATGTTCCTTTTCATTTCTCCAGTAAACTAACTTATCCCAGACTAACCACTGGCGCAGCTGCGCCATTTTGTACCGCTGGGAGGGCGCAGCTACGCCGGTATCTGGCAGTGCCAAAATGGTTTAGCTCTAAGCCAATTCCCACTTCTATTACTACACTAGTTTCACCTGATATGAATTAACTTCCACATTAGTGATTTTACTAATCTAAGCGTGTATTCATTCCTTATATGGAATCACGTAATTATACGCAAATAATCTTTCGCTTGGTTTAATCACTTAAATTTCCCTTCTCATGCCACACAAGGCATTTCTCAATTCTCATCACAACTTCATGTAACGACCCCAAAATTCATACATTCAACCTCTAATTTCACATCATTAAATGATAATACAACCATTGAAACTTGTGGAATAATTAAAATTTTCTATTACAAACTAACCTCGTTCCCAAAACCTTCAACATTTACATCTAAATATCTCAGAATCAATTTAATACTACAATAGTTTACATCGCGAAACGATATTACAATTCAACATTAATACATCATTCGGAACCTTAAACATGGTTCAAATAATAATAACACAACCAAAGTGTATAAATCCTTAAGTACCACATCAGATTCATATCTTTCAGGTAACACATAACTTTACCTTGAAATCTTGACCTGTAAAAATAGTTATTTGCAAGGTTGAGCTCGACAACCCAGCAAAATCTAACAGCTTTCATATATCACATAGCACATAATAACATGCTCAACATATACTTCATAAACATTGAACTAACATAACATACACGTTACAGTTCATATAACAAGTATAAAGATTGAGTTCCTTACTCAATCAGCATGCTTTACTAAATCAACGTAGTCATAAGTTGACTTTGACGCTTCATGCTTTCAACATAAATATAACACATCATGTTATTTGCAATAAAGATTTAAAAAAGTTAATCATCAAGTTCACATAGCAAATAGGAATTGAAAGACTTTCCTGATTCGTAGTTTATGAACTACGCCTTAACTGCTTATCGCTTATGTGCAGCAACAACAGAAGTCTACAGCAACGTCAAGCATGAAACGTCAAAGTCAACTTATGACTACGTTGATTTCTACACTCATTTCTAGTTAAACTTGTTATTTCGGTACAAGCCTTACATTACCATTTACATTTCAGAAATTCCAAGTGTGGACTTCACAACACTTGTCTAACATTCATTGTGTATCCTAAGTTATCACATAACGCGTTTGTAACTTACTAATCATTCTCATAACTTTGAATTTATCAATCACATATCATGGTTTTGTTTTAACCTTCTTACTACATGTGTGACACATTAACATAACTTTAGACCAAGTGGTAATGTTACTCAAAATCTGCAGCAACAACAGAAGTCTCTGTGTAACACCCCAGTCCCACATCGAAAGATAAGGGAAAAATTTGTCTGCATATAAGGAAATAAGTTACTACCAATAGTACCTTCAAGTCATGACTTTTTGGGAGCCTGTGGTGGGCTAAAATGACCTAAGAAGATACTATTGGGCCAGTGGATTGAGGCCTTATTTTGATGGATTTGATTCGATTTGGACTTGGAATTTGACCCGAGATTTATTTCGGACTTGGGATTTGACCCGGGTTATTTCATATCTCCCCCACTTAAATTTTATGTAACAACCCGGGTCAAATCCCGAGTCCAAAACAAATCTCGAGTCAAATTCCAAGTCCGAATTGAATTAAATCCATCAAAATAAGGCCTCAAACCATTGGCCCAATAGTATCTTCTTGGGTCATCTTAGCCCACCACAGGCTCACCCAAAAGGTCATGACTTGAAGGTACTATTGGTAGTAACTTATTTTTTTATATGTAGACAAATTTTTTCCCTATCTTTAGATGTGGGACTGGGGCGTTACAAACAATATGAAACAACCCGGGTTAAATCCTGAGTTCGAAACAAATCTCGGGTCAAATTCCAAGTCCGAATCAAATCAAATCCATCAAAATAAGGCCTCAAACCACTGGCCCAATAGTATCTTTTTGGGTCATCTTAGCCCACCACAAGCTCCCAAAAGGTCATGACTTGAAGGTACTATTGGTACTAACTTATTTTCCTTATATGCAGATAAATTTTTCCCCTATCTTTCGATATGGGACTAGGGTGTTACAAACTCTCCCACTTAAATTTTTGATGTCCCCGTCAGAACCGATCACACACACGGCCCAAAGATCTTTGCCTCTCTAGCCATTGTGGGATAATACTGGCTGGCTTCGTGTCCCCACCTCCGGACCTCCATCTCTCCATTCTGGGATAATACCACCAGCCTTCGTGTCCCAACCTCCGGCAACCCGATCGGATGACCCGACCCAACCTTTTGAGAGTCAACTTTGATACCATATGTAACAACCTGGGTCAAATCCCGAGTCTAGAACAAATCTCGGGTCAAATCCCAAGTCTGAATCGAATCAAATCCATCAAAATAAGGTCTCAAACCACTGGCCCAATAGTATCTTCTTGGGTCATCTTAGCCCACCACAGGCTCACCCAAAAGGTCATGACTTGAAGGTACTATTGGTAGTAACTTATTTCCTTATATGCAGACAAATTTTTCCCCTATCTTTCGATGTGGGACTGGGGCGTTACAAACTCTCCCACTTAAATTTCTGATGTCCCCATCAGAACCGATCACACACACAGCTCAAAGATCTTTGCCTCTCTAGCCATTGTGGGATAATACCGGCTGGCTTTGTGTCCCCACCTCCAGACCTCCATCTCTCCATTATGGGATAATACCACCAGCATTCGTGTCCCCACCTCCGGTAACCCGATCAGATGACCCGACCCGAGCTTTCGAGAGTCGGCTCTGATACCATATGAAATTACCCGGGTCAAATCCTGAGTCCGGAATAAATCTCGGGTCAAATCCCAAGTCCGAATCGAATCAAATCCATCAAAATAAGGCCTCAAACCACTGGCCCAATAGTATCTTCTTGGGTCATTTTAGTCCACCACAGGCTCCCAATAGGTCATGACTTGAAGGTACTATTGGTAGTAACTTATTTTCTTATATGCAGATAAATTTTTCCCTTATCTTTCGATGTGGGATTGGGCTGTTACACTCTACCTCAGATCAGTGTATGGCGTAGCTGCGCCACACAGCTGCGCAGTTTTTAGTCTTGGCACCTGCGCAGGTGCGCTGGTGCACAGACAGAGGCAGAAACGACATGAACAGTAGCTGTTTTTAGCTCAACTAACACGAATTTTACCCACCAAACAGTGAAATTAACATATAAAATAAATATAATACTATCATAAACATGATTGCTAACATATTCAACCACTTAGCACAATTTAACAACACTTTTAACTATTTTAATTTCTCAAATTTCTCATTTTCATATGAAAACTCCATTCTTGACATCCTTCACGAAAATCGACACTGTGATTTCAATTCTTGTCCAAATTACTTCGTTCAAAATATGTTATGCTTGTTTCTTAATGAACTAGCATAATCAAGTCTAAATTTATACATTAACATACAAATTGACAATCAACATTGGTACTTACATGAGCCATATGAAAAATATATTGTCATTTACTTTTCTTCCTTTTTACAGCGAAATTGGCATACCATTCTTATTTAAACACAACCTCTAATCATCATAACCACATATATTCACAAGTAACCCATTGTATAGCAACAATTCAACAAATTTACAATTCAAAAAATATATAAAAGTTTGTCGTAAATTCATATATATATATATATATATATATATGTATGTATGTATAATATTGAGATTATAGAAAATTACCTTTAATTAGCTTGCACAACCTTGCTAAACACAGAAGTTGTTGTGAAATTCTTAGGTTTCTCTCAAATTCTCTCTCAAGTTTCACTGAATACTCTGTTTCTCAGACTAACAAATGGCCAACAACCCAACTGCAAAACCTTATGCGTAAATAAAAAAAATGAAACCGATATTACGTTAATTCATATATTAAGTATATCAGTTAATACCTATAACGTATATGTTATATTATATTTATTATTTAATTTATTTTATTATAAACTAAAAATTAAAAACTCAAAAGCCATAAAGCTCCGTTTGGCAAAACTCATTAAAATTAAAGACTTAATGTACTTAAGCCTTGTTTGGGTAAACTCAATTAAAACTACTTTAATTTATTTTAATACTCCTTATAATATAGTTATTTGTCACACTATATTTAATTAAGTTTTCATACTTAATTAATTAATTCAAATAAAAATTTATTAAATAAATCATTTAATCACATAACTCAATACGAATAATTAACCATCAAATTGAAATATCAATGTAATAATAATTTTCTTAACTTATTAATTATTTATTTAACAAATAATTAACCAAATAAAATTAAATCAATTAAACAAATATTTATTCAACGATAAACACATTCATTAAATATTTATATAATTCAATAAATATTTAATATTACAATTAAAATTCTGGAATATTACATCATTCCCTCCTTACAAGGATTCTGTCCTCAGAATCACAATTCAAACAATCAAATCGTCACATTCTTCCCTTCTTACAAAGATTCCGTCCCCAGAATCGAAGACATAGATTAAACAAATAACTCAGTGTACTATTAAACTTCACTTTCTGTAAAGCTCCCAAATCCAGGTACTTGAAACCCAAACTCGGTGCTTCACGATACCATTTCTACGAGCTGAGTAATACTAATAATAATAACAATAATATAAAGATCAACTTAATATATATATTATCAGAGTCAAATCCCCAGGTACGAGACCTTTAAACATTCATTACAACCCATGATAGATAATATATAATATACTTGAATTAATAAAATTAAAATAGCATTTGCGTTCATTCAGCAACCTTTCCCTTTCTTTTGTTCTTAGTAGAGCTATCTGGTTGTTCACACGTAGCTGAAAATATTTAAATTAAGCAAGGATGAGCATTTGAGTGCCCAGCAAGTAATAGCAATTATATATATATATATATATATATATATATATATATATATATATATATATATAAGCTGAAATTTTTTTTAAATGTTTTCTTTATACTATCCTTCTACAACAATTTAATAGTTGTGAAGTAATCTGAATTGACAATAATAACATAACAACCCTCTTTCAAATTTTTGAAACTACGTAATGACTATAATTAGGGTTAAGGTGACATACTATGAACATTATTTTTAATTTTCGAATAGGTTTAGCAGAACTTCATCCGCAAACCGTCATAACTTACGGGCACGGGGGTGATCAGCCCGTTGTACCCTATATTGATCAACACCACATGCAAGAACGAGGGTATCATTCACTCTGTTCACCTTGGGCGCATAAAAGTTTTCCCATACTCGGGATGTTCATACTTGTCGGGGTTCCAAACCAAAGGTTGTATATTATTCAACAATATTCTATAATTCAACATATATATATATATATATATATATATATATATATATATATACGGGTAATTAACAAAGGTGTATCAACATGTGATTAAATACAATGATTTATCCAAGTGGGGACACTTGTATAACCATTTATAGAAATTAACGAATATAATATATATCTGAATTACCATATACTAACACGTTGATAATCAATGGGCGTATATAATATATATATAACAATAGGGTTAATAATCTATACAGTAATAATATAATTCTGAAACATTTTTACTCATGTCCATTGCATAAAGAAAATACAAAGGTAAGATACTTGCCTGAACAATATTAAAAATAGACCTTAAAGTCTATTATCTTCTCCATATTAAAAATCCACCAACAATATTTTATCCCTGTAACATCAATCAACAGTTCTGGTCCACAAACATATGAATAACTCATAATCATAATTGTGATTCTAAATTCCTCTTCGCACCCAGGAGGAAGATAATTTTCATCACCTGTCTTTACCTGAAATATCAAATATCATGGTTATACCAAATCACAGTTCCTGATCATAATCATACTAATAAATCTATCTTTGCACCACGATCAAAGATATTCAACAACAGTTTATCTTTGCACTACAGGCCAAAGATATTCATCAACAGACTATCTTTGCACTACAGGCCAAAGATATTCAACAACAGTTCATCTTTGCACTACAGGCCAAAGATATTCATCAATAATTTATTTTTGCACTACGGCCAAAGATATTCATCAACAATTCATATTTGCACTACAGGCCAAATATATTCATCAACAGTTCATATTTGCACTACACGCTAAATATATTAATATCTCAAAGAAATATATAATCATTTCAGAATTTATATAAACAATAATTATAACCATGTTGATCATTTCATCTTTGCACTTAAGCTAAAGATATTCAATTATAAATTTAATGGTCATGATCATACCAGTCAACAATTCAACTTTGCACTACTAGCCAAAGAGAATCCATAGTCATGATCATACCAATAATTTACGCATCTTTACACTCAAGCGAAAGAGAATTTTAACATCAAGGTTATAAAAATGTTATATATGATAATAAAAATAATATGATCAAAATATGGATTTAATTTCAAGAGCAATATTCATAAATCAGCTATAATTTGGTTAGAAAAAGAAACAAATTTTATCGTGAATAGTAACTCGTGAATAGTAACCCCGACATGAAAAATATAGAAATTCCACAATAATATACATACCAATATTTCGGTATAATGATATTGAAAGAATAATATTTCTTAAGCTTATAAATAATTTATATAAATTGTTTACACTTTACTAATTAATGCATTTAATCATCATAAAATGTCAACTCTTAAGATTTCATCATCAATAACCAAAACCCTCATCAAAAAGCTGCATATACCTCATATAGGATTCTCAAACCATAAAATCATATTTTCTAATTTTTTTACTTCACATAACATATTTAATTCATTTACTCATAACTAGTCTATTTTCATGAAAAATACCAAATAAATTCCAAAAATATTTCTTTTCTGAGATTTAGCAGAATATAGTCCCATATTGAACATATATTTTTCTCAGAATTTTTAAAACTCACTTACTATTTTTCATATGGCCAAAACCGTCGAATATTTAGACATTTATCATAAATTGTACTTTTATCAAAAAATTCCGAAATTCACAGAGTACACTAATATTATATAGATATACTTCCAATAAAAATTTCATCAATTTTGGAGTTAACCACAAGGAATTATAAGCGGTTACTTTTAAAATAGTTTTTTCCCGTAAAATTCATAACTCTTACTCTATACATCCAAAAATCACCATTTTTGGACACAATCAATAAAACTCATCAAAATATCATTTTAAATTTTTTTCATAATTTTCTGAAGGTCAGAAGAATTACGAACTGAAAAATATAATAACCCTTAAAATCCCTTACTATCCCTTACCTCAAAAGTGTAGTAATTCTGACTGGAATGCAAAGCCGAAGGAAACTTGCACTGAATAGGAACTCTTAAAGTATCTAAATACTCACAAAATATGCTTCATAATATAGAGAGAGAAAGAGAGAAAGCTTATGTTTCTGGTGTGATTTTCAATTCTAACTTAGCCCTCTATTTATAGGAAAATGTTAGCACGCCGAAGCGGACTTAACCTGCAACTTGATGGCTTTACCTGCTACTATTCTCACCCACCACATTTGAATAAAAATCTCAGCACATTTCTTCACCAACCAAGAGTGGGGCCCACCAATTCTAGAATTTTCTACCAAAATGATTAACTCCGAAAATTCAACAATTTCTAAACCAGTCATCTCGTAAAATTTATAACAAATCATACGTTCATTTTTAACGGTTCAAAATTTGTGGATATATACTCAACTTATATATGTATAACATATCCAAATATTACCACGATCCAACGGTCGGATTAAAAATTATAACCCTTGCAAAATATCTCAAAAACCCTAATTTGATTTTCAATACCTCCGTTCCGACAAAAATACAGATAAAACACCTCAATATTAACTCCTTCATTTTTAACCACAAAAATATATCCCTCATTTATATCCACATAAAATAAATATTTTCTTATCATATGAATCAATAATTAATTATTCACAAATAATATTACAGAGTCACAATTATGACAACCAGGCCGTTCCCAGGAAAGAGGGGGCTTTCCAATAAGGATTTCTCCTTACTAGCGCGCAATTAGATGACCAAACCTCTCCTTAGACAGAACTTTCTAGACATTGCCAATAATGCTATCTAATAATATTATTTAAATAATATGAATTATTGATCTGATAATGGAAAATACTGTGCAGCAACAATTATTGAAACAACAATAATATAAAATAGCAACGCAGCAATTATTGAATCAATAAAATAAAATATTGAACAGTAACTACTGTAACAATTATTGAGTAGTGTCTTCTTACGTAAGAATTAATAATTGAAAAAAATACTGTGCAATACCATGTGCTACTGTGCAACTACGCGTATTACTGTATTTTAACCACCAGGTATTTCATTAGTGTTAACGGTAACAACTACGCCGTTATTTATAAAAACTCAATTTTGTCGTTTTCTTCATCCAATCGCTTTCCGTTATGGGGCCCACAAATAGCTGCGCCGTCGTACGAATATTCCTCGACAGAAAGAATATTCCACGACCAAACGAATATTTCCCGACAAAATAAATATTTTATAACCACTTGCTTATTTTAAAAAATATTCATATATCACCCTTAACTTTAACTTTTTATCAATTTAACCATTTACTAAATAGAAAAATGGAATACTGTTATTTCATAAAATTTGGGGTCTTACATCTATTACATCAAACCATAATAACAACAACAGATTAGCCAGATCTTCACCGGTCAAACCATGTCAGAAGTCACGCTCATGAGCTTTCTGGGTTACCCAGAAAACTCAGTCGTGAACTTTCTGCTTGGTTTGACCCTCCCTCAAATCCAGTAGGTTTGTATTATAAGCAATCTAAAAGCATTAATATGTAGTATAACTACCATACTATAACTTGAATACAATACCAAACACAAATCAACAACAACGTGCAAGATCAGAGGCGACAAAGGTCTTGTCAGACCGTTCTGGGCAAGATCTGGGTTACACAGATTTTGTCTAGTCAATACCGGTTAACTGTCTTTGACCATTAATAACATGAAATCTGTGCATCTTATGACCCTAGATCCAGTTCCAGACCAAAGATCTCTCAACATACTACATATCTAAAACACATAACAACTAAAAACATAAACCGAGAAAGATCTACAGCCTCTGACATTCATTGTCAGAACACAAAATAAACTTTTTCCAAATTTTGTAAAACTTCAATTTTGAGCACTTAGGTGTTATGGATCTACCATGTGCCAACCCAGATCACTTATAGACACTATATATGACATATTACAACACATAAACATAACTTCTAACACATCAATCAAGATCAGATTTTTGGTTAGGGTTTTATACCTTACTTGACCAAATCTTGAATCTTGGCTATTGATTTGTTAGTTGATTTTGTGGGGCTGGTCTTGGGGACTGATTTAGCAAAAATTTTCAGAGGTGTGGAGCTTGGGAGAGTCAAGGATGAGAGTTGTGCAATATTAGGCTACCAAATGATTTTTTTTCTCTCTCCAATCTATATATACTAGTGATAGATGCATGAATTGGCTGATCTAGAGGCTGATGTGCTGGAGATTTTGTGACACATGGAGTTGGTAGAAGTAGTTCACCAACTAAAGTGTTGGCCAAACTTGCAAGTTTCCTACTAAATAATATAAGAAGGGCAAAATGGTCATAATGCTTGTAATTTTTAATGGCCAAAGTGTAATCTTGACAAACCCTTAGGGTTTGATGCTTAGGGTTTAACCCTAAGGTTTAGTACATAGCATTTGTAGGATTTCCAATTAGGGTTTGTAAAAATTTAAATGTTAGTTTCTAAAATTAGAAAATTTGTGTTTATTAATTAGATTAGGTTTCTAATTAGTTTACACAGGAACATTAGGGTTTAATATCTCTAACTATAATTAACTTTGCTAAATTAGCAATTAGGGTTTATAATTAGTAATTAGGTTTTAAAATTACTAATTAAGATTACTAAATATAGAAATTAGGGTTTCTAGTTTAGTAATTAGAGTTTTCATGATTAACAATTATAATTCTAATACCTGTAAATTAATCACCTTATCACAATTACAAACAATCTCGAACTCTAACTTGAGTTTTAAATTAGGGTTTCCATTTAGCAATTAGCTAATTATTATTTAAGGTTTCTATTTTTTTTGAAACTAGGGTTTTAAATTACTAATTTGGGTTTACCATAATTAAAGCTAAAACTTATAATACATATCATATACCACATAACACAGTTACAACACAGTCTCGAATTTCCCATTTAAATTTCACAATAGGGTGAAACAAATTAATGCTAGGGTTTGGTCATGATACAATCATAATTGAACAACCATTAACAACCCACACATATACTGTGACGCCCCCAAATTCAGGTACTTGAAACCCGAACTCAGTGCTTCATGATACCATTTCTATGAGCGGAATAATACTAAAAATAATAACAATAATCAAGATTATCAAATTTAATTTACATATTATCAGAGTTTTCAATCCCAAGTACGAAACCTTCAAACATTCATTTCATTATATGATAATTAATATATATCATTATTACCCTAATAAAGTCTAGTTATTACAAAATATAGCCTTATCATTCATTTAGCGACCTTCCCTTTCCCTTTGTTCTTAGAAGAGACTCTAGGTTGTTCACCTTTAGCTGAAAACATTTAAATTTAAGCAAGGATGAACATTTGAGTGCCCAGCAAGTAATAGCAACAATAATAGTTAGCTGAACGAAATAAATATTTTCTTTAAACGATACTTCTACAACGAATCAACAGATGTAAAGTAAACTGAACCGATAATAAACAACATATCATTTCGATTTCAAAATTTTGAAACTATGTACTGACTATAAATGAGGATCAGTTGACAAACTATGAACATTATTTTCTATTTTCGAAAAGGTTAAACAGAACTTCATCTATAAACCATCATTACTTACGGGCACGGGGGGTGATCAGCCCGATATGCCCTGTATTGACCAATACTACATTAAAGGACGATATTTCGTCCAGCATTCCCGCCTTAGGCGCATAAAAGTTTTCCATATTTGGGATGTTCATACCAGTCTTGAATCCAAACCAAAACAATTTAGTTGGATAAAGTTTTATCTTGTTCAACAACAACTTTAAATATATGTCTAGCTGGATCAAATAGCTTAGACAACTTTTAATTCAGCTTATACATACTGAACACCGATAAGTATGTATCAACATATGATAAAATATAATGATTATCCAAGTGGGGACACTTGTATAACCAAGTTTTAGAAATTAACGATCAGAATATATAATTTGATCAATAATAACAGAATAAAGGAACTTGTACAACAATTATAGTTTAATAACTTACTTATACAGAATCATTGCATAAGTATATACAAAAGTTGAAATATTTGAACAGTTGAAATGAACAATTCAGATATTATCTTACGCATGTCCGTTGCATAAAGTAAATGCAAAGAGTTAGATACTTGTATGAAGCGCTGCTTACAGTTTATAATTTAGATTTATCGCTTATTCACGACCTATCATTAATAAGATCGTTCGTTCGATTAGAACAGTATATCTCAACACATAATACTGCTTATTGCAGTCAGCACATACCCTAATCACATTGTCACATATGTTTAATAACCATTGAATCACAATAATCACATATCTAATTAAATTATCTAAGTCCAGATCAATTTCTGAAATATGTCGGTCTATCGACAGCTTTATCGGGTAATTATCGAGTCTAAGACTCTATTCTGTAACTTAGTATCAGTCATACTATTTTTAAATGACTTAATATAATTTTAAAACATTTATTATAATTTATCACGAAATTTCAAACATCGGAATCACATTAAAATGATTTAAATACTAATCAATTCTATTATTATTAATATTTAATTAGTATTAAACTATTAATGAAATAATTTCTAAAATGTTAAAGTTATTTATAATAACTCAAAATACTTTTAAAGTATTATTATTACCCTTAAATGATTTTTAAAACATTTAAAATCATTCTTAAATAATTACCATTAATATTAAAGTATTAATGTTTCATTTATCAAAATATTAAAAGTCATTAAGTATAACTTAAAATATTTTTAATTCATTTATATCCCTTTTAAATAATTTTTAAATTAATAAAACTATTTATAAACTATTTATTTAATATAATTATTAAATAAATTTAATATCATTAATAATAACTTAATAATCATTAATATTAAACTATTAATGAAATTATTCTTTAAATATTAAAAGTTATGTTTTATAACTTAAAATATCTTTAAAAACTTTATTTTCATTTAAAATGATTATTATAATATAAAAATTATTTTTAAACTAAATTATTTAATATAATTATTAAATAACTTTAATATCATTAAAAATAATTAATTAATAAAATTTACCTTTAAATATTAAAAGTTATATTTTATAACTTAAAATATTTTTAAATACCTTTTTATTATTTAAAATAATTTTTAATATAATAAAAATTATTTTTAATTAATTTATTTAATTCATTTAGTAAATAACTTAATTATCATTAATATTAATTTATTAATGAAATTTATTACAAAATATTAAAAGTCATAAAAATAACTTAAAATATTTTATTATATCATAATATAATTTTAAATGATTTTTCAAGTATTAAAATCATTTTTAAATAATTTATTTAATATGATAATTAAATAAATTAAATACTTTTAATATTCCAAAAATATTAAATATTTATGAAATATATTAAAAATAATTAAAAACTAATTTTTGAAATTTAAAATAATTTTTAATAATTTATTTTATATTTTTAATAATTAAAAACTATTTTTTTTCTATTTAAAATTAATTTTCAAAAAATAATGAGCTGTCTGTCGCTAAAAGCCACCTATAGTGACAAAACTGTCGCTATAGGTGTTTTTCATATTCTTGAGCCCAAACCCAGAAAACATGTTAGTGGTCGAGTGTACTACTTTGACCGACTCCAGATCTTTGGTTATCATGATTCTGGGCTTGTTAGTGTGTGGCTATTGTAGTGTAATTGTAAGTCTACCATTAACAATCGATATTATGGCCAGAACACAACGAATCAGAGAGTTATATGCCCTCAAATATCTTGTCAGAGCTGTTCTTCATTTCTAGGTTTTCTAGAAATGAAGAACAGTTCATACTGCCTTCAATCGATCATTATAACTTTCTGTACAGGTAAGATTTATGTGATATAACACTTTAAGTATGTAGATGATATGTTAATGAAGAGATCTAATACACAAAACACAAATAACATCAATAGAATCGATAGATACATGCCGGTCAAACCATACTGGAAAAATTGCTCATGAAGGTTCTGGGTTTCCCAGAAACCTTCATAAGACATAACGGTCAACGTATTTTGACCAGGGTTAACATCGATCCTGTTAATGTTCAAGGTACTATAAAGGTATGAATTGGTAGTACTAATGCCATATTACAACATCCAAACAACATCATGGACTAACTATCAAAAATAAGCAAAATCAATGACTTTTAAAATGGCTGTCAGAATTTCTGGAAATCTAGAAATTTTTTCTGGGTTGCCCAGAATTCTATTTTTGTGACTGGTCAACCCTGTTTGACCACTTATAACTTTTACTTTATAACAGATCTGGATCTGATTTAAGTTTCACACGAAAGACCACATTACATAGTACACGTACCAACCTTCAAACATCGAAAATACATAACAGATAAAGATTAAAGAGGTCTGACACTTGATTGTCAAACACAAAACAGCAATTTCCCAGATTTTTGAAAATCATCAATTTAAGTACTTAGATGTTATGGATCTGCAAGATACCAACCCAGATCACTTAAATAGAATACAAACAACATGTTGTAACATAAAATCCTAACATCTAACATAGGATCAAAAGTCAGATTTTCGAATAGGGTTTTATACCTTCTTGATCGATTTTGATTTCTGGCTTCCTGACCTGTTAATGATTTTCGTGGGGCTTGGTTTTGTGACTGATACACTTCAATATTTCGTGGGTTTTAGTGGGAGGAGCTCTTGGATATGTGTTTGTGCAAAATGGCTAACAATTGATCTTTTTCTCTTTCTTGATCTATTTATAGAAGGGTTAGATGCATTGTATGGCTGAGATAGGTGACTTGTTGCTGTGATTAAAGAGCACATGGGGTGGTTGGTTTGGTGAACAACTCCACCTATTGTCAAAACCTACATGCTAGCTTCTTTAATGCACAAAAATAAATAAAATCAAATAAAAATTAAATAACTTTTAGTTTCTAAAATTTTGAAATTAGGGTTTTCTAATTATGATTAGTTTTCTAATAACCTTATACAGTAACATTAGGGTTTAGATCATATAATTATCATTAACCTTGCTAAAATAGCAATTAGGGTTTAAGATTTTGATAATTAGGGGTAACGATTATAATTAGTTTTTTTTAATTATCAAATTAGGGTTTAAAATTTATGGGTTTCCAAAATTAGCAATTGAAATTATAAAACTTGCTAATTAATCACATTATCACAATTACTACCAATCTCGAACTCTAATTTAAATTTCAAATTAGGGTTCCTCATTTCTAAAAATTATTTAGGGTTTCTAGATTATAATTAGGGTTTACCTAATTAATCAAATCATTATAAAATACACATCGTAAAACATATAACACCGTTATAACAGTCTTAAACTCACAGTTAATTTTCAAATTAGGGTTTCCCCCAGTAAAATTAAAGTTTAACCAATTAATATTAGGGGTTTGAAATTAAACACCATAATTGACCAATCATTATCAATACGTACATACAGTACATATTTATAACACTGAAAAATCAAAATATAATTAATATTATATTATTATTCTTATACCTTGACAATAATCCAAAATTAGGGTTTGGATTCCATATCTGATTTATTCTTCATATTTAACCTTAATAATTAAGGTAAAATAATTCACTTAATAACTTGTACTAAAATTCATATAATAAAATAATTATTATATTTATTCTAAAAATCACTTCATATATTATTTAAATAATATATGATTATATTTTTATGAAAAATAATTAATAGAAACATTTCTACCATAATTTAATTATTATAAGAATATACTTTATAATAATCAAAAATTCTAAAATAAAATTATTTGTAAATATTTATGTAATAAATATATTTTTATTTACCACATAAATATACATACACATTATCTTGTACAAATCCTCATCCTTAAAGAAATAAAAAAAAATTTATATGCAAAATTTCGAATTTATTTATATAGAAAATATCGGGTTGTTATATTCACCCTCCCTTATAAAGATTTCGTCCCCGGAATCACCGTTTAAAAACCTATACATACACGGTTACATAGCATACCCAATCATCGCAAGTAGATCTTGATCATCGTTTGATCGAACTGATCTTTAACTATACACATAAAGCTTATCTTTCTGATTAAACAGAAATTTGATTTCTAAAAGAACTCAAATTTCTCCCTCAAAATTTCTTTATAAACTAATTTACTATATATAAGAAAATAATATATAAAAAAAAAATTGGTTCGAGTAATACCTGGAGTTGCATCCCTGGCTGTTACAGTTTCTTGAACGGTCAGGTTGAAGATGCTTGCGGTTGATTTCGTTGGTTTGTTAATTGATGTTGGTCCCGTTGTTGCCAATGTCCTACTGCCTTTTTCCCGTATTCGCATTACTTGCCTCCTTTTCTCCTTCTTGGACATTCTTCCACTTTATACTCCATTGATTCACACTTAAACACACAGACTTTCCTTTTATATCATTTCCTTTTATCGTATAGGTGACAAAACTATCTTTTGCCCCTTCATTATCTTAGATATTACAAATGTTGCTACAGGGTCAGTTGACCCTCTAAATCCTGGCAGTACGATGGTCTTGAAGTCTTTGACGTTCGTCTATCAATTATCTGACTGATCTTCCCGCGACTGGTATTCCGTTCTGCATAGCTTGATCGTCCATATTCGCAAAATTCTGTATCGGGTCTGGTTGTCTTCCAGCTTTGTTGACAGGTTCTTCTGTCCGTGTATTTCATTTTCGTCTCCTTGACAGCATTATCACTATTTATTCTTTATTCTAAGCCTTATCGTATACGTATAATCATATAACACAAAACTTTCTATTCCAATAATCATGTACTCAAAATATTAGATTTTGAAAATTTGGTTTACTGTAGTAACCAGTGTACAGATAAATATCTACTATCTTTATACCAACTTATTTCATTAATCCATCATAGACTCATATTCATAACACTTGACATACCATAGCACATACTGCTTTATTCATCCGATATCCCTTTGTGACTCAAAAGTCAGGAATCGCTGACACAACTTATATAAAATTTGAAAAATATTACCTTATACAAACACACATATCATATACTTAACATAGAATCATACTTATTCAAGTAATACTGGTACTACTTATTTCTTACGCCTCCACTAAGGATTAATTGCTTAGAAATCTGTATATTTCCATTATCCTCAATAATCCATTCACACCTAACTACATCTAGTTCATTCAACTTACCATATATTATGAGTTTAAGAACTCTACGAGTTTAAGAACTCAACATTGACTACATATTCTTTAACTATACTTTACCTATTTATTACACCTTTTCCTTGGACAACCTTTCGCTCGATGACCTTCCATCCCACATATAAAACATGCTCCTAGCTTAAAGTCGGGACAATTATGAGAGGTATGCCCCTCATGTCTGCAAATGTAACATATTCTTTTCCCTCTCTTCTTATCAGATTTTCCTAAGTCATGCTCCTCTATCTTTCTTTTTCCCTTCTTGCTCGGAGCTGCACATGAAGTGTTGCTTGTGGCTCCCATTTGATCAATTTGGATTTTAAGCTTATCTTGTTCTTTCATTATTTTTATTAACGCCTGACGCAACTGACAGTTCAACAGCTTTTCTATTTCCCACAACCTTTCCAAAGAAGAAACATGGTCCCGCAGATTCTGCACTTCGGTTGATGCTTGATCAGCTCTAACTTCAGTGTCTGAATCACTATTGGTTAGTTCTACCATTTCCGGATCTGGTACGACATTTTCCATAATAACCACCTCATCGAGGTTGCTTTCACTCTGAGCCTTTATTTCAGCTATTGGTTTTGATATCGGCTCCTTATTTACGATCCGAGGGTATCCTAATCCTTTTTCACCTGACATCTACACACATAAAATATCTTGATTAGTATATAATATACATATAACACATAATGGCTTTATATAAGTTATCTTTTAGTTTGTTTGACGATGAATTTATCCAAAGCATCTATTTTTAAACTCTATATGAGTTATTTATATTTTCAACGTTTTCCTCTGTTCTAAGGTTATAGCCTGAGGTCTATCCCACCTAAGATTTCTAACCCTATAGCTCTGATACCATGATGTGACGCCCCCAAATTCAGGTACTTGAACCCCGAACTCAGTGCTTCACGATACCATTTCTATGAGCGGAATAATACTAATAATAATAACAATAATCTAGATTATCAAATTTAATTTACATATTATCAGAGTTTTCAATCCCAAGTACGAAACCTTCAAACATTCGTTTCATTACATGATAATTAATATATATCATCATTACCCTAATAAAGTCCAGTTATTACAAAAGATAGCCTTATCATTCATTCAGCGACCTTCCCTTTCCCTTTGTTCTTAGAAGAGCCTCCAGGTTGTTCACCTTTAGCTGAAAATATTTAAATTTAAGCAAGGATGAGCATTTGAGTGCCCAGCAAGTAATAACAACAATAATAGTTAGCTGAACGATTTAAATATTTTCTTTGAACGATACTTCTACAACGAATCAACAGTTATAAAGTAAACTGAACCGATAATAAACAACATATCATTTCGATTTCAAATTTTTGAAACTATGTACTGAATATAAATAAGGATCAGTTGACAAACTATGAACATTATTTTCTATTTTTGAAAAGGTTAAACAGAACTTCATCTGTAAACCGTCATTACTTACGGGCACAGGGGGTGATCAGCCTGTTATGCCCTGTATTCATCAATATTACATTAAATGACGATATTTTCGTCCAGCATTCCCGCCTTAGGCGCATAAAAGTTTCCCATATTTGGGATGTTCATACCAGTCTTGAATCCAAACCAAAACAATTTAGTTGGATAAAGTTTTATCTTGTTTAACAACAACTTTAAATATATGTCTAGCTGGATCAAATAGCTTAGACGACTTTTAATTCAGCTTATACATACTGAACACCGATAAGTGTGTATCAACATGTGATAAAATATAATGATTATCCAAGTGGGGACACTTGTATAACCAAGTTTTAGAAATTAACGATCAGAATATATAATTTGATCAATAATAACAGAATAAAGGAACTTGTACAACAATTATAGTTTAATAACTTACTTATACAGAATCATTGCATAAGTATATACAAAAGTTAAAATATTTGAACAGTTAAAATGAACAATTCAGATATTATCTTACGCATGTCCGTTGCATAAAGTAAATGCAAAGAGTTAGATACTTGCCTAAAGCGCTGCTTACAGTTTGTAATTTAGATTTATCGCCTATCTCACAACCTATCATTAATAAGATCGTTCGTTCGATTAGGACAATATATCTCAACACATAATACTGCTTATTGCAGTCAGCACATACCCTAATCACATTGTCACATATGTTTAATAACCATTGAATCACAAATAATCACATATCTAATTAAATTATCTAAGTCAGATCAATTTCTGAAATATGTCGGTCTATCGACAGCTTTATCGGGTAATTATCGAGTCTAAGACTCTGTTCTGTAACTTAGTATCAGTCATACTATTTTTAAATGACTTAATATAATTTTAAAACATTTATTATAATTTATCACGAAATTTCAAACATCGGAATCACATTAAAATGATTTAAATACTAATCAATTCTATTATCATTAATATTTAATTAGTATTAAACTATTAATGAAATCATTTCTAAAATATTAAAGTTATTTATAATAACTCAAAATACTTTTAAAGTATTATTATTACCCTTAAATGATTTTTAAAACATTTAAAATCATTCTTAAATAATTACCATTAATATTAAAGTATTAATGTTTCATTTATCAAAATATTAAAAGTCATTAAGTATAACTTAAAATATTTTTAATTCATTTATATCCCTTTTAAATAATTTTTAAATTAATAAAACTATTTATAAACTATTTATTTAATATAATTATTAAATAAATTTAATATCATTAATAATAACCTAATAATCATTAATATTAAACTATTAATGAAATTATTCTTTAAATATTAAAAGTTATGTTTTATAACTTAAAATATCTTTAAACACTTTATTTTCATTTAAAATGATTATTATAATATAAAAATTATTTTTAAACTAAATTATTTAATATAATTATTAAATAACTTTAATATCATTAAAAATAATTAATTAATGAAATTTACCTTTAAATATTAAAAGTTATATTTTATAACTTAAAATATTTTTAAATACCTTTTTATTATTTAAAATAATTTTTAATATAATAAAAATCATTTTTAATTAATTTATTTAATTCATTTAGTAAATGACTTAATTATCATTAATATTAATTTATTAATGAAATTTATCACAAAATATTAAAAGTCATAAAAATAACTTAAAATATTTTATTATATCATAATATAATTTTAAATAATTTTTCAAGTATTAAAATCATTTTTAAATAATTTATTTAATATTATAATTAAATAAATTAAATACTTTTAATATTTCAAAAATATTAAATATTTATGAAATATATTAAAAATAATTAAAAACTAATTTTTGAAATTTAAAATAATTTTTAATAATTTATTTTGTATTTTTAATAATTAAAAACTATTTTTTTCTATTTAAAATTAATTTCCGGAAAATAATGAGCTGTCTGTCGCTAAAGGCCACCTATAGTGACAAAACTGTCGCTATAGGTGTTATTCATGTTCTTGAGCCCAAACCCAGAAAACATGTCAGTGGTCGAGTGTACTACTTTGACCGACTCCAGATCTTTGGTTATCATGATTCTGGGCTTGTTAGTGTGTGGCTATTGTAGTGTAATTGTAAGTCTACCATTAACAATCGATATCATGGCCAGAACACAACGAATCAGAGAGTTATAAGCCCTCAAATATCTTGTCAGAGTTGTTCTTCATTTCTGGGTTTTCCAGAATTGAAGAACAGTTCATACTGCCTTCAATCGATCATTATAACTTTCTGTACAGGTAAGATTTATGTGATATAACACTTTAAGTATGTAGATGATATGTTAATGAAGAGATCTAATACACAAAACACAAATAACATCAATAGAATCGATAGATACATGCCGGTCAAACCATACTGGAAAAATTGCTCATGAAGGTTCTGGGTTTCCCAGAAACCTTCATAAGACAGAACGGTCAACGTATTTTGACCAGGGTTAACATCGATCCTGTTCATGTTCAGGGTACTATAAAGGTATGAATTGGTAGTACTAATGTCATATTACAACATCCAAACAACATCATGGACTAACTATCAAAAATAAGCAAAATCAAAGACTTTTAAAATGGCTGTCAGAATTTCTGGAAATTTGGAAATTTTTTCTGGGTTGCCCAGAATTCTATTTTTGTGACCGGTCAACCTTGTTTGACCACTTATAACTTTAACTTTATAACAGATCTGGATTTGATTTAAGTTTCACACGAAAGACCACATTACATACTACACGTACCACCCTTCAAACATCGAAAATACATAACATATAAAGATTAAAGAGGTCTGACATTTAACTGTCAGACACAAAACAACAATTTTCCAGATTTTTGAAAATCATCAATTTAAATACTTAGATGTTATGGATCTGCAAGATACCAACCCAGATCACTTAAATAGACTACAAACAACATGTTGTAACATAAAATCCTAACATCTAACATAGGATCAAAAGTCAGATTTTCGAATAGGGTTTTATACCTTCTTGATCGATTTTGATTTCTGGCTTCCTGATCTGTTAATGATTTTCGTGGGGCTTGGTTTTGTGACTGGTACACTTCAATATTTTGTGGGTTTTAGTGGGAGGAGCTCTTGGATATGTGTTTGTGCAAAATGGCTAACAATTGATCTTTTTCTCTCTCTTGATCTATTTATAGAAGGGTTAGATGCATTGTATGACTGAGATAGGTGACTTGTTGCTGTGATTAAAGAGCACATGGGGTGTTGGTTTGGTGATCAACTCCACCTATTGTCAAAACCTACATGCTAGCTTCTTTAATGCACAAAAATAAATAAAATCAAATAAAAATTAAATAACTTTTAGTTTCTAAAATTTTGAAATTAGGGTTTTCTAATTATGATTAATTTTCTAATTACCTTATACAGTAACATTAGGGTTTAGATCATATAATTATCATTAACCTTGCTAAAATAGCAATTAGGGTTTAAGATTTTGATAATTAGGGGTAACGATTATAATTAGTTTTTTTTAATTATCAAATTAGGGTTTAAAATTTTAGGGTTTCCAAAATTAGCAATTGAAATTATAAAACTTGCTAATTAATCACATTATCACAATTACTACCAATCTCGAACTCTAATTTAAATTTCAAATTAGGGTTCCTCATTCCAAAAATTATTTAGGGTTTCTAGATTATAATTAGGGTTTACCTAATTAATCAAATCATTATAAAATACACATCGTAAAACATATAACACCGTTATAACAGTCTTAAACTCATAGTTGATTTTTAAATTAGGGTTTTTCCCAGTAAAATTAAAGTTTAACCAATTAATATTAGGGTTTTAAAATTAAACACCATAATTGACCAATCATTATCAATACGTACATACAGTACATATTTATAACACTGAAAAATCAAAATATAATTAATATTATATTATTATTCTTATACCTTGACAATAATCCAAAATTAGGGTTTGGATTCCATATCTGATTTATTCTTCATATTTAACCTTAATAATTAAGGTAAAATAATTCACTTAATAACTTGTACTAAAATTCATATAATAAAATAATTATTGTATTTATTCTAAAAATCACTTCATATATTATTTAAATAATATATGATTATATTTTTATGGAAAATAATTAATAGAAACATTTCTACCATAATTTAATTATTATAAGAATATACTTTATAATAATCAAAAATTCTAAAATAAAATTATTTGTAAATATTTATGTAATAAATATATTTTTATTTACCACATAAATACACATACACATTATCTTGTACAAATCCTCATCCTTAAATAAAAAAAAAATTTATACGCAAAATTTCGGATTTATTTATATAGAAAATATCGGGTTGTTACATATACAGTACATACTTATAGCACTGAAAAATCAAAATATAATTAATATTATATTATTATTCTTATTCCTTGATAAAAATCTAAAATTAGGGTTTTGAATTCTATATCTGATTTATTCTTTCATATTTAACCTTAATAATTAAGGTAAAATAATTAACTTAATAATCTGTACAAAAATTCATATAATAAAATAATTATTATAATTATCCTAAGAAAATCATTTCATATATTATTTAAATAGTATATAACTATATTTTCATAGAAAATAATTAATAAAAACCTTTCTACCATAAAATTAATTATTATAAGAATATACTTTATAATAATCAATAATTCTAAAATAAAATTATTTGTAAATATTCATGTAATAAATATTTTTTTTATCACATAAATGCATATACACAATATCTTATACAAATCCTCATCCTTAAAAAAATAAAAAATTATACGCAAAATTTCTGATTTATTTATATAAAAAATATCAGGTTATTACATTTTCCCAATATATGAATATATATTTCTCTTCACACCAGATCACATATTTCAAAATATACAGCACATACATATACATACTCAAACTCAAAACATCTCGTGATAAGAATTTTAATTATTAAATTCCTATTTTAATAACTACTAAAAATTCAGGTTGTCACACCCTCCCCCCTTTATAAGGATTCCGTCCTCGGAATCACCGAAACCCTACTTTACTCGGTTTTCCCCAAATCTCTTTTTAAAAATTTATCGTTGAATATCTTCAACACATTACCTTAATATAGGTTTTATATTTCTTACCCCCGCCATTCTTGATAATAAATTTTTGTAAGTTTTTTTTCATAACTTTCATATGGACTCAATTATATTTTGAGTATTATATATTCTTTAACCCATTCATTTCTTTTTCTAAGGATCATTATCATAAACACTCGGGATATTACATTCACCTCTTCTTCTAAGAATTTCATCCTCAAAATTTTATTTATTACTCTTCATTCATTCAACCTATCAAAATAGATTTTACGTTAATACTTATTCATTCATTGGGTTCTATAACCACTTTCTTTTCACAAAGATCTTTCTACAATTATTAACTTTTCTATTAAAAGTTTTACATTATTCTTTGATAACTCATCTCCTTCTCATTTTAAAATTTCTTTTCTCACTTATTCAATATATTTATCATTCCGTGTCGCATTCTACAACTTACTTCTTTCTACGGAATATCATCCTTACCACATTCACCTTTTAGAATAGCAAGAATCTTTCACAATTGTTTAATAATTGGGAAGCAGTATGAATAACTCCAGAATTTAAAAGATTTCAAATCATGCTGAGGGGTTACAAGACCGTGAAATCTATTCTCGGTTTACTAGTGCTTCAACTCAATCCTTCACACTGCAAAACAGAGTGTTTATCAATCACAAAGACTGAAAACACCCTCCACATGTACACTAGGTGGCCAGCCTATTGTACCACTACGTTGGGCCGCAACGTAGTATTTTGTAATGACTATATGCGTTACGCCCAAAACCATTGTCCCCGAAAATATATCCCCTTATAGGGTTGTTCACCTCAGCTTTTTAACATCTGAATCCGCACCAAAACAATTTGGTTTGGCATAATTTTTCAATAAACGCTTGAATTTCATGAACATCTTTCAATAATCGTCTAGCTGAATCAAATAGCATAGACTTCTACAACAATTCAAACATCAATTGAAATATATATATATATATATATATATATATATATATATATATATATATATATATATATATATATATATATATATATATAGGATATGATCCATAACAAGCGTTTTCTATGGAGAAAATTTGGGCAAATAGCATCATATCCGTCCATTCTATAAATCAAGGGCGAAGATTAAAAAATAACAATACCCTTACGCTGGACCGTATAGCGTACGCTGAATTAATTAAAGCCCCTTACGCTACTTGGTGTAGCGTACGCTTAATTTAAAATTAGAGGACCAATTTGCCCCAACATATCAAATACTGGAAACGAAGTAGCGACTGCGATTCCCCCTGCGACTTCGCATAAACCCTCCCTCCCTATCTCACTCCGACTGTCCCTCTCTCCCTCTGACTGTTGTTTTCCATTAATAGTCCGGTTAAGTGGGTGAGATTGTTGACGGAGAATGGAATTTTGCCGGTAAAGTTGTTGGTGGAGAGATCTAAACGAGTTAGCCGAGTTAATTCGGGTAGAGTAGGTGGGAACTCGCCGAAAAATTGGTTGTCTTGTAGGTAGAGACTGCAGAGGAATTTGAGGTTTGAGAAGTCGGAAGGGAGTTATCCGGTGAGACGATTGGAGCGGAGGTTGAGGACTCGGAGCTGAGTCAGGTTACTGAGTGTGTTGGGCGAAATCGGGCCCACCAGGCCGATACCATGAAGTCGGAGGGTGGAGACATAGGATTGATTAGGGTCGCATTTGACGTCAACCCAGTTGCAGGCCAAATTTGACCGGTTCCATTGTAGGCGATTCTTGTTGGGGATTTGAGAGATGAAAGCAAGGAGCGCTTGCTTGTCCTGAGTCGGCTCCGAGTTGACTCTCTGACTCTGTAGCAACAGCAGTGACGAAGCAAAGAATAACAAAGCAGAAAAAACCACATAAAATCGGTCAGTTACTGAGAACAACACTGCCATCGATTATGTTTTGTGGCCAAAGCAAATTAATTGCAAGAGTGAAACTATTTTTATTTGTAGGATTGGAACGACGGTTTGTGGTGGCAATTTCGGAATGATCAGGAAGTATTTTTCGGCGACAAGCCATGAGAGAGAAAATGTGTGTAGTGTGTTTTTTGTTGTGGAGTGAGAGGAGAGAGAAAGTGAAGGGGTGAGGTTTTGTAAGGAAGATAGACAGACAGATGTCACGAGGAGGGCAAAGGGGAAAAAAAGTGAAAAGAATACTACAAGTGTGCTGTGGTGGGCTGGCTGGCAGCCACAACTGTGAAAACGTTTTCCTGTTTTCTTTTCTTGTTTGTTGATAGTTGAGTAGCGTACGCTTATTAGAAAATACACTTGGCAGGCACCGCCCAACTAACTGGTGGACTAAGGGAAATATTGGGCATCGCAAATTTTTTTAAGCGTATGCTACACCAAGTAGCGTAAGGAGCTTTAATCAATTCAGCGTACGCTAGACGGTCCAACGTAAGGGTATTGTTATTTTTTAATCTTCGCCCTTGATTTATAGAATGGACGGATATGATGCTATTTGCCCAAATTTCTTCCATAGCAAATGCTTGCTATGGATCATATCCCCATATATATATATATATTCTCATATCTTAAAGAAGCCTCAAAAATCTTTTTATGGCGTCATGATTATGACGTTGTCACACTACATCTCACCATAGTGGGCTGATGATCATATGATCATATCCAACACCAGGTTCCATTGCATTGATGACTCCATCGTTTATCATATCACCTGATATATATAATTAAAATATATTTTGAAAATTTAAAAAAAAAAATTCTAGCCGAAACAAACAGCATAGATACGCGAATAATAGCAGTGTTTTAAAAATTCTTTGGTTCACTAGTGTGATCCAACATTTTTCAAAAATTAAAAGTACAACCATCAGCACGAAGTCAATAAATTTTGAAAATCTAGCAAAGCTAGAAGATTTGGAAAAGCCTATGTCTCCACTTTCTATACTGATCCATTGCTTAATAGGTCTATCTATTCCTATCATCCTCAATACTCCATTCACACTTAATTATACCCCAGTTCATCAAACTTACCGCACATTGGAAGTTCATGACTTGCCACAATAATATGAGTTTAAGAACTTATCCTAGTCAGACCATTAGCGTCCATTCGCTGAGGGGTTCAAAACATACCATATTATTATGAGTCACGAACTTATCATATGCATTAGTTTTAAGAACCGCGCCTAATCCTAATAATATCTGACTAATCTTAATAGTTTTTAACTATCAAATATACACATGAGAAAAGAATCACCTTTTCACCACATATACATTGATAGCGCGACACCAACATTCCAATGATTATCAATGTGATAAACTTAGTGCAAACACAAAACCCTCGCCCATACAAAGATTTGTACAACTCAGCCATCACATGAGTCCTCAATTGAAATCCCACCTAACTCTATCTTACCCTTAACTTGCTCTTTGCTCGATACGAATTCCTCGTATCACATCATTTATAAGTCCTCGCGAGTTTATCTCGTACTATTTCATAGTACAACATCTTCATAGCATCAAGCTATAATTATTTAAACATTACAGACCATCATTCTTCTATAACTTAAACAGATCACGTCATGATCTTATTCTATAATCATCTCCCTTAAAATTCTTTTCTTAACTCGTGATTGTTTCGTTTTACGATCCCCTTTCTTTCCTTTCATTTACGACATTATTCGTTATCTTGGCTATTGGAGTTAGGTAACTCCCATTTATTATCTTTGTATCTCTTCGAGATTCTTCTTTGAATCTTCTTGTTTATATAGCAATTCTTCCTTTAAGAATTTCTAACTTCATTTACATCGTTCAACATTTCATTCAAGTTCAACATTTTCATTATACGTATCCATTTCTATACTTGGTACACATTGAGTCTCTACCAGTTTCAATATAGTACGCTGAGTGGTTTCCCACAAACAACTAACAAACTAGGTTTTGAGTTGCTAGGTCGTATATACCTCTGCTCTATGAAGGAATCGTTTAGCCCAGATATCATACATCAACTACTAAAGAGTACAACTGTACCATACTTAACTATAACTTTTTATTCTTAACTTCCTTACCAATCTCTTCTTATAAAAATTGTCTATTTGTTATCACCTTACATCCTTATTATTGGAGTTGGGTAACCCACATTCATACTCCTTATAACTATGCGAGATTTTTCTTTGAATCCTCTCACGCATGTTTTAGTCCCTTCTCTATACGTTTCTTAAATTACTTCTTATTGTTCAAACTCTATTTGAGCTAATTCTTTCATTATCTTCACATTCCTTCTCTAAGGTTATAGCCTACGGTACTCCTACCTAAGGTTTATAACCTACAGCTTTAATACCAACTGTAACGACCCCAAAATTCATACAATTTAATTCTCGATTTTAGTCATTAATAATACATTCAACCTCTAATTTCACATCATTAAATGATAATACAACCATTGAAACTTGCGGAATAATTAAAATTTTCTATTACAAACTATCCTCGTTCCCAAAACCTTCAACCTTTACATCTAAATATCTCAGAATCAATTTAATACTACAATAGTTTACATCGCGAAACGATATTACAATTTAACATTAATACATCATTCGGAACCTTAAACATGGTTCAAATAATTATAACACAACCAAAGTGCATAAATCCTCAAGTACCATATCGGATTCATATCTTTCAGGTAACACATAACTTTACCTTGAAATCTTGACCTACAAAAATGGTTATTTGCAAGGTTGAGCTCGACAGCCTAGCAAAATCTAACAGTTTTCATTCATCACATAGCACATAATAACATGCTCAACATATATTTCATAAACATTGAACTAACATAACATACACGCTATAGTTCATATAACAAGTATAAAGATTAAGTTCCTTACTCAATCAGCATGCCTTACTAAATCAACGTAGTCATATGTTGACTTTGACGTTTCATGCTTTCAACATAAATATAACACATCATGCTATTTGCAATAAAGATTTAAAACAGTTAATCATCAAGTTCACATAGCAAATAGGAACTGAAAGACTTGCCTGAGTTGTAGTTTATGAACTACAACTTAACTGCTTATCGCTTATCTGCACTTCGTGTAGTCCTACACAGTTATATCATTATTCACATTAACTATTAGTCACATAATAACGTATAGTAGCTATAATGTAAACTTTACTCTACATCTCGTTACCCTTCTTACTAATCAATACACAATGTACTAATATCCTTTTTCCAACATAACACTAATTTCTAGTTAAACTTGTTATTTCGGTACAAGCCTTACATTACAATTTATATTTCAGAAATTCCAAGTGTGGACTTCACAACACTTGTCTAACATTCATTGTGTATACTAAGTTATCACATAACGCGTTGGTAACTTACTAATCATTCTCATAACTTTGAATTTATCAATCACATATCATGGTTTTGTTTTAACCTTCTTACTACATGTGTGACACAATAACATAACTTTAGACCAAGTGGAAATGCTACTCAAAATCTGCAGCAACAGCAGAAGTCTCTACCTCATATCAGTGTATGGCGCAACTACGCCACACACAGCGCAGCTGCGCAATTTTTAGCCTTGGAACCAGTGCAGCTGCGCTGGTGCACAGACAGAGGCAGAAACGACATGAACGGTAGCCGTTTTTAGCCTAACTAAAACAAATTTCACCCACCAAACAGTGAAATTAACATATAAAATAAATATAACACTATCATAAACATGATTGCTAACATATTCAACCACTTAGCACAATTTAACAACACTTTTAACTATTTTAATTTCTCAAATTTTTCATTTTCATATGAAAACTCTATTCTTGACATCCTTCACGAAAATCAACACTGTGATTTCAATTCTTGTCCAAATTACTTCGTTCAAATTACGTTATGCTTGTTTCTTAATGAACTAGCATAATCAAGTCTCAATTCACACATTAACATACAAATTGACTATCAACATTGGTACTTACATGAGTCATATGAAAAATAGACTGTCATTTACTTTTCTTCCTTTTTGCAACGGAATTGGCATACCATTCTTATTTAAACACAACCTCTAATCATCATAACCACATATATTCACAAGTAACCCATTGTGTAGCAACAATTCAACAAATTTACAATTCACAGAATATATTAAAGTTTGCCGTAAATTCATATATATATATGTATAATATTGAGATTATGAAAAATTACCTTCAATTAGCTTGCACAACCTTGCTAAACACAGAAGTTGTTGTGAAATTCTTAGGTTCCTCTCAAATTCTCTCTCAAGTTTCATTGAATACTCTGTTTCTCAGACTAACAAATGGCCAAAAACCCAACTGCAAAACCTTATGCGTAAAAAAAAAAAACTGATATGGCCTTAATTCATATATTAAGTATATCAGTTAATAACTATAACGTATATGTTATATTATATTTATTATTTAATTTATTTTATTATAAACTAAAAATTAAAAACTCAAAAGCCATAAGGCTCCGTTTGGCAAAACTCTTTAAAATTAAAGACTTAATATACTTAAGCCTTTTTTGGGTCAACTCAGTTAAAACTATTTTAATTTATTTTAATACTCCTTATAATATAGTTATTTGTCACACTATATTTAATTAAGTTTTCATACTTAATTAATTAATTCAAATAATAATTTATTAAATAAATCATTTAATCACATAACTCAATACGAATAATTAACCATCAAATTGAAATATCAATATAATAATAATTTTCTTAACTCATTAATTATTTATTTAACAAATAATTAACCAAATAAAATTAAATCAATTAAATAAATATTTATTCAACGATAAACACATCCATTAAATATTTATATAATTTAATAAATATTTAATATACAATTAAAATTCTGGAATGTTACACTTCACACATATAAATTAAATTTTGAATTAATTGAACTACTTGTCTTACTACACATCAATATTATATTCAAGTAAATATTCCTTTTCAAGATAATTATTTATTCATGAAATTCTCAGTTCTTACAAAACCCCTTTCCTCGACAGAACTTTCTAAACATCGTCAATAATACAAATAATAACATGAATAACTTTGTCATCTCAATTATTAATTTAATAATATAAAATATTGTGACAATAATTGAATCAATAACATGAGATACTATGTAGCAATTACTGTGACAATAATTAAATAAAGCTGAGTGACTTGTCACGTAAGCATCAATAATCAAAGATACTGTACAATACCGTGTGCTACTATGCAACCACGCGTATTACTGTACTTTTATCACCGAGTATTTCAATAGTTAACGGTAAAATTTTTGCATTTATTTTTCTAAAAAGTTATTTATATCGTTTTCTAACTCCGATAATAATTTCGTTGTGGGGTCCATCAATGATTGTGCCGTCGTACGAATATTCCCTAATAAAACGAATATTCCCCGACCAATCGAATATTTTATAACAACTTGCTTACTTTACAAAATTTATAAATATTATCCACAACTATAACATTATAACAAATTCACATCTTAATATTCAAAAATAATATTTAGAGAAAAATTCATCTTTATTCATAAAAGTTGGGGTCTTACAACCTCCCCTTCTTATGAAATTTCGTCCTCAAAATTGGTGTACATACTTGGTATGTCGAAGAGGTAAGGATACCTTGATTTCATTTCAGATTCTAACTCCCAGGTCATTTCCTCAACATCGTGGTTTCTCCACAAAACTTTGACTTGAGGTATAACTTTTGAGCGTAGAATATGTTCCTTCTTATCTAAGATTTTAACAGGTACCTCCTCATACGTTAAATCTTCCGCTATCTCGTCTGCTTCGAATTCAATAATGTAGTTCGGGTCTTCCACATATTTACGTAACATCGATATGTGAAAAACGTTATGAACACGAGACATACTTGGCGGTAAGGCGAGTCTATAGGCCACAGTCCCTACTCGATCGAGGATTTCAAATAGACCAATAAAATTGAGGGTTGAGATTTTCTCTCTTCGTCAATCTTGCTTCTAGAATAACACCTTTTTGCACCTTCTTCTTCATATTCATCAGCTCTGGGTATGTAGCTTGAGTAAATTTAACTTTGTCGATTAAAGTCGGTTCTACTCGTATATTCGCTATCTTCAAGTGGGTCCCTAAAGTTTTTAGCTCTATCTCCATTATTTTTAAGTTATACGAAATGAGTTTTTGTGTTAACAACATCACACTCGTAAACGCATACGATCTTCTACTCAACGCATCAATTATCACGTTTGCTTTTTTTAGGATGGTATTGAATGTTATTATCGTAATCTTTTAAATAGCTCGAGCCAACGTCTTTGACGCATATTACGTTCGTTTTGGGTGAAGAAATATTTGAGGGTTTTGTATAGGGTTCAAGGTCAATATAAAATTCAATTTCACGCTCTGGGGTAGGCCAGGAAGTTCTTCGGGGAATACATCAGGAAATTTATTAACAATAGAAATATCATTCAAAACTGTGACTCTCATCCAAGACTTGGATAGCACCTTACATTGATACCTATCAACTTGCCATCATTATTCACGGTGTCCCCTACAGAAAGTCTGGCTTCGGTGCATCCCACACAAGGAAGCCACCAGCGAAAGGCTTGGGGCTCTTTGATGGGTGGGATTTATACCCGCGAATCGGATACTTTATGACTTAAATAGTTTTCTGTTCTCGTAGATTTTATATATTTTCATATGATTATAGTGTTGTTGTGCTCAATCGATGAATTGCAGAGCTTTACAGGTGTTTTCTAGCATTCAGGGACAAAACATTTATTTTCTATACACTGGCGCCGCAGCGCCAATGCCCAATGTTATTCTCGCGCTGCGACGCCACCTCCTTGTCTCTGCTGACATCACCTCCGCGCCGTAGCGCCATTGTTTCTTCTTTGGCTCTCACCGCAGCGCGAGCTCCGATTTTTCAGGCTAATGTGGCGCTGCAGCACCAAGCATAGGCTTAATGCCCGCGCCGCGGTGCCACCTCCGTTGCCCAGGCAAAGACCAAGTGATTTTGACCTAGCAAAAGGAAGGAGGAGTATATAACATGAAGCAGCTCTATATTTCTCTCTCTCTGGAATATATACCAGACATCTTATATCATATTTTTCCATAGTTTTAGTTTAGATTAGATTTTCTTTTGTATTTTCTCTCTCTAGTTCTTAGTCCCTTTCATTGTAAATATAGATTAGGGAGAAGTTTGTATTTCTTTGGAGAACAAGAGCAACGAGCAACACGGAGTGAAAAGCTTGATTTGAGCGGTTTGATTGGAGACTGAAGGGGCTTTGACAGAGTTTCTTCTATCCATTTATTTTCTCTATGATTGTAATCCATAAATGTTGTCTTTATTACTACTTGTATTTGGTTTATTAAATATGAACTGATTATTGGCCCTAAGGTTATAATGGATCCCTTTGTTATTTGAATTGACTGTCTTTATCTCTTTGGTTGGCACTATATAATTTGGTTTAATATATTTGTGCTTTATGATTCTCGCTAAGACATTAGTGATGATTTTGGTAATCTGCATGATATCGACAGAAGAATTGTAGTTTTACACCTAAATATATTAGCATGTGATTGTGGATTTTGACTGCATAAGTTGTGCATAGAATAGACATATCTCTGTGCGCCACGTGCGATTTGATAGAGAACTTATGCTTAAATCCTTGTTATGATTGATTCGCATAGACATATGTAGGATTGCATCTAGCTTAGACGTTCTTTTTTGTTCTATTCCCTTTAGGATGGATCTGGAGAGGATATGTTGGTGTATACCTCGATAGAGGCGCATTAGCACCTGTGCGTTCTCGGTCGACAAATTGTCGTGACCGTTAAGACCAAAGAGAGAAAAGGTAGCTAGTTTGGTGAAACATAACACGCCAGGTGTTCGACAGAATGCTTGTGTGGGGGTGAAGTTGTGACCTTAGCTTGTATTTCTTTAGATTTCCATTCGTTATCCATTTAGATGCTTTGTTAATTAGTTTAACAAGATTAATCACACTTTCATTTACTGCTGTTCGAATAAGACTTTAGCGATAAACAATCGGTACTTGGTAAATATTAGTCATAGTTCCTCGTGGGTACGACACTCTCCTTATCACTGTATTACTTGTTAGACTGCGTATACTTGCGCGTGTTTAGTGATCGGTATTCCGACCAACAAGTTTTTGGCGCCGTTGCCGGGGAACTATTATTCTAATATTGTCCAATATTGATTTAAATCAATTTAGTCTTACTTTGGACGTGTATATATTTACTTCTTTTATTTGCTTGATCTTCCTTTCTTTTTGTTTTTAAGTTTATAGATTATGGAAGATCAAAGTTATCAATGGCCTTATGAGGGGACAACACAACCAAGCTCGGAAGAAGGACTCGAGAGATTACAACTTCAAATTGCTAATGTCTTGAGATTTTCTGACAATCTCGAGTGTCTGTCCACTCAGAATGCCTACTGTCAAAATCAAGTTGACTTTGAACCGATCTCCTATCATCCAAACTGCCAGGGTTATCCAAACTCATAGGACTATAGTCAAGAGAAATATTATGATCTGAATCATGCCTTTCAGTTCGACTATCAGTCTCCGCCGCATTATGAGTTGACGTCTCCACCCAATGAGAGCGTTTATGAGACCTCAACACGAGAAGAAGAGAACCAGCTTGAAGAGCTTCTCGCCAACTTTATTGAAAGAAATGAGGTTCGGATGGCAAGCCAAGAAGCCGCATTGCACAGCCTTGAGAGTCAATTGGGGTTAATCATCAATGTCATCACAAATCCATCACAATGAAATCTACCGATCATAATTGATCTCGACGATGAAGAAGTAGAGCAGTGCACGGTGGATACTCGAGGAGAAGGCGATGAGTCTCACCAAAGTGTTGAGGGTAATGTCAATGTGTATCTTGACCAACCTGCGGAGGCTGAGCTAGCAGAAGAGGGGATCACCAGTGGTTGTATAGTCCATACTGATATACAAGCAGAAACCACGCTCACGATTGTGGAAATCCGTGAGGGCCCAATAGTGCATAAAGATCGCTTTTAATTTAATAAACAAGGCGAATTAGTGGATAATTCCAGTGGCGAGCGATTCTTTGTGCCGAATGATGACTGGATGGATGAGGAGAACGAGGATGACCAATCATCCATGTCTGCCAAGAATCCAAAAGAATTGACTAATAGGCGGCATAAAAAGGTCATTTTCGCTTATGAGCCGGATTGAACGGCATCGGTATAGTCAAGCTGACGACTTTAAAATAAGCACTTGGTGGGGAGGCACCCCTATCTCAGTATAAAATTCATCTATTTTTGTTTGCCTATATCTAGTTTACTCTGTAGTTAGTTATTATATTGTAAGTAATAATTTATTTTTGTTTCAAGTGTCTTTCAGTTATACTGGTCTTGGCATGTGCAGATAGCAGTTAAATTTTTTTCAGAAATGGCATCTCGCACTGCGGCGCCACCATTTACACAGCATCTCGCGCCGCGGCGCCGACTTCGCGCCCCAGCTTCATTCTTCGCGCTGCAGCGCCACTGTGTAATGGGCAAGTCTCTCTCCTTCGCGCCCCAGCGCCATAACTCGCGCTGTGGTGCCATCAAATGGCATCAGCTTCTGCTAACTCGCGCCGCAGTGCCGAGTAACAAAGGACAACTCGCGCCGCGGCGCCGGCAGCGAGTTTTCGTTGGTTAAAAGCAATTTTTAGCCAGCAATTGTACCCATTCTCGCCCATATCTCTCTACACTTCTCGGCAGCAACCACACATCATCTCTTTTTATCCAACAAAGCCTCCCACCCTCTACCTAGCACAAGCCAGAGCATCTTTAGCAAATCGAAATCCACCATTACAAACTGAAGCTTCCATCAATTTGTCAGATTTCATCCCCAAACGAGTTCTCCCTTAGTTTTTTTTCCCTCAAGGTATTTGTTGAGATTCCGTTCAATTAGAAAAGTAACTTGATCAAATTGTTGGGTTTGTCCTTGTCTTCTTGTTTATTTGGGTGATTTCCACTGACGGAAATTGGGTTAGAGCACTTGCAAACCAAGGCTGTCAAAATTTAGTTTTTAGAGCGCACTCTAGGTGTTTGATAAAAGTCCTGAGAGAAGAAGTTCACTGAATTGGGGGCTGTTTTGGCTTGGATTCACTGGGCTTTCATTGAGGATTATCTGCATTAAGTTTTGGGGGAGTGTATGCTTCAATTTTCTATTTGTGTTCATACAAATTGCTGTGATTTTTGAAATGGAACAAAAGAGGCAACGCCTTAGCATGGGAGGATCATCGTCCACGGCACTACCAACGGCTTGGGACGGAGCCAAATTCGTTCGTGAGGAGGCTTGGAAACGATACAAGAGCTCCTTTCCTGGGAGAAATCTGATTCCAGAGCGAGGGTTGAGGCATAACAAAGAGGATGGCGAGCTGTTGGCCATGATTTCGGGTAGCCAATGGATTCACTTCACAAAACCACCCGGGTCAGCCAGTGTATCAGTAGTTTGGGAGTTCTATGCCAACACCAATGCCGAGGGTGACACGGTTGTCCAAGTTAGGGGAAAGCTAGTGGCATTTGGTAGTGAGGCCATTAATGCACTGTTTGCCATGCCCAACTATGCAGGCAATGATTATATGCAGCCGGGGCTCCGCAGCTATGACTTTGAGGATATTATCAGGAGGCTTTGCAAGCCCGGGACTTCATGGAAAAAGAACGACTACACGGGTGAAAAGACCAGTTTCTCGTCTTCAGCGCTCAGTCTCTATGGGAAGGCGTGGTTCAGCTTCATCTGTGCTAATATGATTCCTACCCGGCATCTGAGCGATGTGACCAAATATAGGGCGATCCTCCTATTTTCTATTGTCACGGGCTTGAACGTGGACGTCGGGGTCCTTATACACGAGTCAATCATTAAGGCAATCAAGAGCGCAGTGGCTTCAGGGTTCCACATCCATCGTTGATCACTCGACTATGCAAGCAGGCAGGCATTCAGTGGGGGCCATAGGAGATAGCCTTGCCTTCCATGTCAGTCATAGACCACCAGACGATCTCCCGTTTCATTTTATGGGACGGGGCCGAGTCTCATATTCGAGGCGAAGGCTACGGGCCACCTACAGCGCCGCCCCCTACTACAGAGCCAGAGTAGGGACAGACTTCAGGTGCAGGCCCAGCTGGATAGGGGCTATTGACTGATATTATGGCACCCTTCACACTGTTGCACCAGAAATAGGACGTCGAGGCTCAGAGGCAGAGGATGCACATAGCTGCAGTGGCTCAGAGACAGGAGATTGCTATGCAGTACCAGGATGAGCTGGTGAACACCATGCAGAGCATCTACATCGACTATTGTGGTGAGAACGCTGAGTTCACGCCATACTAGTTTCCAGAGCTGCCTGTCTTCCCACCATACCCTCCACCATCACCACCTGCCGAGGCTGACGAGGACGAGACTGCTGCTGAGTGAGCCACTTCAGGGAAGCCCTCTTGTATCGATTGCTTTATGTTTAGCAATGAGGGCATTGCTCACCTCAAGTTTGGGGGTGTTTTTAGCTATTATCTATCTATTTCTGTACTACCATGATTAGGATTGCACACTTTAGACTTTATATATTTTATTTTTAGTATTGTGGTGCAGTCGTTTTGAACTGCGGGATTATCAGGATTATGCTTTAATTTTTATGCAATGAACTGTTTTGGTTTTTATTTTTAATGCTTTGTTTATTATCAGCATGATTGTGGTTTATAGCCATCTTTTTGGTGCTTTTACAGATTTGATGCTCGTGCCATATGAATGTCCTTTTTACCCTATTTTGAGCTGCTATTTAGCAAGGGTTATAGTTTTCATTATTTTTTTTATTGTGGCTGATGACAAGTGTCAAGTATCTATGCCTATCTCTTAGAGTCGTGTCAAGCATGTATGAGCTAGGGGTTGTTCAATTGATAAGTTGAGACTGTTATTGATCCGTCCTTCTTAGCAAGCACTGACCAACTGTGTTAACTCGTTATTTTTTTGAATTTTGTTCGCTCGTTTATTGCTTTGAGAATTTGTTCCCTCTTATAAACTTTCATTTGTACAAGGTAATAAAAGACTTAGACGTTTATACAGTTTTGGATCATGGATGCTAGCATGTTGACATTTATAAAAAAAAGAAGAAAAATGATTGGATTGAGTATAAAAATAGAAAAGAAGAGTTTATATCGAAAGCTTTGCGGTGGGTCGAGATGGAGCGTAAAACGCACTCGCCCATAAACGCAGGACCGATATCAAGATGGAGCATAAATTGCACTCGTTTAATAATCTTTATTTTTGTTGTAAAGTCTCAGTTGGCTTATGTTGATTACATGGCCTTTACTGCTCGAGTTATTAGATTCATAGGGGTGTTCTACACCTAGTGCCCTAAAGTCTTCTGGCTTGGGAGTCACTGATCAAAAGCTCATTCATGGGTAGTTCTGAATAGCCTAAGGTAATTAAGTACTGTTCGAGTCAGATTTTACTGCTGTCATGCTAGAGTCTTTTAGATCTTTTCCTGCAGTTGCGTCTTATTCTTAATGCTTGTTGAATGCTTAAGTTACGGAGTATGCATATTAGTATTAGCAATCGACTGTGCAAACTTATTGGAGCCATGATTAGTTAGGACGGTTGGTCTCCACACACACACACATAGAATGGATCGAATACAGCCTTATGCTTGAAATTGAATGAACCCCTATTCATGTCTGTGTTTGCCCTATTCTCTGGGAGTGGCTATGATCAAGCTTTGAAGCCATGTCACTACTTTACTGTTTTATTTTTCTTTCGCGTGTGTTGCATTTTTAGTGTTGTGTTAGTTAGTTTGCTCGAGGACAAGCAAAGACTTAAGTTTGGGGGTATTTGATGGGTGGGATTTATACCCGCGAATCGGATACTTTATGACTTAAATAGTTGCCTGTTCTCATAGATTTTATATATTTTCATATGATTATAGTGTTGTTGTGCTTAATCGATGAATTGCAGAGCTTTACAGGTGTTTTCTAGCATTCAGGGGCAAAACAGTCATTTTCTATACACTGGCGCCGCAGCGCCAATGCCCAATGTTATTCTCGCGTCGTGGCGCCACCTCCTTGTCTTTGCGGACATCACCTCCGTGCCGCAGCGCCATTGCTTCTTCTTTGGCTCGCACCGCAGTGCGAGCTCCGGTATTTCAAGCTAATGTGGCGCTGCAGCGCCAAGCATAGGCTTAATAATCGCGCCGCGGCACCACCTCCGGTGCCCAGGCAGAGACCAAGTGATTTTGACCTAGCCAAAGGAAGGAGGAGTATATAACATGAAGCAGCTATGCATTTCTCTCTCTCTGGAATATATACCAGACATCCTATATCATATTTTTCCATAGTTTTAGTTTAGATTAGATTTTCTTTTGTATTTTCTCTCTCTAGTTCTTAGTCCCTTTCTTTGTAAATATAGATTAGGGAGAAGTTTGTATTTCTTTGGAGCATAAGAGCAACGAGCAACACAGTGTGGAAAGATTGATTTGAGCATTTTGATTGGAGACTGAAGGGGCTTTGACAGAGTTTCTTCTATCCATTTATCTTCTCTATGATTGTAATCCATAAATGTTGTCTTTATTGCTACTTGTATTTGGTTTATTAATTATGAACTGATTATTGGCCCTAAGGTTATAATGGATCCCTTTGTTATTTGAATTGACTGTCTTTATCTCTTTGGTTAGCACCATATGATTTGGTTTAATATATTTATGCTTTATGATTCTCGCTAAGACATTAGTAATGATTTTGGTAACCTGCATGATATTGACAGAAGAATTGTAGTTTTACACCTAAATATATTAGCATGTGATTGAGGGTTTCGATTGCATAAGTTGTACGTAGAATAGACATATCTCTGTGCGCCACGTGCGACCTGATAGAGAACTTATGCTTAAATCCTTGTTATGATTGATTCGCATAGACATATGTAGGATTGCATCTAGCTTGGGCGTTCTTTTCTGTTCTATTCCCTTTAGGGTGAATCTGGAGAGGATATATTGGTGCATACCTCGATAGAGGTGCATTAGCACCTGTGCATTCTCGGTCGACAAATTGTCGTGACCGTTAAGACCAAAGAGAGAAATGGTAGCTAGTTTGATGAAACATAACACGCTAGGTGTTCGACAGAATGCCTGTGTGGGGTGAAGTTATGACCTTAGCTTGTATTTCTTTAGATTTCCATTCGTTATCCATTTACATGCTTTGTTAATTAGTTTAACTAGATTAATCACACTTTCATTTACTGATGTTCGAATAAGACTTTAGCGATAAACAATCGGTACTTGGTAAATATTAGTCATAGTTCCTCGTGGGTACGACACTCTCCTTATCACTGTATTACTTGTTAGACCGCGTATACTTGTGCATGTTTAGTGATCGGTATTCCGACCAACACTCTCTACTTATGGCTTGATATGACAGTGATTGACTTTAATAGTTTGGTTGCTTGAATTCGCATAACAGGTTGGTTAGGAATATGAAAGATAATAACCTTACGAAAATAATCAATTTTAGCATGATGAGTAGTTAAACAGTCGATTCCTAAAATCACATCAAACGCAAGTATTTTTAAAGAGATAAGATCAGCAGGTAATGTGAGGGTATCGATTTGAATCGAACAAGATTTATAAATAGTGGACGTAACGAAGGTTTCTCCCAATGGAGTTTCAACCGATAAGTCAAAGTCTAATTTCTTCAGAGTCAAGTTTAAACGTTGAGCACAATTAAGTGAAATAAAAGAGTGGGTAGAACCGGTATCGAATAAGGTATAGACTTTGCAAGAGTTTATGATTAACTTACCCGTGATAACTTCGTTCGGGTTCCTCGACAAATGATCTCACTTAAACTACCAGCTTCGACTTGTCTGGGACGACCTTTGGTGTCTCCATCCCAGCTGGACTCGACTTCACTACATGACAAAATTGAGCTAGGTGACCTTCTCTTCCGCAATTGAAACACGCTTTGGGTTGCTGCGTACAGTTTGGACTAATGTGTTCCTCCCCTCCGCATTTGTAGCATACGACCTGTGGTCGTTCTCCTTCCTTAACAACGGGTGCTGCTATCGATATCTTTCCGTCATTGTTGAATTTTCTCTTCTTAAAGGTATTCCCACTTAGTTCACCTGTCCTATCATCTTGGCCATGATTACCACCGAAGTGGTTACCATTTCTGGCATGATAATTTCCTCCACGATGGTTATCATTGTTCCGATGGTCGTTGCCACCTGTACGATTATTATCATGTTGTTGGTCGTTGCCTTTTGGTTGAGCTGACACATAATCGCATTCTAATAACTGAGTCCTATTCACAACATCTGAATATAAACAAAGTTTGTGAGAAATCAGTTATTGACGTATTTTGGGTTTCAAACCTCGTAGGAACATTCACGTCATTCGCTCCTCATTATCAACCAAATGGGATGCAAACCGGGACAATTCAGCAAACTTAGCCTCGTACTTCGACACGGTTGTATTATTTTTCTTCAGTTTGATGAATTCAACCTACTTCATGTGATAAATACTTTTGGGAAAATACTTGTCATTGAACAGTTCCTGGAACTTCTCCCAAGACTTCTTTAGTGCGGCAGGTTGAGTACATTTTACAGATTCCCACCAGTAATCTGACTCTCCTCGCAACATGAAGGTGGCAAAGGGAACCTTTTGCTCCTCGGAGCATCCCAAGACATCAAATATCTTAGTGATCTGATTTATCCACGTCTCTATCTTAAGTGGTTTTGGCTTTTCCAAAAACTCCGATGGTCCCAGCTCCTTGAATTGCTTAGCGGTGACCAACCGTGAGTTGCCAATGTTTCCACCTACATTTTACACATGAGTCTCTCTCGCCTGATGTTGCATGAATTGTAGAAAGCCTCTGAACATCCCATCGTTCATTATTTAGTCGGTGTTGTTGTTTACTTGAGGATTATTGCCTTCCTGATGCGCATTATCCTAGTTATTGATCGTTGGTGACTCAACTGTCTCATGTGCTTCATTGCTTATCTTAACATTTTTAGATGTGATTTTCAAACATTGCCACAAAACAAGGTTTAATTGACATGCCACATATTATCCCTATATTCTGACCGACCAATTAAATAACAAATAAGCTTAGGTAGGTCATACTAGCGAAGGATTTACTCGTCTCTCCCCTCCTAGTTCTAGTCTCACATCTCAACCAGGGATCATATCTCTAAGCTTTGATACCAACTGTGATGCCCCCAAAATAGGTATACATCACCCATTCTGAGTCGGCAAATACATGGTATATAATTTAAATATAAACTTCATTTATACAATAGGAAAAAAGAGTAGCTGAGAGTTTTTACATGAATATTGTCTGATAGACAATATCCAAACTCAAATGGAGTCCTCATTACATTTATTATCACACTATTTCATAGAATAATGAGGACTACTATAGCCACCTATCCTAGACCATCACTCCATTCCCCGACTCGTCCCAACTATATTCTCATTTCCTGAAGAGAATAATGAAAGCAAAGGGTGAGCTCAACTAGCCCAGTAAAGAATATTATGACTAAGATAATGCATAATAAATTATCGTTAGCCTTCAACAGCGTTAAACTGATAGAATACAATTGATGATTGGGTTTTATACCTACGAATCGGCCTCTAATTCAGACTTGAATTGTGTTAATCCTGTATATTTATGTTCGTTTTTACTTGTTTATTATTATTTTATGTTTAGGTATGGTGGCATAGCATGTGTTGCATAAATGGTGGTTTTGTGGCAGAACTTAGAATAAAATGAGCAAAAATTGAGCTTCTGCAGGATTACCCCCCGCCGGGGTGGGGGTACTTGAGCAAGAATAGGAGGACCCCCCGCCTGGGCGGGCCTATAAAGAAGAAAAACCCTCGCCGGGGCGGGGGTACGAGACAAAGATAAGAAGTCTGATTCAAGTAGAGTTTTGCAGCAACGTTTAGGAAGGAAGTTGGCATGGCTTGGGACTCCGTTTTGGCGTTAGTTGGTGGACTAAATACGTGTCTTGTGTTGGAGATTAACATAGACAACAAGGGACAGATAAGGACATTCAATCAATTAATAATTTTTGAGCCCTAATTTGAGAAAAGAACATTGGAGGGAAAGATTGAAGGTCAGAGTCACGAAAATTGCAAGTTGAAGCTAAGAAGAAGTGTGACGCCCCCAAAATTAGGTATACATCACCCATCTTGAGTCGCCAAATACATGGTACAGAATACAAATCCAAACTTAATTATACAACTGTCGTGTAACATACGACAAAATATAAACTGTGAGTTTGAATATAAATATTATCTTCTAGAGAGTATTCATACTCAAAAGGAGTCCTCATTACATTTATTAACACACCATTACATAGAATAGTGAGGACTACTAACTAATACTATCATTCGGACCATCACTCCGTTTCCCGACTTGCCCCAGCTACGTTCTCATTTCCTGAAGAGAACAGTGAAAGAAAGGGTGAGCTCAACTAGCCCAGTAAGAAATATTATGACTAAGATAATGCAGAATAAATTATCATTAGCCTTCAACAATGTTAAACTGATAAAATATAATAGACATCAAGTTTAACTGCAGCGGAACAAATAATCCATTAAAAGAGTCAAGTAGAAAATAAACTCTACTATCTTCTATGATTTAAAAGGTTTTTCAACACTGTGATCGCTGAGACTCAGCTCAATAATTAATCCACATCATCGAATCAACCTTGCACTACGGCCAAGGATATTCGTGTATTCATTAATGGTCATGATCATGCCAACAACTGTCCATCAACGCACTATGGGTCAATGAGGACTTTTATCACAACATTTGTAACATTACGGTCATGATTATACCGAATAATCCCTGGTCATAATCATACCAAGTCCATCTATGCACTACAGGTCACAGATGACTTTTAACATTTTATAAACATGAGGATGATGACAATGATATAAGAATTCAATAAAACAAGTTCAAGAATTAATTTATCCAAGAATTAACAACGTCCAAATTATCAACATGATACTGCTTTGTGGAGTAAAATTCAAGAATGCTTAGAAGAATATTTTCATGAAAAGATACTGGATGAAACGCAATTATCAAGGATATTCCACAAATTTCATGGAGTATAGAAGTCAAAACTTAACTAACTGAGTATAATAAAGAATGGAATAACAAAAGAAATCACCATGCATGCGATAGACCGCACAGACAGGTTATTCCCACAGAATAATAAATAATGGAACCAGGTCCGGCGTAAAACACACAGACAGGATATTCCAACAGAATAATAATAAAGACGGAACCAGGTCCGGTGTAAAACACACAGACAGGATGTTCCAACAGAATAATAATAAAGACGGAACCAGGTCCGGTGTAAAACACACAGACAGGATGTTCCAACAGAATAATAATAAAAACGGAACCAGGTCCGGTGTAAAACACACAGACAGGATGTTCCAATAGAATAATAATAAAAACGGAACCAGGTCCGGTGTAAAACACACAGACAGGATGTTCCAACAGAATAATAGAAGAATGTCACCAAGTATAGGGTAGATCGCGTATACATGTTATTCCAACAGAATAATAAGAAATGGAATAACAAAAGTTCTCTTCATGAATAAGAAAGAATAACACCCCTTACCGTAAAACAAACTGAATATAAGAGTAGGGAAGGAGCAGGATACTTTTCTATAGCTTCTCTATAATTTCTCTCTCCAGAGTTTCAGTGAATTCGTAAGAAATAATGAAGGAATGAGTTTCTATTTATAAAAAAATGGACTGCATAGTAACTAACTCATGAACGGTCCAGATTGATTTACTTTAATCGGACGGTCCATAATTAAAGCAAAATCTTTTAAATAAAATATGATATATATATATATATATATATATATATATATATATATATATATATATATATATATATAACATGTGCAAGAAAAAAAAAATCACGGGTGGAAGACCCGTGATTATCCATCTTACTCCCTCTACCCAATTTTTCAAACTTACCTATATATATAATATATAATATACATAATAATACACCTTCCGTCCAATTCTTTCTTTCTCTCATCTCATTCTTCTTCCCTCCATCCCCATTCATTTTTTTTTCTTCCAACATGGCCCCGCATGTTTCCTCCACCAACATATCACCATCCACCACATTCACCACTTACCACACCCATTATAAATATATATAATTATTCACACCATATATAATATATAAATAATACACTCTTCCTTTTCCAACATCCTACACTAACACTACAAATACACACATCACTATCACACACACACATCTTACACCCATCACTCTCATACTATCACTTTTCCACTACTTTCCACTCACATTATATATATATATACACACACACACACACACACACTACATACTCTTATATTTTACCCCTCATTTACGTAAACTTTCTCCCACCCCTATTTTTAGGTTTCATACTTCACATGTGGGCCCCATATGTGGCCCCCACCTGTGGGCCCCACCCTTATTAAAAAATTTCTACCGTTTCTTTTGAAAAATGGGCAAAATAGGAATCCAAATAATAAGCAAAACTAAGTGAATTCTCACGTAAGCATCAATAATCAATACCATGTGCTACTATGCAACCACGCGTATTACTGTACTTTTACTACCGAGTAGTTCAACAGTAACAACGGTAAAACTTTCGCCGTTATTTTTAATAAAATATTTTTGTCGTTTTCTCAATCCGACAATAATTCTGTTGTGGGGTCCACCAATGATTGTGTCGTTGTACGAATATTCCCTGTTAAAACGAATATTCCCCGACCAATCGAATATTATATGACAACTTGCATACTTTGCAAAATTTATAGATACTACCCATAACTATTATATCAAATCCACACCATAATATAAAAAAAAAATATTTCGAGAAAAATTAAATATTTATTCATAAAATATGGGGTCTCACAATCTCCCCTTCTTATAGAATTTCGCCCTCGAAATTTACGTACGTACCTGGTATGATAAAGAGGTGAGGATACCTTGAATACCTTTATCGTTGAAAGCATTAAATTTATCTTTGCAATTCGGTCAAAGATGTTCATTAACAATTTATCTTTGCACTACAGGCCAAAGATATAAAACTATAAAACCAATAATGCTGAGACTCAGCTTAATAGTATCACGACCACGAATTATCCATACACTACGGGCCAAGGATATTCGTGTTTTCAATTACGGTCATGATTATACCGAATAATCCCTGGTCATAATCATACCAAGTCCATCTATGCACTACGGCCAAAGAAGACTTTTACCACATTCATGAATTAATATTTCATTGCTGAGACTCAGCTCAATAATTAATCCACATCATCGAATCAACCCTGCACTACGGCCAAGGATATTCGTGTATTCATTAATGGTCATGATCATGCCAACAACTGTCCATCAACGCACTATGGGCCAATGAGGACTTTTATCACAACATTTGTAACATTACGGTCATGATTATACCGAATAATCCCTGGTCATAATCATACCAAGTCCATCTATGCACTACAGGTCACAGATGACTTTTAACATTTTATAAACATGAGGATGATGACAATGATATAAGAATTCAATAAAACAAGTTCAAGAATTAATTTATCCAAGAATTAACAACGTCCAAATTATCAACATGATACTGCTTTGTGGAGTAAAATTCAAGAATGCTTAGAAGAATATTTTCATGAAAAGATACTGGATGAAACGCAATTATCAAGGATATTCCACAAATTTCATGGAGTATAGAAGTCAAAACTTAACTAACTGAGTATAATAAAGAATGGAATAACAAAAGAAATCACCATGCATGCGATAGACCGCACAGACAGGTTATTCCCACAGAATAATAAATAATGGAACCAGGTCCGGCGTAAAACACACAGACAGGATATTCTAACAGAATAATAATAAAGACGGAACCAGGTCCGGTGTAAAACACACAGACAGGATGTTCCAACAGAATAATAATAAAGACGGAACCAGGTCCAGTGTAAAACACACAGACAGGATGTTCCAACAGAATAATAATAAAAACGGAACCAGGCCCGGTGTAAAACACACAGACATGATGTTCTAACAGAATAATAATAAAAACGGAACCAGGTCCGGTGTAAAACACACATACAAGATGTTCCAACAGAATAATAGAAGAATGTCAACAAGTATAGGGTAGACCGCGTATACATGTTATTCCAACAGAATAATAAGAAATGGAATAACAAAAGTTCTCTTAATGAATAAGAAAGAATAACACTCCTTACCGTAAAATAAACTGAATATAAGAGTAGGGAAGGAGCATGATACTTTTCTATAGCTTCTCTATAATTTCTCTCTCCAGAGTTTCAGTGAATTCGTAAGAAATAATGAAGGAATGAGTTTCTATTTATAGGAAAATGGACTGCATAGTAACTAACTCATGAACGGTCCAGATTGATTTACTTTAATCGGACGGTCCATAATTAAAGCAAAATCTTTTAAATAAAATATAATATTATATATATATATATATATATATATATATATATATATATATATATATATAACATGTGCAAGAAAAAAAAATCACGGGTGGAAGACCCGTGATTATCCATCTTACTCCCTCTACCCAATTTTTCAAACTTACCATATATATATATATATATATATATATATATATATATATATATATATATATATATATATATATAATATAATATACATAATAATACACCTTCCGTCCAATTCTTTCTTTCTCCCATCTCATTCTTCTTCCCTCCATCCCCATTCATTTTTTTTCTTCCAACATGGCCCCGCATGTTTCCTCCACCAACATATCACCATCCACCACATTCACCACTTACCACACCCATTATAAATATATATAATTATTCACACCATATATAATATATAAATAATACACTCTTCCTTTTCCAACATCCTCCACTAACACTACAAATACACACATCACTATCACATACACACATCTTACACCCATCACTCTCATACTATCACTTTTCCACCACTTTCCACTCACATTATATATATATATATATATATATATATATATATATATATACACACACACACACACACACACACACATTACATACTCTTATATTTTACCCCTCATTTACGTAAACTTTCTCCCACCCCTATTTTCAGGTTTCATACTTCACATGTGGGCCCCATATGTGGCCCCCACCTGTGGGCCCCACCCTTATTAAAAATTTCTACCGTTTCTTTTGAAAAATGGGCAAAATAGGAATCCAAATAATAAGCAAAACTAAGTGAATTCTCACGTAAGCATCAATAATCAATACCGTGTGCTACTATGCAACCACGCGTATTACTGTACTTTTACTACCGAGTAGTTCAACAGTAACAATGGTAAAACTTTGCCGTTATTTTTAATAAAATATTTTTGTCGTTTTCTCAATCCGACAATAATTTCGTTGTGGGGTCCACCAATGATTGTGTCGTTGTACGAATATTCCCTGTTAAAACGAATATTCCTCGACCAATCGAATATTATATGACAACTTACATACTTTGTGAAATTTATAAATACTACCCATAACTATTATATCAAATCCACACCATAACATAAAAAAAATTATTTTGAGAAAAATTAAATATTTATTCATAAAATCTGGGGTCTCACAAGAAGGGTGGTTTTGTATTCATTCTACTTCTTTAATTCAGTTATTGTAATTTGGATGATGGATTCTTTTATGATTTTAGTTATTATTTTATTTGTGATGAACTAATTTACTTTTTAGGCTTATGATGGATCTTTACGGTTGAACGATGATTATGTAGCCTTAATTTCAGTTTGATAATCTATCCATTCAGTTTATCTATTGTGATTTATGCTTTAATTTATGAATTACTTGATCACCAGTTTTGTGTGGATTTGTATGGATTCGAGAGATGATATATGAATCTAGACTTAGTCACTTTAGCATGTGTTCTTGAATTCTGTGTTTGAATGTAATCTTGATGAATGTTAGGGTAGAGATATGCCTAGCATCGCATGTAATCGGGTAGAGAACTTGAACTTATACTTTATTTGATTGTATCACATAGAGATATAGTGAATTAGTTGATTAGGGTGTTTGGCTTAATTCTATCTAATTTGTGGATTTAAGTTAATATGGTATTAGTGCATCGAGAGATGGCTAGTTCTACTTAAGTGTTTTTGATTAATAAACTGGGATAGTGAATTGAACTGAAATGAGTGTAATAATTAGAGTGAGACTTAAAGTGAAGTTGTAAGCCTAATTCTGCAATATTTACTTGAAATTACAGGTTTTTAGTTGTGTTGATTGCTTGATATTTTTATATTTTTAGTTTTTTTAATAGTTATAATCATTGATTTGGATAGTTTAATAAAATTTGGATTAATATAAAGCTGGTAATTGTTAGGATTAATTTCATACTATTCTCTGTGGAAACGATACTCGACTTATCATTATATTACTTATTGACCACGTGTACTTGTGTGTGAGCGTGATTAGATTTTAACCAACAAGTTTTTGGCGCCGTTGCTGGGGAACTAGTATTGATTTTAATATTTTTCAATATCAGTTTAATTAGTTCAGTTTTACTTAAACAAATTTTCTTTTGTTTTGTTCTTTCTTATTTTAGGTTCTTTGAGTTAGTTTATGCACACTCGGTCTAAGAAGCCAGACTTGCTTCCTTTCGAGGAAGATATCGAGAAACGATTTCAAAGGCTGAGTATGTGGATTAAAGACATTAGGAAAAACTTTGAGAACTCTGAGAAGGAAGAAATAATGGCTGCAGAAGATCAAAAAGCGCTGAGAGATTATGCTACTCCGAAAGTGACTGAGCTTCAGTCAAGTATCACTAGGCTGATGATTGCTGCAAATACATTTGAGATCAAGCCTGGGATGATTCAGATGATTCACAACTCAGTTCAGTTTGGGGGACTAGCAAATGACGATCCTAATGAGCATCTGGTCAGCTTTTTGGAGATATGTGACACCTTCAAATACAATGGGGTGCCAAATGATGCAGTCAGACTTCGCTTATTTCCGTTCACCCTGTGGGACAAAGTGAAGAATTGGTTACATTCTCAAAAGTTCCTGGCTAAGTTCTTTCCACCATCAAAAACTGCGAAGATGAGAAACGAGATCACCATGTTTGAGCAGCAACATGGGGAGTCTTTATATGAGGCATGAGAACGGTACAAGGAACTACTCAGGAAGTGTCCTCATCATGGACTACCTAAATGGTTGTAGATGAATACGTTCTACAATGGGTTGAATGGGAATCTCAGGACAATCATAGATGCAGCTTCAGGTGGAGCGTTTATGGCTAAGAGCTATGAGGAGGCATATGAGCTATGAGGATGTGTTTGTGTCTTGCATGTACACAAATAACATAATTAATCAATAATTTCAGACATGTATTCGAGGATTCCGACCTGTAATTTTACCAATATGTTAAAATGAAACAATTTTATAAAAAATTTAAACATGTAGGAACATAATTGAGAAAGTTAGTACTTTAGGGCTAAAAAAAGATTTTTGTGAAATTTCGAGGTATAATTTTGAAGTTAACCCTTTTCATTGTGGTCGCTCAAAGTTTCATAAAATTTCATTTTGTCCCGAAGTAACAATCATTCTAATGGCTTTCTCTTTTAATATATTAGTGAAATTAAAAGTCAAAACTCAAGTTTTATATAGTTGAATACACATTTGGCTCATTCTAAACGTATGAATACACCAATATATACGTTGTATGTAACATAATAACAGAATTACTAATAATTTTAGATATGTATGTAAATGATTTCGACCTATACTTTCACTAAAATGTTAAAGGGGACAATTTTGTAAAAACTTTAAACTTGGAAGAAAACAATTGAAAAAATAATACTTTGGGGTTAAAAATATAATTTTATGAAACTTTGAGGGACACTTTTGTAGTTAACCCTTTATTTTTTCTTACAAAAATCTTTGAAATCAAATAATAGAGTAAAATATCCTTGAAACCAACTAGAATTGAACCATGTTAGGGGTGATATTTGGGTTCCGTGCGCAACTCGGACCCACTTATAATTTTATAATATTTAGGTAAAGTTTTTTAATATATTAAAAAACTCACTCAAACCCATGAGTTGTTCAAATTTTAGTTAGGTGGGTTTGAATTTATACTTTAGTAAACTTGTGAGACTTAATCTGTAATGACCTCAAAATTTATACAATTTAATTCTCGACTTCGGTCGTTAACAATACATTCAACCTCTAATTTTATATCATTAAACGATAATACAACCACTGAAATTTGCGGAATAATTAAAATTTTCTATTACAAACTATTCTCGTTCCCAAAACTTACAACCTTTACATCTAAATATCACATAATCATTTTAATACTACAAGAGTTTACATCGCAAAACGATATTACAATTTAACATTAATACATTATTCGGAACCTTAAACATGGTTCAAATAATAATAACTCAGCCAAAGTATATAAATCTTTAAGTATCACATTTAATTCATATCTTTCAAGTAGCACATAACTTTACCTTAAATCTTTAACTTGCAAAAGTGGTTATTTACAAGGTTGAGCTCCATAGCCCAACAAAATCTAACAGTTTTACATAATAACATGCTTATCATACATCCCATAAATATTAAACTAACATAACAAACATGCTGCAGTTCATATAACAAGTATAAAGATCGAGTTCCTTACTCAATCAGCATTCGTTACTCAATCAACGTAGTTATAAATTAACTTTAACATTTCATACTATCAACATATATATAACACAATATGCTATTTGCAATAAAGATTTAAAACAGTTCATCATCAAGTTCACATAGCAAATAGGAACTGAAAGACTTGCCTTTATCGTTGTTTACCAATAACAGATTAATAGCTTACAGCTATCTGCACTTCACATGCCCTACACAATTATATAATGATGCACATCATGTAACAATCCAAGATTTTATTTGTAATTTAAAATATTTATTAAGTTAAATAAATATTTTATTGATATAATTGTTATTTTATTGATGTAATTGTTATTTTATTGATGTGGTTGTTGTTAGTAAATATTTGTGAATTATTTTATTAGATAACATTTTAATTTAATTTAATTTAATAGTTGGAAAGTGGTAAGATAATATGAAATGCTATGTTGCTGTTTTAATTTAATATTTTAAAATAGTATGTTAATTCATTAAATAAAAATTATAATGAGATTATAATTTTGTGATATTTGGATTAAGTAGAAAATTTATTTAGTGCGTTGTACTTAGTTTATGTAACTAAGATTTGTTATGAAAATCTAAATAAATAATATGTGATTATAAATTATAAACTAAATTGTTTATTAAAATAAATTAAAGGAGTTTTAAATTGGTTACTAAACAAGGCTAAAAATATTAAGTCTTTATTTTAAAGAGTTTTTGCCAAACAAAGCCTTATGGCTTTTGAATTTTAAATTTTGAATTTGAATTATAATAAATAAAATAAATAAAATAAATAAAATAAATTAAATAAATTAAATAATAAATAAATATATTTTATAACTGATGTTTTTGTAACTGTTATATTAAGTATGCGTATTATGGCTTATCAGTTTTATTTTACGCATACTGTTAGTTGGCTTGGCTATCAATTTTGTTTTACGCATAAGAGTTAGTTGCTAAGCCTAAGAAGAAAGAAGGAAGAAAATACAGAGAGATGTTGAGAGAGTTTGAGAGAGACTTGAGAGATTTCAGTGGTTAGCAAGGATTGTTCAAAGCAAGAAAAGGTATTTTCCAAAATCTTGATATTATATATGTATACGTATGTTTACGGCATAAAATTTTCATGTTCTGTGGATTCAATTTTCTGAAACTATTGTTATAAGCTGAACTATTGCGTTTGAGAGTAATTGTGATGTTAGAGTTTGTATTTAGAAAAGAAATTGTATGCTAATTATGTTTAAGAAGGAAGAAAAGTATTTACAGTGTATGTTCATACATATGGCTTATGAAAGTACCAAATTTGGTGGTTAATTTATATACTAATCTGTAAATTGAGTCTTGAATATGTTAATTCGGTAAGAAACGAAGAGAACGTAGTTTGAATGAATTAATTTGGTGTAAAATTGTGATCACAGTGTGAATTTCTATTAAGGATGTCAAAAATAGAGTTTTTGTATAAAAATATGAAATTTAAGGATTTAAATTAGTTGAAGTTGTTGTTTAATTGTTCTAAGTTGATGAATATGTGAGGAATCATGTTTGTGTTAGTTTTATACCAATTGCATATGTTAAATTTACTGTTTTGTGGGTGAAATTCGTGTTAGTTGGGCTAAAACAGAACACTGTTGTGTCTGCGTAGTTTCTGTCTACGCACCAGCACAGCTGCGCTGGTGTCAAGGCTAGAAACGGCGCAGCTGCGCCGGTCCCAGTCTTAAGTATGGCTCAGCTACGCCATATCCTGTATAGAGACAGTGAAGTCTGCTACTTCTGTAGACTTTGGATACCATTGTAACTTGGTCTAATGTTATGTTAATATGAGAAACATGTAATGAATAGGTTAAAAATAGATTTTTATCATGTAGTTGATAGTTCTAAAGTGTAAAATTAGTAAGTTATGAAAATGACATGTTGTGATTTATTGAACACATGAATTAGTAAATAAGTGTTTTAAATCTAATACTGAGATTTTCGAAGTGTATGTGGCGTGAATGGAAACTTATACTGAAGTAACAAGTTTAACTATGAATGAGTTTTAACTTGGAAGTGGATGTTAGTATATCTAATAGACATTGTAATTCTAATAAAATGTGTAGGTTAATGTGAGTTGTAATTTATAGCTTACGCACGAGGCAAGTTTCTAAACCTTACCTCTTTACATTGAGCAAGTTTCTTACCCTAAACTTTAATTAAGCAAATTCTTTTATCCTTAAACTTTATTTGAGCTAGCTCTAACCCTAACATTATTCGAGCAAGTTTTGAATTCTAATCATTGTTGAGTTATTCTAACTTGTTTATAGTTAAGCAAGTTTTCTTAAGTTTTATTCTTTTATGATAAATGCAAATTCTTGAACTCAAATCTCTAACTTAGTTGTTCTATTTCATTTAATTAACGCAAGTCAAAATATTATTGTTATTTTGAGCAAGTTTCATTCTAAGCTTGTTATTCCTTAGTATATGTTCATAACTTAATTCTTTTATCTCAAGATCATAGCCTTAGCTTAACATTGTTCAAGAAAGGTTTATTGTTTTATTCAATACTTATGCGTTTTAGTTATTTCTAAGCATGAGTTTAATATATAGTTGGTTCACCTATGATTCTTAATGGTTATATATTATGTTGTTGTTGATCAATCATAGTGTTGTCAAACTTTGTTGATTCAACTAATCCTTTAGTTGATGATCGTTACACTCTAAATTACCCTTGAAGCTTATCCAAACCAAATTTTCTTTGGTGCGGACTTGTACTCTAAAACTGAGAAGAACAACCCTATTATTGGGGTACGGGATGCGTTTAGATGTTTATGCACAATACATGGTACGAAGAGCTGATCCCCCTAAGTACGCGAAGTCCCTACAGTATAACTGTTTAGGTTAAAGTTGAAATATTACTTGTAACCATGGACATAGTTCGTGGTCTTATAACCCTTAGATATATTTCATATTTTGATTCCAGTTTTTGGTTATCATTGATAGAGTATTATTCAGTTTTGATGAGCCTATTCATTGGCAGTTATTATTCTCTTGTTGTTCATTGCTATATCTAGTGAGCATTTGTTTTGCTCACTCTTGCATAAATATAATTATTGCAGCTAAGGTTGAGAAGGTCGATGAACCTACTACAAACAAAGGAAATAGAAAAAATGTACAAGTGATGAAGACTTGTAATTTATTGGCTTTTATATTAATGGACTTTATTTAAATGATGTGATGTAACTATTTTTATTTTTCCACTTGATTTATGTTAAAGGTTAGATAACCTGGGAGACTTTTTGATTTAATGATGTAACCCTTTAATGGGAGGATTTATGGTTTAAATGTTATCATATTTGGGTAGATAGTATGAATTTATAGAAAGTGAACACCAAGTCTTAGGAGAATGAAGTACCCAGATTTGGGGGTGTCACAAGTTGGTATCAAAGCTTTAGGTTATAAATCTTAGGTGGGGGAAAGCCTTAGGAAGTAACCTTTGAAAAGATAGTGGTGATAAACTCTTATCAAGTTTTAAGAAAGAAGTAATAAAACACTTATGTGCTTATGTGGTTGTAATCTATGTGCTCGTGAGTGTCGAGTAGTAATGATTAGTAATTGAAACTTAAAATTTTGTTGTCAGGATGGCTAAAGCAGGAGAATCCAGTCAAATTAGGGAGGAAGGATCCCAGATGCCTAGAGAGGAAGAGCCTCGAGATATTCAGGTGGTTTGGGAACAACTACTGCCACGGAAAATATCTTTGTTGGTCATAGTGGTTGAGCAGGAGGGTTTACCTGATGAGGATGATGAGATAGAGACGAACGAGGAGGACCCCGTTGAGCTGCCATAGTCGAATGAGGACGAGGAGGACGAGGAGGAAGAGATTCCACTAAACTCGATCGCTGTCCGTATGTACGATGAGGTATACGACCGTAATGTGGAACTTCAAGATACTGTCAAGGAGTTGGAAGAGATAGTAGCTGAACAGTAGATCGCAATGGCGCAGAAGGATAACGAGATCCAAGATCGAGATGAATATTTGAATAATGTCGAAGGGAAGCTGATCCACATTGAAGGAGAGAATGAAAAAATGAAAGAGGAGATTGGAGAGCTAAAGAACAAGTTGAAAGAAGAATCTACTAAGAGGTCAAGAGCAGAAGACGTGTACGAGGAATCTTATCAACGAGCCGGGGTAGCAAAGAGAGAGGTACAAGTAAAGAAGATCAAGATGGAAAAGATGAATAATGTTTTCAACACCATAATCAATCGAGCTCAAGATCGGGTCATGTGTTATCCTATTCAGTTCGAGACGTTGCCATTGTACATGTTAGATCGTCGAACAATGTTTCGTATTACGAAAGAAAAGCGTCGTAATGCTATGCAGTATTTTAGTAGGTCATCATAAATGTAATTACAATGTGATTAGTGAATAAAAAAGATGTAAATCCCAGGTATGATATAACCCATGAGATATGATGATGATGAAGTTATTGATGAGTGGGATTTATACCCGCGAATCAGATACTTAATGACTTAAGTAATTGCCTGAATTCATAGACTTTATATAGTTTTATATTATTATAGTGTTATTGTGCTTGATCGATGCAATGTAGGGTTTATCAGGTGTTTTCTAGCAATCAGGGCAAATTGGTCATATTTCTCATGCTCACGCCGTGGCGCTAATGCCAAGCTTATTGGCCGCGCCGCAGCGCCACCCTCATGGGCCAGCTGACATCACCATGGCGCCGCAGTGCCAATTATTCTATGTAGACTCGCACCGCGCGAGGTCCGTGTTTTCCAAGCACATGTGGCACCGCAGCGCCACCTCCGGTGCCCAGACAAAGGCCATTTGCTTTTGACCTAGCTTGAAGGAGAAAGGCATATATAACAGAAGAAGCCTCTGCATTTCTCTCTCTCTCTAATGTTTATCACATAGATTAGCTTAGGTTACTTTTCTTCTGTAATTTCTCTTTCTCTCTCTTAGTTGATGTCTTCAAATATAGATTAGGTGTGACGCCCCCAAATCCAGGTACTTACAACCCAAACTCGGTGCTTCACGATACCATTTCTATGAGCGAAATATTATTAATAATAATAACAATAATATAGATTATCAAATGTAATTTACATATTATCAGAGTTTTCAATCCCAAGTACGAAACCTTTAAACATTCGTTACACTACATGATAATTAATATATATCATCATTATCCTAATAAAGTCTAGTTATTACAAAAGATAGCATTATCATTCATTCAGCAACCTTCCCTTTTCCTTTGTTCTTGACCGAGCCTTTAGGTTGATCACACTTAGCTGAAAACATTTAAATTAAGCAAGGATGAGCATTTGAGTGCCCAACAAGTAATGGAAACAATAACAGTTAGTTGAACGAATTAAATGTTTTCCCTTGAATGATACTTCTACAATGAATCAACAGTTGTGAAGTAAGCTGAACCAATAATAAACAACACATTATTTCGATTTCAAATTTTTGAAACTATGTACTGACTATAAATGAGGATCAGTTGACAGACTATGAACATTGTTTTCTATTTTCGAAAAGGTTAGACAGAACTTCATCTGTAAACCGTCATAACTTACGGGCACGGCGGTGATCAGCCCGTTATGCCCTGTATTGATCAATACTACATTAAAGGATGATATTTTTGTCCAGCATATCCGCCTTAGGCGCATAAAAGTTTCCCATATTTGGGATGTTCATACCAGTCTAGAATCCAAACCAAAACAATTCGGTTGGATAATAATAAAGTTCATATCTTGTTCAACAACACTTTTAAGTTTGTGTCTAGCCAGATTAAATAGCTTAGACGATTTTTAATTCAACGTGTACATACTAGACACCGATATGTATGTATAAACATGTGATAAAATATAATGATTATCCAAGTGAGGACACTTGTATAACCATGTTTAGAAATTAACGAACATAATATATATCTTAATTTACAATAACAGAATAAAAGGAACTTGTACAACAATTATAATTTAATAACTTACTTATACAGAATCGTTGCATAAGTGTATACAAAGGTTGAAATATTTAAACAATTGAAATGAATAGTTCAGATATTATCTTACGCATGTCCGTTGCATAAAGTAAATGCAAAAGGGTTAGATACTTGCCTTGTCTGCAGCTTACACAACTTAGATTTATCTTTTATATCAAGCTCTGTCATTAAATAGATCATTCGTTCGATTAGAATAATATATCATATCAAATTGTACTGTTATTTACAGTCTGCACATAACCTAATCACATTGTCATATAAGTTTAACAACCATTGAATCACAAATAAACATTTATCAAGTCAATCTATCTAAGTCCAGATCAATTTCTGAAATATGTCAGTGTACTGACAACTTTACCGGGTATTTATCGAGTCTAAGACTCTATCTTGTAACTTAGTATCAGTCATATTATTTTTAAATGACTTATAATAATTTGTAAACATTTATTATAATTTATCATGAATTTTCAAAAATCGAAATCATTATTAAATGATTTAAATATTAAACAATTCTATTATCATTAATATTTAATTCATATTAAACTATTAATGAAACCATTGCCAACATATTAAAGTTATTTATAATAACTTAAAATATTTTTAAAGTATTAATATTACCCTTAAATGATTTTTAAAATATTTAAAATTATTTATAAATAATTATCATTAATATTTAATTATTAATGTACTAATTATCAAAATATTAAAATTCATTAAATATAACTTAATAATATTTTTAATTCATTTATATCCTTTTCAAATGATTTTTAAATTAATAAAACTATTTTTAAACTATTTATTTAATATAATTATTAAATAAATTTAATATTATTAATAATAAATTAATAATCATTAATATTAAATTATTAATAAAATTATCATTTAAATATTAAAAGTTATATTTTATAACTTAAAATATCTTTAAACACTTTATTTTTATTTAAAATAATTTTTTATAATATTAAAATTATTTTAAAACTAAATTATTTAATATAATTATTAAATAACTTTAATATCATTAATAATAATTAATTAATAAATTTTACCTTTAAATATTAAAAGTTATATTTTATAACTTAAAATATTTTTAAACTATTTATTTTCATTTAAAATGATTTTTATAATATTAAAATTATTTTTAATTAATTTATTTAATTTAATTGTTAAATAAATATGATATCATTAATATTAAATAATTAATGAAATTTACTTTAAAATATTAAAAGTTATATTTTATAACTTAAAATATTTTTAAATAACTTATTATCATTTAAAATAATTTTTAATATAATAAAAATCAATTTTAATTAATTTATTTAATGCATTTAATAAATTAATTAATTACCAATAATATTTAAATAAATACTAATATTTATGAAAAATATTTCAAATTTCTAACAGTTAATTCTTATAACTTAAAATAATTTTTAAAATTATTTTTGTAATTTTCAGAATTTAATTTCTATTTTTGAATAATTTTTGAAAATTTAATTAATTAAAATTAATAAAACTGTCGCTATAGGCCTTTAGCGACAGACAGTGCATTCTATGGTGTTCTTGAGTTTTCAAGAACATTCATAGCCAGCTTCGGGTTAACTAGTTTGACCAAGAACACTGATCAGATAATGGTGTTTCTAGGCTATATATTGATCACTATGTGTAAAACTAATGTAATACTACATGATAAAACAACAATCATGATCAACAAGCATAACGCAAGCGAGATCTGGGGCCTAGAACAAGATGTCAGAGCTGTTCTTCATTTTCTGGGTTACCCAGAAATGAAGAACAGTTCGACTGCTCATAATTGGGCCTCCACAACTTGTGATCTATGTGATGTTTTTGTGATATAATGCATCCAGTGTGTACCCAACATGACAAGGAAGAGGTCTAACACATTATATCACTAAAACAACAACAGATCAAACATATCAATTGTGACAACCCGAGAATTTAGATAATTATTAAAATCCTAAAATGATGGATTAAAGGTTGTAAGATGAACCTAGACAGAAAATAAGTGTATAAAATTGACGTTTTTGTGAAGGAATTTTAAGGTTTTCAAAATTTTTAAGAAGAACCTATATGGTTTCTTAATTGAATGAGAATAAAGAAATATGGGTTACAAAATTCTAAAACCCTAGAAATAAATTAATATGTACTTGAAGAAATATCGAGAATAAGGTATTACGATACCTGTAAATTCAATATGAACTGAATAGTCTAAGAAATGTTATATAAGTACATATGAAAATTTTATTAAGGAGATAAGATTTCACATGAAGAGATGTTATAAGGTTAAACGAAGATGAGTATATGTATAGAAATATATATACTTAGTAAGGTGCTATAAATATTTTAGCAAGAGGAATGATGAATTAAGTTAATGATATAAGGATCAAGATAAAACTATGTTACTAATTAACATAGCTTGAACGTTGACCTTAACTGGCAAATAAGAATTTGAATAAGTATAAAGTCGTTAGTTAATACGATTAGAAATAAGAAGTGAGTAATTTAAAACTCAAAATTTGAGTTAGAGATATAATTTTGAAGCACGGACTGTTCGGTTACGTCCGGGACGTCAAGATTAGTCAGAATAGACAGTAAACACAAAATGTGTAAAGGTTGACTTTTGGTCAAAGTCAACAATTGACTTTTTATGGAGAAAAGTCAAAATTAGTGTGAGAAGTGAAAGATGTTATATGGATAATGATATAATATTTAATATTATACCAAAGGATGTAAAGTAAAAATATGAGAGGAGATCCAATATGCAAATATGTATATTGGTATCAAAGCAGTTAGTAAATTAAATTTATATTTGAATAAATGATTGAATATATTAAATTATATATTTAATATATAAATAAATTGTTTGGAAAACAATTTATGGAGAGGAGGAGAAAATTAAATTTAAGTATACAATATGAATTGTATAACTTGAATAAGTTATTTAAATTATGTATGAGAATTAAATAACCTAAATGGTTATTGTTATTTAGTGGTCCTTGTAATTAAATATATACTAGTGACCTAATCTAAGAGAATTGTGGAGCATGCCATAATTTATTTAATGATTATGTGAGTAAGTGAATACGAATATTATGTGATGGTTTATATTTGTTTATTATATAATCAAATAAAAGAAACTAGTGTAATCCTAATTATATATTAGGAATGAAGAATTAAATAACTTAAGGGTTATGGGATGAGAGAATTATGGTATTTAAAATATATACTAATTTTAAGAGATTTATTTTATACATCTCAGTTAATTAATTTTATAACCTAATTATAGCAAGTCTAATTGGGTTAAGGAAATAAATGTGCATGAGTAAGGAATTATGTTATAATTGAGGAAATAAAAACCCTAATTAAATAATTAGGGAATGATAATATTAGAAGTGTTGAAAGATGTTAATTGTTTTAGCCTAAACATTTTAATTTTTGAAGTCCAAAGGAATTATTTGGGAGCCCAAAACTTGGAGCCCAATTGAAGAAAGAGCACTTTGGACTTTATGTATACAAGATATTACATGAAAAAAAAAAGCAAGACTTGGAAGAATTTTGGCCACATGGCCGGATACAGGAAGGAGAGATTAAATGTGTTAGACATATGATATTTTAATTGGTCCAAATAAGTTAAATAGAAGCCCAAATAATTAAGGGATTGACCCAATTTTGGCCCAAAATTTTGTGGACCATTTAGATCATTTAATTAGTAAATGTATCAAATAAATAAAAAAATCAAATTTGGGCCAAACAAAAAGGAATGAGTGGATGGATAAGGATGGCGTATGTTAGCACATGGTTAATTGAATTTGGCAAGATTTGTTTCATATCTCCTAGCCATGTGTCAATTTATTTATGGAGCCACATTACTTAATAATCTCTAGCTAATATCTCTTCCATTTCATTTGTACCAACATAAGAAAGAGAGAGAGAGAGAGAGAGAAGAGGCAAGAGAGAGATAAAAATTCGGTGGGAAGAAGAGAGAAGGAAGAAGGAGATCCACCATTAATGCTCCATAAGTTCATCTCCTACTTTGGAAGAATAAGGAAGGCAAGCAAAAGATTAAAGGTATAAACCCTTTTGTTCATGTAATTTTTGATTATTGTAAATCAAATCATGAATCTATGTTTCTAAACTCAAAAACCATGTATATACGTGTTAATGAGTGTTTTATGTGTAGATCTACCCATATTGGGTGTTGATTTAGTTGGAAATCGAAAATAAAGAAAAGTGATTTTTCTAGTTTTATAAGCTCTAAAATTTCTATGTACTTTGGATTTCCACCGTTTTTGATCTAAACCTTATTTTTGCAATCCGTTAAAGAGAGGTGCTAGATATATAAGTTAACTACTAAACCCAAGTGGTAGCACTCAAAAATGTTGAGTACACAAGTTTTAGTGACTGTTTTAGCAAAAATAGTTTTGTATTTTTAAGGAAAAATAGACTGTTTTGGACAGTCAAGTGTAGGGATAGTTTCGTCATTTTTATGTCATTCCAAAAATTCTGGAAAAATTTGGGAGAGTACTATGATAAGTTATCTAACATCTCCAAGTGGAATCACTGAAAAAGGAGTTGTAGATTTCCGTATGAAAAATATTTAATAAAGCACGAAAAACTGCAAAAGGCAATTTAGCTTCTGCCCAAAAATTTAAAAGGGCATTTTCGGCAAATTAATTTGTGAGAAAAATTCTGGCCTTTTGGGACATGAAAATATATGGTATTAAGTACCTCCTGTCCAAAAATAAGCTAATTCCGACTTAAAATGACCAAGTTATGACCATTTCAATTTCTGTGATTTTCTGACAAAAATCGCTATAACCGGAGTTCTATAACTCCGATGGCCATGAAATTTAAACTGGAGTGTCACGTTAAGACGTATAAGATTGTTCCAAGAGATGGGAATTTCTGGAGTTAAGCATGAGGTAGCTAATTTCTTAAGGAATTAACTAAAAGTGATTTTTGAAAAATACTAAAGGAAGTTGGAAAATTTTGGAAAAATACTTTTTGTGTATGAAATATATGTATACATGTTTGTACAAAGGATAGAAAAATAATAAGTTGATTTGGTATTTTCGTGAAAAGGATATGGAATCCAGCTTGCTGGATTAGAAAATCTGATGAATCCAGCTTGCTGGATTGAAAAGAAGTTTACTGAATTAAAAATTTGTTGAATCCAGCTTGCGGGATTGCAATCTAGTTGCTGGATTTGTAATCCAGTTTGCTGGATTGCAGTTTGGCTTGCTGGATTGGAAATTTGTTGAATCCAGGTTGCTGGATTCTGTATCCAGTCTGCTGGATTGGCAATTTGGTTGTTAAAATTAGAATCCAGGTTGTTGGATTAGTATTTGACTTATTAGAGTATAAAGAAGAACTTATAATGTATACGACTAAGTGTTTAATCATAATGAATATGATACAGTGATTGAAGAATTATCCAAGAATGATAATAATACCGATGTGTTAGGATGTTATCTAATATTTGATTAAGTGTTAGATAATCTATTGACAAAGTAATTGTATTATAATACAAAGTAGAATATGCTGATTGAAAAACCAATCTTATTATTAATGATAGGTCTTACCAAAAAAAGTTAACTTAAACTGCGTAGCAGTAGTCAACGAATTAGGCAAGTTTTCCTTAACTCAAACTTGAGTTGCATGTTCAAAGCATGTTAATGAATAATTGTTGTTGATTATTCACGTCTATATTGATTATTGATTCGCACGTTGTGCATATTGTAAATGTTCATCAGGTATGAAAGGCTGATCACCTTCATTACCATTTGGTTCAGTTAATCTGTTCATGTTCATTATTGACTAGTCATTTTTATTGACTTGGTCGTTCAGCTAAGAAAATTTGTTCATGCTCTTTCACAATGATTATATTGTTGAAAGTTAGCTAGCTTATTGTTCAAGTCTTTCAATCATGATATATCTTTATTGAATTTAAACTTGCTGGACAAATTTGATGCTCACCCTTGCTATATCATGATAAAAATTTTTAGATTTAGATGAAAGCTCGAATAAAGACAGAAGCAAAGTCAAAGCACAAGATTAAATTATGTTGCAGTTAGATCTATTAAATTTTCTGATGAAAATAGCATTATAAATGTTCTAAGATATTGAAGGTATGTATTAAGTTAAGGTTGTAGACCTTGGGGTTTATGTTGTAAAAGTTTAATGTATAACCAATTTATGTTTATATCTTCCGCAATAGTTATAGAAATAGTATACCAGATCCTTGGTGATTAGTACCGAGATTTGGAGATGCTACATCAATGCTGGTCAAGCCATTTCAGACGACATGATCAAGCGTTTTCTGGGTTACCCAGAAAACAGCTTCCATGATCGTCTGGCCTAGTTTGACTATCCATTTCAATCATCTAATTTGATTTTTAATGGATATAAAGGTACAATAATGTAGTCTAACCAACATACTATGACTTATATGCATCAAAAATAACATATCAACAACAAACATTAAGATCAGAGGCCACAAAGTCCTTGTCAGACTGTTCTGGGCAAGATCTGGGTTACCCAGATTTTGTCCAGTCATGGTCGGTCAACAACCTTTGACCATGAATAACATGCAATCGGTGCATGATCTAGACTTACTTCCAATTCCAGAATAAAGTCCTCATAACATACTACAAGATCAAAGTTTAAAACAAACAAAAACATAAATAGAGACAGATCTATCGAATCTGACATTAGTTGTCAGACATCACAAAATTTTTCCCAGATTTTCTTAAAACTTGCTTTTGGACACTTAGATGATATGGATTTGTATAACACCAACTCAGATCATCATTATATACTACATATAACATATTTTAACATAAAAATCTAACATCTAACAACAGATTTATGGTCAGATTATAGCTAGGGTTTTTTATACCTTCTTTGATCAATCTTTGATTATGTGCTTATGATTTGCTAAGGGTGATTGTGGGGCTTTGTTTGTGACTGATATGTCTTGAAATTTTCGGAGGTGTGGGGCTTGAGAGAGTTAGGTTGAGTGTTGTGCACAAAATGAGCATGAATGTTCAATTTTCTCTCTTTCAATCTATTTATAAAAGTTCAAGATGCATGTATGGCTGATCAAGAGGCTGATGTGCTGGAGATTTTGTGTCACATGGACAATCAAGGGTTGGCCAACAACTCCTCTTAGGTCAAGATCTAAAAATCTAGCTTCAATAATGCAAGGGGTATTAAAGTCTTTTGTCATACAATTTTAATGGCTAAAATGTTAAATTGGCAAACCCTTGAGATTTGACCCTTAGGGTTTAACCCTAAGGTTCCCAAAAATTAAATTTTTCTAGACTTTGCATTAAGGAAAAATAAATAAATAAATAAATATTAGATTCCTAAAAATGCAATTTACAGATTTCTAATTATAATTAGTTTTATAATTACATAACTTGAACATTTTGGTTTTAAAGTCCACTAATTATAATTAACCTTGCTAATTTAATAATTAGGATTTATAATTAGTAATTAGATTTCAAAATTTACTAATTAGGGTTACTACATATAGAAATTAGGGTTTTTAATTTCAAGATTAGGGTTTCGAGTCAATAATTAGGGTTTACCTAATTAGCATTTATATTTATAATATCCGACATTGATCACATTATCACGATAACCTAACAATCTTGAACTCTAATTTGTATTTTAAATTAGGGTTTAGCATTTTCAAAAATTAGGGTTTAATATAACTTAGGATTTTCTAAAAATTATTTAGAGTTCCTAATTTTTTTTAATTAGGGTTTAATCTTTTAATATATAACACAGTTATATAACAATATTTGAATTTTCCATTTGAATTTAAAAATAGGGTTAAACAAATTAATGCTAGGGTTTGGTCATAATACACCTTAATTAACCAACCATTATCCATACGTACATACAGTACATATTTATAGCACTGAAAAATCAAAATATAATTAATATTATATTATTATTCTCGTTCCTTGATAAAAATCCAAAATTAGAGTTTGGATTCCATATCTGATTTATTTACCATACATAACCTTATTAATTAAGTTGAAATAATTAGCTTAATTAATCTTACTTAAATTCATATAATAAAATAAATAGTTATTATAATAATTCTTAAAAAATATATTTCATATATTATTTAAATAATATATGTTTATATTTTCATGGAAAATAATTAATAAAAACATTTCTTCTATAAAATTAATTATTATAAGAATATACTTTATAAAAATCAATAATTCTAAAATAACATTATTTTTAAATATTCATGTAATAAATATATTTTTATTTACCACATAAATACATATACACATTATCTTGTACAAATCCTCATCTTTAAAATAAAAAAAAAATTTATACATAAAATTTCTGATTTAATTATATAGAAAATTTCGGGTTGTCACATTAGGTAGATTAGGGAGAAGTTTGGCTTTTCTTTGAAACTCAAGAGCAACGAGCGGCACGGATTTGAAAGCTTGATTTGAGCGGAATTCGTGGGAGTTGAAGGGGCTTTGACAGAGTTTCTTCTATCCATTTATTTCCTCTAATTTTGTATTCTATAAATGTTATCTTATTTGCTACTTGTATTTGATTTATTAACTATTAACTGAATATTAGCTCTAATGTTATAATGGATCCCTTTATTATTTGAATTGACTATCTTTATCTCTTTGGTTGACACCATATGATTTGGTTTAATTTATTTGTGCTTCATGATTCTCGCTAAGACATTAGTGATGATTTTGGTAATCTGCATGATATCGACAGAAGAATTGTAGATTTATACCTAAATATATTAGCATGTGATTGTGGGTTTCGACTGCATAAATTGTGCATAGAATAGACATATCTCTGTGCGCCACGTACGACCTGATAGAGAACTTATGCTTAAATCCTTGTTATGATTAATTCGCATAGACATATGTAGGATTGCATCTAGCTTGGACGTTCTTTTCTGTTCTATTCCCTTTAGGGTGGATCTGGAGAGGATATATTTGTGCATACCTCGACAGAGGTGCATTAGCACCTGTGCGTTCTCGGTCGACAAATTGTCATGACCATTAAGCCCAAAGAGAGATAGGGTAGCTAGTTTGATGAAACATAACACGCCAAGTGTTCGATAGAATGCCTGTGTTGGGGTGAAGTTGTGACCTTAGCTTGTAATTCCTTAGATTTACATTCGTTATCCATTTACTTGCTTTGTTAAGTAGTATAATTAGATTAATCATACTTCCATTTAGTGCTGTTCGAATAAGACTTTAGCGATAAACAGTCGATATTTGGTAAATATTAGTCATAGTTCCTCGTGGGTACGATACTCTCCTTATCACTGTATTACTTGTTAGATCGCGTATACTTGCGCGTGTTTAGTGATCGGTTTTTCGACCAATAAGTTTTTGGCATCGTTGCCGGGGAACTATAACTCTAATATTGTCCAATATTGATTTAAATCAATTTAGTCTCAATATTGATTTAAATCAATTTAGTCTTACTTTGAACTTGTATATATTTATTTCTGTTATTTGTTTGATCTTTCTTTCTTTTTGTTTTTAAGTTTACAGATTATGGACGATCAATGTTATCAATGGCTTTATGAGGGAACGATGCAACCAAGCTCAGAAAAAGGACTCGAGAAATTACAACTTCAAATTGCTAATGCCTTGAAATTTTCTGACAATCTTGAGTCTCAGTCCACTCAGAGTGCCTACTGTCAGGATCAAGCTGACTTTGAACCGATTCCCTACCATCTAAACTGCCAGGGTTATCCAAACTCATGGTACTTCAGTCAAGAGCAATATTATGATCCGAATCATGCCTTTTAGTTTGACTATCAGTCTCTACCGCATTATGAGCTGACGTCTCCACCCAATGAGAGCTTTTATTAGACCTCAACACGAGAAGAAGAGAACCGGCTTGAAGAGCTTCTCACCAACTTTATTGAAAGAAATGAGGTTCGGATGGCAAGCCAAGAAGCCGCATTGCATAGCCTTGAGAATCAATTGGGGCAACTCGTCAATGCCATCACAAATCCACCGCAAGGCAATCTCCCGGTCGTAATTGATCTCGGATGATGCAGTAGAGCATTGCATGGTGGATACGTAAGAAAAATACAATGAGTCTCGTATAGTTGTTAAGGAAGACGTCATAGTGCAAACTAGCCAACCGATGGAGTCTGAAGTTGGTGACAAAAGGATCAACAGTGGTTGTATCGTCAATATTGATCTGTAATCAGAAACCACGCTCCCGACTGTGGAAATTCGTGAGGCCCCAATAGCGAACAAAGAGCGCTTTCAACTTAATGAAATAGGCAAATTAGTGGATAATTCCAGTGGCAAAAGCTTCTTTGTGCCGATTGATGACTGGATGGATGAGGAGAACGAGGATGACCAATCATCCATATCTGCCAAGAATCCAAAAGAATTGAGTAATAAGCGGCATGAAACGGTCATTTTCGCTTATGAGCCGGATTAAACGACGTCGGCATAGTCAAGCCGACGACTTTAAAACAAGCGGTTGGTGGGGAGGCACCCCCATCTCGGTATAAATTCCATTTGTTTTCTGTACATATATCTATTTTACTCTGTAGTTAGTTATTATATTGTTTGGAATAATGCATATTTGCTCTGTAGTATAGTTTGTTGTTCTTGCCTTAGCATGTGCAGATAGCAGTTAGAAAAATGGCAAAAAATGGCACCTCGCGTCGCGGCGCCACCAAATGCACTACAGACCGCGCCGCAGTGCCGGTTTTGCGCCACAGTATTAAATTTCGCGCCCCAGCGCCATGCTTAATTGCATATCATCTCTCCTCCATGCCGTAGTGCCAACTAACATAGGGGCTCTCGCGCCGCGGCGCCACCAAATGGCAGCAGCTACTGCTAAATCGCATCGCAGCGCCAATCAATAAAGGGGAGTCCACGCAGCGGCGCCGGCAGCGAGAAGTTGGTTTTTAAGAGCAGTTTTTATGCCAGAAATGAACCCATTGCTTCCCATCTCTCTCGGCAACCACAACAACTACCATAAAACCCAGTATCCCACACATTATTGCTTCACACCTAGCACTCCTAGCCTTCGATCAATTACAAGAGGGCAATCCAGGTGCCTCTATTCCTTGTAGACCCCTATCCAGTGCACACAAACAACAAAAAGGGGGCAGACTCAAACTAGGGTTCTCACTCAAGGTAATTGGGGAATTTTGTTAATTCTGTTTTGATTTCAAATCGTGGGATATTGTTGTTCTTCTTGCTGTGTAATTGGTGTGATTTCTATTGACGAAAATCTGGGTAGAGCAATTACAAACAAAGGTTTATCCAAATTGGTTTTGAAGAGTGCACTCTAGGTGCTTGATAAAATTCCCGAACCAAAAATTTGACTGATTTGGGGCTGTTTTGGCTTAGATTCGCTGAGCTTTCATTGGGGACTATCTGCATTAAGTTTTGGGGAGTGTGTGCTTTAGTTTTCTACTTGTGTTCATACAAATTGCTGCGATTTCTAAAATGGCACAAAAGCGACAACGCCTTAGCATGGGAGTATCATCGTCCGCGGCGCCACCAACGACTTGGGACGGAGCCAAATTTGTGAGCAAGGAGGCTTGGAAACGATACAAGAGCTCCTTTGCTGCGAGAAATCTGATTCCAGAACGGGGGTTGAGGCCTAACAAAGAGGATGGCGAGTTGTTGGCCATGATTTCGGGTCGCCAATGGATTCATTTCACAAAACCACCCGGGTCAGCCAGTGTATCAGTGGTTCGGGAGTTCTATGCCAACGCCAATGCCAAAGGTGACGCGGTTGTCCAAGTTAGGGGAAAGCTAGTGGCGTTTGGTAGTGAGGCCATCAATGCACTGTTTGCCACGCCCAACTATACGGGCAATGATTATATGCAGCCGGGGCTCCGCAGCTATGACTTAGAGGATATTTATCAGGAGACTGTACAAGCCCGGGACCGCGTGGAAGAAGAATGATTATACGGGTGAGAAGACCAGCTTCCCGACTTCAGCGCTCAGTCGCTATGCGAAAGCGTGGTTCAGCTTCATATGTGCTAACATGATCCCAACCCGTCACTTGAGCGACGTGACCAGAGATAGGGCGATTCTACTATTCGCCATTGTTACGAGGCTGCAAGTGGATATTGGAGTTCTGATTCACGAGTCCATTCTTAAGACAATCAAGAGAATAGTCGCTTCGGGGCTTCCACATCCATCATTGATCACTCGATTGTGCAAGCAGACATGCATTCAGTGGGGGCCAGAGGAGATAACCTTGCCTCTCATGGCAGTCATAGACCACCAGACGATCTCACGCTTCATTGTGTGGGACGGGGCAGAGACGCATATCAGAGGTGAAGGCTATAGACCTCCTACAGCGCTGCCCCCTACTATAGAGCTAGAGCAAGCACATACTTCAGATGCAGGCCCAGCTGCATAGGGTCTATTGACAGACATCATGGCATCCCTCACCCTGCTGCACTAGAAATAGGATGCTGAAGCACAGAGACAGCGGAGGCACATCGCAGCTATAGTTCAGAGATAGGAGATAGCTATGCAGTACCAGGCTAAGCTGGTGAACACCATGCAGAGCATCTACACTGATTATTATGGTGAGAATGCTGAGTTCACGCCATACCAGTTTCTAGAGCTGCCTGTCTTCCCACCCTACCCTCCCCCATCACCGCCCGCCGAGGCTGACGAGGATGAGACCGCTACTGAGTGAGCCACTTTAGGGAAGCCTTCTTGTATCGATTGCTTTATGTTTAGCAATGAGGGTATTGCTCACCTCAAGTTTGGGGGTGCTTTTGGCTATTATCTATCTATTTCTGTATTGCCATGATTACGATTGCATACTTTAGTACCTTATTATATTTTTATCATCAGTATTGTGGTGCAGTCGTTTTGAACTATGGGATTATCAGGATTATGCTTTAAATTTTTATGCCATGAACTGTTTTTGGTTTTTATTATTTAATGTTTTGATTTTTATCAGCATCTTTTTGGGGCTTTTACAGATTAGATGCTTGTGCCATTTGAATGGCCTTTTTACCCCATTTGAGCTGCTATTTAGCAAGGGTTATAGTTTTTATTAATTTTTGATTGTGGCTGATGACAAGTTTCAAGTATCTATGCCTATCTCTTAGAGTCGTGTCAAGCATGTATGAGCTAGGGGTTGTTCAATTGATAAGTTTAGACTGTTATTGATCCGTCCTTCTTAGCACGCACCGACCAACTATTTTTAACTAGTTATTTTTCAAATTTAGTTGGCGCATTTATTGCTTTGAGAATTTGTTCACTCTTATAAACTTTCATTTTTACAAGGTAATAAAAGACTTAGACGTTTATACAGTTTTGGATCTTGGATTCTAGCATGTTGATATATAAAAAAATGAATGAAAACGGAATAAAAATAGAAAATAAGAGTTTATATCAAAAGTTTTGCGGTGGGTCGAGATGGAGCGTAAAACGCACTCGCCCATAAACGCAGGGCCGATAGTGAGATGGACCATAAAATGCACTCGCTAAATAATCTTCATTTTTATTGTAAAGTCTCAGTTGGCTTATGTTGATTACGTGGCCTTTACTGCTCGAGTTATTAGATTCATAGGGGTGTTCTACACCTAGTGTCCTAAAGTCGTCTGGCTTGGGAGTCACTGATCAAAAGCTCATTCATGGGTAGTTCTGAATAGCCTAAGGTAATTAAGTACAGTTCGAGTCAGATTTTACTATCATCATGCTAGAATTTTTTGATCTTTTCCTGCATTTGTGTTTTATTCTTAATGCTTGTTGAATGCTTAAGTTGCGAAGTATGCATATTAGTATTAGCAATCGACTGTGCAAACTTATTTGAGCCATGATTAGTTAAGACGGCTGGTCTCCACACACACACATAGAATGGATTGAATACAGTCTTATGCTTGAAATTGAATGAACCCTTATTCATCTCTGTGTTTGTCCTATTCTCTGGGAGTGGCTATGATCAAGCTTTGAAGCCATGATACTACTTTATTATTTTAGTTTTCTTTCGCGTGTGTTTTATTATTAGTGTTGTGTTAGTTAGTTTGCTCGAGGACAAGCAAAGACTTAAGTTTGGGGGTATTTGATGAATGTGATCTATACCTGCGAATCAGATACTTAATGACTTAAGTAATTGACTGAATTCGTAGACTTTATATAGTTTTATATGATTATAGTGTTATTGTGCTTAATCGATGCAATGCAGGGCTTATCAGGTGTTTTCTAGCAATCAGGGGAAAATTAGTCATATTTCTCATGCTCACGCCGCGACGCCAATGCCAAGCTTATTGGCCGCGTCATAGCGCCACCCTCTTGGGCCAGCTGACATCACCATGGCGCCGCAGCGCCAATTATTCAATACAGACTCGCGCTGCAGCACGAGCTTCGTGTTTTCCAAGCACATGTGGCGCCATAGCGCCAACCACAGCTTAATGGGCCGCGCCGCAGCGCCACCTCCGGTGCCCAGACAGAGGCCATTTGCTTTTGACCTAGCTTGAAGGAAAAAGGCATATATAACAGAAGAAGCCTCTGCATTTCCCTCTCTCTCTGATGTTTATCACATAGATTAGCTTAGGTTAGTTTTCTTCTATAATTTCTCTTTCTCTCTCTTAGTTGATGTCTGTAAATATAGATTAGGTAGACTAGGGAGAAGTTTGGCTTTTCTTTGGAGCTCAAGAGCAACAATGACACGGATTGGAAAGCTTGATTTGAGAGGAATTCGTGGGAGTTGAAGGGGCTTTGACAGAGTTTCTTCTATCCATTTATTTCCTCTAATTTTGTATTCTATAAATGTTGTCTTATTTGCTACTTGTATTTGGTTTATTAACTATGAACTGAATATTGGCTCTAAGGTTATAATGGATTTCTTTATTATTTGAATTGACTATCTTTATCTCTTTGGTTGGCACCATATGATTTGGTTTAATATATTTGTGCTTCATGATTCTCGCTAAGACATTAGTGATCATTTTGGTAATCTGCACGATATTGACAGAAGAATTGTAGATTTACACCTAAATATATTAACATGTGATTGTGGGTTTCGACTGCATAAATTGTGCATAGAATAGACATATCTCTGTGCGCCACGTGCGACCTGATAGAGAACTTATGCTTAAATCCTTGTTATGATTAATTCGCATAGACATATGTAGGATTGCATCTAGCTTGGATGTTCTTTTCTGTTCTATTCCCTTTAGGGTGGATCTGGAGAGGATATATTTGTGCATACCTCGATAGAGGTGCATTAGCACCTGTGCGTTCTTGGTCTACCAATTGTCGTGACCATTAAGACCAAACAGAGATAGGGTAGCTAGTTTGATGAAACATAACACGCTAGGTGTTCGACAGAATGCCTGTGTGGGGGTGAAGTTGTGACCTTAGGTTGTAATTCCTTAGATTTCCATCCGTTATTCATTTACTTGCTTTGTTAAGTAGTATAATTAGATTAATCACACTTCCATTTAGTGCTGTTCGAATAAGACTTTAGCGATAAACAATCGATATTTGGTAAATATTAGTCATAGTTCCTCGTGGGTACGACACTTTCCTTATCACTGTATTACTTGTTAGACCGCGTATACTTGCTCGTGTTTAGTGATCGATTTTCCGACCAACAGTTATCCTGAAACTTTTGTAGTTCAGGAAAGTGATGTAGAAAGCAAGAATGCTATCATTATTATGTTTTTAAAATATTATGAATAAATAAAAGTTAGTATTAATTCAAGATATTGTGTGTTATGTGGTAATTGTATGATGTGAAAATTAAGTACATAATACTTAAAGGATTGAATAATAATCTAATGAGAATATTTTAACAGAAAATGCCTCCAAGACGTCAACCATGACAGAGGACCACTGAGGGATCTACCAATAACAACAATGCTGAGGCTAACTCAGTTCAGCAGTTATTGACGTTACTGACGGGAGAATTACAGAATCAGCCACAGAATCAAGCTGTGACATTTAAGGACTTCAAGGCAGTTGGACCACTAGAATTTTGTGGGTCTATGAATCCAATTGAGGCACAGACCTAGATCATGGAGATAGAGAAAGTTTTCGATGTTGCTAGAGTAGGTGAGAATCAAAAAACTGCTTTTGCAACATTTATGTTGAAAGTAGAGGCTACGTAACATTCCAGAATTTTAAATGTAATATTAAATATTTATTGATTTATATAAATATTTAGTGGATGTGATTATCGTTGAATAAATATTTGTTTAATTGATTTAATTTTATTTAGGTAATTATTTATTATTTCAATTTAATAGTTAATTATTTGTATTGAGTTATGTGATTAAAGGATTTATTTAATTAATTGTGATTTGAATTAATTAAAATAAATATGAAAGCTTGATTAAATATAGTGTGACAAATAACTATATTATATGGAGTTATTAAAATAAATTAAAGTAGTTAATTTAGTATTTAACAAACAAGGCTTAATATATTAATTCTTTAATATTTAAAGAGTTTTTGCCAAACAAGCATTATGGCTTTTGGGATTTCTAGTTTATTTAAATTAAATAAGTAAAAAAATTAAAATAATAAATATAATATTTATATTATATACGTTAATAACCGATTTTGTAATTAGTAGTGTTATTAAGTATCAGTTTTATTCTTGCACTATAATATCAGTTGATTTCCTTATTATTACGCATTCTATTTTCCAAGTTTGAGAGTACCGAGTTTGTGAGAGCTTCAGAGAGAATTGAGAGAGAAAGAGAGAATCTTAAGAATTTGCATAACAATTTCAGTAATTGGCAGCAATTGTATTGATAATTGAAGGTATGTTCTACAACTTGGATATTATATATATGTTTATGAGTATTACGACAAACTTTTATATAATCTGTGAATTTCAAATTTGTTGGATTATTGCTATACAATGGGATTACTTGTGATTATATGAGTATATGATGATAGAGATTATGTATAAACAACAATTGCATGCTAAATTCGGTTGACAGTAGTAGAAATAATGTCAGTATATATGTTTTCATGTGTGGCTATGTAAGTATCAATTTTAGTGGCCAATTAATATGTGAAACTGTAAATTGACACTTGTATATCTTAGTTCAATGAGATGCGAACATAACGTAATTTGAATGAGATGATTTGAGCATGTATTGAATTCACAGTGATGATTTTTAGAATGAATATCAAGAAAATTGAGTTTTTATGAAAAACATGAGTTTTGAGAAATTAAAATAGTTTTATTGATTAATAAATTGTGCTAAGCGGTTTAATATGTTAGCAAACATGTTTATGATACTGTTATATTTATCTTACGTGTTATTATCACTGTTTGGTGGGTAAATTTTGTGTTAGTTGGGATAAGAAAAGTGCCGAAGCTCTGTCTGCAAAAATTGAGTTCTGTGCATCGTGCAGGCGCGCAGCCTTTAGGCGCGGGCGCATAGCTGCCGCTCGGGCGCGCCGCCTCCCAGTAAAAAACTCGCGCGGCCGCGCGAGTGCCCATTTCTAGACACTGAAGTCTGCTATTTCTACAGACTTTGGTCGTTCTTGTAACTTAACTAAAGATTATGGTAATGTGTCCAACATGTAACAACAAGGCTAAAACAGAGTTGTGTTATGGGGTTAGTGAATTCAAAGTGGTAAAAATGATTAGTAAATTTTAAACGCATTATGTGATAACTTAGTGTACACAATGAATGTTAGGCAAGTGTTGCGAAGTAAAACACTTAGAGTTTCTGAAATGTAAATGGTAATAAACATGTTATGGTATGTTAGCATATCTAATAGGTATTGCGGTTCTAAAATTATGTGTAGGTGATCGTGAGTTTAATTTTATAGCTTACGCTCAAGGCAAGTTTCTAAACCCTATCTTTTACATTGAGAAAGTTTTCTAACTCTACACTTTCGTTGAGTTAGTTCTATTATTACATTGTGTAACTTTATTCTTTTGATTGAGCAAGCTTTTTTATCTTAACTGTTATTGAATAAGTCAATTGTTCCTGAAATTTATTCGAGCAAACTTTAATTCTAGTGTTATATGAAATTCTCATTTGATTGATACATTTTAACTTGTTTATAGTTAAGCAAGTTTCTTAAGTTCTATTATTGTATAATGAACGTAGTCTTTGAACTCTCGTCTCTATTGTTGAACTGTTTTAATTCTTTGCATGAGTTAATACCATATTGGGCAAGTTTTTTAGTTTCTAGCTTGCTATCAGTTAATGTACGCTCAGTAATTTCATTTCTAATGTTATAAGACTCTAACCTTAGCTTATTTATTGTTCAAGCAAAGGGTTACCATTTTATTCATTTGGTTGAATACTTATGCTCTATAGTTAATTCAAGCATGAGTTTAATATTGTATAATCGGTTCATTTATGATTCTCAATTGTTCTATGTTATGTTGTTATTAAACATCTGTTGTGATTATCAAACACTATTGATTCAACTAGTCCTCTAGTTGATGTTCGTTAAACTTCAATTTCCCTTGAAAGCTTATCCAAACAAAACTTTCTTTGGTGCGGACTTGTACTCTAAATACTGGGATGAACAACCCTATTATTATTAGGGGATAATTTACGCGTAGCATTAAAATGTTTGTGCACAATACATTGTACGAAGGGTTGATCCCCCTAAGTACGAGGAGTCCTTATAGTCTTATGACTGTTAAAGTTGGAGTTGAAAGATTACTCACAACTATGGACATAGTTCATGGTCTTATGACCCTCAGTTATATATATTCCAGATTTTGGATTCCAGTTTGTGATTATCATTGTTGGAGTATTATTCAAACTTGATGAGCCTATTCGTTGGCAATTATTATTATTATTTTCCTGTTGATTTATTGTTGTATCAAGTGAGCAATTGTTTTGCTCACTCTTGCATATTTATACACTCATTGCAGCTAAAGTTGTGAAGGTAGATGAGCCTTCAACTAGCAAAGGAAAGGGAAAAATGTACAAGTGATGCTGATTTGTACTTTTGTTTACTGTTATGATCATAGACTTTTTAATAATGATGTAATGTAATAATTAAATTCCTCAATTGAATGATGTTTAAAGGTTAGATAACCTGGGATGTTTTTGAATTAATGTTGTAACCTTATTTAAAGGGAGGATTATGGTTTAAATATTATTTTATTTGGGTAGATAGTATGAATGTATGGATAGTGAGCACCAAATCTTGTGAAAATGAAGTATCTAGATTTGGGGGTGTCACAGGCTAGTTATTTATGGCAAGCCAATAAAACTCGAGGAGGTCAAGGGGTGATGACTTGGGATAGGTTTAAAGAGATATTTTTCGAGACTTATTTCCTAGAGAGTTTGAAGAATCAGATGGAGATGCAGTTTCTAGAACTGAAGCAGGAATCAATTGTAATACCCGAGAATTTTCACGTATTATAAAATGAATATATTAATGGAAATACTATTATGTGAAAATAAGTGTTATTATTTTATGAGTCGGTTGATATAATTGATTTATATTAAATCAATGCATATTAAGAAATGTGAATTGGCAATGAGAAGTGTGAAATGCCTTGTGTGGCATAGTGCGAAACGAGAAAATTCACTAAGTAAGTTAAACCGGGAATTAGGAAGATTAATCGTGTATGATCATGAGATTTTATATAAGTAATCAAGACACTCGTAGACTCGTAGTAACGCTCTTGTGGAGATCAATTCGTGCCATGTATAACGAGTTAGCGTTGAAAACTGGCAAGGGCAGAAGCTACACCAGTCTTGGCACTGTCAGGGCACGGGGCAGCTGCGCCTTCCCAACAGTACAAACTAGCGCAGCTACGCCAGTGGTCAGTTGGAGAAAAATTTATTCTTCTATCTTGGAAAATTAAATGAACAATTATGTGGTGTGTGTGACATTAATAAACCATGAAATAAAGTGCACAATTAAGTAATATTAATTGTTAATTATTATATTAATTAAATGTTAATGGTCATGGTAGAATATTGAATTCTTAGTAATTAACTAATAAAGTGTGATTACTATGATTTGCAATGTATTATGGAAATCTAGTAATCAATGATTGGATTAATTAATATTGGTGTTAATTAATTAAGGGAGTGCATGATTTATTTATTTAACATAAATAAGTAAGTTAGTAATATAATAATATTATATTGACGGTTATGTGCATATACAACTATACTATATAGTGCAGTGTGACATTTATGTGACTATATATTAAGTCTTATAAAACTATATTGTATGGGGCAATGTGATTAAATATATTGGAACTATATGTTATAAATACGTTATGAAATATCTATGTGACAATGTGTATGTGGGTATATATTAAAATAAAATACCATGAGCATATTGTAAATTATGATTTGAATGAAGTGTACCAATGTGATAAAAACGTACATGGATTATATATATGATACATTTCCATATTACATCTACTACCTTGGAACATTAAATATTAAATTGTGACATTATGTTGTAGCTAATATATGGTTGATATAGCATAAGGTGAGAAATGTGTACAAGTGTATGGGCTAAGTGTTGCAAACATACTGAGTTAATTTATTTGTCCCAAAATGAGTGTCCAATTGCCTCATTTCTCAGTTACGTATAAACCAAAAAGGCTAAGCCTATTTCTTCTTCCAAGCTTCTAGCTAATGATCATGGGGGGAGTGGTGTTCATGATGCAAACCAACAACCAATTACCAACTCCTTATTAACCTTCATGCAATCCTACAATCCATTGGTTTGATTCAATGGGAAAATGTAATGTCTGGTTTTGTGATCTTCTATGAATAGTAGTTATGCTTCTTCATTTCTTGTTGCTGAGAATTGTCAGATAAATTGCTAAGTAGTAGAGTAAGAGCATTCTAAAAGCTTAAGAGTTCAATTAGCAGCAAGTTCGTTCATTTTGCAGAGGTATAATCCCGTCCCTTGCTTTCCATTTTCAATTTCTGATTAACAGAGTTCGTAAGTATTGAAATTTCAATTTTTTGATTTCATGAAAATAGATGTTAATGAGGTTGGGTATGAGTTATATAGATGTTATATGATCATATAAGCATGTTGCAAGTGATACATGAGCGTTTAGAATCAATTTCGTGGGTAAATTCTGTGTTTGGGCTAAACAATTGCCGAAGCAGACTGTTCCTGGTTTGAACCAGGCATAGCGCAGCTGCGCCGTAATTACACTAGGGCGCAGCGCAGCTGCGCCGGTTGCTAAATTTTGTTTTGAGCTTTTGTTTTGCAGATTGTTACAGTACCATGCAGTGTACTAGCATGCAAGCATGTATAAGGGGTATATATAGATATATGAGCCTAATGGGAGCATGTTAGACTAGCTTAACATGATTGAATGAAGTATGTAGCTTAAAAATGGATTTGAGGACTTAATAACGAACTTATTATGTATATATGCCATGTATGTATTCTGACTTTGCAAGCATGATAGTATGACTTAGAAATGCATGAATAAACCTTTAGGTTGTGTTTATATGATTAGAAAGCAAACATGAGCATGTTGAACCTACTAGCAAGCTTTGAATGTGAATATTGTCAAGATACCATGAGGACTAGAATCTGACATTTGCAATCATATTTGATGACACTCTTAGACTTACTCATGTAGTATAAACATATATATGCCATGCTTGTGTATCACATTTCAAGAAAAGCGTAAACGAAGCCTATTTTTAACTAAAGTGATATTAGTTCCATATATATGTTATGAATACTCGTACGCATGCTTAATATGGGTGTTATAACTATCTTGTATGTTTACAGAGCAAGCATGATAAGTTTTGTGGTTTCATGGCCCTAACTTGTTGAAATAGCTAATTTAGGAATATGTTGTTATGAAAAGGAACCTAGATTGATTTGAGAAGCATGAGAGGACCTTTAACATAACATATATAACATGTGTGAGAGCTTTGGTCAAGCCGGGCAGAAGCCACAAGGCAGCAGATGAGTCTTGGCATAGCCAGAGGACAGCGCAGCTGCGCCGGTCCCAGGCTTAGCCATGGCGCAGCTGCGCCGTGCAGCAGTCACATGTCGATTCTGTTTTTGGTCTAATGTTTGGAGCATGCTTATAGGATTACTTTAGCTTATCTTATATGACTAATGTGCTAGTTAATGTGTTAAGGAACATGCTATATGATGTAAATAAAGTTTAATTTCGACTTTCAAATGCTAAGTCTAAGAGGATGTTTACATGATATCAAACCATGATACGTGGGTTGAACTTGTGATGACTTATAAGCTAATTTTGTACCTTACATGCCTATTTGTATCATGTCAAGCTTGATTAAAGACTATGTTAGATAATGAACATCTTGAACATATAATACGTTATAAATAGGATTCGAAAATGTTGAATTCTTAGACGAGGATAAACTACGCGTAAGGCAAGTATCCGAACCCTGCTCTTATTGTGCAAGTATCTTTGCATTCTTTATTCAACGAATACCGTAAGCTTATCTCTTTGGGTGCAAGTTATATTGTTTTCTCATTCAAATGAGCCATTATGCTTAAACCCTTGTGAAAACTATTATTCATAATGAACTTGGTATTGTTCTTGAATATTGTGAAAGAGTCGATGCCATTTGATTCGGCTAGACTATATGCATGTTTATAAAACTGTCCAAACCCATTTGATTGGTGCAAAAAATCTTTAAAACTGAGTTGAACAACCCTTATGGTAAGGGGATTGTATGTTGTTGGAAACCCCAACACATAATTAAGTATATTATTACTGTGGTGTTATGCATAACGTGGAGTATTGTAGACTGATCCTCTACATTACTTGATTCTTTTGGGTTATCAGTTTAATATTGATAATTCTAGTAGATGTTCAATAGTCCTTAGTGACTGCTCAGTATAAATTATTATCCAGTTGGATACCTTGATAGCCTTTGAATTCATATATATCAGTTGATTTATATTGAATTATTGATCTTAGTCTAACTATTGTTGATATTCATTATTCATGATATTATTTTGACACTTTGAACTATCCTAGAAATGACACTTTGATATTTCAAACCTTGTGATATTATATCCTACACCCTTGTTGTATATTACTTGCTGGACAATTTGTGCTCATCCTTGCTTATTTAAAACCTTTCAGTTAAGGAAGAACAGGGAGGTGTCTCTGGAACAGACAAGGGCAAGGGCAACGCTACCGACTAGCTTGTCCCTTTTATGTTTAAGATTATTATGTTGTATTAAGACTATGTTTAAACTTAAGTAGGATTATGTAATAGGTCTTTATTTGATACTATTATTTAATCTATTACGTACTGTAGGTTGCGAGGCTTGGGAATTAGATCTTTCGTTGTGAATGTATAATTTTAGTTATTATGATAATACTTTGAGCACGTGATGAACCGAATTCGGGTGACCAAGTGGAGGCCAGAATTTGGGGGCGTCACAGGTTGGTTTCAAAGCTTAGTTATAAACCTTAGGAACGAGAGTCCTTAGGTTATAACTTAAGAAAACTTAGAAGTTAGGAAGGGGATAAAACTCATGTAGAGTTTTCTTTGAGAGACTTAGTGTGTTATGAAATGTAACTTCATTCTATACAATGAACTTATGTTTATTTAACATTTTGATAGAGTTGTTGTTTGTCTTGTCTTATGTTGGTGTTTGTAGGATGACTGACATGGGAGGACCTAGCTGAGTAGTAGAGGACGAGCCGTATGATATCCACGTAGTCTATGAGGCACCCTTGATAGCGGAGCCTATATCGGTAGTTGGCCCTATTGACGATGATGATGAGGAGGAGATAGAGCCTCTACCTGAGGAATTTGATCCGGAGGAGGAGCCTATGGAGGAGGAGCCTGTGGAGGAGGAACCCGAGCCCGTGGAGGACTCTGACTGGACCATTTTCGAAGATCGGATGTTGGGAGAATATGAAGAACAGATTTTGGAATTAGGATGTAGAGTCGAGGAGCTAGAGACTGAGACTCTTGAGAGGTAACTAGTGATGCAGGAAATGGAGGTGGAAATTGCTCACCGTAAGGAGGCAGGGATCCAGATGGGAGCCTTGTTTCACCGATCGGTGGCAAGGAACGTTGAGTTGTCAGGAAAGTTAAAAGAAATGGAGTAGAGGGTTTTGAGTGATAGGACGGAGAAGGAGGATCTCCGAACTCAGTTAGAGATGGAGGTGATGGATAGGATTCACTTCGAGGAGAAGTGGGAGGATTCCAATGATAGGGTGAATGATCTAGAGGATGAGGTGCGGTGCAAGAGGAGGAAGATGAACAGGATGGGCTATGCTCTACGCACGGCCATGGAGAGATTGATCAATGGGGTGAATCACTACCCAACTGAGCAAGGACAGACCCGGCATACCATAAGTCAGGATATGGTAGCACACATTACGCAGAAGGAATATCAGAGCGCCGTGGAGCGTGGGATGTTAGATTGAGTCTAGAAGGAAAAACTCAGTATTATAGTAATTTTATTTATGAGTTGTTAATATGTTGTTGTAATCTCAGTCTGTTGTGTAAGATGTGAGGTGGTAGTAAACCCCAAGCTTTTGAAAAATGTTAGAGGAGTAGTAAGCTAGTGTTGTCTCCGTCTTTTGTGATATTAGGGGATATGTGTTTCATTTATAGCCGTATGCTAGAAAAGAACGTGTATTGTAACCGATTTGACATATGAATATAACTGATCTTGTTTCAGAAACGTGTTATAAATTTCTAGTTCTTTTCATTTGAGAAATGTCTAAATATGACGGTTAGATAATTAAATGAAAATTTTGTGATGCAGAAAATGCCGCCCAGATGTAGAATAACTGTCCAAGAAGAGTTAGTTAATGATGAGAGAGGACCTGTAGACCCGATACAACGACTTGTAGATTTATTGGGAGAAGCTCTAAGGGGAAGAAACGAACCCATACCACCCGTTCCCCAAGTTGTCCCAGTAACAACCTCCAAGGATTTTAAGAGTGTAGGACCCCCAGAGTTCACAGGAACTATTGACCCGATAGTTGCATAAACCTGGATCAAAGAGATCGAGAAAGCCTTCACTATAGCTCGCGTGGGTGAAGACCAGAAGACCGTATTTTCCACATACATGATGAAGGGCGAAGCGAACTATTGGTGGGAAACTAATCAGCAGAGAGCGGGGGAAGGAACGATAACTTGGGAGAGGTCTACGACGCTGTTTTTTGAGAACTATTTCCCGAAGAGTATGAAGAGTAGGATGTGACACCCCCAAATCCGGTATATCCATTTCCACAAGATTTGGTGTTCACAGTACAAACCTCATCTATCTATCTACCCATAAATAAAATGCAAACCATGCAATGGATAGAAATAAATAATAAATCTCTCCCCTTATGGGGTTACATCAACTTCATAATAAATAAATCCCAGGTTACTCTAACCTTAAATCATCTGTGTGGAAACATAAACAAATAAGTCTTAAGTAACATCAATTCTAATTATCATTACATAACCACATAAATAATCAATCTTCATTACTTGCTAAGTTTGTCCTTGCCTTTATTAGTGGAAGGTTCGTCTGCTCTTTCTTTCTTAACTGCAATGTTATTATTACGCAAGAGTGAGCACAATTTCCCACAAGTATAACAATATAACAATGAATAATAACATGCGAGAAAATTAATAACTTCAAATATAAAAGCTCAACTTTTGAATCAAGAATGAATAACAAGAATCAAAAGAATTTCTGAGGGTCATAAGACCTTGAACTATATCCTAGGTTGTCAAGTGTTTATTCTTGAAACCTTTAACAGTCATAAGACTATGGACTCTTCTTCTCGTACTTAGGGGGATCAGCCCTTAGTACTATACTGTGCACAATATCTTAAAGCTAAAGCATACAAAATTCCCTATTAAAGGGTTGTTCATCTTAGTAATTTATCAAGGGTTTTGAAATTTAGAACGCTTATCAACTATGGACTAGTCGAATCAATAAGCGTTCGCTAGTCTAATAAGGTTCAACAATAATTGATAACTTAACTTGAATAACAATCTCAAGAGGTATACAATAGGACGGATATTGTATAACAGAATGATACTTTGAAAAGATAGATAATCTTTAATATAACAATGAACTTGATTTATAAACTTGAATAATGATAACAAGTAGGGTTAGGAAACTTGCCTCGTGCGTAGATTACACGTTAATTAAACACGTTCCTTGAATTTAATCCTACATACCATTTACATTCACAATACCAGTTAATTATAACTTAACTAATCATCAAACGTTCATTCTTTTTGTCTAACTCAAATTATGACTATACTTAGTCAATTTATTACACTCATTATCACATAATTTACACTTCATGAATAACAAGCTAATTATGTATTCAATAATTCAATCCACATGTAATTATGTTATTTACATGTTAAGCATCTATTTTAACATCTTATTATACTTCTAACATATTTCTATGTTCATTACGTTAAGTTATTAACACATTGCTAGACTTGACATTTAAAAATAATTCATTTCTGAACATTTTGGAGAGTGGCGCTGCGGCGCCACTGTTGTACTGGTACTCAGTGCTGCGGCGGAACTCTTGGCGCTGCGGTGCGGATGATAAGGCGCTAGACTGGCGCCGCGGCGCGGTGAACCAGAAACTGTTCTGTAATTCGCGAAAAATTACAGAACACAACCAAAAAACCCCAATTAAATTATTACTACACGAATTTAATCATACCCATTCATAATAATACACATATAATCACTACTTAACCCTTCTAGTATGATTTTAACATGTTAAAACACATAATTAACATGATTAAAACATGAAATTTTCACTGTTCTTTGTGTTCTTGAAGGTTTTGAACAAAACATAAAAATTTAACACTACGGATTCGTTATAACACCGAATCTGTTCATTTAAGGATTGGTCTCTTCATATTAACATGCGTAATAATATACGAGTATAAATTTTTCAAAACCAATTATGTTTCACACATTAAATTTACGTATAATGGCCATCTGGCCAAAACTCATACTCTGTAAGTTTTGAGCAACATATACGACGCATTTTCATGAAACTGATGACATGATAACTTACATAATAAATAATTGAATACGATTTGATAATATTTAATATATATACAACACATAATCCATGACACAGTTTCCCAATTTACAGAGATTCACAGAAAGTATGAAAGCCATTTTTTTTATAAAACTAAATGACGTAAACTATGAAAATTGGGTTGGAGAGAATTACCGCAAACGTAGAGTGAATTAATAGGAGATGAATTCCTTCTAATTCTTCCTGACTCACACAAACCTCTTAACAACTGTCTAAATTCTCAAGCTCACTCTCTTTTCCCTCTCTGTTTTATGCCAGACTTAGCTAAATGATGAAAAAGAAGAAGGCGTAAGAAATAAATAGAAAAGGAACTGACGCGTTAAGGAGGTCAGTTACCTATCATGGGTAACTGCTCCCAACCTCCCTTAGTGCCATGTTTGGCTAGTTAGAATAGGTTTCAAACCCATTAATTTAATAAACTTTATCATATAGTTTTAAAAATGTCACACCCATTATAAAATAAATCAAATAACTAGTTTAATTTATTTTATATAAAATATAATAATTTTCCATTAATTCACATAGTCACATAATTAAATTTCTCCTTTAATAATAATGTCAAATTATTAAATCTCCAATTAATAATTAAATTAATTAAAATAACATTAGGCTTATTAAATATTTCTTTTAATACAATAAGCTCACATAAATATATGCATCGGATAATAAAATTCTCCACATCAATTTAATAAATACAACACATGTAATTAAATTAATCTACCACAATTTCATCAAATAATTATTTAATCTGATAATTAATTCATCGAAAAAAATATTTATTTAATCCAATAAATATTAAAAATTAATTATAAAATCTCGGTTGTCACATCTTTCCCCTCTTAAAAGGTTTCTATCCTCAGAATCACAACTCAAACAATTTGTCCCATTACATTCTCCCCCTTACAAAGATTTTGTCCCCAGAATCGCATACACATAAATTAAGTAAATAAATGAGGGTAATTCTTCATCATATTCTCTTCGATTTCTCACGTAGCTTCTTCAGCGTTGTGGTTCCTCCAAATTACCTTAACAAAAGGTATTACTTTATTTCTCAGAACTTGTTCTTTTCGGTCGACAATTTGAACAGAAATTTCTTCGTAAGATAAGTCTTTGTCGAAATGTAGGGGTTCATATTCAATGACATGCTTGTAATCGGGTTTGTAGGTTCGTAGGACTTAGACATGGAAAATGTTGTGGACATTCTCTAGAGCTGGAGGTAAGGCTACCTCATAAGCAACTTCTCCGACCCTTCTCAGAACTTCAAAGGGTCCAATGAATCCTGGGCTTAATTTCCCTTTCTTTCCGAACCTGATCTTTCCCTTCCAGGGAGAGACCTTTAAGAATACATAACTACCTAGCTCAAACTCAATATTTTTACGGTGTGAATCGACGTATTTCTTCTGTCTATCTTGAGATGCTGTCAATCTTGTTCGGATCACTTTGACTATTTCTGCTGTTTGTTGTACCAATTTCGGGCCTAGTAATTGTCTTTCGCCAACTTCATCCCAGTATAGCGGAGTTCTGCACTTTCTGCCGTATAACGCTTCATAAGGTGGCATTCCAATACTAGCGTGGCAACTGTTGTTGTAACCGAACTCTACGAGCGGTAGATGATCATCCCAATTTCCTTTAAAGTCCATTATACAAGCTCTTAACATATCTTCCAATGTCTGAATTATTCTTTCACTCTGTCCATCTGTCTGAGGGTGATAAGCCGTACTCATCCGTAATTGTGTACCCCATGCATTCCTATAGACGGTTCCAGAAGTTCGATGTAAAGCGCGGATCCCTATCGGAAACAATTGACACCGGAACTCCGTGTCGCGAAACAATCTCTTTCACATATAACCTTGCTAACTGATCTAAGTTGAATTTGATTTTGATCAGAAGGAAATGTGCGGATTTCATCAGTCAGTCAACGATAACCCATACTGTGTCGTAGTCTTTCTGAGTCGTCGGAAGGCCAACCACGAAGTCCATTGTAATATGTTCCCATTTCCATTCTGGGATCTCTAAAGGTTGTAGCAACCCATTCGGCCTCTGATGTTTTGCTTTCACTTTCTGACATGTCAGGCACTTGGAAACACATTCTGCAACCTCTCGTTTCAAATTTGGCCACCAAAAGTGTTGTCGAAGATCTTGGTACATCTTGGTACTACCAGGGTGAATCGAATATCGTGAGCTATGAGCCTCGCTCAAAATGTCTGCCTTAATCTCTGGTACCGGTGGTACCCAAATTATGCTCTCAAATCTCAGTATTCCTTCCTTATCCATCTTAAATCTCGGTTCAGTTCCTTCAGATATCTTCCTTTTAACCTTTTTGCATTCATTGTCCTGAAGTTGAGCCTCCTTAACTTTATCCAGTAGGGTTGTACCAGATTGCATCTGAAACAGTTTCTCATCAATTTCTATAGGATACTTCACTTCTAACTACAACTTCTCCATTGCTGAAATCCATTCCTTTTGAGATGTCAACATCATCAATTTCTCCCGACCCTTACTACTTAAGGCGTTGGCAACCACGTTTGCCTTACCCGGAGAATATAAAATTTCACAATCGCAGTCCTTAATTAATTCCAACCACCTTCTTTGGCGCATATTCAATTCTTTCTGTGTGAAAATATATTTCAGACTCTTATGGTCTGTATATATTTCACACTTCTCCCCGTAGAGATAGTGCCTCCAGATTTTCAAAGCGAAAACCACTGCAGCTAACTCCAAGTCATGGGTCAGATACCCCTTCTCGTAATCTTTTAGTTGTCGTGACGCATACGCAATGACTCTACCGTTCTGCATAAGCACACAACCAAGTCCCTTATGCGACACATCACTATAAACTACAAAATTTCCTGTATCGTCCGAAAGAGACAACACAGGTACTGTACTAAACATCTTCTTCAATTCTTGAAAGCTTTCCTCACACTTCTTCGTCCAAACAAATTTCACAGCTTTTCTAGTCAAATTCGTTAATGGAGTTGCGATCTTGGAAAAGTCTTGAATGGATCTTCTGTAATATCCTGCCAATCCAAGAAAACTTCGTACTTTTGACGACGTCTTCGGCTGATCCCAGTTAATCACAGCTTCGACCTTGGAGGGATCCACCAAAATTTCGTCCTTATCAATCACATGTCCAAGAAATTGTACTCTTTCAATCCAAAATTCACATTTCAAAAACTTAGCATACAACTTCTCTCTTCTCAAAGTTTCTAGCATCACCCTCAAATGCTCTTCATGTTCTTCCTTGGTTTTCGAATATACCAAAATGTCATCTATAAATACCACTACGAATTTGTCCAAAAACGGCTTGAACACTCCATTCATTAAGCCCATAAATGCTGCAGGAGCATTCGTTAAACCAATTGACATTACCAGAAATTTGTAGTGACCGTATCGTGTTCTGAACGCTGTCTTTGGTACATCCTCTGGTCTCACCTTCAGTTGATGATAACCATTTCTCAAGTCTATCTTTGAAAAGTATCTTGCTCCCTTTAACTGATCGAACAAATCATCGATTCGCGGTAATGGGTACATATTCTTAATCGTGACCTTATTCAGTTCTCTATAGTCTATGCAGAGCCGCATTGTCCCATCCTTCTTCTTCACAAATAAAACCGGCGCTCCCCACGGTGATACGCTTGGTTGAATATACTTCTTGTCCAGTAATTCTTGTAGTTGGACCATCAGTTCTTTCATCTCTACCGGTGCCATTCGGTACGGTGCCTTCGATATTGGAACAGTTCCTGGAGCCAAATCGATCACGAATTCAACTGCTCTATCTGGAGGAAGTCCCGGCAAATCGTCCAAAATACGTCTGCGAAATCTCTCACTACTGGTATCTCATCTATTTTTGGATTCTCTTTACGACTATCGGCTATGCAAGCTAGATATCCTACATAGCCTTGTCTTAACAACCTCCTGGCCTGCATCATCGTCAGACAACTTGCTTATCTAGGTGACTTGGTACCATAAAATATAACCTTTGACAGAGTCATAAGGTTAATACGCTTTTTCTGACAGTCAATTACCGCCCCATAATTGGATAACCAGTCCATACCCAAAATAACGTTGAATTCTACAAGTCGAATAGGGATAAGATCTACGTTCATGATATTACCCTTAATATCTACTCTACAGTTCCTGTGCACGTACTTAACAGGGATAATTTCTCTATTCACAATTTCTATATTCATGGGGTATTCTAACTCATCCTTAGGCAAATCTAAGTTCTTAGCAAAGTCATCGGATATAAAGGAACTAGTAGCACCCGAATCAAATAATACATAAGCATTAATTTTATTGATCGGAATGATACCTGACACCACATCACGAGACTGGACTGCATCCTGCACCGTCATGTTGAATGTTCTGGCAGTCGGTCGGTTAGTTGCGGTTGGTTCTGCAATAGTCAGAGTGCTTCCACCGGTATTCCCTCTATTTCCTCCTGAACTCGTTCCTCCAGACCCCTTTTTAGGACAATCCCTTGCAAGATGATCCTTTGAATCACAAGTGAAGTAGGCACCCTTCTTTGGGTTTGGACAGTTTGGTGATATGTGGCCTTCCTGACCACAATTGTAGCATACTCGCTTTCCTTTCATGCAAACTCCCAAATGAGCTTTTCCGTAGGTTGAGTACGCTTCGATCTTTTTCTTCTGCCCTCCTTGCTGACTTCCAGCCGACGAGTTATCAGACCACTTCCTCTTCTGATTATGGCTACCCCCAGTGCTACTCCCACCAGTCTTGTTATTACTTTCATTCTCACTCTTCTTCTTCTTCTGCTCCTGATTATACTTTGTTACTGCATCGCTTCCACCCTCAGTGGGTATGGCTTTCTCTAGTACCCCGGCGAATGTTTTCAACTAAAACATCGACACCTTGCTATACAACCACGGCTTCAGTCCTTGTTCGAACCTTCTTTCTTTTCTCTCATCCGTGTGCACTTGATACGTGGCGAACCTTGCCAATTCGTTGAATCTAGCCGCATAATCTGATACAGACATATTCCCTTCCTTCAATTCCAGAAACTGAACCTCAAATTGGTTATGCGAGGTAATTGAAAAATACATCAAACATCTCCTTGAACCTTTCCCAGGTTATCATACCTTCTCCTCCACGGACCTTGTTTGCTTGCCACCAAAAATTGGCTTCAGATTTCAGCATAAACGTTGCAAAAACGGTCTTCTGGTCCTCTCTGACTCTTGCGACCTCAAAAACCTTCTCCATCTCCATAACCCAAGTCTGAGCTTCGATTGGGTTCATGGAGCCTTTAAACTATGGCGGTCCTACCACCTTGAAATCCTTAAACGAAGTATTCGGTGGAGCTTGAGGTTGATTATTCATTGTTCCAGCTAGTATGTTCACTAATTGTTGGACGGGATTAGCATTGGCGTTATTGTTATTATTTGTTGACCCTTCCTAGGCTTGCTGACGATTTTGTCTTCTTCTAGGCGGCATATTTCTGTTAAAAATATACGCTTATTAGGTCTTTATTCGATTTCTCAAACAATTAAGGCTTAGCTAGAAAATTTAATCATAATTCACTTAACACATCAATTCAAATAAACTCGGACATTTCATTAAATTCAAAAGTTTTAAAATCATAAGATAGTGTCACTACTATTTACATCAACTATCCCGAGATAAAGAATCTACAGGATTTAAAACATCAAAATATTCCTTTGTTTATAAACACATCAGAATTTACATCATTAACTGCCAAATAGTTTTCACATAATTAAACCAATACTATTACTGTCTGTTAAGGCGCTGTATAGCCTTGCTACGTTCCTCTTCCATGATGCGAGACATCGTTCTGCGATCTAGAATATATGATGGTAGATCCTCAAACTGGATGGGATATTTCCTAACTCAATTTTGGACCTCATCCATTGCATTTTGTAGTGTAGAGTACGTCTCCTCAAGTTTAGCCTTCTTCGCACGGCTATCGTCTTCTGCAAGATCAGCACGACGTGACTCTCATACCCAGCCCTCCTCTGCTATGGCAAGCCTCTCTGAGCTCTCTTTCAGATCCTTCTTCAACTTTTCTATTTCTGCGGACTTATCCTCGGTTTGACCCTTATCGTGAACCAGATCCCACTCCACGTTTCCTAAACGTGTGTGAAGAGTCATAATCTCCCTATCCCTCTGCTCAATAGTAATCTGTTGACTAACTGCCCGTTTAGTCAGATCCCAGACAGTATCCTGCAACTCTGTGTTACGATCATAAAGTGCATCATACATCTCAGCATCAATGGAGTTCGGTGGGAACTCCTCTTCTTCCTTCTCTTCCTCTTCTTCCTCAGGATCCTCCTCTGGATCAGTCTTCGGTTCATGCTCCTGACCGACAACAGTGATCAACGGAGATGGCTCTCTCTGTACCAGTTGTTCCCCGACGACATGAATGTCTCGGGGCTCTTCCTCTATAGGTACTCGGGGTTCCTCCTCCCCAGCTCGACTAGCTCCTCCAACATCCGACATCCTGACAACAAAATTTTAAGTTTTAGTTACTAATCCGTGCTAGCGAACACATAATTAAACACATAAGCACATAAGTCTTTTATTATCTTCAATGAATTTAGAAATTTATTTCTTAGAACTCGATAAGAGTTTACCACCACTATGTTCTCGATCTCCTACAAGGCTACTACCTAAGGTTGTTTCCCCACCTAAGGTTCATAACCTACGGCTCTGATACCAACCTGTGACACTCCCAAATCAGGTACTTCCATTTCTATAGGATTTGGTGTTCATAGTACAAACCTCATCTATCTATCTACCCATAAATAAAATGCAAACCATGCAATAGATAGAAATAAATAATAAATCTCTCCCCTTATGGGGTTACATCAACTTCATAATAAATAAATCACATGTTACTCTAACCTTAAATCATCTGTGCGGAAACATAAACAAATAAGTCTTAAGTAACATCAATTCTAATTATCATTACATAACCACATAAATAATCAATCTTCAGTACTTGCTAAGCTTGCCCTTGCCTTTACTAGTGGAAGGTTCGTCTGCTCTTTCGTTATTAACTGCAATGTTATTATTACGCAAGAGTGAGCACGATTGCCCACAAGTATAACAATATAACAATGAATAATAACATGCGAGAAAATTAATAACTTCGAATATAAAAGCTCAACTTTTGAATCAAGAATGAAAAACAAGAATCAAAAGAATTTCTGAGGGTCATAAGACCTTGAACTATGTCCTAGGTTGTCAAGTGTTTATTCTTGAAACTTTTAACAGTCATAAGACTATGGACTCTTCTTCTCGTACTTAGGGGGATCAACCCTTAGTACCATACTGTGCACAATATCTTAACGCTAAAGCATATAAAATCCCCTATTAAAGGGTTGTTCATCTCAGTTTGACATCGGAGTCCGCACCAAAAGAAGTTTGGTTTGGATAATTCATCAAGGGTTCTGAAATTTAGAACGCTCATCAACTATGGACTAGTCGAATCAATAAGGGTTAGCTAGTCTAATAAGGTTCAACAATAATTGATAACTTAACTTGAATAACAATCTCAAGAGGTATACAATAGAACAGATATTGTATAACAGAATAATACTTTGAAAAGATAGATAATCTTTAATATAACAATGAACTTGATTTATAAACTTGAATAATGGTAACAAGTAGGGTTAGGAAACTTGTCTCGTGCGTAGATTACACATTAATTAAACACGTTCCTTGAATTTAATCCTACATACCATTTACATTCACAATACCAGTTAATTATAACTTAACTAATCATCAAGCGTTCATTCTTTTTGTCTAACTCGAATTATGACTATACTTAGTCAATTTATTACACTCATTGTCACATAATTTATATTTCATGAATAACAAGCTAATTATGTATTCAATAATTCAATCCACATGTAATTATGTTATTTACATGTTAAGCATCTATTTTAACATCTTATTATACTTTTAACATATTTCTATGTTCATTACATTAAGTTACTAACACATTGCTAGACTTGACATTTAAAAATAATTCATTTCTGAACATTCTGGAGAGTGGCGCTGCGGCGCCACTGTTGTACTTGTACTCGGCGCTGCGGCGGAACTCTTGGCGCTGCGGTGCGGATGATAAAGCGTGAGACTGGTGCCGCGGCGCGGCGAACCAGAAACTGTTCTGCAATTCGCGAAAAATTGCAGAACACAACCAAAAAACCCCAATTAAATTATTACTACACGAATTTAATCATACCCATTCATAATAATACACATATAATCACTACTTAACCCTTCTATCATGATTTTAACATGTTAAAACACATAATTAATAGGATTAAAACATGAAATTTTCAATGTTCTTTGTGTTCTTGAAGGTTTTGAACAAAACATAAAAATTTAACACTACAGATTCGTTATAACACCGAATCCGTTCATTTAAGGTTTGCTCTCTTCATATTAACATGCGTAATAATATACGAGTATAAATTTTACAAAACCATTTATGTTTGACACATTAAATTTACGTATTAGGGCCATCTGGCCAAAACTCATACTCTGTAAGTTTTGAGCAACATATACGACGTATTTTCATGAAACTGATGACATGATAACTTACATAATATATAATTGAATACGATTTGATAACATTTAATACATATACAACACATAATCCATGACACAGTTTCCCAATTTGCAGAGATTCACAGAAAGTATGAAAGCCATTTTTTTTATAAAACTAAATGACGTAAACTATGAAAATTGGGTTGGAGAGAATTACCCAAAACGTAGAGTGAATTAATAGGAGATGAATTCCTTCTGATTCTTCCTGACTCACACAAACCTCTTAACAACTCTCTAAATTCTCAAGCTCACTCTCTTTTCCCTCTCTGTTTTATGCCAGACTTAGCCAAATGATGAAAAAGAAGAAGGCGTAAGAAATAAATAGAAAAGGAACTGACACGTTGTGGAGGTCAGTTACCTATCATGGATAACTGCTCCCAACCTCCCTTAGTGCCATGTTTGGCTAGTTAGAATAGGTTTCAAACCTATTAATTTAATAAACTTTATCATATAGTTTAAAAAATGTCACACCCATTATAATGTAGTTTAATTTATTTTAAATAAAATATAATAATTTCCCATTAATTCACATAGTCACATAATTAAATTTCTCCTTTAATAATAATGTCAAATTATTAAATCTCTAATTAATAATTAAATTAATTAAAATAACATTAGGCTTATTAAATATTTCTTTTAATACAATAAACTCACATAAATACATTCATCGGATAATAAAATTCTCCACATCAATTTAATAAATACAACACATGTAATTAAATTAATCTACCACAATTTCATTAAATAATTATTTACTCTGATAATTAATTCATCGAAAAAATATTTATTCAATCCAATAAATATTAAAAATTAATTACAAAATCTTGGTTGTCACATAGGATGGAAGTAAAATTCCTAGAGTTAAAACAAGTTGATATGACGGTGGCGCAATACGCTGCGAAGTTCAATGAACTAGCGCGATTTGCAGAGCACCAAGTTGTGGATGAGGAGAGGAAGGCGAGACGTTTTGAGCAAGGGTTCAAGCCGTGGTTGTATAATAAGGTATCAGTCTTCCAGATTGATTCCTTTACAACATTGTTATAGAAGGCAATCATGGTGGAAGGTGGCAGTAAGGCCTTAAGTCTATATTATAAGGAGAAAAAAAACAAGAATGCTAGTAGTGAGCATCGTGGAGGAAACAGCAGTGGAGGAAGTAACTCCGAAAAGAGGAAATGGAAAAATAACAACAACATGAGCAATAACCAAGGTGGGAGTCACCAGGAAAACTTCAAGAAGAGGACCGAAGCTTGCAACAAATGTGGAAGAAGTCATCAGGGAGAATGCTGGAAGAGGAAAAGCACATGCTATAATTGCGGCCAAGAGGGGCACATCTCGCCAAATTACCCAAAGCCGAAGAAGATTAGAGGATGTTTCGCTTGTGGATCGACAGAGCACTAGATAAAGGATTGTCCAAAGAAAGCAAGCGGTGCAGTTATCGAAAACCAGGGAGGAGGAAGCAAGTTAATGATTGGTGGACCTGCACAACCCAACCGATCGACCGCTCGAACTTTTAACATGACTGTCCAGGACGCAGTGGCTGCGAAGGACGTGGTGTCAAGTATAATCACAATCAATAATATAAATGCTTAAGTATTATTTGATTCAGGTGCGACCTGTTCTTTTGTATCTAAAGAATTTGCTAGTAAACTTAATACACCCCGAGAACGTTTGGAAGATTTCGTGAGCGTAGAAGTTGCGAATAAGGAAATAATCCCCGTAGAATACGTTTAGCGAAATTATCGTGCAAACATTAGAGAACATGAATTAAGCGTAGACTTGATTCCTATTAGACTAGAAGAATTTGACGTAATACTGGGAATGGATTGGTTTTATAACCATGCTACAGTAATTGACTGTCATAACAAATGTGTGAACCTTCAGACTCCGAGTAAGTCTAAGGTAGTATTTTATGGTAGCTCATCGCTTAAGCAATCGTGTTGCGTTACGATGATGCAAGCCAAGAAATTATTAAGGAAAGGATGTGTAGATTATTTAGCTTACATCGTGGATACTCGAAAAAAGGGAGTAGAAATTAAAAATATACCCGTAGTGAATGAATTTCAAGACGTGTTTCCGGACGATGAGAATGGAATCTCAGTAGACCCCGAAAAGGTCGAAACGATAAGTAGTTAGGAACAACCGAGAACACCGACGGAGGTGAGAAGTTTCTTAGGGTTAGCCGAGTACTATTGAAGATTTATTCAAGATTTTTCTAAGATAGCGACCCCGCTGACTAATCTGACGAGGAAGACAGTGAAATTTGTATGGACCAACAAATGCGAAGAGAGTTTTTAAGAATTGAAGAAGAGATTAAGCGAGGCACCTATATTATCCTTACCAGATGATACGGGAGGATTTGTGGTGTATAGTGATGCATCGCATAGATGACTGGGCTGTGTGCTGATGCAGCTTGGTAAAGTTATTGCGTATGCATCACGACAATTGAAGAATTACGAAAAAAGATACCCTACTCATGACTTAGAGTTAGCGGCAGTAGTTTTTGCGTTAAAGATATGGAGACATTATTTGTACGGAGAGAAATGTGAGATATACACGGACCACAAGAGTCTGAAATATATCTTCACACAGAAGGAGTTGAATATGCATCAGAGAAGGTGGTTAGAACTGATCAAAGATTATGACTGTGAGATTCTTTATCGCCCGGGGAAGGCAAATGTAGTTGCTGACGCTCTAAGCAGGAAAGGAAGGGAGAAATTGTTTCAACTAACAACTCAGGAGGAGTTAATAAGAGATATAGAGAAGTTAAAAATAGAAGTGAAGGGACCCGCGAGGTCTGAAGAGAAATTATTTGTAATGGAAGCTCGTCCGACATTGTTGGATAGGGTAAAGGAAGCACAAGAGAAAGATGGAGAATGTGAGAAAATCAGGAGTAGGATCGCGAAAAATGAAGAAGAAAAATTTCGAAGATATAAAGACGGTATTTTAAGATTCGAAGGGAGAGTATAGGTACCAGCGGTAACCGAGTTGAGAGAGAAGATTTTACACGAGGCACACAATACGACATATTCCGTTCATCCGAGAAGCGCTAAAATGTACCGAGACTTGAGGCAACATTTTTGGTGGCCAAATTTGAAACGAGAAATCGCGGAGTACGTTAGTAGATGTCTTACGTGTCAACGTGTAAATGCAGAGCATCAGCGGCCGAGTGGTTTGCTGAAACCGTTGGAAATATCGGAGTGGAAATGGGAGAATGTCACGATGGATTTCGTGGTAGGACTTCCAGTCACGCAGAAAGGTTTGGATGCCATTTTGGTTATCGTGGATCGACTAACAAAGACCGCACATTTTCTACCAATCAAGATACGCTATAGTTTAAATCAGTTAGCAAATCTGTACGTAAAGGAAATCATTTCACAACATGGAGTGCTGGTGTCGATTGTTTCTGACCGAGACCCGCGTTTCACATCAAAATTCTGGAAAAGCTTGCAAGAGAGGATGGGAACACAGTTAAGGTTAAGTACTGCTTATCATCCTCAGACAGACGGACAAAGTGAGCGAATAATACAAACGCTAGAGGATACGCTTAGAACTTACGTGATGGACTTCAAGGGAAATTGGGACGATCATCTACCCTTAGTCGAGTTTGCGTATAATAATAGTTACCAAGCGAGTATCGGCATGCCACCGTACGAAGCTCTTTATGGAAGGAAGTATAGAACACCATTATGTTCGGACGAAGTCGGAGAACGACGAATACTCAGACCAGAGTTAGTACAACAAACCACAGACGTGGTGACAATGATAAGAGCCAGACTAGTAGCAGCTCAAGATCGCCAAAAGAAGTACACAGATTTGCATCGGCAAGACCAAGATTTTGAAGTCGGCAGTTTCGTATTCTTAAAAGTATCTCTGTGGAAGGGAAAGATCCATTTTAGCAAGAAAGAGAAACTGTGTCCAAGATTCATAGGACTGTTCGAGATACTGAAGCGAGTAGGCAGGTACCGTACAAAGTTGCACTATTACCTGAGTTGGAGCACATCCATAACGTGTTTCACATATCCGTGTTGCATCCGTACAAGCCTGACTACAAGCACATAATTTCTTATGCACCCATTCAAGTGGATAAGAATTTAGCGTATGAAGAAATTCTTGTCCAAATTCTTGATAGGAAAGAGCAAACCTTGAGAAATAAAATTATTTCTTCTATAAAAGTACTTTGGCATAACCACGATGTAGAGGGGGCAACGTGGGAGTTAGAAGATAGGATGATGAGGGATTATCCCCATCTATTTGTGTAACCTTGTAGCAATTTTGGGACAAAATTTTTATAAGGGGGGGGGAGGATGTAATACCCGAGACTTTCCATGTATTATAAAATGAATATATTAATGGAAATACTATTATGTAAAAATAAGTGTTATTATTTTATGAGTCGGTTGATATAATTGATTCATATTAAATCAATGTATATTAAAAAATGTGAATTGGCAATGAGAAGTGTTAAATGCATTGTGTGGCATAGTGTGAAACGAGAAAATTCACTAAGTAAGTTAAACCGGAAATTAGGAAGATTAATCGTGTATAATCATGAGATTTTATATAAGTAATCAATACACTCGTAGACTCGTAGTAACGCTATTGTGGAGATCAATTCATGTCATGTATAACGAGTTAGCATTGAAAACTGGCACGGGCAGAAGCTGCACCAGTCTTGGCACTATCAGGGCATGGCGCAGCTGCGTCGTCCCAACGGTACAAACTGGCACAGCTGCGCCAGTGGTCAGTTGGAGAAAAATTTATTCTTCTATCTTGGAAAATTAAATGAACAATTATGTGGTGTGTGTGACATTAATAAACCATGAAATAAAGTGCGCAATTAAGTAATATTAATTAAATGTTAATGGTCATGGTAGAATATTGAATTCTTATTAATTAACTAATAAAGTGTGATTACTATGATTTGCAATGTATTATGAAAACTTCATACCATAAAGATCTCATAATTAATTACTTATCCCTTTCCTAAGGCTAAATAAGAGTATCCACTTTAATTAATTCACTATGTCCGTATATGAACATTTAAGAATGAATCCATAAACACTAATTCTCATAAAAGTTCATATGATATATATGTTTATTCTTATCCTATACGCAAATTGGTTATTCACTCCTAAGAAGAAGAATTCCATCACATGTAGATTTTATTTTCCAATATCATCTAGGTTATTAAATTAATTATTGGTCAAACAATTATAATTTTAAGCACAAGATATGATAAACAACTTGTATATAAGCAATTATAATCAAATAGAGAGTAACTCAATTAAAGCCAATCATCGGGTTCCATTGTAACCTTGAAAAAGAATTTAGTTCATATTAAGAAAAGAAAAAATCATCATATTATCCATAAAATTTCTTGAAATACAAAAATCTAAAAGAAAGAGTAAATGAAAAAAATCTATAAAACAACTTTGGATCAAATACAACAGCCTTCAATCTTTGTTCTTCTCCTTTTGTACTCATAAAACTTCTCTACTGAAAATAATGATTATACTAATCTCTGCTTCTCTTATTTGTTTTTCTCTAGATCCTCCATAATCCTCAAATCTCCAGCCCTTTTAAGACTTTGTAAATCCTTAGGCTTCCAATGGTAAGTGTCCAATTTCTTTAAAATTATTCAACCAGCAATAGGCCCTCAGCCACTACATCATATGCTCCTAACACGAGCATGGAAAACCTTCAGTGCTGCTGCGCTTGATTATAGCGCAACTGCACTTGCCTTTGTTCTTGGACAGCGCTGCTGCGCTACTTTCTAGCGCAACTGTGCCTAACTTTCTGTTAATTTTCTCCTTTTTCTTCCTTGCACGCCTAAATGCCTTGTGACCCAATATTATACTTCATTTCTTCACTGAGGCCATTGTTTGACATACGCCAGTACGCAACGCTGAATAATAAGGCTAAATGTCTTCCATTTATTACTCTTTACACCATCTTGAATTAAATTCCACTTCCTGTACAAAAACACAGGAATGCATAAAATTGAACTAAAAATATTTAAGAATTACTTGTAAAACAATTAAGCCAAGTCTACCTAATTCACAGGTATAAAACCCATTCATCAACGCTCTCAATCTACGATTCTAAAAAACTTATTTTGTTGCTAAGTCATTTTGTATTGGACTTAAATCCACTTAGCAACACCTCAAACATCTTACTCTCTTAAGTGATTAGCAGGGCTTAGTGACCTATTATAAATAAGTTTCGGTAACTTGAAGGGTTCTGTGTGAACCAGTCTTAGTGACTTGAAGGAATATTTGTGATTCAGTCACTGTAATTGTTCTAAATGAACAAATCTTAGTGATCACCCCATCCTTAGTGGATTATACCTACTTAAGGAGTAGAAGAGTGAGCTAGGAGATCATTGTGCTTTGAACCACTTAAAATATCAAGTGTCGTTTACTTACCGCACTTACTTTTCTATTATATTACTTATAGTACTCTATGATTCAGTTCTGTGACTTAATTCCATAATTGCTCACTAAATTTAGAGTTGATATTTTCTTATACTCTTTGAAGGGGTTTTCTAAAATATCATTCCACTGTGCAAATGAACTAATTAACTTGTTTAATTAAAAGTTGGTAATAACTCTTTAAAACTAGAAATATTTTAAAGGATCTATTTAACCCCTCTTCTAGATCTTTTTGTGTGTTTGCCAATAACAAGTGGTATCAGAGTAGCATTCTCTTGAGCAAAGCTTAATCTCTTGAGTAGATCTATGACACTAAACAAAACTAGTTCTGAGCTTTGTGGTGGAAACAAGCCACCGTTATGCAATAAAGATAAATTTGCTAACTAGAATGTTTGTGTACAGACTTATATATATGCAATCGATGATGGTCTATTTGATACTGTGATTAATGGCTCCTACATTCCCACAAAGCTTGCTCTAATAATAGATTATCCAAATAAAGTAGTTGTTAAGCAATGGTTAGAATGGACAGACATCAAAAAGAAGCTGGTACAACTTGATAAAAGAGCAAAGAATAATATGTTCATGGCCTTAGAAGATGAGTTGTTCGAGAATGTAGTCAACTGTAGTACTGCAAAGGAGGTATGGGAAGCTCTCCTGGTAATGCATGAAGGGATTGAGGACGTAAGGGAGAACAAAAAATCTCTAATCATCCAACAATATGAGATGTTTTCTCATACTCCTTGTGAAGCGATAACTGCAACATATAAGAAGTTCAATATCTTGGTCAAATCCCTTAGAGCAGTTGGGAAAGTTTATCCTAACAAGGACCTCACATCAAGTTTATGAGAGAATTACCAAGTAAGTGGGATTCAAAGACCATTGCAATCAAAGAATCCAAGAACTTGCAAGGAATTACAATACAGAAGCTCTACGATAATCTTCTTACCTATAAGTTAGAGCATAATCAAAGAGCATAAACTACTTCAGAATCTAGAAGGAAAGAAAAATGAGTTGCACTCAAAGTTGTTGAGACATCTTCCAAAGCCCCAATGGAAGATGAATCTGATGATGAAAATATCGCCCTACTTCCCAGAAAATTAAGAAAGCTTATAAGAAAAGGTAGAAGCAGCAATCCAAGATGATACAACAACAACTATAACATCAACAACTACAATAACAACAACTACAACTACAACAACAGTAGAGATCCTTTAAAAGATACGTGCTACAGTTGTAAAATGCCAGGTCATTATATTGTTGACTGCAACAAGCCTCTCAGAGAAGAATTGAATAAAGATAAGAAGAAGAAAGAGTCAGCTCCAAAGAAAGATTTTAGAGGATATAGAAAGCATTAGAAGAAGGAGAAAGGCCTAGTATCAGAAGACTCATGGAGTGTCTCTAACAATAATTTAGATTCAGAGTTCAATGATTATAAAGGACCGCAGATGATCAATCTTTATCTCATAGCTATAGAAGCTCAGGCAGACAACACCTTTGATCATCAAGGAATTGATATTAGTGAAGTATTTGACTTCAACTCTCCTGATGTAGATATTGATGATCTTAGAATTGCTTTACATGATATTACATTTGAATTACATACGTATATGAAGTGGTTCAGGGTTCTATCAAGGGACCATTTTCTTCTTCAAGAAGAGAAAAAGAAAATACAAGTTGAGATGGAAATAGTTCTACGAACGACTAGCTCTTTTCCAAGCTTGAAGCTAAAAATGAAAGCTTGAGATAGATAATTGAATGATTTGCACATAGAGAATCAACTTTAGTTTCCAAGTTTGAGAAACTAGAGAAGATTATCACTACATGGAGCAGAACTTCTTCTTTAATGGACTCCCTGATCACCAATAAGAGATCGGTCTCAAATTGACTAGGATTAGGATTTGGGGATTTGTCCTGCGATTGTAGTATGGACATACGAGCAATAAAAGTGCTTCTACTTAACATAGAAACATTATGTTTGTGAAATCCACACAGGTTGGCAAGCCTAATATTCCAAGCTCTAAGATATCTCAAGATCATATTATGATCCTGGAAAACAACAGATCACTCACTAGTTTGGGATTCAAAAAACTGCAGGGTAAAGTTAATTCTACCTTCAAGACTCATATAATCGTAGAGTTAGGTCGCAACCACTCTACGAACCAACCAAACAAAAATTATAGAGTTAACTTTCACCCTACTAACTCTAAATATCATAGAACTGTGTGGAGGCAGAGAGAGTTTGAGACTAGAAGAAAGGCAGTGGGTGTCTATCATCCACAAATGTCCTTAAAGAGAAGGAATCCATACACACAGAAAAACATGCAACATATTAAATGTTATAACTGTCAAAGGTATAGACATATTACAGCTATATGTTACTTTGGTGATTATCCTGTGTATGTAAGATCTAGAATTAGGCAGGTCTGGGTCCTTAAGAGCACTAACAAATCAGAACCTAAACAAATCTGGAAGTAAAGTCTAATTTTTGTTGAAGTGAAGAAGTACCACTAATTCAACATGGTATCTAGATAGTGGATGCTCAAGGTATATGACAGGAAACAAAGCTCTCTTGTTAAACTTCAAAGAAAAAGATGGGTCTGTAGTTATTTTTGGAGATAACAATTCTGGAAAAACAAAAGGATATGGCTCGATAGGAAATGGTACAATCTATTTCATCAAGGTAGCATTTTTTGAAGGTTTGAAACATAATCTCCTGAGCATCATCCAACTATGTGATAAAGGCACCAAGTAATCTTCCTCAACAACCAATGTCAAGTTAGAGACTTGGAAACAAATTCTCTAAAGCTAACTGAAACTAGAAAAAGCAATTTGTACACGGTGAATCTTGCTAAGCTGAGTTCAATAGAGTCTATTTTCTTCTTTGCTAGAGCTTCAGAAGATGTTTGCTGGTTATGACATAAAAGGTTGTCTCATTTAAATTTCAAGAATGTGTCAAAGTTTGCCTCCAAAGATCTAGTTTTAGGATTGTCCAAACTAAACTTTGTCTAGGAAAAGCCTTGTAAAGCCTGTTAGCTAGGGAAGCAAACTAAAGTCTTATTCAAGAACAAGATATATAACTTTAATGAGAGGCCATTACAACTACTTGATATGGATCCTTTTGGGCCTATTATAACTGTCGGCCTTGAAGGAATAATGTACTCACTGGTTATAGTAGATGACTACACCAGATTCACATTAGTATTCTTTTTTTGCTCTAAGGATGAAACCAACTCTCAGTTAATCAATTTTTCAAGCTAGTTTAGAATGAGAAGGGTGAAAAGATCAAGGCAATAAGGAGTGACCATGGTAGAGAGTTCAATTTCTCAAAGGTAGAAAAGTTATGTGAAGACAATGGTATTCATCATAACTTCTCAACTTCAAGAAATCCTAAACAACATGGAGTAGCTAAAGGAAAAAATAGGACTTTTATAGAAGCAGGAAGAACTCTTCTAGTTGCAACAAGGCTACTTGAGTATTTTTGGGTTGAAGCTATCAACACTGCCTGCTACACTCAAAATTGATCACTCATCCAATCCACCTTCAAGAAGACGCCTTGCGAATTAAGGAAAGAAAGGAAGCCCAACATTGGTTGCTTTCGTGTCTTTAGTTGTTCTTACAATGACCTTAGAAATGGCCAAAGAAATCTAACCAAGTTCTAACCCAAGTCAGATGAAAGAATTTTCCTTGAATACTTTATGGATAAAAAGGTATACAGAATGTTTAACAAGAAATCGTTGAGTGTTGAAGTGTCAATTCATGTCACTTTTATTGAAATTGATAATGGGGAGCCATGGAAAGTTGTGTCATTTGATGAAATCGCAGAGCTGGGCTAAGAAAACGTAGAGCAGAAGGACCCTACGACCAAAGATTTAACAATCATAGAGCCAAAGAAAGAAATCTTAGATTCGGTAATTCTTGTGATGGGAACTCTACGAATAGAAAATTCTCCTGAACTAGAGCAAGATGTTGAAGGTCTCAGATAAGAAGGCACGAGAACTGATGTTCCAACTGGAAGTAGATGGGCGAAAGATCACTCTCAAGACCTGATTATTAGAGATCCCAATGCAAGAATCAGGACTAGGTCTACAACACAGAATGAATGCTTCTACTTAAACTTTCTTTCTCAAATAGAGCCAAAGAAGATTGAAGAAGCTTTGTAAGATTCGAGTTGGATAGAAGCCATGCAAGAAGAGATGAACTGGTTTGAAAGAAGAAAGTATGGAGATTTGTTCCAAAAGCTAAAGATCATTTAGTGGTCGAAACCAAATTGGTATTCTGAAACAAGATGGATGAAGATGGAGTGATCACAGGGAACAAATCTAGATTGGTGGCTAAAGGGTATTCTCAAAAAGAAGGAATTGACTATGATGAAACTTTTGAACCTATAGCAAGACTTGAAGCCATGAGAATTTTCCTTGCATATGTTGCCCACATGAAGTTCAAAGTATTATAAATGGATGTCTAGAGTGATTTCCTCAATAAAGAACTTCAAGAAGAGGTTTATGTTAAACAACCTCCAAATTTGTTAATCCTACTCATTCTAATTATATTTATAAACTAGATAAAATATTATATGGATTAAAACAAGCACCTAGGGCCTGGTATGAAACATTAACTTTCTTATTGAAAAATGATTCACTAGAGGTAGAGTAGACACAACATTATTCCTTAAAAATCATAAAGATAAAACATTGTTAGTACAAATTTATGTAGATGATATTATATTTGATTCTGCTAATAAGATGTTGTGTGAGAGATTTGTTAAGCTTATGCAAAGTAAATTTAAGATGATCATAATGGGAGAGCTGAACTTCTTCCTTGGATTACAAGTGAAGTAAACTGGTGAAGGCATATTCATCAACCAAGCCAAGTACATTAAAGGCTTACTTAAGAAGTATGACATGGAATCAGCTACCCCTATGAAAAATCTAATGGTTTCTATAACTAAGCTTGACAAGGATAGATAAGGTAAATATGTTGATATTACTCAATACAGAAGTATGATTGGCTCTCTCCTTTAGTTAACTGCTAGTAGACTATATATTATGTTTGCTACATGCATTTGTGTTAGATTTCAGACTAATCCTAAATAATCTCATTTAATGTCTATTAAAAGGATTTTCAGATATCTCAAAGGAACTCCATATATGGGATTATGATATCCAAATGAGTCTCTCTTTGATCTAATTGGATATTCAAATGTTGATTTTGCAGGATGCAAAACAAAAAAAACTTACTAGTGAAACATGTTAACTGCTTGAAAATAGATTGGGCTTATGGTTTACCAAAAAATAAAACTCAGTATCAACTTCAACTACTAAAGCTGAGTACATTGTTGCTAGGACTTGATGTGTTTTCTCTGGAAAAAGAACCAACTATCTGACTGTAGGTTTAAATTTAAATCTATTCCTATATTTTGTGATAACACTAATGCAATTGCAATCAAATATAATCCTGTTATGCATTCTAGGACCAAGCACATAGAGATAAGGCATCATTTTATAAGAGATCATGTTCAAAATAGAAATATTTTTTTTACATTATATCTCTACTGAAAACCTATTAGCAGATGTGTTTACTAAACCATTAGATGAATCCATATTCAATAAGTTAATAAGTGAATTAGAAATGTTGAATTTAAATGCCTACGGTTATGCTTTGGAGAAACTTACCATGCATGAGGAAATCTTAGAACGAGAGAAAGTGAAGTAAGGATCGTAAAGTGGATCATAAAGTAAAAAGGAATCGTAGAGTTAAAGTTGGCTTACGAGAAAAACCTCTACGATATCCACTAAATCTTTGAGTGTAAAACCAGAAGTTGAAACGTGTGCAAGGTAAATTAAGCTTAAACATGTAATCGGATAAAATAACTACCACACAGCTGTAAAGTTACAGTTAAGCCAGAAAGCTCCTCTAATAACTATTCAATGTGTGTCCCACTAAGCCAAATTAGAGGTAAAAGTACATTTATATTTAAAATTTTAATTACCGATTCATCTGCTCTCATCTCTCTCTCTTTAAGCCCTAGTTCATTTTACGAGCTTGCAAATCTTAACTTATTTCTTTTTTTTCTATATCAAATCAACCATCTGAATCTTATAAACCTACCAAGTTATCCTAGGAAATCTCACCTGCTTTGACGAGTTTGAAGGTGTAGAAGCCCATTTCAGAATATAGTAAAAAAGACAGGGTTCTATGACACCCTCAGTAATTATACAAGAATCTTCACAAAAGGGTGGAAGAATTCTACATCAATGGCTCTTATGCTGATAGATTCATCACCACCAAAGTAAGAGATATTATTCTTACTTACTATATCGTGGAGATCAACCACCACTTAGGGTTCGTGAATGAAGGAACCATAAATTTTGAGAACATCGATGCGAAGAAAGATCTGGAGTACATGGGTTACAACAAGAAGAACCCAGAGCTGAAGAGGTATAAGAAGAATTAGTTTCCCCAAGATTTTGAGTTTTTAGCAGATATTATGGGTAAATATATTCTCTGCAAAGATTTCGCCCACGACTCAGTCAGTGAGCTTTAACTAAAGATTATGTCAGCCATAATCATGGAGAAGAAGATAAACTTTGGAGCAATTCTAATGAACTGGACCTCCAAGTGGTTTAAGGATGTTGAGAAGAGGAAGGCTGTAGAAAAGCCTCTTTTAAAGATATTCTATGGAAGGTTCATCAACATTCTGGTGAAGAAGAAGCTTAAGAAGCATATCGGAGAAAAGGAAGGATCAAATGAATTGACCATCAACATGAAGATAACCAAAAATCTTTTTGAGAACTGGATTAAAAATCTAGTTGAGATTTTAAGATCTAACAATCTGAGGGAGTGAGAAGACACTTAATGAAGTTCAAAAGCTTGCCGAAGAGAAATCAAAAAGGAAGTTGGCAGAGGTTGATGAGAAAAAAATATGTTATATTTTTATCCCATAATGCTTAATCTTTTGTATTTATTTTGTGCCAAAATACACTCATTATTTTTATATTTTTATTTAAGGTGAAATTAAAGGATTGCGTTACTTTGGAACTATTTTGGAGACAAATTGAGCATTATTTGGACTTAAAGTAAAAGAAGGGGCAAAGTTATAATTTCGCGGGCGCATAATTTTAATAAAGTCTATATCTTGGTAATCAAACATTATTTAATGCTCCTATTCATAGAAAGAAAGAAATAAGAAGAATCCTACAAGGAGAAGGAAGGAGGTGAAACAATCTTGGTGTGTAAGTCAAATCCAATGAAGGAAAGGAAAGCCTATCTAGAAGATCTCTTTGAAGGAAGTTGATTATCACTAGGAAGTTGAAACCTATGTCGACGTCGAGAAAATTTTTCTTTTTTGGAATTCCTCTTTTAGTCTTTCTACCCTTTATGTTTTCTATCTGTGTTATGAATTTTGTTTGAAAGGGCGAGTATGATAAGAGTCCAACACAAAATGTCAACGATTTGAAAATTCAGAGTCGCCAGTTTGTAGTAATGAAATGGTTGTACCAACTCAACTGAATTTAAAAAATTTTGCAAAAAGGTCCAATTATTGGACTTTGTTTAACAGGCCTTGGAAACCGAGATTCATAGAATTCGGGGGCTTGATTAAGCGGGGGGAAGGTGTTAGGCACCCCCTGACTTATGTGAAAATACATTTATCGCACCTTTTCAATTTCTTAATTATTTAAAGTGTGTGTGTGTGTGTGTGTGTGTGTGTGCAGTTAATTGGGCCCAAATGCATTATTTAAAAGTAATGCTATGCCTTGTTTGCACATATATACAAAGGGTTTGACTTGTATAAAAGTTTAATTTTAATATAAGGCATGTAAAATAATATTTTGAAAATAAGCTTTCAAACCCTTATGCTTACTTAGTAATTGAGGTCTTTGATACTTCCATTTTATTCCGTATTCGGCTTGTTTTGATTTTATTCTCGAGATACAAAGCATCTTCGACAAAATAATATATATATAAGTGTCAGGCTCCTTATGGACATGAAAGCCATCAAAGAACGTCTAAGCACCACAAATATATTTATAAGCTGGCTGTACAAAAAAAAGGGTCCATCATGCGAACCAGATCTAGATTCATCAGCTGGATCTTAGATACCGTGGCTCCTAGTCTCACATAATGTCACATGAATAGCCTGCATAGCAAATATACTAAAATAAATTAGATACTTAATCTAAAAGTCGCAAAACAAAGGATTCATCAGTTAAATCGTTGCATGGGCATAACCAAGCTTCCCGTTTCCACTATATACAAATCTAGGGACGCGTGGTTGCTTAATACTTACAAAAAGTAGAAAGAAAACTAGATTTAAATAAATCTTAGCCATTCTTGCTTAACAGTACCAGTTTTACAACTTCTGATCCGGTTAAAAGTTAGATATTGCTAGATTTAGATAAATCTAGTCCACAAATATTAATATCACAACTTTACATTGAACAAACAGTTAAACAAATATTTTAATCACAGTCAATTATCAACGTGTATATATATATATATATATATATATATATATATATATATATATATAAGCGAGTAAAAGCTTTAGATCGGATAGGATCTTACAGTGTGTAGCGATGAGAGCTTTAAACCATTTTTGAAGCTTGAAAACTCTGTTTCCACTAGTTAAAATTTGATATGTTGTAGTATATATGTATACAAGTGTTTAAAAAGAAGAATATCGAAGTTTAGAACACTATAGGAGGGGTTAAGAGCTGAAATGGATGGAATTCCATCTATTTTCTTCTTTTTTTTCTTTTTTTTGCTGATGGGGGGGGTATATTTATAGACCAAAGTAGCCACGGGTAGACCCGCGGCTGCCCGAATGGGCCCGGGCCACGTGGGTCCCGTCATCTCAAAGTACATGCACTCCGGTCAATGCGTTGTCTGCTCGAACTTTCTTAACTTTCAATCTGGGAACTGATGGAGGCATGCTATACCTTTCCGGAAAGCCCTTTCCGAGCTCCACACAATGACATAGGATTTGACCTTTTTCAAATCCGAGAAGATAGGTTCATGATAAGATCTTCGAGTCTTCGCAGTCCATCCGTTGAGCTGTCTTGTGCTGTTTTCACTCGGGATTGACGTTATGACGTCTTTTGCAGTGATTTGGGCTGAATTGATGTTGAGTTGGCAAAATTACTATTTTACCCTCTTGGGTTGGTTCTGGGCTTGACTTGGCGGCATCTATCTTCCTCGGGGTTATCTCCGAGGTTGCCCTGCTATTTATCTTCAGGGTTATTTCTGAAGTTGATTTGATTTCCCGTGGTAATCTCTGGGGTTTGACTGATCTCCCGGGGTTGTCTTCAGGGTTTAACTTGATCTCCCGGGGTTGTCATCGGGGTTTGACTTGATCTCCCGGAGTTATCATCGGAGTTTGGATTTGTTCTCCCGGGGTTATCTCTGGGGTTTGACTTGATCTCCCGGGGTTGTTATCGAGGTTTGGCTTGATCTCCCAGGGTTTTCTCCGGGGTTTAGATTTGATGATTTTGACTCTTAGGGTTATCTTTGGAAGATAAAAGAGAATTATGCCCTCCTGCATGGTTAGTAATAGGAACAAAAACTTTCGAGTATTTACAGATGCCCCTCTTTATCATGTTTATGCAATGTAATGGAATGAACAGGAAAAAGATTACTAGACACTTGAAATATGATAAGACTAAATGATGTCATGCAATGCAGCATGATATGATGTTATGAATGTTGAATGTTTTTTATTGAAATTATTTCCAACGGTATTCTATCATTGACTGCTCCCGCCATTTCCGATGGGGATGGAATTGTCAACAATAGTCTTCACTGAATTGTCTGGATGTCTACTCGAACGGTAGTTTACATAGACTTTCATCATCGAACTTTCTCAATGCCTGTCTGACTGGTAGTTTGCAATGATTTCATTACCGGATCTTTCCCGATGCTACGCTAGGGTTATCGCCAATGACTTGTAATATCAAACACTCTGGTCTTCGTTGAAACAGTTCTCAATGGCTTACATCACCGGATCTTTCCCGATGCTACGCTGGAGTTATCACCAACGATTTGTACTGTCAATCATTCTAACATTCGTTGAAGTAGTTTTTAATGGCTTGCATCACTAGACCATTCTCGATGCTACACTGGAGTTGTCGCCAACGATCTGCATTATCAATCATTCTGACCTTCATTGAAATAGTTTTCAACGGCATACATCACCGAACCATTCCCGATCCTACGCTGGAGTTATCGCCAACGATTTGCATTGTCAATCATTATGACCTTCGTTGAAGTAGTTTTCAACAACTCACATCACCGGACCATTCCTAATGCTATGCTAGAGTTGTCGCCAATGGTTTGTACTGTCAATGATTCTAACCTTCGTTGAAGTGGTTTTCAACAGTTTACATCACCAGATCATTCCCGATGCTACGCTGGAGTTGTCGCCAACAGTTTGCATTGTTAATCATTCTGACCTTTGTTGAAGTAGTTTTCATGGCTTACATCACCGGACCATTCCCAATGCTATGCTGGAGTTATCACCAACGGTTTACAATGTCAATCATTCTGACCATCGTTGAAGTAGTTTTTAACGGTTTACATCACCAAACCATTCCTGTTGTTGCGCTGAAGTTGTTTCCAATGGTTTACACTGTCAATTATTCTAACCTTCATTGAAGTAGTTTTCAAAGGCTTACATCATCAGACCATTCCCGATGCTATGTTGGAGTTATTGCCAACGGTTTACACTGTCAATTATTTTGACATTCGTTGAAGTAGTTTTCAATGGCTTACATCTCCGGACCATTCCCGATGCTACGCTGGAGTTGTCGCCAATGGTTTACAATCCCAGACATGTCTAATATCTCTGTTGGGGAGATCTTTCTGACAAGTTATACCCCATAAAAAATCTGGACATTTTGATACATTTAAGACTAACGGTTCATGACACCGAACATTCCCTATGTTTTGACAAGGGTTATTTTCAATAATCTCTATCATCGACTTTTTGAACCCCATATCTGGGTTAATACCAATGACTTACATGCAAATCAGAAGTTTGATATCTGAAATCAGGGTTTCAGGCCTTTTCTGCTCAAACACGTAGAACCTTTTTTCCTGATTTGACTTTTTAGCTTCTAGGAACTCCGTTGTAACTCAAATTTAATCGAGCCGGAAGGGGTGAAACCTACCCTAGGTGGCTGCAAGTAGACCCGTGGCTGCCGTGGGTTGACCCGCAGCTCCCTGTGGGTATATTTACTCCCCTCGTTCCTTTTATAAGTCATTTTTAAGTTGAACAATACTAAAAAATCCAAAATTCTTCTTCAGATCTACTGAGTTCGAGCTATTTTTTGCAAAATCAGTCACCATACAATCGTTCTGCACAACTCTAGTAATGTATACATCCTTTCTTTTCAAGTTTTGACTGTTAGAATGTTAGATTTCATATAGAATGCTTCTAAACACAATATAGTGAATATGCATGCTCATATGACTTGATAAAAATTATTAAACTCAGTAAATGTTCATATTTTACCATGCTAAACATACTAATGTGAAAAAAACTGATTTCTAAGACAGTCATTTTGGCACCCTTTTTTTCTAGTTTATTCATCTTATTTGAGGACAAATGAGCACGGGTTTTCAAATAAAGAACACATAGTAATTTGGTTGCCATAGTGGGTTTAATTTTGATGTTTTTCATGCATATAAGGCATTCATGTTTTTGGGTTGGTGTGCTACGGAATGGCCACCTAGTCATGCCTAATGTGCATGTGGATAGTCCATTTTACAAAGGAGAATCTGGCGAAAAATTTTCATGAGCCAAAGATTTTAATGAACATGCAATTTTAAATCTATTATAGATGTATGTTAACATAATGTATGCTTTAGGATTTAAACCAGATAGGAAGCAATGATTTAACTTTAATAAGCTTTAAGTTTGAAACTTACCTCACCCTTTCTGAGGTAATTTGGAGACGTTGTTCAGATTATGAATCTAGAGCAGTCGAGTAGCTCTCGCAGAGTCTCCTCAAGTGTGAGGAGGAGAGCTTCTGATGTTCTTTAGCCCAATCTGGCCCAACAACCTCCCCGATTGACTGAGTTAGTGATTCACCCTATTCAAGTTGATAGGTCGGGTGCTGTAGATGAGGAGGAGAATGTTCCTATTGTGGATCATGCTCCTTCTCCTTCCATTCCCCACCGGGAGCTTCAAGCTATTAATTTGACGATTCCAGATCTTCTAGATGATTTGATTCGTCATCCCTCGTTCTACCTTCATGTGAACGAGGTAATAGCCATTTCCATATTTACCTTACTTCTTTTACCACTCTCGGGATAAGGGTTTTGATCTTGATTTACAATTTGATGCAGGTTCCCGGCTTTACTTAGCCCAAGGGGAACTGGTTTAACATTCACTCCTTGAACCAGACCCTCCATTTAGAGTACTAGGAGATCATCTATTCTTGGGGATTTCAGGATTTCTTTTTATTCCTCCTCATCGCTGTCCATGGGGTTATTTGAGGGTTTATCTAAGTGCTAGTTTCACCAAACTCAGTCTCTCCATTTGCTGGATTGTGAGGTAATGATGACACCGATGGACTGGCAGTTCATCACTGGGTTGGAGTTTACAGGGGCACCGATACCTTTGGTGGCTGACATTTCACCAGATGCAGTTTGATCCCTTCTTGGAGTTTCAGCTACAGCCCTCAAGGGTCGGACATTTCACTATGGGCCCTTGAGTGTGGATGCCACGAGTGGGGCTTTGACTGAGCCTCTGCCTGATGATTAGATGGTTAGAGATCGCATTCTTTAACCATTGTTCCTGATCATCATCAGGGGTTGTTTCCTAGCAAATAACTCCTCGACGGTTTCTTTTGTCGTGGTCAGTGCCACTCGTGATGTGGATCGTATCGGGGATTTTGTCTGGGGCTCATTCACCTTTGCTTACTTTCTTCATGGGATGCACCTACGGTCAGAGGGTATGATGAAGGCTTGGCTAGGCTTTTACCAAATTTTGCTGGTGAGTAATTTCTCCTTATCTTCCGATTTTCCCCCGCTCGGGTTGTCAGTTTTTATAATTAATGACATTTGATTTTTACATTTTCAGTTTTGAGCATACGAGAAGCTCCCTTGCTTTCGTCCCATTATTATATTTAGTCTAGAGACCTATCCACTAGGATGATGATGGCATCACTCCACCCTTGCAGAGGTTCCCGTAGCAGAGGAGTTTACCCATTCTTGGTTGTAGTTAGAATTGTTGACTACTGATGTTATTACGTGGGTTCCCTATACCGAGGATCATTTGATAGTAGGTTTTGAGGGTGGCTTTTTGACTAGGATAGAGCATGTATTATCCACCCGTCGGATCCCTCTCATGACTGATAGAGGCTGGGAGCTCTATTTAGGAGAGCGTGCTATCAGGAGCATCACAGGGAGATTCGCATTCCATTCTTTCCTCCTGCTAAGCAACACTGGCCTTAATTTTAGCCGATCACCAAGATTCCCCTGATGGTTTTAGATGGCTTCAATTTATCAAAGGACCCTTTTACTCAGGAGGCTTTCTACCGCTAGTGGTTCCCTCAAACCATTGGGGCTCAAACTCGCGCCACTCAGTTCATGGGGGATATGGTTCCTGGGTCTGTGATAATGATAAATTGGATTGCCTGTGTTTGAGAGCCTACTCATTTAGCGCAGATTGATAGCTTGACCCAGAGGTTGGACCGTGCATATTTTTTCATCAGACACCTTGGCAGAGCTCTTTCGGAGGCAAATTCTTTTGATCCGTCTATCTATGGTGCTGGCCCCTCATGTGGCCCCTACTCTAACAGCTTTACCGGTGCAGATCCCCCTTTATATCGACCTGATGTTCCATCTGGCAAAGATACAATGACTCAGGAGGAGTTACAGCAGGTTGTTCGATTGGATGATGTGGACATCATAGATTTTTTGGATAGATTTCTCGTTATCTCTTTTGATAGGCCTCTGTTAGATATTGGGCGATTGTGCCCCATTTCTCATTATATCTTTTGATAGGCCTCTGTTAGTTGCTAGGCGACTGTGCCCCATTTCCTTGTACTTTTTATTTTTCAGTTGTAGACATAGATGTTGTATTTAATCTTTATGATGATGTATTTAGGATTGTATATATAATGCTTTCTATTCTTCGCATCATATTATCATTTATCATCGTTATTTATCACGATACAAGCATTATGTCATGGATATGCATTCACATATGTATGTTTAGCATTGACCCCTGGATGGTCTTACCATATGGTTCTACAAATGTCTTCATCTACTGTTAGTCAGATTAAGCATACCCCACCCACACTGAGAGCCGCTTCTCTGAGATAATGGTATAACAATTTGTCTCCCAAAAATTAGGTGACAATTGATCAGCTATTGAGGCATTCTATGACCTTTCTGACGTTTTACGCACCCTTGGGCTTTGTAGAGGGCATGATATCTTGTTGGATACTAGAGAGACATGTTTTTAGATTTGATATCCATGAGCTGACTCCTACGTTAGAGGAGTATGAGTGCCTCATTGATTTTCCTGTGGATTGGCCTTGTGCTATGATGGCCATTGATGATATGAGACAACAATTTATGACCCTAACAGGCTTACGACGCAGAGTTATCATGGACGAGATTACCTCAGGGCATGTGTGTCCTTGTATTTCTTAATTGACCTATTTGGGTCACTAAAAAGCTATCTACGACATTCAGGGGACTTCACCATTACTGGGGGGGAGTGACATGTTTCCCACGTAGATATTCTATTGATGTGCGTCGTGGCCTATTTGTACATGCCGCTATATATGGATCATCTGGACATTGGCCTGATTATAGTAGGCTGTGCTCTCAGGGAGGGTTGCACTATCTTGCCCATGATATTGGCGAAGACCTTGAGGTCAGCCACCTTTTTCCATACCCATCCTGTGGGGTTTTTCAGGGGGGGTGTCGTCTTGTTGTATGTGTGGTTTATGACACATTAGAGATCGATTGGCACCTTTAGACGTCATGGGTACTGCTTACTCATTAGATAGCCATGTCTTATTCCTTTTAATCGGCTGATTACACAGATGCAGCATCCTGGTTGGCCTTTCTGTCAGTGATCGAGGATCCATTTATGATCTTGCCTTATTCAGGACTCAATTCTCCTTATAGATTTATTACTTATGCGATTAGTATGGACTATCTAGCACTGGCTGGTTTGAGAGGAGTGACCACGTATCATCCCCTGGCTGTTATGGGACAGTTTGATCAGTTTTAGGATATTCACCCATTTGATTGGGCCTTGGGTCAGTGACTATCAACTCTGTTTTTCTGAGCAGATGACTTAACCAGGATTTATGATTGTTGGACTCGTTGAGAAAGGGCTGATTTTTTGACTAGTCATCCTGGTCGACCATTAGAGTATTCTTCATGGCTGGAGGTAGATATTGCATCAGCTATGGTTGTTCACTCAGAGCCGAGTATTTATCCTGATGAGGAGGAGCCTATGGAGGACCCTGATTCTCTTACCGATATTTGCTAGTTTGACAGTAACTCTGGTCAGTGACACCCCTAGCCCTCATGCTGCACCTCCTGTAGAGTATTTAGAGTAGAGGCTATATCTTATGATATTTGAGATGGATCAGGTTAGGACCCTGATGTTGACAGCCATATACTGCTTTTATTGAGCGAGATGATGCTCGAGCTACTCGGAATGAAACCTTTGTTGAGTGGGATGATGCTCGAGCTACTCGGGATGTAGCTATTATTGAGAGGGATGAGGCTTGAGCTACTCGGGATGCTACTATTGTTGATAGTGCTACACTTAGATCCTACATGGCCAGTATTATGGTAGATATGAGTGCATTCATAGATGATCATGGTAGCATTATGCAGATGGCTGTGGATCTTCTGGCTCGCATGGAGATATTAAGGCAAGAGCTTATATTTGCACCTCCATCTTTGGAGAGGGACGCCATGTTGGACTTGCTAGCCCTTTTATATAGGTATTTATAGACTAGCTTTTGTTTTCCTGCATAGACTAGGTTAGCCATTTTTGTCATGTATAGGATACATTGTATACATCAAACAGTATTATATGGCATGGAAATATATTTTGATTCACTTCCCTTTTAGATATATCTTGTCACTTGCTTGATGGTTGCCATTTTCTTTATGACTTTCCATCTTGATGCGTCCTAAACTTCTCCTTAATCGATTGACCTTGAGATGTCCTAGGATATCTTAGAATGGGTTGTTGATCTTTAAGCTTTTCAGGTATACCAGCTTTTGGTGTCTTATAACTGGTCTTTGGATATGATTATGGTTTAGGCAAAGTGTTTGGCTTTCTTTCGAGGGTTTGACCGCACCATAAATGGTTGCCTATGTACTCTTGGAGGGAGATCAGGTCTTACGTATTTTAGGCTTGGCTTGAATGGTTTTAAGCTGATACTTTGTGTAGGGAGAGAGATATTCTAGGAATTTGAGAGGTGTTTATTAAGGTTTAAGCTTGGTTTGGGGGGTTTTTGGTTTTTTGGTTTGATTTGAAGGGTTTTTTATAATTTTTCCGGTTTGACCGAACCATACATGGCTGCCTATGTACTCCCATTGATGAGGGGAGATCAGGTCTTTCGTAATTCAGGCTTTATAGTGAAAACCTGAATTGACTTGATTGCTTTGATTATTTGATTTTTTTAGGACCAGGATGGTGGTTTGCAAGCATTTCAAATATAGTACCTTTTCACGGTGTCTGAGTTGATAAGTTAAGGAAATTTCTGCCCAACCATCTCTTGCAATCTGATGGCTCCTCCCATCAATACTTCCATGATAATGAATGGGCCTTTCCAGTTCGGGGCAAACTTTCTTTTGGCTTCATCTTGATTAGAGAGGACTTTCTTTAGTACCAAGTCATTATCTTTGAATTGTCGAAGCCGAACTTTCTTGTTATATGACCGAGCGATCCTTTGTTGATACAACTGACCATGAAAGATGGCTGCAACCCTCCTCTCATCTATCAGAGATAACTGGTGGTATCGGTCTTGTAACCACTGATTTTCATTTATATGATAATCCTTTAACACTCTTAACGACTTCATTTCTACTTCTATGGGGAGTATTGCTTCCATGCCATAGACCAGTGAGTAGGGGGTAGCCATAGTAGAAGTTCGCATTGATGTTCTGTAGGCTAATAGAGTGAAAGGCAACAAGTCAGATCACCCCTTATGATTGGCGGCCATCTTTTGCATAATTATCTTGATATTCTTGTTGGCTGCTTCAACAACACCATTCATCTTGGGATGATAAATGACGAAATTAAGATGTTTAATGTGGAATTTGCTGCACAATTCCTTCATCATTTGGTTGTTTAGATTCTTGGCATTGTTCGATACGATCACTTCCCGCTGTTTATATTGACAAATGATATTGTTTCTGATGAAACCAATTATTACCTCCTTAGTAACTTTGGGAAAAGAAGAAGCTTCTACCCACTTTGTGAAGTAATCAATCACAGTGAAGATGAATTGATGACCATTGCTGGTTTTGGGTTCTATTGGCCCAATCACGTCTATTCCCCACATTAAAAAAGGCCACGGTGAATTCATACAATTTAATTTGTTTGGAAGAACGTGGAGGGTATTCCATGAACTTGGCATTGATAGCATCTCTTAACGTGATCATCACAGTCAGCTTTGAGAGTAATCCAATAATGCCCTGTTCTTAATATCTTCTTCGCAAGTAAAGGACCGATCATGTGTGGACCACATACTCCACCATTGACTTCATCCATGAGTCTTTGGGCTTGATCTTTATCTAAGAATCTTAGAAGGCCTATTCCCGCATCCCTTTTGTAAAGTGCGTCTCCGCTCAAATAGAATTTTATGACCATTTTATGGATCCGCTTTCTTTCAACTTAACTAACTCCAGCGGGCGTAGAGCCTTCTCGAAGATATTCTTTAATGTCATGATACCAAGGCTGTTTGATAGGAGGTAGTTCATCTGATACTTCTCCAACGTAATTCCCATAGGTTAGTGCCTTTTAGCTTACAAATTTGATATCAGTAATTCCCATCCTATCAAATATGTTGATTAAGGAAGCCATGGTTGCTAGTGCATCCACGAAATCATTTCAATTCCGAAGGATGTGGATGAAGGTTACTTCTTCGAACTCCATAGCCATCTTGATAACCTACCAATGGTAGGATAGCAAATGCAATTCTTTGGTGTGATATGCCCCAGTGGTTTGCTTGATGACCAACTCGGAATCCCCAAAGACAAAAAATCGTTTGATATCCATGGATTGGGCCAATTTTAATCCCATTATACAGCCTTCATACTCAGCCGTATTATTGGTGTTGACAAACTACAACTTGATGGTCATGGGATATTGTTCTCCCAAAATAGATACCAGAACTGCCCCTACTCCGACACCTTCCATGTTTACGACTCCGTGAAAATATAATTTCCAAGATCAGACTGTATTTTCCTGATGGATTTGTTGAATTCTCATTATTCCTTCATCCGAAAATATGTTTCCAAGGGTTTGAAATTCTCTGATGGTGCTTCAGCCAATTAATATGCAATTCCTTGACCTTTTATGGACTTTTGAGTCATGTAGATGATATGAAACTATTGTACGATCAACTGCCATTTGGACAATCGACAATTCAGCATGAGTTTGTTGAATACGTACTTTAGGGGATCCATACAGGATATGAGATAGTTTATGTGTCCATAAAGATATTGTTGTAATCTAATGGCAGCCCATGCTAACACACAACAGGTCTTTTCAATCAAAGTGTACTTCTGCTTGCCGCTACTGAATCTTTTGCTGAGGTAATAGATAGGTCTTTCCTTACCTCTATCGTCTTTTTGCCCCTGCATACAGCCCATAGTATTGGAATTGACTGACAAGTACATAAATATGGGAATCTTGTCCCTTGGGGGTACCAAGACAGGAGCTTCCACCAATTGCTTTTTGATGGAAAGGAGGGCTTTTTGACAATCTTCATTCCACTTCATAGAGGATTTTTCCTTAATAGCTTAAAGATGGGCTCACATGTTGCTGTGAGTTAAGATATGAATCTACTTATGAAATTGATTCTCCCCAGAAATACCCGTATCTCCTTTTCTGTTTGGGGCACGGATGGCTTTAATTTTGGCGGGATCCAGTTCAATGCATCTATTGCTCACTAGAAATCCCAACAACTAGCCTGATTTGACACCGAAGGCACACTTGGCCGAATTCACCTTCAAGTTATATTTATGCAACCGGTTGAAAAGCTTTTTAAGGTTATCGATATAGTCATCTTCCTTTCGAGATTTAATGATGATGTCATCCACATAGACCTCTATTTCTTTATGCATTATGTCTTGAAAAAGGGCCATCATGGCTCGCTGATAGGTGGCACCGGCATTGATAAGGCTGAAAGATAAACGTTTGTAAGAAAAGGTTCCCCAGGGAGTGATGAAGGTTGCTTTCTCCCTGTCCTCTTCAGCAACCATGATCTGATGATACCTGACGGAACAGTCAACAAAAGAATACATGGCATACTGCACTGTATTATTTATTAGTATATGGATAAAAGGTACTGGAAAGTTGCCCTTGAGACAAGCTTTGTTCAAATTCAGGTAATTCACGCATACTCGTACCTTCCCTCTGGGCTTAGGCACAGGAACTATATTAGACAACCACTCAGGGTAGGTTGATACCATAATGATGTTGGCTTTGAATTGTTTAACAATTTCTTCCTTGACTTTCAGACTCCACTCAGGTTTTAGTCGCCTAAGCTTCTGTTTGACTGGCTTGAATCCTTCTTTAATGGGCAGTCGATGAATGATAATATCAGTAGACAAACCAATCATGTCCACATGTGACCATGCAAACACATCCTGGAATTGAGTTATCAGAGCAATCATGTCTTTTCGTTTGTTTGGGCTAAGGTTCGTGCCTATCTGGATTTTTTATTTTCCGAGGTTCCGATATTGACAGAGATGATTTGATCGAGGTTTGGTTTGGGTTTGTCTTCGACCCATTCTTTGATCTCCTTAGGCACCTCATAGTCATCTACCTCTTCTTGCTCAATCCCCATCAAGTCAAAGTCCAACTCTATATCAAAGTTGTAGTCATTATGGAGATTTGGCATTTCATCAGCAAGGCTAGACAAACCCAACTCTGGAGTCCTGAAAACAAAATGCTTTCACTTAATATATGAATTTTTTTGATCATACAAAGCATTAGCAAAAGCATGAAAAAAGTAACTGCTAGTACTGTACAACAAAATTAAGCAGTTAATAATATCTACATTTCAGGGTAAATGATTTTTTTACCCTTTTTACCCTTTTTGGCTGATGCAAGGAGTGCTGCTCCAATTGCCTAAGGTCAAATCCTCATTGACTGGGAGGATAAAGGGATTGTTGTTGTCCGTCTCCTTTTTGATGATGACTAAGACAACATTCTTATCAGGGTTGATGTGACGCCTCCAAAATAGGTATACACAACCCATTCTGAGTCGCCAAATACATGGTACATAACTCAAATACAAACTTAATTTATACAATTATTAACTATCGTGTAAAATACGATAAAACGTAAGCTGAGAGTTTTAACACGAATAGTGTCTCGTAGACAATATCCAAACTCAAATGAAGTCCTCATTACAATTATTATCACACTATTTTATAAAATAGTGAGGACTACTATAGAAACCATCTTGGACCGTCACTCCATTCCCTGACTAGTCCCAGCTATATTCTCATTTCCTGAAGAGAACAATGAAAGAAAAGGGTGAGCTCAACTAGCCCAGTAAAGAATATTATGACTAAGATAATGTATAATAAACTATCCTTAGTCTTCAACAGTATAAAAATTGATAGAATACAATAAACAACAAGTTTAACTGCAACGGAACAAGCAATCCATTAGAAGAGTCAAGTAGAGCATGGTATCTACTATCTTATATGATTTAAAAGTTCATCATCAATATTTTATCTTTATAACACAGCTCAATAAATAATTCACATCTTCGAATTATCTATGCACTATGGGCCAAAGATATTCGTTAGTATCACATCCACGAATTATCCATGCACTACGGGCCAAGGATATTCGTTATTATCACAAGTGGTCATGATCATGCCAAACAACTGTCCATCAATGCACTATGGGTCAATAAAGACTTGTACCACATCATTTGTAACATTACATGTCATGATTATACCGATACATAATTCTTGGTCATAATCATACCAATCAATAGTCCATCTATGCACTATGGGCCAAAGATGACTTTCATCACAATATAAGCATAAGGATGATGACAATGATATAAGAATTCAATTAAATGAGATCAATGATAAATTTTAAATATTTATAATTCAATTTATCCAGAGTTTAAGAATGTCCAAATTGTCAACATGATAACTGCTTTGTGGAGTAAAATTCAAGAATAATATTCATGTATCAAAAATAATTTGGACAGAAAAGGAATCAATTTTTATCGTAAATAGTACCCCGGATGAATAGTATCCCATGAATAGTACTTCGTGAATAGTACCCATGAATAGTACCGTATGTATGAATAGTACAGTATGTATGAATAGTGTCGTATGTATGAATAGTACCCATGAATAGTACTCCGGCATGAAAAGATTAAAATTTAACAAGAATGTCCAGAAAAATATTCCAGTAGAACGATACTAGATGAAGCGCAAATTTCAAGGATATTCTACTAATTTCAAGGAGTATAGAAGCAATACTTATCAAAATAAGTGTAGAATTAGAAATACGAAACGAAATAATATTACTTACATATTACAGAGTATGGAAGAAAATATTATTTCTTACGAATATTGAACAAAAATAATATCCCTTACGAATATTGAACGAAAATAATATTTCTTACGAATATTGAATGAAGATAATATTCCTTACGAATATTTAACGAAAATAATATTCCATACAAATATGAAAAATAATCTCTTACGAATATGAAATAAATAATACCCCTTACCTTAGTAGGAAAGTAATTCCGACTGGTATAGCGGAGATATTCTTGAAGAAAATTTGTACTGTTTTCTACACTCAAAGCTTCCTTAAACTCAAAAGAAATACGCTCAATATTATAGAAGAAGAATTCTCTGATTCTGGTGTGATTTTCATTTCTAAACTAAACATCCTATTTATAGGAGAATGGCAGGATACTATTTAGAAAAAAAAATTCACGGGTGAACAGTTTAGAAATCAGACGAATTCACGTTATTTTTACTATGCAGCACTATGCAGTACTATGCAAATACTATGCAATACTATGCAACACTATACAGTACTATGCAAATATTATGCAATATAATAAAATATAATATATTCTATTAATAAAAAGTATTCTGTTTTATATAAAAAGTTTTCTGTTTTATTACTATTATAATAATAATAAAACAAAAATTGAGATAACTTTCTACCGACGATTTTGAAAAATGAGTAAGTGGGGGTCCATGTAATAAGTCAAACTTACAACAATTACATCATAAAAAATTCCTCTATTTATCACAAATCACTTGACTTCTCTAAATACATTTTTAATAACATTTATTCATCATTAATATTATAACTCACAATATTAACAACCAGATCATTTCCAGGAAAGATGGGGCTTTCCGATAAGGACTTCTCCTAATTGGCGCGCAATTAGATGACCTAACCCCTTTCCTCGACAGAACTTTCTTGACATTGTCAATAATATAAATAATAATATGAATAACTGTGTCGTCTCAATTATTAATTTAATAATTTAAAATATTGTGTAGCTGATACTGTGACAATAATTGAATTAATAATATGAGATACTATGCATCAACTACGGTTGCAATAATTAAATAAAATTGAGTGACTTCTCACGTAAGCATCAATAATCAAAGATACTGTGCAATACCGTGCGCTACTGTGCAACCACACGTATTACTATACTTTTATCATCGGGTATTTTAATAGTTTAATGGTAAAAGCCTTGTCGTTATTTTTATAAAAATGTTATTTCTGTCGCTTTCTAAATTTGACAGTAACTCTGTTGTAGGGTCCACCAATGATTGTACCGTCATACGGATATTTCCTGACCAAACAAATATTTTATGACAACTTGCTTACTTTATAAAATTTGTAAATATTACCCACAACTATAACATTATATCAAATCCACACCTTATTATTCAAAATGATATTTAGAAAAAATTAAATCTTTATTCATAAAAGTTGTGGTCTTACAGTTGACATCCTCCTTTGAACCACTCCTTTCAGCTCCACCTGAGCCATGGATTTTGAATTGATCTTCTTCATAATCATCCTCAGGGATATCATTGTTCATTCTCTAAGTATGCACCAGAAAGTACATCTTTGATAACCAGTTTTGTACTTTTTGTTTGAGTCTCTCATTCCTTTCCTTGCTTTCTTTATTCGGAATTAGGACTTCCTTTCCACTAGTCGGCTTGACCCTAGGAATGAGCATACCAGCCACGAAAACAGGAATTTTCCTCATAGGCTTTACAAATCCTGCATCTATAAGATTAGGTAGCAGAATGGTAAAGGAAGGAACCGGTGGATGCTTGTGCGGGTTCTGAAGATTTGATCCAGAGGAATAGCCCAATCTAACCTTTCCTGTCTGGCTAGAAATTTGAACTTGACTTCTGATTCCTTGATGACTCTTCCTTAGCCCTTGTCCAAGCAAAAAACCCAAGGATATCATTTCCTGACTAGCTGACATTACTTCGGTTGAAACTCTGGGCTTTAAAGCTATGGCTCCAATAGGTTGGTACCGAGTGTTGCTCACCTCAAGGGCTTAAAAACTGATAGGCTCAATTCCTTCATCGAGACTGATTACAGGCATATCACTTTGTGTATGAACATGATATTCTAGCTTGGTATTCAGAGTTACCAGATTACCGTTAATGATGTATTTGACATGTTAATAAAAGGTAAACGGAACTGCTCCTGCCATATGGATCCACGGTCTTCCTAGCAATAAATTATATCCAGTAGTGATGTTCAACACTTGAATGGATATGTAGAAGGTATGTGGACCGATCTCCACTTGAAGTTTGATTTCTCCTACAGCTTCTAGCTGAGATCCATCGAAGGCCCTTATGACTACATGACTAGTCTAGAATTATTTTAGATTGATCTTCATTCTTTCCAACGTGTCATAGGGACATATGTTCAAGGACGATCCTCCATCTATCAACACACCTCTTACCACATATTCTAAGGACATCACTGCTATTTGCAATGACTTGTAGTGACCCGTCCCTTCTGTAGGCATGTCATCATCAGTGAAAGATATCACATTGCTGTTGAAAATGTGATCTATCAAATGATTAAACTTTTCAGTATCCACCGTCTTTGGCAGATGAGCTTCTTCCAGTACCTTCACTAAGACCTTACGATGATCTTCTAAAGATAAAACCAAATCTAGGATGGATATATGTCAGGGTGCTTCTTTTAATCTTTGCACCACTTTTGCTTCATTGTGTCCCATCTTGCAGAGGAATTCTTCAAGTTTCTCCTCGGCCACTCTCCCCTTGGAATTAATGACCGCCTTTATTACTAAATGAGGTAGATACATTGGGTTTTCTTTTGATATAATAGCAGTGTGGTTTGATGTTAATCCCCCATCTTTCCCATAGTTCCATGGGACTTTTTCAAGCTGATTACAGGATATTGTGACCTGAATTGGCAGTATCTATAAGACCCCAACTTTTATGAATAAAAAATAATTTTCTCTAAATATCATTTTGAATAATAAGGTGTGGATTTGATATAATGTTATAGTTGTGGGTAACATTTATAAATTTTTCAAAGTAAGCAAGTTGTTATAAAATATTCGTTTGGTCAAGTGTGATAACCCGGGATTTCGAATACATCCGAATTTCATGAATAATTTTTTTTATTTTAATATTAATATTGACTATTAATATTGTACTGTGTATCTGTGATACGAGTCTCGAGAAGTGGTAAATTTGTGTATTGACTGATAAATAAGAGTAGAGTTGTGCTTAACGGAGAATAGAAACACTAACCCTAAGTCCGGATAGGGAATCGATTGAAAAAATAATTAAAATAATTATATTGATGAGTACGTATTTGTACTATATAGAATGTCGATCAATGATTGGTCGGGTAGGGTACAATATTTGTAAACCCTAATAAGGGATTTGAAACCATAATCTCAAGATTTGAGACCTTAATGCGTAGTTAGGAACCCTAATCAAAAGCTAAAAAATCCTAATTTTTAATTCGGGAATCCTAAACCCTAATTAGGAAACCCTAATCCTAATTGGTAAGCCCTAAAGTGATTAGTAAACTTTAATGTGTTTAGTAACATTTAATGTAATTAGGAAACACTAATTATATTTTATGTTATCTTAATTTCCTATTTTCAAAACCGTAATTTAGAAAATCCTAGAAGCTAAAGTTGTAAAACCTTAGGGTTAAACCCTAAGCGTTTGGTAAATTCCATGTATACCATTAAAATTACATGTACAAAGTCCAAAATACCCTTTACTTAGCTTTTAAGTTGAAAGATTTGCAAATCTAGTGAGTCATCACTTTGGATAAGACCATGTGCTTAAATTCAATACCAAATCTGATCCAAAGTGCCACCTAGCAAGTATGGATTCATTGCATCTAAGATATAAATGATTTAAGAGAGAGAAAGTTCACAAAATAAGCTCATTAGCTATTTAACACCAATCAACTCTTTCTCTCACCTAAAACCACGAAATCCCTAAGTATTTCAGTCACTAATCAAGCCTTTAGATCACCAAAATTAGTTAAGGAGATCAAGGATCAAATATTGGACAAGAGAGGTATAAACCCAAACTCAACTTTGATCTTGTATGTAAAGAAAGATTTTGTGTTTATGTGTTTAGATTCATGTTAGAAGTTGTTTTTACATGATCTATGATGATCTAACATAGATCCATAGCATCAAAAGGCTTTAAAATGGAGTTTTTGAAAAACTGCTCAAGAACAAAATTTATGGTATGACAAGCTAATGTTAGGAGCTACGGATTCTTGTTCGTTTATGGTTTTTAATGTTTTAAAGTTGTTATGTGTAGCTTGTAATGTGGTCTTTAATCTGCAAGTGGAATCAGTGTCATTTGATGTCTAGATCGTGTGTTATTAACGGTCAAAACTCATTGACCGGGCATGACCAGGCCAAATCTGGGTAACCCAGAAAGGCCATGAACATCGTCTGACATGCGTTTTGAACGTCCAGATCTGTTAGGTTGTTTGTTGATGTTGTTGAATACATGTTATAGCCTGCTAGATGGAGTATAAATCAGTGCCTTAAAACCTTTTAAACAACAACTGTGTTGGATATAAGAGATGGTCAAAGTAGCCATCCTAAACTAATTTTGAGTTTCTGGAAATTCCAGAAAACCATAAGAACAGGACGTCTGACATACTTTAACCGTATGATTCCTGGTGATCCTGTTGATGATAAATTGATCTATTGATTTAGTAATGTTCCTTGACATAAGGAGTACACATTTGAGCCATTAGATCATATAAACCATGATCAGAACACTTAGATAATCGAGCTGCAATATAGCCACTCGAACTGCCTGGGTTTCTGGAAAACCCAGGTGACGTCTGACAAGTTTAATTGCCCAGATCTTCATGTTATGTTGTGATATGACCAAATTGATGATTGATAGAAGTAGTATTACATGTGTACTACGATATTGAACCTTAAGTTAGCCCAGAAACGATTTTAAACAGTCAAACAAGGCGGGTTGATAACGAAGCTGTCAGTGTTCTTGAGCTCAAGAACACCAACAGCGACGCTTTGTGTCGCTAAACACCTATAGCGACGGTTTCTATTAATTTTAATTTCTGAATTTCTGGAAATTATTTAAAAATAGAAATAAATTCTAAAAATTATTAAAATGGTTTTAAAAATTATTTTAAATTATGAAAAATAATTTTTGCATATTTGAGTTATTTTTCATTAATATTTATAATTATTTGAATATTAATGGTATTTAATTTATTTAATTAATATATAAAATAAATTAGAGAAAAATAATTTAATATTATGAAAAATCATTTTAAATAAGAATAAAGTATTTAAAAATATTTTGAGTTATAAAATGTAACTTTTAATATTTTTAGAGAATTTTCATTAATAAGTTAATATTAATGATATTGGATTTATTTAATTATTATATTAAATAAATTATAGAAAAATGATTTTAATATTATAAAAATCATTTTAAATGAGAATAAAGTGTTATAGAATATTTTAAATTATAAAATATAATTTTCAATATTTTTGGAGAATTCTCATTAATAAATTAATATTAATGATATTTAATTTATTTAATTATTATATTAAATAAATGAATTAAAAATAATTTTATTGATTTAAAAATTATTTAAAAATGAAAAATAATTTTAAAATATTTTAAGTTATAATTAATGACTTTTAATATTTTGGTAAATATTCCATTAATATTTAAATATTAAAGGTGATGATTTAAAAATAATTTTTATTATTTTAAAAATCATTTAAGTGGAATATTGTTGATTTAAAAATATTTTAAGTTATTGATAATAACTTTAATATTTTGACAAGTATGTCATTAATATTTTAATATTATTAAATATTAATAATGATAAGATTATTTGATAATTAAATTATTTAAAAATAATTCTGATGTTTGAAAAATTATTATAAATTATAATAATTGTTTATAAATTATTAAAAGCTTTCGAAAAATATTATAAATGATATTTGACTTATCTAAATTAATATTGAAGCTTAGAAACTGAATTTAATTAACAATAAATGTGTTAATTCTCGGATAGGGTGACCAGTACACCGAGATGAGACTGAAGTCTAACCAGACCGAACTAGTTAGACTTGATAAGTGTTTATATAGGTTATAAACACTAATGTGGCTACGTGGAATGTGTCTAGGAGAAGTATTGACTGTAAATTACAATAATACGTGTTGTGAATTATTGTGCTAATTATGAGATCGATATTGTTGATTTTAGGTCTTACGAACGCAGTTAAGTTTATTGTGTTGCAGTAATCAACGCGTAAGGCAAGTTTCCTTAACTCAACCTTGAATTAATATTGTTCAATTATTATGGTGGTTAATTATTGTTAATTAGACCACGTCCAATAATTTATTATTGATGATTCGCAGTTAGTGCATGTTTATTAATTCAAATTGAATTATTGATTCTGAGAATATACTTGTAGAATAACTGTTGTTGGATATTCACATCTGTAAAAGTTATTATTGATTTCAAATAGTACAGTTAAATTCTATCTATTGTTTAATCGTATTGAAACATGTCTTAGCTAATTGTTTTAGCTAGAAGAATATTTCTTAGAACTTGATAGGTTCGAGAAGAGAAGAGAATTCAATTATTATTGATATATCAATGTCAGTTGTTTCGGCTAGATCGAAAAAGAAAAACTTAATAGGTTTGAGAAGAGAAAAGAAGAGAAGTGATTAGATATTGAAATCATAGTATTTCGTTGTTAAATCAAATTTTTATTCTGAGACTGAGAAGAACAACCTTTTATAAAAAGGGAACATATTTGGTCGTATATTCGGCTATTGCGCGCATTTTGAGTATTATGTATAATATAGGGTACAAGAAATTGGTCGGCTCTAAGTACTTGCAGAGGGGTATGATTTAATCTTTATCGTTATCTAATACACCTGGGTATATCAAAGTCAAATCTTTGATAGTTACTCGAGAAGAGAAGTTCAAGATCCAATGGATCACTCAATATAAATCTGAAAAATATTCCACTTTGTTATTGCGTAGAATTGATTATTGATTATTCATTAGAATATCTTAGAAACTTTGAAAGTATTGTACTCTTTCATTATCAGATTATTGTGTTGCATAAAATGCGAGAAGACTTGTTAATTATTAAAGCTTTGTTCAACTATTTCAACGGGGTTGTAATAAATTAGTTATGAATAGCATTATTATTATGTTATGTTTGTGAACCCTTTTGTATAACTAAAGGGTATGTTTGTAATGTTAAGGTTAGAGAACCTGGGACTAATGTGACGCCCCCAAAATAGGTATACATCACCCATTCTAAGTTGTCAAATACATGGTACAGAAATAAATACAACTTCATTAATACAATTGTCGTGCAAAATACGACAACACATATACTGTGAGTTTAAATACAAATATTGTCTAATAGGCAGTATTAAAACTCAAAAGGAGTCCTCATTACAATTATTGATACACTATTTTACAAAAATAGTGAGGATTGCTAAAACAACTTTCTAGAACCATCACTCCATACCCCGGCTAGTTCTTGCTATATTCTCACCTCCTGAGAAGAAAATTGGAACAAAAAGGAAAAGGCTGAGCTCAACTACCCCAGTAAAGAATATTATGACTAAGATAATATACAACAAATTATCAATAGTCTTCAACAGGGAAAAATCTGATAGAATATAATGGACAACAAATTTTAGACCAACAACTGCAGCGGAAACCACAATTCATTAGAAGAGTTAAGTAGATAATGAAATCTGCTATCATTTATGAATTTAAAAGTCCATCATCAATATTTTATCCCTATAACATCAATCAATATACATCTTGAATAAAATATTCATCTTTGCACTACGGGCCAAAGATATTTATTTGTATCACTAGTTGGTCATGTTCATCTCAACACCTGTTCATCTTTGCACTACGGTCCAAAGATATTCATCAGGTAATCATTCATCTTTGTACTACAGGTCAAAAATATTCATCAAGTATCACCATTAAGGACTGAGAATGATGAAAAATATTTTAGAGAACGAATTCAGTAAGATAAAAGGACATAGTTTAGATATTCGTACTTTAGATAATTCAAGTTTAAAAATACTCCATAATAAATCATAATGGAGTAAAATTCAAGAATGAAGATCAAAATATGGATACAATCAAAGATAGTAACCATAATAGACATCTGGGTCAAAGAAGAGAAAATTTTATTTTTCGGTAAATAGTGTCGTATTTGTGAATAGTGTCGTATACGTAAATAGTAACCCCGACACAAAAAGATTGAAATTCCACAATAAAGTTCATATCAACATTTCAGCATAATGATATTGAAGAAAATAATATCATATAAGAAGAAAATAACGTCCCTTACCTCAAAAGAACAGTATTTCTGAATGGAATATCGGATATGATGCTGAAGGAAACTTGCACTGAATAACAACTCTCAAAGTATCTAAATGTTCACAAAATACACTCGATATATATATATATATATATATATATATATATATATATATATATATATAGAGAGAGAGAGAGAGAGAGAGAGAAAAAAACTTGTTTCTGGTGTGATTTTCAATTCTAACTAAGCACCCTATTTATAGGAAAATATTAGAACATCGAAGCAGACTTAACCTGCTACCTGATGGCTTTACCTGTTACTATTCATGCCCATCACATTTGAAATAAAATTTCAGCACATTTCTCACTAACCAAAAGTGGGGCCCACCAATTTTAGAAATTTTCAAAATGTTTTATCATTTAAACAATAATCAGAAACTTTAATAATTCATAATAAATAGACTTTTTATCAGAAAAATACGAATTTTATGTCCATTCCATAGAAGATTAAATTCTTTACAACTTTGTAGCTTTAATTTTTTCTAAATTCCAAACGAAAAATGCCCGAAATCCACATACGGATAATTTTTAATACCTCTATTCTGACAAAATACTGATAAAACACCTCAGCATTAATTCCTTCATTTATAATCACATAAAATAAATATGTCCCTATCCTTCATTTATATCCACATAAAATAAATATTTCTTATCATATAAATCAATAATTAATTATTCACAAATAATATTACAGAATCACAATTATGATAACCAGGCCGTTCCTAGGAAAGAGGGGACTTTCCGATAAGGATTTCTCCTTACTGGCGCGTAATTAGGTGACCAAACCTCTCCTTAGACAGAACTTTCTAGACATTGCCAATAATGTTATCTAATAATATTATTCAAATAATATGAATTATTGATCTGATAATAGAAATACTGTGCAGTGACAATTATTGAAACAACAATAATTTAAAAAATCAGCGCAACAATTATTAAATCAATAAAATAAAATATTGAACAATAATTACTGTAACAATTATTGAGTAGTGGCTTCTTACGTAAGAATTAATAATTCAAAAATACTATGCAATACCGTGTGCTACTGTGCAACCATGCGTATTACTATATTTTAACCACCGGGTATTCCAACAGTGTTAACAGTAACGATTACGCCGTTATTTATAAAAACTCAAACTTCTCATTTTCTTCATTCGACAGTTATTCTATTATGGGGCCCACAAATGGCTGCGCCGTCGTACGAATATTCCCCGACAGCAAGAATATTCCACGACCAAACGAATATTCCCTGATAAAAATGAATATTTTATAACCACTTGCTTATTTTGTAAAATTTGCACATTTCACCCATAACCAAAGTATTATATCAAATTAACTCCTTATTTTTTTAAGATAATAAATAGAGGAAATTTAATTTTATTTATAATAAGTTGGGGTCTTACAACCTCCCCTCCTTATGAAATTTTGTCCTTAAAATTGACATACGTGCCTGGTGTTTTGAAAAGTTGAGGGTACCTCGCTTTCATTTTTGATTCCAACTCCTAAGTTATTTCCTCAATATCATGATTCCTCCACAAAACCTTGACTTGTGGTATAACTTTTGTTCGTAGGATATGTTCTTTCCTATCCAATATCTTGACAGGTACCTCCTTATACGTTAAATCTTCGGCTATCTCGTCTGGTTCTAACGCAATAATGTGGTTCGGGTCTTTCACATATTTACAAAGCATAGATATATGAAAAATATTATGAACACGAGACATGCTTAGAGATAATGCGAGTCTATAGGCCACATTTTCTATTCGGTCAAGAATCTCAAATGGACCAACAAATCGTAGATTAAGCTTTCCTCTCTTCCCGAATCTTGTAACTCCCTTCTATGGAGCAATACGTAATAGTACATGATCTCCAATATTAAATTTCACGTCCTTTCGATAAAGATCAACATAACTCTTTTGTCGATCTTGTGAGGTCTTTATACGTTGTCGAATTATTTGGATCTTTTCTGTTGTCATGCGTACCAATTCTGGTCCCAACAACGTTGCTTCACCCACCTCGTCCCACCATGCTGGAGAACGACACTTTCGTCCATATAACGCCTGGAATGGAGCCATGTCTATACTTGCTTGATAACTATTATTGTAGGAGAATTCTTCCAATGGCAAGTTCTTATCCCAACTTCCTTTGAAATCTAGGACACAGAGTCTTAATAGATCTTCAAGAGTTTGAATAGTCCTTTCTGATTTCCCATCCATTTGAGGATGGTATGCCAAACTGAATCGTAAATCGGTGCCCATAGCTTTCTGTAAGTTAACCCAAAATTATGAAGTGAATCTTGGGTCACGATCCGAAACTATGGATATTGGCATGCCATGCAATCTAATAATCTCATTCACGCACATACGAGCAAGACGTTCAAGAGAATAAATCTCACGTATAAGAAAGAAATAAGCAGACTTGGTTAATCTATCAACACTAACCCAAATCGCATCTATGCCTTGAGAAACTTTGGGAAGACCCATAACGAAATTCATGGTAATGTGTTTCCACTTCCATTTCAGAATCTCAAGTGGTTGCAATGGACCCTTTGGCACTTGATGCTCGGCCTTTACTCGTTGACAAGTTAAACACCTCGAGATAAACGCCGCGATCTCTCTCTTTATATTGTTCCACCAAAATGTATGTTGAAGATCATGATACATTTTGGTACTCCCAGGATGGATTGCAAATGGTGTGTTATGTGCCTCCATCGTGATTTTATGCTTCAAGTCAAAAGCGTTAGGAACACAAAGTCTAGAGTTGACTCGAAGTATTTCTTCGTCATCGATTCTTACTTCTGGAATAACACCTTCTTGCACTTTCTTCTTCATACGCATCAGCTCCAGGTCCGTAACTTGAGCAGCTTTAACTTTATCAATTAAAGTCGGTTCTACTCGTGTGTTTGATATCATCACGTGGGTACTTGGAGCCTTTAACTCTATCTCTATCCTTTGTAAGTCATACAAAATAGGTCTTTGTGTTAACAACATCGCACTCGTACCCGCATACGATCTTCTACTCAATGCGTCAGCTACAATGTTTGCTTTTCCAGGATGATATTGAATGTTATGGGAGTAATCTTTTAATAGCTCGAGCCAACGTCATTGTCGCATGTTGAGTTCCTTTTGGGTGAAGAAATATTTGAGGCTTTTATGATCCATATAAATCTCCACTTTCTCCCTATACAAGTAGTGTCTCAAGATTTTCAACGCAAAAACGACTGCTGCCAACTCCAGATCATGAGTAGGATAATTCCTCTCATATTCTTTGAGTTATCGCGAGGCATAGGCTATGACTTTCTCATGTTGTATGAGAACACTTCCTAACCCTTTGCCTGAAGCATCACTGTAGATAACAAATCCATCCGAACCAGATGGTATTGTCAGAACAGGTGCTTAAATGAGTCTCCTCTTAAGCTCTTGGAAACTCTTCTCACATTCCTCGCTCCATACGAATTTTGTATCCTTCCGAGTCAGCTGAGTTAATGGAGTAGCGATTCGAGAAAATCCTTCCACGAATCTCCGATAATAACCAACTAAGCCCAAAAAGCTACGCACTTCGGTCACCGACTTCGGTCGCTCCCAACTTTGGATTGCTTCAATCTTTGCTGGGTCAACAGATACTCCATGTTTTGACACCACGTGCCCAAGGAATGCTACTTCCTTAAGCCAGAACTCGCATTTCTTCAGCTTGACATATAGCTTGTTGTCACGAAGTCTTTGAAGTACCAGCTTCAAATGGTGCTCATGATCTTCACGGTGTTTGGAATAGATAAGGATGTCATCAATAAAGATAACAACAAACTGATCTAAATATTCCTTGAATACACGGTTTATCATATCCATGAAAGCATCAGGAGCATTAGTCAATCCAAAAGATATGACCAAGAATTCATAATGCCCGTACCGAGTCCTGAAGGCAGTCTTTGAAATATCCTCAGTTTTTAATCTTCAGCTGATGATATCCAGAATGAAGATTGATCTTTGAAAAGAATTGTGTTTCTTGCAACTGGTCGAGCAGGTCATCAATGCGAGGTAGCGGATACCTATTCTTGATGGTGACATGGTTTAATTCTCGATAGTCAATACAAAGTCGCATACTCCCGTCTTTTTTCTTTACAAATAGAACAGGAGCACCCCAAGGAGATGTACTAGGACAAATGAAACTGATGTCTAACAATTCCTGTAGCTGGACTTTTAACTCCTGAAGTTCAATAGGAGCCATTCGATATGGGGTTTTAGAAATGGGCTTTGTACTCGGTTCAAGATCAATAAAGAATTCAACTTCACGTTCTGGGGGTAGACCGGGAGGTTCTTCAAGAAATACGTCAGGAAATTCACTAACAACAGAAATATTATTCAAATATGACGTGTTTTTGTTCAAGTCCATAACATGGACTAAGAAAGCTTGACATCCATCTTTTAATAAATAAATGGCTTTATTGCTTGATATGACAGTGATTGTCTTTAGTGATTTGGTTGCTTGAATTCGCATAACAGGTTGGTTAGGAATATGAAAACTAACAACCTTACGAAAATAATCAATTTTGGCATGATGAGTAGTTAACCAATCAATCCCTAAAATCACATCAAATACAAGTATCTTTAAAGAGATAAGATCAACAGGTAATGTGATGGTGCCAACTTGGATCAAGCAAGATTTATACATAGTGGATGTAATAAAAGTTTCTCCTAACGGAGTCTCCATAGATAAGCCAAAGTCTAATTTCTTCGGAGTCAAGTTTAAACGTTGAGCACAAGCAGGGGAGATAAAAGAATGGGTAGAACCGGAATCTAGTAAGGTATAAACTTCGTAAGAGTTCAAGATTAGCTTACCCTTGATCACCTCGTTCGGGTTTCTCGCGTTTTGGCCAGTCACGACAAATGCCCTCCCTTGAACCACCGACTTTATTTTGTCCGTAGTCGCCTTTGGTGCCACCGTCCCAGCTGGACTTGACTTCGCTACAGGACAAAATTAGGCTATATGACCGTCTTTTTCACAACTGAAACACACCTTGGAAGGCTGTGAACAGTTTGGACTTATGTGTCCCTCCTCTCCGCATCTGTAGCATCTAACTGGCGGTCGTTCTCCTCCCCTAAAATTTGTTGTTGGTGATGGTGCTGCTGCTGATGTCTTCCCGTCATTGTTGAATCTCCTCTTTTTGAAATTTCCACTTGACTCACCTTTCCTATTATCATGGCCACGATTATCGCCCGAGTGGTTACCGTTTTTGTCCGTATTTTTCCCTCCTCGCTGGTTATCATCTCTCCGATGACTGCTGTCACCGGTATGGTCATGGTTGTGGTCCCTCGGTTGCACATACTCATTATCTCGCTCTAATAATTGAGCTCTATTGACAAAATCTGAATACAGAGAAAATTTATGAAAGATAAGGTATTGACGAATCTCAGGTTTTAGACCTCTCAGAAACATCCGTGACATTCGTTCCTCATTCTCTACCAAATGAGGTGCAAACCTGGATAACTCTTCAAACTTCGCCTCGTACTGGAATACCGTCATGTTGTTTTGTTCCAGTCTAATAAACTCTACCTTCTTCATATGACGAATACTTTCGAGAAAGTACTTATCATTGAACAGTTTCTAAAATCTTTCCCAAGACATGTTGAGTGCGGCTTGCTGGGTACGCTTCACAGATTTCCACCAGTAATCTGCCTCGCCACGGAACATAAAGGTGGCGAATGGAACCTTCTGTTCTTCTGTGCATCCCAAGACATCGAATATCTTGGTAATTTGCTTGACCCGCGTTTCCTCCTTAATCAGATCCGGCTTTCCCTAGAATTCTGGTGGTTCCAACTCCTTGAACTGCTTAGCTGTGACAAACCGCGCGTTGTTATCATTTCCACCCATATTTTGTACACGAGTCTCCCTCGTCTGATTTTGCATGAACTGCAAAAAGCTTATAAACATCCCATCATTCATCGTTTGTTCGGTAGTGTTATTTACAAGAGGAATATTGTCTTCTTGTTGCACGTTTCCCTGGTTTGTGGTTAAAGGTGTTTTCACGGTCTCATACACTCCATTGTTAACGTTCTCAGCTACCATTCTTAAATACTTCCATAAAATAAGGGTTAATTAAACAAATTAACATATCACATAATATCCCTATATTATGACCGACCAACAAATAAGCTTACGTAGGACACACTAGCGAAGGATTTACTCGTCTCTCCCCTCGTAGTTCTATTCCCCGGTCTCCGCCAGAGACCATTTCCCTAAGCTCTGATACCAACTGTGATGCCCCTAAATTAGGTATACATCACCCATTCTGAGTTGTCAAATACATGGTACAGAAATAAATACAACTTTATTAACACAATTGTCGTGCAAAATACGACAACACATATACTGTGAGTTTAAATATAAATATTATCTAATAGACAGTACTAAAACTCAAAAGGAGTCCTCATTACAATAATTGATACACTATTTTACAAAAATAGTGAGGACTGCTAAAACAACTTTCTAGAACCATCACTCCATACCCCGGCTAGTTCCTACTATATTCTCACCTCCTGAAAAGAAAAATGGAACAAAAAAGAAAAGGTTGAGCTCAACTAGCCCAGTAAAGAATATTATGACTAAGATAATATACAACAAATTATCAATAGTCTTCAATAGGGAAAATTTTGATTGAATATAATAGACAACAAATTTTAGATCAACAACTGCAGCGGAAACAACAATTCATTAGAAAAGTTAAGTAAAGAATGAAATCTACTATCATTTATGAATTTAAAAGTCTATCATCAATATTTTATCCATGTAACATCAATCAATATACATCTTGAATCAAATATTCATCTTTGCATTACGGGCCAAAGATATTCATTTGTATCACCAGTTGGTCATGTTCATCTCAACACATGTTCATCTTTGCACTACGGGCCAAATATATTCAACAGGTAATCATTCATCTTTGCACTACAGGCCAAAGATATTCATCAAGTATCACCATTAAGGACTGAGGATGATGAAAAACATTTTAGAGAACGAATCCAGTAAGATAAAAGGACAAAGTTTAGATATTCATACTTTAGATAATTCAAGTTTAAAAATGCTCCATAATAAACCATAATAGAGTAAAATTTAAGAATGAAGATCAAAACATGAATACAATCAAAGATAATAACCATAATAGACATCTGGAACAAAGAAGAGAAAATTTTATTTTTTGGTGAATAGTGCCGTATACGTGAATAGTAATCCCGACACAAAAAGGTAGAAATTCCACAATAAAGTTCATATCAACATTTCAGCATAATGATATTGAAGAACAGTATTTCTAAATAGAATATCGGATATGATGCTGAAGAAAATTTGCACTGAATAGCAACTCTCAAAGTATCTAAATACTCACAAAATACGCTCGATAATATAGAGAGAGAGAAAAAAAAAACTTGTTTCTGGTGTGATTTTCAATACTAACTAAGCACCCTATTTATAAGAAAATGTTAGAACGCCGAAGCAAATTTAAGCTACTACCTGATGGTTTTACCTATTACTATTCATGGCCACCACATTTGAAATAAAATTTTAATACATTTCTCACCAACCAAAACTGGGGCCCACTAATTCTAGAAATTTTCAAAATATTTTATCATTTAAACAATAATCAGAAACTTCAATAATTCATAATAAATAGTCATTTTATCAAAAAAAAAATACGAATTTTATGTCCATTCCATAAGAAATTAAATTCTCTACAACTTTGTAGCTTTAAGTTTTTCCAAATTTCAAACGAAAAATGCCCGAAATCCACATACGGATGATTTTTAATACCTCCGTTCCGATAAAATACTAATAAAACACATTAGCATTAATTCATTCATTTATAATCACATAAAATAAATATTTCCCTATCCTTCATTTATATCCACATAAAATAAATATTTCTTATCATATAAATCAATAATTAATTATTTATAAATAATATTACAGAATCACAATTATGACAACCAGACCGTTCCTAGAAAAGAGGCGGCTTTTCGATAAGGATTTCTCCTTACTGGCACGCAATTAGGTGACCAAACCTCTCCTTAGACAAAACTTTCTACATATTGCCAATAATGATATCTAATAATATTATTCAAATAATATGAATTATTGATCTGATAATGAAAATATTGTGCAGTGACAATTATTGAAACAACAATAATATAAAATATCAACGCAGTAATTATTGAATCAATAAAATAAAATATTGAACAGTAATTACTGTAACAATTATTGAGCAGTGCCTTCTTACGTAAGAATCAATAATTCAAAAATACTATGCAATATCGTGTGCTACTATGTAACCACGCGTATTACTGTATTTTAACCACCGGGTATTCCAACATTGTTAACGGTAACGATTACGCCGTTATTTATAAAAACTCAAACTTGTCGTTTTCTTAATCTGATAGTTATTCTGTTATGGGGCCCACAAATGGTTGCGTCGTCGTACGAATATTCTCCGACAGCAAGAATATTCCACGACCAAACGAATATTCCCCGACAAAAATGAATATTTTATAACCACTTGCTTATTTTGTAAAATTTGCGCATTTCACCCATAAATAAAGTATTATATCAAATTAACTCCTTATTATTTCAAGATAATGAATAGAGAAAATTTAATTTTATTTATAATAAGTTGGGGTCTTACAACTAATGTATTATCAATCTCTGTTAATGTCTTATGTATTACTATTTTTATATAAATGGGTAGTTAGATGTTATTATATTGAGAATCATGAACACCAAACTCGGGGGTCAGGTAACCCGAATTTGGGGGTGTCACAGGTTGGTATCAAAGTTATAGGTTATAAACCTTAAATGGGGTGGGGAAAACCCTAGGATTATAACCATAAGCAAAATAGAGAATACACATTTAGAGTACTAAGTGAGGGATTGCTGGAGTGCATTAATAGTGAGATATGTGGACACAGAGTGTGAGAATTTCATACTGGTGAAGTACTAATCAAGTTGTTTAAATTGATTGTAGGATGTCCGGAGAAGACGAGATGAGTATGGAAATGCCAGCGGCTGTTGCACCAGTGCCAATAGCTGAGGTGCTAGCACAAGCGAGTCAGTGGAAGAAGTGGGGAAAGATGAACCTATGGTGAATCTGGGGAGTGATCACGACGATTATCCCGAGATGTATCTGAGTGGTGATGAGGAGGCAGAGTCTGAAGAAGTTAAGGTGGAGAAAGGGAATAAGACCAAAGTTTGAGAGAAAGATCAAGAATCTGCAGAAGTCCAAGAACTCCAGAGTAAAGTGTTTCTCTTGGAGGAGTTGTGGAAGACGGAACGAGCGTTACACGAAATGACTGAAGAACGAAACGAGCTGAAGGCGCAGGTGGAAAGGATGAAGACTGAAGGTGGTGGATCGTCTGAAGGAACAATCAAGCAGAAGAAAGGCAAGAAAAAGAGAAAGAGGAACAACGACAGCAACAATTCAGAAAATTCAAACCCGAAGATGAAATAAGTCTGTGGCAAGTGTGGAAAGACTCACTTGGGAGAATGCATGATGTGGAAGAACATGTGTTTCAACTATAATCAAGAAGGACATATTTCTCTACATTGTCCTAAGCCGAATATGAGGAAGTGTTTCTTACATGGGAGAACGGGTCACGGATTCAACAAGTGTCCCAGCAAGAAGAAGATTGGTGAAAGGAGTGGACAATAGATAGTTTAAGTTTGAGCGTTATTATCTTTTGGTAGAAGATTATGATATTAAAGGTTGTAATATCGAGAATGATGTATAAACATATGTAAATATATATGTTTGCATGAATGAAATCCTTATTTTCTATATCAATATAAGATTAAGATTAATTTGTGAGTTCTTAAAACTCATACTTATGGTAAGTTCATGACTCATAATTATATGAAATATTTCTGAACCCCTCAGCGAATGGACACCAAAGGTCTGACTAGGATAAGTTCATACACTCATATAATTGTGGAAAGTTTCTGAACTCATAAGTGTGGTAAGTTTGACGAACTGGGAATACTTATGTGTGAATTGAGAAGTGCAACTTTTTGTATAAAGTCGGAGAATTAAACTTTTTGAGTAAAGTTCGAGAATTATAACTTTTTGTGTAAAGTTGTGCATGTTAATCCTAAAATTTACTTAAAATGAGATAGTAATATGTGTTAAGTACTAAATGTACTATGTGCTATTTGAATAAATATGCGATTATATGAGAAATATGTGTTGAATGCTTACTATGTTAAGAATTTGTGTAAAGGAGAATTAATGTAAGATTTTTATTTAAATCAGATCATGCCGCCCAGACGACAGAATCGAAACCAAAGAGAAGAGCAGTCAGTGAATAATGAAGGAGGTCAAGCTGACCCGATGTAGAACTTTTTGGATATGCTAGCCCAAGCTATGGAAAATAGAGCTCCAGCTGCAAGAGGAAGAGCGAGAAATCAGCCAGCTGATAGATTGGCAAATTTTAAAGACTTTAAAGTGGTAGGACCACCTAAATTCAAGGGGACTACGGATCCAATTGAAGCCCAAACTTGGGTGAAGGAGATGGAGAAAGCATTCGTTATTACGCGTGTGACAGAAGAGCAAAAGACAGCGTTTGCGACATATTTGAGGAAGGGAGAAGCCAATTACTGGTGGGAAACTAATCAAGCAAGAGCTGATACAGCTGTGGTTACCTGGACAAGATTCAAGGAGTTGTTCTTTGAGAACTACTTTTCACCGAGTATGCAAGCTCGGATGGAAGTTAAGTTCTTAGAACTAAAACAGGAGAATATGTCAGTTTCTGAGTATGCTGCCAAATTAAACGAGTTGGCGAGATTTGTACCTCATCAGGTAGACATAGAGGCAAGAAAAGCAAGAAGATTTGAGAATGGACTGAAGCCGGGGATATTCAACAAAGTAGTCGTATTGCAGATAAATACGTTCGCGGCTTTGATGGAGAAAGCGTTAATTACTGAAGGAGGGAGCGAAGCTGCATCTCGATTTCATCAGGAGAAGAAGAAGAAGACAAATGATGGAGGAAGCAGTGGGGGTAGTAACCCAAACAAGAGAAAGTGGAGCGAGAATACCCAGACGGGTAATAAGTTCGAAGAGAAGAAGAAGGTAGGAGGACCATGTGCAACTTGTGGGAAGAATCATGCAGGAGTTTGTCTGAAGAAGAAGAGAGTTTGCTACAACTGCGGACAAGAGGGGCACATGTCACCCAATTTTCCCAATTCGAATAAGATACAAGGTTGTTTTGCCTGTGGATCGACTGATCATCTAGTTCGGAACTGTCCGAAGAGAAATGCAGAGAAGGAGAGTGGCAACAAGGGACCCGGTAGTGGAACCTTTGCGATTCGAGGACTTGCAAAGCCAGGAAGACCAACGACCCGTACATTCAACATGACGGCGCAAGATGTAGTGACTAATCAGGAGGTGGCAGGTAAAAATTTTGTTTAGAAATTTAATTACGCGAGTAATCTTGGTTAGTTATTGTTGTGAATTGTTTTCTTTTATAGATCCAAGTCATAGGTTAGAATTTAAGACACAAATGAATATTGTGTTGATAAGAATGAATTGATGATACAACTTTAAAAGATTATAGAGAATAAGAAAGCGGCGATTCCGAGGACGGAATCCTTTAAAGGAGGGGTGAATGTGATAACCCGGGATTTCGAATACATCCGAATTTCACGAATAATTTTTTTTATTTTAATATTAATATTGTAATGTGTATCTGGGATACGAGTCTCGAGAAGTGGTCAATTTGTGTATTGACTGATAAATAAGAGTAGAGTTGTGCTTAACGGAGAATAGAAACACTAACCCTAAGTCTGGATAGGGAATCGATTGAAAATATAATTAAAATAATTATATTGATGAGTACGCATTTGTACTGTATAGAATGTCGATCAATGATTGGTCGGGTAGGGTACAATATTTGTAAACCCTAATAAGGGATTGGAAACCCTAATCTCAAGATTTGAGACCCTAACGTATAGTTAGGAACCCTAATCGAAAGTCGGGAAACCCTAATTTTTAATTCGGGAATCCTAAACCCTAATTAGAAAACCCTAATTCTAATTGGCAAGCCCAAAAGTGATTAGTAAACTTTAATGGGTTTAGTAATATTTAATGTAATTAGGAAACACTAATAATATTTTATGTTATCTTAATTTCCTATTTTCAAAATCGTAATTTAGAAAATCCTAGAAGCTAAAGTTGTAAAATCTTAGGGTTAGAACCTTAGGGTTAAACCCTAAGGGTTTGGTAAATTCCATGTATGCCATTAAAATTACATGTACAAAGTCCAAAATACCCTTTACTTAGCTTTTAAGTTAAAAATTTTGCAAATCTAGTGAGTCATCACTTTGGATAAGACCATGTGCTTAAATTCAATACCAAATCTGATCCAAAGTGCCACCTAGCAAGTATGGATTCATTGCATCTAAGATATAAATGATTTAGGAGAGAGAAAGTTCACAAAATAAGCTCATTAGCTATCTAGCACCAATCAACTCTTTCTTTCACCTAAATCCACGAAATCCCTAAGTGTTTCAGTCACTAATCAAGCCTTTAGATCACCAAAATCAGTTAAGGAGAGCAAGGATCAAAGATTGGACAAGAGAGGTATAAATCGAAACTCAACTTTGATCTTGTATGCAAAGAATGATTTTGTGTTTATGTGTTTAGATTCAAGTCAGAAGTTATTTTTAGACGATCTATGATGATCTAACATAGATCCATAGCATCAAAAGGCTTTAAAATGGAGCTTTTGGAAAGCTGCTCAAGAACAAATTTTATGGTCTGACAAACTAATGTCAGGAGCCACAGATTCTTGTTCGTTTATGGTTTTTAATGTTTTAAAGTTGTTATGTGTAGCTTGTAATGTGGTCTTTAATCTGCAAGTGGAATCCGTGTCATTTGATGTCTTGATCGTGTGTTATTAACGGTCAAAACTCGTTAGCCTGCTAGATGGAGTATAAATCCGTGCCTTAAAACCTTTTAAACAACAACTATGTTGAATATAAGAGATGGTCAAAGTAGCCATCCTAGACTAATTTTGAGTTTCTGGAAATTCCAGAAAACCATAAGAATAGGACGTCTGACATACTTTGACCGTATGATTCCTAGTGATCTTGTTGATGATAAATTGATCTATTGATTTAGTAATGTTCCTTGACATAAGGAGTACACATTTGAGCCATTAGATCATATAAACCATGATCAGAACACTTAGATAATCGAGCTGCAATATAGCCACTCGAACTGCCTGGGTTTCTGGAAAACCCAGGTGACGTCTGACAACAAGTTTAATTGCCCAGATCTTCATGTTATGTTGTGATATGACCAAATTGATGATTGATAGAAGTAGTATTACATGTGTACTATGATATTGAACCTTAAGTTAGCCCAAAAACGATTTTAACCCGAGAATTAAAGCTGGTCAAACAAAGCAGGTTGATAATGAAGATGTCAGTGTTCTTGAGCTCAAGAACACCAACAGCGACGCTTTGTGTTGCTAAAGACCTATAACGACGGTTTCTATTAATTTTAATTTCTGAATTTCTGAAAATTATTTAAAAATAGAAATAAATTTTAAAAATTATTAAAAATGGTTTTAAAAATTATTTTAAATTATGAAAAATAATTTATGACTATTTGAGATATTTTTCATTAATAGTCATAATTATTTGAATATTAATGGTATTTAATTTATTTAATTAATATATTAAATAAATTAGAGAAAAATAATTTAATATTTTGAAAAATTATTTTAAATAAGAATAAAGTATTTAAAAATATTTTGAGTTATAAAATGTAACTTTTAATATTTTTAGAGAATTTTCATTAATAATTTAATATTAATGATATTAGATTTATTTAATTATTATATTAAATAAATTAGAGAAAAATAATTTTAATATTATAAAAATTATTTTAAATGAGAATAAAGTGTTATAGAATATTTTAAATTATAAAATATAATTTTTAATATTTTTGGAGAATTCTCATTAATAAATTAATATTAATGATATTTGATTTATTTAATTATTATATTAAATAAATGAATTAAAAATGATTTAAATGATTTAAAAATCATTTAAAATGAGAAAAATAATTTAAAAATATTTTAAGTTATAATTAATGACTTTTAATATTTTGTTAAATATTCTATTAATATTTAAATATTAATGGTGATGATTTAAAAATGATTTTTATTATTTTAAAAATCATTTAAGTGGAATATTGTTGATTTAAAAATATTTTACGTTATTGATAATAACTTTAATATTTTGGCAAGTATGTTATTAATATTTTAATATTTAATATTTCAATATTGTTAAATATTAATAATGATAAGATTATTTGATAATTAAATTATTTAAAAATAATTTCGATGTTTGAAAAATTATTATAAATTATAATAATTATTTATAAATTATTAAAAGCTTCTGAAAAATATTATAAATAATATTTGACTTATCTAAATTAATATTGAAGCTTAGAAACCGAATTTAATTAACAATAACTGTGTTAATTATCAGATAGGGTGATCAGTACACCGAGATGAGACTGAAGTCCAACTAGACCGAACTAGTTAGACTTGATAAGTGTTTATATAGGTTATAAACACTAATGCGGCTATGTGGAATGTGTCTAGGAGAAGTATTGACTGTAAATTATAATAATACCTGTTATGAATTATTGTGCTAATTATGAGACCGATATTGTTAATTTTAGGTCTTACGAACGTAGTTAAGTTTATTGTGTAACAGTAATCAACGCGGAAGGCAAGTTTTCTTAACTCAACCTTGAGTTAATATTGTTCAATTATTATGGTGGTTAATTATTGTTAATTAGACCACGTCCAATAATTTATTGTTGATTATTCGCAGTTAGTGCATGTTTATTAATTCAAATTGAATTATTGATTCTGAGAATATACTTGTAGAATAACTGTTGTTAGATATTCACATCTATAGAAGCTATTTTGATTTCAAATAGTACAGTTAAATTATGTCGATTGTTTAATCGTATTAAAACATGCATTAGTTAATTGTTTTGGCTAGACAAACATTTGTTAGAACTTGATAGGTTCGAGAAGAGAAGAGAAGAGAATTCAATTATTATTGATAGATCAATGTCAGTTGTTTCGGCTAGATCGAAAAAGAAAAACTTGATAGGTTTGAGAAGAGAAGAGTGTTAGTTTTTGAATTTATAATGTTTTGAATGATGACTAATTTAAGTATATTAGACATGTGCATGGTTCATGGTTTGTTATAATATTATTATTAATATGCATGTGTTATGTTTATTACATGAACACTTGTTGATTTCCTTCTGTTGGAAATTAAGGAAGATTTGATTTGGAGTTTATTAAGAAAGATTTGAATTGGAGTTTATTAAGGACGGTTGGTATTTTAAGGAATCTGTTTTGGTTTAAAATGTCCATCTATTAAGGAAACAGGTATTAACAAATCTTTTACAGATCCTATCAATTTCCTTTAATCAAGTTTGATATAGATTTATATTTATGACTCCTAATATTATGGGATTCTTTATAGCTATCAAGGAATATATATATATATATATATATATATATATATATATATATATATATATATATCTTGGTTAAATCAGTTTGTTAGAATTCAACTGAACTAATCTTGTATGACAACTTATTTGGACTCTTATTATATCCTTGATTTACCAAATCTGTTGGACTCTTTAATTGCTAAAATCATGGTGTATATCAACTGTGATATATGTTCCGTTGGTCAATATTGTAGTTTTAATTATGGGATTTAAATCATATGATTTCTTGCTATGGGATTTAAATCATATGATTTCTTGCTAACAATTATTTTATAGTCGTTGGGTCTCTCTTTATATATAGTCTTATCTCACGGCTAAGCAGGATGGAGACAAGAAGCTAATTCACGTTGCTATACAGAGAAGAATCCTATTGAGAGCTTTCATTATTTATTTCCAGCTATTCATTGTACTGTCTATAATTCTTTGTGGCTAGAAAATAAGAAGTCTATTGTAATTTCTTCTATTATATTCAAATTTCCAAGCTTTCTTGGCTTGATCGATCCAGTAGTGGATAGGGTCTGTTCAAAGAGTGCTTTCAAGGTTGCAGAGGTGCAAAGGTCTCAGTGGTGAGAAAAGTTGCAGAGGTGCAAAGGGGGCAGAGGTGTCCATCAGTAGAAGGCTTCTTTGAAACAGGGAATTCTTTTTATTGTATTTAATTGAATATTAAGTTTAATAAAAAGAGTCTCCAATCCTAGTTGGGATTGGACGTGGATTAGGCCACTAGATTAGAGGATAGGGGTTGAACCACGTAAAAATCTTGGTGTGATTTTTACTTCTGTTTATCTCTTTAATTGTCATTCACGTTCTATACTTTTTGTTATTCACGCCACGAATCCAGACACAAAAGCAGACAGGTCTAGCTATCTGATAATAAAAAATGAAGAACATAAACTAAAGCAGGCACTAAAGCAGACAGACGTAGCTGTCTGAATTATACCTATTGCAGAAAATTTCAAAATAATTTCATCGTTTATCACTTTTAGCTTAAACACATATTCACCCCCCCCCCTCTCTAGGTGTGCATATACACAGAATTACAAAGAGAAGAGAAGTGATTAGATATTGAAATCATAATATTTTGTTGTTAAATCAAATTTTTATTCTGAGACTGAGAAGAACAACCTTTTATAAAAAGGGAACATATTTGGTCGTATATTCGGCTATTGCGCGTATTTTGAGTATTATGCATAATATAGGGTACAAGGAGTTGGCTAGCTCTAAGTACTTGCAGAGGGGTATGATTTAATCTTTATGGTTATCTGATACACTTGGGTATATCAAAGTCAAATCTTTGATAGTTACTCAAGAAGAGAAGTTCAAGATCCAATGGATTACTCAGCATAAATTTGGAAAGCATTCCACTTTGTTATTGCGTAGAATTGATTATTGATTATTCATTAGAATATCGTAGAAACTTTGAAAGGGTTGTGGTCTTTCATTATCAGATTATTGTGTTGCATAGAATGTGAGAAGACTTATTAATTATTAAAGCTTTGTTCAGCTATTTCAAAGTTTCCCGAACTTTGGTTTCATTCTATCAAAATAGATAGTCTGTTCTTATTGATTCTTATACATTTATTGTATGTCTTAACTTGCGGAGCAAATCTGTTGCTCACCCTTACTAAATAAAACTTTTCAGCTAGGGACGAATTGGCAGGAAGTACGGTGAAGGACAAGGGCAAAGGCGTTGTAATGAATTAGTTATGAATAACATTATTATTATGTTATGTTTGTGAACCCTTTTGTATAACTAAAGGGTATGTTTGTAATGTTAAGGTTAGAGAACCTGGGACTAATGTATTAACAATCTCTGTTAATGACTTATGTATTACTATTTCTATATGAATGGGTAGTTAGATGTTATTATATTGAGGATCATGAACACCAAACTCGGGGGTCAGGTACCCCAGATTTGGGGGTGTCATATAAGGGAATATTCATTTTATCAGGGATTATTCTTATGACAACACAATCATTGGTGGACCCCACAATAGAATTTCTGTCGGAGTTAGAAAACGACAGAAATAACTTTTATAAAATTAACGGCAAAACTATTACCGATAACTGTTGAATTATCCAGTGATAAAAGTACAATAATACGCGTGGTTGCATAGTAGCATACGGTATTGTATAGTATCTTAGATTATTGATGCTTACGTGAAAAGTCACTCAGTTTTATTCAATAATTACCACGGTAGTTGATGCATAGTATCTCATATTATTGATTCAATTATTATCACAGTATCATCTGCATAATATTTTATATTATTAAATCAATAATTGAGACGACAAAGTTATTCATATTATTATTTGCATTATTGACGATGTCTAGAAAGTTCTGTCGAGGAAAGGGGTTTGGTCACCTAATTGTGCGCCAATAAGGAGAATACATTATCGAAAAGCCCCCTCTTTCATGGGAATGATCTAATTGTTAATATTGTGAATTATAAATGATGAATAAATGTTATTAAAAATATGTTTAGTGAAGCCAAATGAATTGAGATAAATAGAGGGGTTTTTATGAAGTATTTGTTGTAAATTTAGCTTATTACATGGACCCTCACTTACTTATTTTTCAAAATCGTCGGTAGAAAGTTATCTCAGTTTTATTTTATAACTTATATATATATATATATATATATATATATATATATATATATATATTTTTTTTATTTAAAGTTTTTATTTTATTAGAATATTTTATTGCATAGTAATGCATAGTGTTTGCATAGTACTGCATAGTGCAGTATAATAAAATCAGAAAAATTCGTTAAATTCCCGTGAACGTTCACCCGTGAATTTTTTTTCCTACTGTGCAGTCCGTAATTTTTTTTTCTTAAATAGTATACTGTCATTCTCCTATAAATAGGATGCTTAGTTTAGAAATAAAAATCAAACTAGAATCAGAGAATTCATCTTCTATAATATTGAGCGTATTTTTTTAGAGTTTAAGGAAGCTTTGAGTGTTGAAAACAGTATAAGTTTTCTTCAAGAATATCCCCGTTATACCAGTCCGAAATACTCTCCTTTTAAAGTAAGGGATATTAATTTTTGTTCAATATTCATAAGAAATAATATTTTTTTTCCATACTCTGTAGTATGTAAGTAATATTATTTCGTTTCATATTTCTAAATCTACACTTATTTTGATAAGTATTGCTTCTATATTTCTTAAAATTAGTAGAATATCCTTGAAATTTGCTCTTCATCCTGTATCGTTTCATAAGAATATTTTTCTGAATATTCTTGTTAAATTTTAATCTTCTCATATCGGGGTACTATTCACTCAGGTACTATTCACCCGGGGTACTATTCACGACAAAAATTAATTTATTTTCTATCCAAATTATTTTTGATACATGAATATTATTCTTGAATTTTTGTAACGACCCCAAAATTCATACAATTTAATTCTCGACTTCGGTCGTTAATAATACATTCAACCTTTAATTTTACTTCATTAAACGATAATACAACCATTGAAATTTGCGGAATAATTAAAATTTTCTATTACAAACTATCCTCGTTCCCAAAACATTCAACCTTTACATCTAAATATCTCAGAATCATTTTAATATTACAATAGTTTACATTCACAAAATAATATTATAATTACAACATTAATACATTTACCAAAACATTAGACATGGTTTACAAGAATAACAACTTAGCTAGGATATTAAATCTTCATATATCACTTTTGATCCATAACAATCAAGTAGCACATAGTGTTACCTTCAATTCTTGAATATGCAAAAATGGTTATTTGCAAGAATGAGCTCGACAGCTTAGCAAAATCTAACAGTTTTCATGCATCACGTAACACATAATAACATGCTCAACATACAAGAATAATCATAAACAAACATAGCATACATGTTGTATATCACATAACAACTATAAAGATTGAGTTCCTTACTCAATCAACATTCATAGTTCAATCATCATAGTCATAGATTGACTTTCACATTTCATACTTTTGACATATATAATAAATCATACACAAAATTTTTAAAGCAGATCATCATCAAGTTCACATAGCAAAAAGGAACTGAAAGACTTGCCTTTACCGGTGTTCTACCAACAAGCTAATACTTCGCGTCCTTGCACAACCAACACTGTATGTGAGATTGATAATAAATAAAATCAATAATCAATCTCATGGTCAAATTTATTCTAAGACCTTACTTTATCTTATTATCCTTTATAATAACTTTATAGACATCTAACTGTGTTTTATATGCAACTCGATTTTATTTTTATTTTTATCACCACACATGCTAGACTATCTCACTTGTAGTTTAATGTGCGTATATCACACCATTTTATTTTACCAATTTGGTTTCAAAAATGCATATTCAACACATTGTTTACATGTTTAATTTTCCTTCATAAATCAAAAATTACCCTTTTCGATTTCTTTCCATTATTATTCTTGTATTATCATCTTTTCATACTTAGATATCCAATATTAGCCATTAGTTAGACACTTTGTATACCAAAGTTTAGAAACACTATTACTTTTAGGCATTTTATCGAGCACATTATGTGCACACATTAACTTATCTCAACTCTTGATCTTAAATGGTTAATTATGCATAGAATATGATAACACATATCTATATTCATTACATATGTCAAAACATATTTTTAATCATCAAAATATACCATCACCCAAAATCATAATTCAAACATAATTATAAAACTCATCTTCACAATTTCTTTAACAAAACGTTGCTTTCGTTTTTAACGTATTTCCTTCGTTACATGTCCGTTTTTGTTCCTTCTTATATAGAATTAACCCTTACTCAATGTACTACAACCTCATCTAGGCCTTAAAGTCAGACCCTTATCCATCTAAACCAGATTCTGCAATTCATCAACTAGTGTAGAAAATTTCATTTTATGGACATCCTTACTAAACAATTTATTTCGGACATGATCCTGTTCATAAAATGGCTCAATCTCGCAAATCTAGCTAGTAAACTTCTATATCTACAACTTTGCAGTTTTAAGTTTCTTTAGATTCAAAACACACGAATTTATATGAATTTTTCAATGTCAAAAATCGCAATAGTTTTGATTTTCTGGACAGATTATTTTTCCTTCGAACCAGCCTTACTAAAACAGACATTGCAAGAAATCTACAAAGAGTTTTCATGTGATTCCACTTTCAGAATATAGCTTACTTCCATATCTTCGATTTGATATAAGGCTCACTTTCTAACTCATTATATCCAAAGAGATATGAATTTCACAAGATATGTCCACAATTACTCAAAACCTACGAATTTTGTTATTCAAATTTTCTTTGCATTTAATTTTCTTTCTTTAATCCTCTTGTTTGATTCTTGATAATCCAAGATTAAACCAATACAAAGAAGATTAAGCATGATCTATTACCCTATAACATAAATCTACCCAAAAATCAAAGATTAAATAAGAGTTTAGAAGTTACCTTCTTCTAGCTTCTTCTTCTTCTTCTAGCTCATCTCAATTCCTCTATTTCTCTCTATCTCTCTCAATTTCTCAATACAACTTCTATATAACCATTATCCTACATTATGAAGAACATAAAAATATAATTAAAATAAGGAATTTAGATTATAGCCTTATTAGTATGAATTTAAGAGAGAGATGAAGATGAAGATGATGGGGCTTGTTTCGTCTTCTCAAAGCTTTCCCTTCTTCTTCTTTTTCTTCCTCTTCTTCTTCTCCTACAACTCTCTCTAACTCTCTTCTTCTTTCTTTTGTTTGTTTTCAAAAACTAACATACTAACTTGTAGTATATACATATAATATACAATACTAGTATTATATAATATATGTAACTCCTAGTAATTATTAGATATACTAATTACTAGTTAATACATAGGTTACACCAACTTGAACTTGAAAAGCCTAAGACCATGTTTGGCAAATACTCATTATTTTAATTAATCAATAGCTTAATATCAATCAATCTCATCAAATTGTCACATAATTATATTTACTTGTTAATTATAATTTCGTGTAACAATCATCACATAACTCATCAAATTTAATTATCTCAATTAAATTAGAACTAACATAAAATTATTATATTAATTAAATTAAATACCAAATATTTATTTAATTAATCTACTACACTTAATTACATTACTCTATAATCAAAAAAAATTTATTTATTTACTCAATAAATAATTCAATTAAATATTTATATATATTAAAATTAATATATAACATTCTCTTCACATCAATTCATATATTCTACAATATATGATATACACATACTCACACCCAACATATCTCATAAATAATACTTTTATTTATAAAATTCTCATTTATAAATTCTAAAAATCTGGGATGTCACATCCTTCCCTCCTTATAAGGATTCCGCCATCGGAATCACTGAAACCCTACCTTACTCAGGTTTTCCTCAAATCTATTCATTGAATAATTTCAACACATTACCTTAATATATGTTTTATATTTTCTACTCTCACCATTCTTGATAATAAATTCTTATAAGTTTTATTTCATAACATTTAGTTAGACTCAATTATATTTGAGTATTACATATTCTTTGACCCGTTCATTATCTTTCTCTAAGGATCATTATCATATACTATATGATCAAACTCTCGGGACATTACATTCACCCATTCTTCTAAGAATTTCGTCCTCGAAATTTTTATTTATTAATCTTTATTCATTCAATCTATCAAAATATATTTTTTACGTTAATACTTTATTCAGTCATTGGGTTCTATACCCACTTCCTTTCTACAAAGATCTTTCTACAATTATTAACTTTTCTATTAAAAGTTTTACATTATTCTTTGATAACTCATCTCCTTTTCATATCAACACTTCTTTTCTCACTTATTCAATATATTCATCATTCAGTGTCGCATCCTACGACTTACTTCTTTCTAAGGAATATCATCCTTACCATATTCGCCTTTTAGAATAGCAAGAATCTTCCATAATTGCTCAATAATTAGGAAGTAGTATGAATAACTCAAGAATTTAAAAGATTCCAAATCATGCTGAGGAGTCAAAAGACCGTGAACTCTATTCTCGGTTTACTAGTGCTTCAACTCAATCCTTCACACTGCAAACCAGAGTGTTTATCAATCACAACGACTGAAAACGTCCTCCTTACGTACACTAGGTGGCCAGCCTATTGTACCACTATGTTGGGCCGCAACGTAGTGTTTTGTAACGACTATATGCGTTACGCTCGGAACCATTGTCCCCGAAAACATGTCCCCTTATAGGGTTGTTCACCTCAGCTTTTCAACATCTGAATCCACACCAAAATAATTTGGTTTGGCATAACTTTTCAATAAACGCTTAAATTTCATTAACATCTTTCAATATTCGTCTAGCTGAATCAAATAGCATAGACCTCTACAACAATTCGGATATCAACCGAAATATACATATACATACATAGATATGAATTCTCATATCTTAAAGAAATTTCAAAAATCTTTTTATGACGTCATGATACCGCACTGTATTTACAGTCCGTTAAGAATTTCGTCATTTGGTGATTTAATCATACTACATCATACCATAGTGGGCTGACGATCCTTAGATCACATCCAACACTAGGTAATACTGCATTGATGACTCCATCATTTTTATCACCTTTGCACCAGGCTACATGATGCATTAATGATATAAAATATATTTTGATATATTGCAAATCATTTTTGTCTAGCCGAAACAATTAGCATAGACATACGAATAACAGTATTGTTGTTAAAACTCATTGATTCCATCATTTGATCCAATGTTTTTCAAGAAAATAGAAGTGTAAACATCAGCACGAAGTCAATAAATTTTGAAAGTCTAGCATAGCTAGTAGATTTAGAGTACATATGCTTCCACCATCAACTCTACTTTCTATAATGATCCATTGCTTAATTGGTTTATCTATTCCAATCATCCTCAATACTCCATTTACACTTATCTATACCCAGTTCGTCAAACTTACCACACGTTATGAGTTCAGGAACTTGCCACAATCATATGAGTTTAAGAACTTATCCTAGTCAGACCATAGGCATCCATTCGCTGAGGGGTTCAAAAACATACCATATAATTATGAGTCACGAACCTACCATAAGTATGAGTTTTAAGAACTTGCACTTAACCTTATAATATTCTCTAACTATACTCTACCTATCTGTTATACACATGAGAAAAGAATCACCTTCTCAACAGGCATATAGCAAATAGCGCGACACAAACATTCCAATGATTATCAATGTGATAAACTGAGTGCAAACACAAAACCTTCGCCCATACAAAGGTTTGTACATCTCAGCCATCACATGAGTCCTCAATTGAAATTCCACCTAACTCTATCTTGCTTATAACTTGCTCTTTGCTCGATACGAATTCCTCTTATCACATTATCTATAACTCCTCATGAGTTATCTTGTACTATTTCATAGTACTCCATCTTCATAGCATTAAGCTATAATTATTCAAACATTATAGACAATCTTTCTTTTATAACTTAAACAGACCACGTCGTGATCTTATTCTATAATCATCTCCCTTAAAATTCTTTTCTTAACTCGTGATCGTTTTGTTTTACGATCCTCTTTCTTTCTCTTTTTCATCATTTACGACATTATTCGTTATCTTGTCTTTTGGAGTTAGGAAACTCTCATTTCTTATCTTTATATCTCTTCAAGATTCTTCCTTGAATCTTCTTGTTTATATAACAATTCTTCCTTTAAGAATTTCTAACTTCATTTACATTGCTCAACATTTCATTCAAGTTCTACACTTTCATCATACGTATCCACTTTCTATACTTGGTACACATCGAGTCTCTACCGGTTTCAATATAGTACGCTGAGTGGTTTCCCACAAACAATCAACAAACTAGGTTCCGAGTTGCTAGTTCGTATATACCTCCGCTCTATGAAGGAATCGTTTAGCCCAGATACCATACATCAACTACGAAAGAGTACAATTGCACCACTTAGATATAACTCTCTATTCTTAACTTCTTTATCATTCTCTTTTTTTTATAGACATTGTCTATTTATTACCACCTTACATCCTTATTATTGGAGTTGGGTAACCCCACATTCATATTCCTTATAACTCTGCAAGATTCTTCTTTGAATCATTTCACGCAAGTTTTATCCCTTCTTTATACGTTTCTTACATTACTTCTTATTGTTCAAACTCTAGTTGAGCTTATTCGTTCCTTATCTTCACCTCTCTTCTCTAAGGTTATAGCCTAAGGTACTCTTACCTAAGATTTCTAACCTATCAGCTTTGATACCAACTGTAACGACCCAAAAATTTATACAATTTAATTCTCAAATTCGGTCGTTAATAATACATTCAACCTTTAATTTTACTTCATTAAACGATAATACAACCATTGAAATTTACAGAATAATTAAAATTTTCTATTACAAACTATCCTCGTTCCCAAAACATTCAACCTTTACATCTAAATATCTCAGAATCATTTTAATACTACAATAGTTTACAGTCGCAAAATAATATTATAATTACAACATTAATACATTTACCAAAACATTAGACATGGTTTACAAGAATAACAACTTAGCTAGGATATTAAATCTTCATATATCACTTTTGATCCATAACAATCAAGTAGCACGTAGCGTTACCTTCAATTCTTGAATCTGCAAAAATGGTTATTTGCAAGAATGAGCTCGACAGCTCAGCAAAATCTAACAGTTTTCATACATCACGTAACACATAATAACATGCTCAACATACAAGAATAATCATAAACAAACATAGCATACATGTTGTAGTTCACATAACAACTATAAAGATTGAGTTCCTTACTCAATCAGCATTCATAGTTTAATCATCATAGTCATAGATTGACTTTCACATTTCATACTTTTGACATATATAATACATCATACACAAAATTTTTAAAGCAGATCATCATCAAGTTCACATAGCAAAAAGGAACTGAAAGACTTGCCTTTACCGGCGTTCTACCAACACGCTAATACTTCGCGTCCTTGCACAACCTACACTGTATGTGAGATTGATAATAAATAAAATCAATAATCAATCTCAAGGTTAAATTTATTCTAAGACCTTACTTTATCTTATTATCCTTTATAATAACTTTATAGACATCTAACTGTGTTTTATATGCAACTCGATTTTATTTTTATTTTCATCACCACACATGCTAGACTATCTCACTTGTAGTTTAATGTGCGTATATCACACCATTTTATTTTACCAATTTGGTTTCAAAAATGCATATTCAACACATTGTTTACATGTTTAATTTTCCTTCATAAATCAAAAATTACCCTTTTCGATTTCTTTCCATTATTATTCTTGTATTATCATCTTTTCATACTTAGATATCCAATATTAGCCATTAGTTAGACACTTTGTATACCAAAGTTTAGAAACACTATTACTTTTAGGCATTTTATCGAGCACGTTATGTGCACACATTAACTTATCTCAACTCTTGATCTTAAATGGTTAATTATGCATAGAATATGATAACACATATCTATATTCATTACATATGTCAAAACATATATTTAATCATCAAAATATTCCATCACCCAAAATCATAATTCAAACATAATTATAAAACTCATCTTCACAATTTCTTTAACAAAACGTTGCTTTCGTTTTTAACGTATTTCCTTCGTTACATGTCCGTTTTTGTTCCTTCTTATATAGAATTAACCCTTACTCAATGTACTACAACCTCATCTAGGCCTTAAAGTCAGACCCTTATCCATCTAAACCAGATTCTGCAATTCATCAACTAGTGTAGAAAATTTCATTTTATGGACATCCTTACTAAACAATTTATTTCGGACATGATCCTGTTCATAAAATGGCTCAATCTCGCAAATCTAGCTAGTAAACTTCCATATCTACAACTTTGCAGTTTTAAGTTTCTTCAGATTCAAAACACAAGAATTTATATGAATTTTTCAAAGTCAAAAACCGTAACAGTTTTGATTTTCTGGACAGATTATTTTCCCTTCGAACCAGCCTTACTAAAACAGACATTGCAAGAAATCTACAAAGAGTTTTCATATGATTCCACTTTCAAAATATAGCTTACTTCCATATCTTCGATTTGATATAAGGCTCACTTTCTAACTCATTATACCCAAAGAGATATGAATTTCACAAGATATGTCCACAATTACTCAAAACTTATGAATTTTGTTCTTTAAATTTTCTTTCCATTTCATTTTCTTTCTTGAATCCTCTTGTTTGATTCTTGATAATCCAAGATTAAACCAATACAAACAAGATTAAGCATGATCTATTACCCTAGAACATAAATCTACCCAAAAATCAAAGATTAAATAAGAGTTTAGAAGTTACCTTCTTCTAGCTTTTTCTTTTTCTTCTTCTAGCTCATCTCAATTCCTCTATTTCTCTCTATCTCTCTCAATTTCTAAATACAACTTCTATATAACCATTATCATACATTATGAAGAACATAAAAATATAATTAAAATAAGGAATTTAGATTATAGCCTTATTAGTATGAATTTAAGAGAGTGATGAAGATGATGATGATGATGGAGATTGTTTTGTCTTCTCAAAGCTTTCCCTTCTTCTTCTTTTTCTTCGTCTTCTTCTTCTCCTACAACCCTCTCTAACTCTCTTCTTCTTTCTTTTGTTTGTTTTCAAAAACTAACATACTAATTTGTACTATATACATATAATATACAATACTAGTAATATATAATATATGTAACTCCTAGTAATTATTAGATATACTAATTACTAGTTAATACATAGGTTACACCAACTTGAACTTGAAAAGTCTAAGACCATGTTTGGCAAATACTCATTATTTTAATTAATCAATAGCTTAATATCAATCAATCTCATCAAATTGTCACATAATTATATTTACTTGTTAATTATAATTTCGTGTAACAATCATCACATAACTCATCAAATTTAATTATCTCAATTAAATTAGAACTATAACATAAAATTATTATATTAATTAAATTAAATACTAAATACTCATTTAATTAATCTACTACACTTAATTACATTACTCTATAATCAAAACAAAATTTATTTATTTACTCAATAAATAATTCAATTAAATATTTATATATATTAAAATTAATATATAACATTCTCTTCACATCAATTCATATATTCTACAATATATGACATACACATACTCACACCCAACATATCTCATAAATAATACTTTTATTTATAAAATTCTCATTTATAAATTCTAAAAATCTGGGATGTCACAATTTTACTCCACAAAACAGTTATCATATTGACAATTTGGACATTTTTAAACTCTGGATAAATTAAAAATCTTTAATTTGTATCCTTATTTTCGTTTGATTGATGCTTATATTATTGTCATCATCCTCATGCTTATATTGCGATGAAAGTCATCTTTGGCCTGTAGCGCATAGATGAACTGTTGATTGGTATGATTATGACCAGGAATTATGTATCGGTATAATCCTGACCTGTAATGTTACAAATAATATGGTAAAAGTTCTTATTGGCTCGTAGTGCATTGATGGAGAGTTGTTGGCATGATCATGACAATTGGTGATAATAACGAATATCATTGGCCCGTAGTAGATGGATAATTCGTGGATGTGATACTAACGAATATCCTTGGCCTATAGTGCATGGATAATTCGATGATGTGGATTATTTATTAAGCTGTGTTATAGCGATAAAATATTGTTGATGAATTTTTGAATCATAGAAGATAGTAGATATCATGCTCTACTTGACTCTTCTAATAGATTACTTGTTTCGCTGCAGTTAAACTTGTTGTTTATTGAATTCTATCAGTTTTACATTGTTGAATGCTAACGATAATTTATTCTGCATTATCTTAGTCATAATATTCTTTACCGGGCTAGTTGAGCTCACCCTTTGCTTTCACTGTTCTTTTCAAGAAATGAGAACATAGCTGGAACTAGTCGAGGAATGGAGTGACGGTCCGAGATGGTGGCTGTAGTAGTCCTCACTATTTTATAAAATAGTATGATAATAATTGTAATAAGGACTCCATTTGAGTTTGGATATTGTCTACAAGACAATATTCGTGTTAAAACTCTCAGCTTATGTTTTGTCGTATTTTGCACGACAATTGTATAATTAAGTTTGTATTTGAATTTTGTACCATGTATTTGGTGACTCAGAATGGGTTGTGTATACCTATTTTGGGCGTCACAGTTGGTATCAAAACTTAGGGATATGATCCCTGGCTGAGATGTGAGTCTAGAACTAGGAGTGGAGAGACGGGTAAATCCTTCACTCGTATGACCTACCTAAGTTTATTTGTTATTTAATTGGTCGGTCAGAATATAGGGATAATATGTGGTATGTCAATTAACCCTTGTTTTGTGGCAGTATTTGAAAATGGCATATGAAAATGTTGAGATAATCAATGGAGCACATGAGACCGTTGAGTCACTGATGATTAATAACCAGGATAATGTGCATCAGGAAGGCAATAATCCTCATATAAACAACAACACCGACCAAATGATGAATGATGGGATGTTCAAAAGCTTTATGCAATTCATGCAACACCAGGCGAAAGAGACTCCTGTTCAAAATGCAGGTGGAAGCACTGGCAACTTACGGATGGTCACCGCTAAGCAATTCAAGGAATTGGGACCACCATAGTTTTTGGGAAAGCCAGAACCACTTAAGGCAGAGACGTGCATTAAGAAGATCGCCAAGATATTTGATGTCTTGGGATGCTCTGAGGAGCAAAAGGTTCCCTTTGCCACCTCCATGTTGCGAGGAGAGGCAGATTATTGGTGAAAATTTGTAAAACGTACTCAACCTGCTGCACTGAAGTTATCTTGGGAGAAGTTCCAAGAATTGTTCAATGACAAGTACTTTCCTGAAAGTATTTGTCACATGAAGAAGGTGGAATTCATCAAGCTGGAGCAAAACAATATGACCATATCGCAGTACGAAGCTATGTTTGCGGAGCTATCCCAGTTTGTATCACATTTGGTAGATAATGAGGAGCGTATGACACGAATATTTCTGCGAGGTTTGAAACCCGAAATATGTCAATACCTCATTTCTCGCAAACTTTGATTGTATTCAGATGTTGTGAATAGGGCTTAGTTATTGGAGCGCGATAATGAGTCAGCCCAACCAAAAGATAGCAGTCGACAAAATAATAATACCAGTGGTAGTATTCATCGAAGCAGTGACAACAAACGTGGAGGAAATCAACATGCCAGAAATGGTAACTACTTCGGTGGTAATCCTGACCAAGATAATAGAAGTGGAAATTTCAAAAAGAGGAGATTCAACAATGATGGAAAGACAACAGTTCCAGCACCTATTTTCAAGGAAGGAGAACGACCACCGGTCGTATGCTACAAATGCAAAGGGGAGGGACGTATCAGTCCAAACTGTATGTAGCAACCCAAAGTGTGTTACAATTGCGAAAGATAAGGTCACCTAGCTCGATTTTATTGTGTGGTGAAGTTAAGTCCAGCTGGGATGGAGACACCAAAGTCCGTCATAGACAGTCAAAGCCGGTAGTTCAAGGGAGAGCGTGTGTCATGACCTCCCAAAGAGCGAGGAACCCAAACGAGGTTATCAAAGGTAAGCTAATCATAAACTCTTGTGAAGTCTATACCTTATTTGATGCCGGTTCTACCCATTCTTTTATTTCACCTACTTGCGCTTAACATTTAACTTTGACTCTAGAGAAATTAGACTTTGACTTATCTGTTAAAACTCCGTTGGGAGAAACCTTCATTACATCCACTGTTTATAAATCTTGTTTGATTCAAATCGGCACCCTCACGTTACCTGTCGATCTTATCTCTTTGAAAATACTTGCATTTGATGTGATTTTAGGGATTGATTGGTTAACTACTCATCATGCTAAAATTGATTATTTTTGTAAGGTTGTTAGCTTTCATATTCCTAAATAACCTATTATGTGAATTCAAGCAACCAAACCACTAAAGTCAATCACTGTCATATTAAGCCATAAAGCCATTCGTTTATTAAAAAACGGATGTCAAGCTTTCTTAGCCCACATCACGGATTTAAACAAAAATACGTCAGATTTGAATGATATTTTTATTGTTAATAAATTTCCTAACGTATTCCCTGAAGAACTTCATAGCCTACCCCAAGAGTATGAAATTGAATTTTGTATTGACCTTGAACCCGATACAAAACTCATTTCCAAAACCCCATATTGAATGGCTCCTATTGAACTTCAGGAGTTAAAAGCCCAACTGCAGGAGTTGTTAGACATCGGTTTCATTCGTTCTAATATGTCTCCTTGGGGTGCTCCTAATCTATTCGGAAAGAAGAAAGATGGGAGTATGCAACTTTGCATTGATTATCGAGAGTTAAATCATGTCACCGTCAAAAATAGGTACCCGTTGCCTCGTATTGATGACCTATTTGACCAGTTGATAGGTACAAAATTCTTTTCAAAGATCGACCTTCATTCTGGATATCATCCGTTAAAGACTAAAACTGATGACATTCCAAAAACTGCTTTCAGAACTCGGTACGGGCATTACGAATTCCTAGTGTTATCTTTTGGATTGACTAATGCTCCTACTGCCTTCATGGATATGATGAACCGAGTATTCAAGGAATATTTAGATCATTTTGTGGTTGTCTTTATTGATGACATCCTCATATACTCCAAAAGCCGTGAAGATCATGAGCAACACTTGAGTCTGATACTCCAAAAGCTTCGTGAAAATAAGCTATACGCCAAGTTGAAGAAATGCGAGTTTTGGCTTGAGGAAGTAACATTCCTTGGGCACGTGATATCAAATCACAGAATATCTGTTGACCCAGCGAAGATTGAAGCAATTCAAATCTGGGAGCAACCTAAGTTAGTAACCGAAGTATGTAGCTTTCTGGGCTTAGCTGCTTATTATCGGAGATTTGTGGAAGGTTTTTCTCGAATCGCCACTCCGTTAACTTAGCTGACTAGAAAAGATACAAAATTCGATTGGAGCGAGGAATATGAGAAGAGTTTTCAAGAACTCAAGAGGAGACTCATTTCAGCACCAGTTCTAACAATACCATCTAGTTCAGAGGGATTTGTCATCTACAGTGATGCTTCAGGCAGAGGGTTAGAATGTGTTCTCATGTAACATGGAAAAGTTATAGCCTATGTCTCACGACAACTCAAAGAATATGAGAGGAATTATCCTACTCATGATCTAGAGTTGGCAACAATCGTTTTTGCACTAAAGATCTAGAGACATTACATGTATGGGGAGAAAGTGGAGATCTATACAGATCATAAAAGCCTCAAGTATTTCTTCACCCAAAAGGAACTCAACATGCGGCAACGATGTTGGCTCGAGCTGTTGAAAGATTACGATCATACCATTCAATATCATCCTAAAAAAGCTAATGTGGTAGCTGATGCATTGAGTAGAAGATTATATGCGGGTACTAGTGCGATATTATCAACGCAAAGGCCATTTGGTATGGCTCACAAAGGATGAAGATAGAGTTAAAGACTCCAGGGACCTACGTGATGATGTCAAATACACGAGTAGAATCGACTTTAATCAATAAAGTTAAAGTTGTTCAAGCTACAGACCTGGAGCTGATACGTATAAGAAAGTGCAAGAAGATGCTATTCTAGAAGCAAGAATCGATGAAGAAGGAATACTTCGAGTTAACTCCAGACTTTATGGTCCTAACAACTCTGATTTGAAGTATAAAATCATGATGGAAGCACACAACGCACCGTTTGCAATCCATCCTGGGAGTACTAAAATGTATCATGATCTTCGATATACATTTTGGTGGAGCAATATGAAGAGAGAGATCGCAGATTTTATCTCAAGGAGTTTAACTTGTCAACGTGTCAAGGTAGAGCATCAAGTACCAAAAGGTCTATTGCAACCACTTGAAATTCCAGAATGGAAGTGGGAGCATATTACCATGGATTTCGTTGTTGGTCTTCCCAAGGTTTCTCAAGGCATATATGCAATTTGGGTCATTATCGATAGATTAACCAGGTCTGCTCATTTCTTACCTATACGAGAAACTTATTCACTTGAACGTCTTGCTCGTATATACATAAATGAAAATGTAAGACTGCATGGTATGCCAGTATCCATAGTTTCTGATCGAGACCCAAGATTTACTTCACAGTTTTGGGTCAGTTTGCAGAAAGTTATGGGCACGGATTTACGATTCAGTTCTGTATATCATCCACAAATAGACAGACAGTCAGAGAGGACTACTCAAACTCTTAAAGATCTATTAAGACTCTGTGTTCTAGACTTCAAAGGAAGTTGGGACAAGTTCTTACCATTAGTGGAATTCTCCTACAACAACAGTTATCAAGCAAGTATAGGCATGACTCCATTCGAGGCATTTTATAGATGAAAGTGTCGTTCTCCAGTATGTTGGGATGAGGTGGGTGAAGCAACGTTGTTGGGACTGGAATTGGTATGTATGACAACGAAAAAGATTCAAATGATCCGGCAACGTATAAAAACCTCACAAGATCGACAAAAGAGTTATGTTGATCTTCATCAAAGGGATGTGGAATTCAATATTGGAGATCATGTGTAATTATGTGTTGCTCCATGGAAGGGAGTTACGAGATTTGGAAAGAGAGGAAAGCTCAATCCTCGATTCATTGGCCCATTTGAAATCATCGATCGAGTAGGTACTGTGGCCTATAGACTCGCCTTACCGCCAAGTATGTCTCGTGTTTATAATATTTTTCACATATCTATGTTACGTAAATAGGTAGAAGACCCGAATCACATTATTGAATTAGAACCAGATGAGATAGCGGAAGATTTAACGTATGAAGAGGTACCTGTTAAAATCTTGGATAAGAAAGAACATATTCTACGCTCAAAGATTATACCTCAAGTCAAAGTTTTGTGGACAAACCACGATATTGGGAAAATGACCTGGGAGTTATAATCTGAAATGAAAACAAGGTATTCTCACCTCTTCGACATACCAAGTACGTACACCAATTTCGAGGACGAAAATTTATAAGAAGGGGAGCTTATAAGACCCCAACTTTTATGAATAAAGATTAATTTTCTCTAAATATCATTTTGAATAATAAGGAGTGGATTTGATATAATATTATTGTTGTGGGTAATATTTATAAATTTTACAAAGTAAGCAAGTTGTCATAAAATATTCGTTTGGTCGGGGAATATTCATTTTATCAGGAAATATTCGTACGACAGCACAATCATTGGTGGACCCCACAAAGAAATTTCTGTCTGAGTTAGAAAACGACAGAAATAACTTTTATAAAAATAATGGCAAAACTGTTACCGTTAACTGTTGAATTACCCGGTGATAAAAGTACAATAATACTCGTAGTTGCATAGTAGCACACGGTATTGTATAGTTTCTTTGATTATCGATGCTTACGTAAGAAGTCACTCAGTTTTATTTAATAATTGCCATAGTAGTTGATGCATAATATCTCATATTATTCATTCAGTTATTGTCACAGTATCATCTGCACAATATTTTATATTATTAAATCAATAATTAAGACGATAAAGTTATTCATATTATTATTTGTATTATTGACAATGTCTAGAAAGTTCTGTCAAGAAAAAGGGTTTGGTCACCTAATTGCGCGCCAATAAGGAGAAGTCCTTATCGAAAAGCCCCCACTTTCTTGGGAATGATCTGGTTGTTAATATTGTGAGTTATAAATGATGAATAAATGTTATTAAAAATGTGTTTATTGAAGCCAAGTGAATTGAGATAAATAGAGGAGTTTTATGAAGTATTTATTATAAATTTGGCTTATTACATAGACCCCCACTTACTCATTTTTCAAAATCGTCGGTAGAAAGTTATCTTAGTAGTTTTGTTTTATTACTTATATAAATATAATATATATATATATATATATATATATATATATATATATATATATATATATATATATATATATATATATATATGCATAGTATTGCATAGTACTGCATAATAAAATTAGAAAAATTCGTTGAATTCCCATTAACGTTCGCCCGTGAATTTTTTTTTCCTACTGTGCAGTCCGTGAATTATTTTTCTTAAATAGTATCCTACCATTCTCCTATAAATAGGATGCTTAGTTTATAAATGAAAATCATACCAGAATCAGAGAATTCATCTTCTATAATATTGAGCGTGTTTCTTTAGAGTTTAAGGAAGTTTTGAGTGTAGAAAACAGTATATGTTTTCTTCAAGAATATTCCCGCTATACCAGTCAGAAATAATCTTCTTTTAAGGTATGGGATATTATTTTTGTTCAATATTCGTAAGAAATAATATTTTCTTCCATACTCTGTAGTATGTAAGTAATATTATTTCGTTTCATATTCCTAAATCTACACTTATTTTGATAAGTATTGCTTCTATACTACTTAAAATTAGTAGAATCTCCTTGAAATTTGCGCTTCATCCAGTATCGTTTCACAAGAATATTTTTTCGAACATTCTTGTTAAATTTTAATCTTTTCATGCCGGGATACTATTCACGGGGTACCACTCGGGTACTATTCATCTGGGGTACTATTCACGACAAAAATTAATTTTTTTATGTCCAAATTATTTTTGATACATGAATATTATTCTTGAATTTTACTCCACAAAGCAGTTATCATGTTGACAATTTGGACATTTTTAAACTCTGGATAAATTAAAAATCTTTAATATTTACCCTTGATTTTGTTTGATTGATGCTTATATTATTGTCATCATCCTCATGCTTATATTGTGATGAAAGTTATTTTTGGCTTGTAGTGCATAGATGGACTATTGATTGGTATGATTATGACCAGGAATTACATATCGATATAATCATGACCTATAATGTTACAAAATGATATGGTAAAAGTCCCCATTGGCCCGTAGTGCATTGATGGACAGTCGTTGACATGATCATGACCATTGGTGATAATAACGAATATCCTTGGTCCGTAGTGCATGGATAATTTGTGGTTGTGATACTAACGAATATCCTTGTCCCGTAGTGCATGGAAAATTTGATGATGTGGATTATTTATTGAGTTGTGTTACATCGATAAAATATTGATGATGAGCTTTTAAATCATAGAAGATAGTAGATTTCATGCTTTACTTTACTCTTCTAGTGGTTTGCTTGTTTCACTGCAGTTAAACTTGTTGTTTATTGTATTCTATCAGTTTTATACTGTTGAAGGCTAACGATAATTTATTCTGCGTTATCTTAGTCATAATATTCTTTACTGGGCTAGCTAAGCTCACCCTTTGCTTTCATTGTTCTCTTCAAGAAATGAGAACATAGCTGGGACTAGTCGGAGAATTGAGTGACGGTCCTTCGTCCGCCCCCTCCTACTAAGGTATTTTTATTGTATATATTTTTTTCAATTAAGGCTAGCTTGTTAATTCTCACACATACACACACACATACACACACAGATATATATATATATATATATATATATATATATATATATATATATATATATATAGAGTCCGGATCCAGTCCGGGATCCCGGACTCTATAAAATACGGACCTTCTTTTTTTTTTTTTTTAAACAACTAAAAAAAAAAAAATTTATGGAATTGAAATTTTTTCATAATACAGTGTTTTGGGTGTGATTTGGGTACGTATAACAAAACATGGTGGTACTGTCTGTGCAGACTGTACCACCACTTTTTGGTATAGGTATTCAAAACACGTCCAAAACATTGTATTATGGAAAAATTTCAGTTCCATAAAATATTAAATATTTTTTTTAGTTATTTAAAAAAAAAGCAAAAAAAAAAAAAGGTCCGGATTTTAAAAAAATCCGGACTCCCGGACTTGATCGGCTGTGTATATACGAGCTAATGATTTATATTTTTGATTCTATCAACAGGGTGGCGATGGCGAGCAGACTGGCAATGACGACCAGGCGGACGACACTACTTTCCATACACCAGAGCAACGTCGTTCACCTCCACCCGATGATGATACTTTTACTAGTTTATAGTTCATTTGTATTCATGTTATTGTAGAATATTTGTATATATTATAGTGTCTAATTGCGTCTGTATAAGTATTGTAGAACATTTGTATATATTGTACTGTCTAATTGCGTCTGTACAAGTATTGTAAATTATATTGTTTATCATTTATGGAACATTAGCTTATATTTATAATTGGTTAGCTTATATTTATGGAACATTAGCTTATAATACGTTTTGGTGGATATTTGAATGTGAATGTGAATGATAATGAGTTGAAGATGACGTTTTGGTGGATATTACGTTTTAGTGCTACGTTGCATATTTGAATGTGAGATACAGGTTTATATTACTGTGTATTGGGTTGTGACAGGTTGCAGTTACATAAATGGATTTAAACAATTGGAAACTGAACTTTTGAAATTTGTATTAAAAAAATAGTTAATTCCGACGGAATAAGGTATTTCCGACGGAACTTTCGTCAGATTTAACAATCACCCAATTTTTAATAAATACCGGTATATTTTAGTTTTCAGTCAGAAATAAGTTAATTCCGAGGGAATATATCCGTCGGAAATAAGATATTTCTGACGAAAAATCCGTCAGAGTTAATAATTAGACATTTTTAATAAATACTAGTTTATTTTAATTTTAGGTCAAAAATAGGGTAATTCTGAGAGAATACGTCCGTCGGAGATAAGGTATATTATACTCGATGGAAAGTTCCATCCTATTTATTCAGTCGTAGATAGCTTATGTTCGACAAAATTTCGTCGGAGATAAATTCGTCGAAGATAAGATAGATCCGACAGAATTTTTGACGGATCTTATCTTCGACGCATATATATACGACGGAATATTCAGTCGGATATTCCGTCAGAAATACTCTATTTTCGACTGAATAGGCTTATGTTCGAGGGAATATTCCGTCGGAATTAAGCTTTTTCCTTGTAGTCTGTGACATGTGTAACATAGTATATAAATGAATAATGAAATAAAATGGAAATAGATTAAGGAAGCTTATTTGGGTGTTTGTCAAACAAGGCATAGTGGGTCTTTGTATTTTAAACTGATGAAATATTTTATTTTGTTAACTCACAACCCACGTAAAAGAACGTTAAATAATTTTCTTCAGTTTATTTGGTACATCTATTATTCTTAAGTTTAAGAAAACAAAGAAGAGAGAGGGCTTGGGAGAGGAAATTGAGAGAGAATTGAGATTCTCTGAGAAATTGTAAAAGAGGAGATTTTGGAGAATCAATGGAACCAAGCTTGCTAATCATCTTTTCTAAGTTTAAAGAAGAATCAAAGGTAAATTTTTGGAGTTTCTAGTTTTAGTTTTTATTTTCTAAAGGTTCTTCTTTGTAATTGGTTTTGAGGGTTAAATTGTTAAGAGATTGATCATAAATGTTAATTAGTATGTATAATTTGTTATATGTAATCATAACAGGTTTTCATGTAATCAAATTCGTGGAAACATGTGTTAGAAGAAGAAATTTGGTTTATGGCTTAGTATATGTATTTTGGACTATTTTAAGGCTTAAATTGATGGTTAGATCATGTATATAATCTGAAATTGATAATAGATGTTGTTAATATGTTGAAAAATGAAAACAACGAAGTTTAAACGGATTGATTTGGTTAGGAATCGAATCTGTGATGAATGATTACGCTAAATATGTTAAAAACATGTAAAACTAATATGAACATGAGTTTTGGGTCAAGATTTAGGTTAGTTCATGGTTATGTAAATTGTTGATTCTTTGGTATGTTGTAGTTCTATGAATTACGAATCCATAGAATCTAAAACGGACTAATTTGACTGTGTATAACTCAAGTTATGAATATTAGAAGAAGAACAAGTTCAAAAATCATGAGAACAGTAAACTGCAAATTCTAGCTCTGCTAACGGGCGCAGCTGCACTGTTCCCTAAGTATTTTTGGGCGCAGCTGGCCTCTTGGGCATAGCTGCACTATTTCCATGGCTAAATTGGGCGCAGTTGCACTCTAGGTATGTCAATGTGACTGTTTTGACCTCTTTTAGTAAAACAGCCATAATGTTTTCATACGAACTCCGATTGAGAAGATTCAAGATGATCCAAAACGAGGAAGAATAGACCTACAACTTTCATTCTTTACATTTTTTTCGATTTGAGGTTGGTAACAGGGATCAAAATGGCCATCTTTGTGACTAATGTGTATTCGGAGGCAATCAGAGGGCGTTGGGCATGCACGTATGCAAGTGTAGTGCTTCTGACGATAAAAGATGTTGTTCTAAGTTATATAACATGAATATTATGAAGTATAATGATGCTTAACATTAATAAATGATGTAATAGATAAGTTGTATAAGCATACTAATCATACAAAAGAGAGGCGAATCGGGCGTGTGACGAATGAACGTCGAAACGTCGTGACAAGTGTTAATGAACGTAAAAAGTGTTTCAATTCAATTGAAGTGAACATTATAAGATATGGAATGGGGTTAATATAAAACCAATAAGGAGTCCTAGCAAGACTTAAACACTTGAATGAACTTCGAGTATGACTAAGAAGAATTATAGTGAGATATAAGTCGAAAGTTAATACAATCAAATTGAACATTATGTATTGATTAATAGGAAGGGTTATAAGAAGTAGAGTAAAGTTTATATTACAACTACTATACTTTTCTATGTGACTAATAGCTGATGTGCATGATTATATAATTGTGTAGGGCACGTGAAGTGTAAATAGCTGTAAAATGTTAAACTGTTATTGGTAAACAACGATCAAGGCATGTGACAACCCGAGAATTTAGAAAAATTTTAAAATTTTTATTAATTGATTTAAGGTTCAGAATTAGAATCTAGACAGAAAATAAGTGTATGCGTTTGATATTTTTAAGAAAGAATTTTGAGGATTTCAAAATTCTTTGAAGGATTTAGGTGAATTATTCAGGATTAAGGACTTGTGTGAATATGTTCTGCGAATATGGTTATGTATGTGTTCAAAATGTGGTTAAGGGTCAAGGGTTGACCAGATAAATTATATCTGTGTCAAACCCTAGATATATATATATTAAGAACGTCAACGTTCGGTTAGAAAACCCTAGCGATTAATAAGAAACCCTAGAAATTGGTTCTGGAAACCGTAATTTCAGTTCCGAAAATTCGAAACCATAATTCGGTGTATAAAATCCTAAATTGGGAACTTAATGGCGTAAGTGTAAATGATTATAAGCTTATTTAGGGTAAAGCTTAAGTAATTAGCAAACCCTAATATAATTACAAAATCTAATTTCTAAATTAAAAAATTAGTTTTCTATTAGAAAACCTAATTCTGGGTTTAAAATCCTAAATGACCAATTACGACCCTAATTGCTAGATTAGCGATTTTAATTAGGAAATACTAATCCTAATTAGCAAGATTTAAGTTATGATTAAGAAATTTTAATATAATTACAAAATTCTAATTATAGTTTAGAAATATTAATTTTCTAGTTTTAAAACCGAAATTCAGAAATCTTAGAAATTAAATTGCAAGTTAAGGGTTAAACCGTAAACCCTAAAGGGTTCAAACCCTAAACCCTAAAGATTTGATTAAATGACCATTTTAGAATTAAAATTAAAAGGAAATGACCAAAATGCCCTTAAGCAAAAGATAAGGCCAATCTTGGTGAGTCATCACTCTAATGTTTATCCCATGTGCTTATTATTCCCCAAGATCAGATTTGCAATTGCCACCTAGCAACTTAGATTCATTGAATCAAATCCTAAGAGATTTAAAATAAGAAAAGTTACTTTATTTTCTCATTTTTCTCCCAAACTTTCTCTCTCTTAAAATTTAGGATGGAGAGTGAGAGGGTCTGAGAAGTGAAGCCATGATCACTTCCTAGCTTACCAAGTGCAGAATCAGAATTCAGATTAAGGATCAAAGCATAGAAAGGTATAAAAACTCTAATTTCGTAAATCTTATGATCTGATGTTAGTTGTTGTAATTTATTGGTTAGATATGTGTAATAGGGTGTCTATAAGTGATCTGGGTTGATAGATCATGGATCTATAACACTTAGAGGCACGAATCAAGCATTTTAGAAAATCTAGAAATCTGGAAAAATGAGGTCTGATAGTCCAATGTCAGGTCTCATAGATCCTGTCTTGTTAGTTGTTTTTGTGTTTTACGAGTTTCTACTTGTTCTATGTTATAAGGTCTTGGATCTGGAACTTGAATCAAGTCCAGATCAGGTGTAGATCGAGAGTTATTGTTGGTCAAATAGCGTTGACCGTTCACGAAAAACCAATTCTGGGCAGCCCAGAATTCCCAGCAGTGTCTGACAAGATGTTCTAGCCTACTGATCTTGCTGTGGTTTAATGTTTTGGCTATTTTGTTGTTTGATCCTTGTAGTCTGACATGAGGAGTGTATATTAAAACCTTTAGATAACCCAGATCTGTAACAGGATTGTAGAAATTCAAGGTCAAACGTAGTTGACCGAACTGCTTGATGAACAATCTGGAAAACCCAGATTTGTTCTTGAGCATGTACCTGACAGGTACTTTGACCAACCATGATTCCTTTCCATGTGGTGTTGTTAGACCTACCGGTTGATAGATTATTGTAGCCTAACATCCCCTCTACAATATGGAATCACTAGATCACACAAAATAAACCTGGAAAGCAAATAATTATGGGCTCAAAAGAGGTATCTTGATTGTTTTTAAAATTCTGGAAAACCCAGAATTTGATGAACATGTCTGACATCATATTAGAGAGCTTATAACTCTCTGATTTGTTGTTGTATGGCCATAAAATGAGTTGTTTATTGTAGTATTACACTTATACTACCTAACCAAAAACATTAGCAGACCAGAAATCGACCGGAACAAAGATTCATTTGTGGTCAAACTACCTACCTCGATGTCTGACATGAAGGTCTGAAGAACATGAAGAACAGGCCCATGAACACCTATAGCGACGGGTCTGTCGCTATAGGGCCCTGTAGCGACAGTTGTATTATTATTTAATTTCTAATTTCTGGAAATTAATTAATAAATAGATAAAAATAGATTTTAATTATTTAAAATACAAAATAAATTCTAAAAAATTATTTTAAAGCCTAAAAAATTGTTTTTAACTATTTTGAGTATATTTCATAAATATTTAATATTTTTGGAATATAAATGGTATTTAATTTATTTAATTATAATATTAAATAAATTATTTAAAAATAATTTTAATTCATGAAAAATTATATTATGATATTAGAAAATATTTTAAGTTATTTTTGATGACTTTTAATATTTTGTGATGAAATTCATTAATTAATCAATATTAATGATAATTATTTTATTTAATAAATATATTAAATAAATTAAAGAAAAATAGAATTTATGATTTAAAAATCATATGAAAATGATTTAAGGGTTATAAAAATATTTGAAGTTATAAAATATAACTTTTGATATTTTGTCATGAAAATATTAATATTTTAATATTAAAAGTAATTATTGGATAATGGATTGAAGTGTTTAAAAATCATATAAATATGATTTTAAGGTATTAAAAATACTTTGATATATTATAAGTATATTATGACTTGTATTTTATTAATATTTGATAATAAATAAATATTAATGATAAAAGAATTATGTGGTATTTAATTTATTTAAATACGTTTTTAATGATTGAAAATTCACGATAAATAGTAATAATTATGTGAAAATTATTACGAGCTTACGAAAAATATTTCGACCGTTAATATAATTATTTAAGTTAATTGTTAAGTGTTAGGTCAGAGTTTAATTGAACTTAGACTCGAATAATTGTCCGGCTAGACCGTCGGGCCGTTAGAATTTTATCGGAATCAAGATAGACTGTAATAGTTTGACTTGATACCGAGTCTTATGTGTGTTATATACTGATAGGGTTATATGTTATGTGTTTAGGTTATTCTATGTTTATATATATAATAGTATTATACTGTGATGATATTATTCTAATATTTGAGATCTATATTACTATTATTAGGTCTTCGGATAAAGCGTATAAATTGCGTTGTGATAATCAACGGTTCAGGCAAGTTTATTTTTACTTAACTCTACTAAGAGTGTTTCATTCAGATAAGCTTATGGTTAATCATTGCTGGTTACCATGAATTGTACTCTGTACATATTGCATGTTTTAGTCAGGTATGAAAGGCTGATCACCTTCATTATCAGTTGGTCCAGATATTTTTGTTCATGTATAATACTTGTTCAGTCAAAAGTTTATTCCTGCTGGTTCACAATTATATTGTTGAATTATAGCCAGCTAATTATTCAAATCATTTCAATCATGATATATCGTTATATTATTGAATTTAAACTTGCTGGGCAACTTTCATGCTCACCCTTGCTATATCATGATAAAACATTGCAGATCAAGGCGAATGCGTCGAATACAAGGAAAGGTTAAAGACAGTTCCAGCATTAGGATATATGTGCAACTAAATTCTATAAGTGTTGTATTTTAAGATTATATGTTAAGTAAGTTATGAAATGTGTATTAAGTTAAGGTTACTCGACCTTGGGGAAAAGTGTGTAAGTTTAATGTATAAATAATTTATGTTTATATCTTCCGTAAATAGTAATAGTTGTATAGAATGATCGAACCGGATCCGAGGTGATTTGGGACCTGGATTCGAGGCCGTCACAAGGCAAGTCTTTCAGTTCCTATTTGCTATGTGACTTTTTGATGAACTGTTTTAAATCTTTATTAAAAAAATATGATGTGTTATATATGTTGAAAGTATGAAACGTTAAAGTTAATTTATGACTTCGTTGATTGAGTAAAGAATGTGGATTGAGTAAAGAACTCAATCTTATTACTTGTTATGTGGACTGAAGCATGTATAAAATGTTAGCCTAATGATGATGTTGTATAATCTGAGCATGTTATTTATATGCTACGTGATGCATGAAAACTGTTAGATTTTACTGGGCTGTCGAGCTCAACCTTGAAAATAACCACTTTTGCAGGTTAAAGATTCAAGATAACGCTATATGCTATTTGAAAGACATGAATCAGATGTAATACATGAAGATTTACATATTTTTGGCTGAGTTGTTATTATTTGAATCACGTTTAAGGTTTTAGATGATGTACTTGATAATGTATGATGTTTAATACATGTTGAGTTATAAAGTTTACATTTTCTCCGATGTATAAAGGGTATTGAACCTGGATGTAAGTTTTATTTTTAACTCTGATAAAGAGAGTAATAAACTAAGTATGGTTCAAAGGTAGGTAAAGATAAAAGTTTTGAGAAACGTACTTGATAAATCACAATAATTATGTAATAATAAACTGTAAAGTTTGAGTTATCTGATATGTAAAGGTTATCGGATTGAAATATAAGATTTTATATAATATCTTTGATGAAGCAAATCATAAAATACCTTGATTCATAGATGTGTAAATGAGTAAGGTTTTGATTCAAGGAACTGAAGTAAGAAGATAGAAAAGTTTAAATTATTCCGCATTTTATTAAGTTTAACATCGAATAATGATGTATAATCAGAAGTTAGACGTATTATTAATAACCGAAGTTGATAATTGAATTGTATGAATTTTGGGGTCGTTATAGAATATAGCTGGGACTAGTCGAGGAATGGAATGATGGTCCAAGATGATTGTTATAGTAGTCCTCACTATTCTATAAAATAGTGTGATAATAATTGTAATGAATACTTTATTTGAGTTTGGATATTGTCTATGAGATAATATTTGTATTAAAACTCACAGCTTATGTTTTGTCGTATTTTACACAATAGTTAATAATTGTATAAATGAAGTTTGTATTTAAATTATGTACCATATATTTGGAGACTCAAAATGGGTTGTATGGACCTATTTTGGGGGCATCACACGTAATACAACATAAGCTTATTAAAATATAAACTACACATGTCGACATTTTTTGTTGTTCTATCAAGTAAGGAGTTGGGTAAAGCAAATTCCCTACCTTAAACTATTTTGAAAGCATTAGCAGATTGAATTGATTTGATATACATATATACATACATACACATATTGAATTGATTTGATATAACTTTATTGCATAAAGAAAATATCAAATATCAATAACAGACATAACAAGATGAACAATAAAATGAAAATTTTTAGAACTAATTAAATGAACAAAAAACATTGAAAATGGCATAACATCTGTATCAATTTATAATGCAATGTGGTACTAAAACTAATAAAATCAGCAAAACACAAAGACATAAGAATCTACACATAGCGACGTATGCATAACTTACACCATTGGGTGATTATATATATATATATATATATATATATATATATATATATATATATATATATATATATATATAATAGGCAAATTAAGAAATTGAGAACATAATGTCTTCTATAATTGCATCAATGCTAATCCTCAATATAAATGAGATAAATAGACAAAAACAAACGGGTAAAATGCAAATGTTCCCCTTGAACTATAGGTGTTCTTGGGTATTGAGCCCCCTTCTTTTGGTCAATGTAAATTAAGCCACTTTCTATTCGAAGGTTATGTAAATTCAGTAATATTAATAAAATCTCTCCATTCTGAAAGCTTTTTGTGTTATTATATACTCTGTTAAACAATTTAATTCAAATAAATTTACGTCCGAAATTTGACATGTTTGACATGTCGTGCTTAAAAATTTTCTTTCGAAAACAGAATTTTCGGTATATGTATTTTGACAAGCTACTTTGTCGTGCTTACACTGACAAAACGCTTTGTCGTGCTTGTTAGGATTTGTGAAAAATCTAAGTTAGGAACCCAAATATCGAAATTAGGAAACCCTAACCATAATTTATAAACCTTAACCCTAGATTACAAACCCTAATCCTAATTTACAAATCATAACCCTAATTAGTTAGACTAAACACTAATTAAGTTATCCTAAACCCTAACTATGATTATTAAACTTCAATTAGGTGCTAATAAACATTATTAAGCAACCCTAATCATAATAACCAAAACCATGATTAAGATTAAAGAGGATTAGGGCATAATTAAGCTACTAATTTGCACAAACTAGCTCACAAGTAGGTTATTACTCACCAATGCAAGTTCCTAGGCTACACATGACATGCTTGTAACTCCCAAGCAGCACAAGTATCATAGAATCAGATATTTGTAGAGGCAAGAAGGAAAAAATGACACAAAAACCCTAGCTTAGAAATTCTATAAATAGCAACCCCATTTCAGTTCAACCCTACAAAATTTCTAAGCCTAAACACTCATATATCATACCTAAACAGGCCTTGGTGATAGCAACAACAGAATCAATAACCAGAAATCAAAATTATGCAAGAAAAGGTGTAAACCCTAATTTTAACTTAGATCTTTGATGTTATGTTTAATTTATAGTTTAGATGTTTAGATATGTGTAATAACGTGTTGGTAAGTATTCTAAATTGATAGAACATGTTTACATAACATCTAGATGCATCAAATTAATGTTTTAAGTAAACTGAATATTCTAGAAAAATAAGTCTGACAGTCGAATGTCGAGCCTGTAGATCCATGTATGTTAATAGTTAGGTCTTTTAATTGTATGCTAGTTGTAGTATTACATGAGGTCTTTAATCTGGAAAAGAAAACAGTTCCATTAGAATCATATATTGCAAGATATAAGTGGTCAAAAGTGGTTGACCGATCACGAAGTTCTGATTTATGGGTTACCTAACCCATAAAATCTCAATAACAGGTTGAGCCGGCTACTTTGACCAACCTTTTAATCACTTTTTGTTTGTTGTTATGATGTCTAAGTATAATGAATTAATACCCTGATATACACACTACATATTTATGACACTCAAACGCCTAATCAATTCATAGGATTACTAGAATTAATGGTCAAAAGTCGTTGATCGAGCAAGACTGTGTTTTCTAGGTTACCCAAAAAATTGAAAAACATGAAGAATAGCCTTTGGATGTACTTTGACCAACATAGATCTAGACCTTAGTATCTTCCTTTGTCTAAACAAGTGTAATATATATGTACCTTGATATATAGACTACATATTACAACAATCAAAATACAAATCTATCATACAGATTGAAAGATCTAGAAGCCACAAAACCGTTGACTAACCATGACCACTATTTTGGGTTACCCAGAAACCCAAGAATAGCTCTGACAGTGACTTTGAGCCTCTATAACTTCTTGTTATATATAGGTTAAAGCATAAAATTAGTATGTTGTTGTACTAGCATATGAGTACTATAACACCCATACACTTACAAACCCAGAATCATAAGCAGTAAGAAATTAAGCTAAGGTCAAAGTGACCTCTAATCCATGACCAACTGATTCCCAGAAACTCAAGAACACCTATAGCAACACCTATAACAGTAAGGAATTCATGGATGATTTTTTTGTATCCGGGAGCTCCTTTGAAAATTATCTTGCAAATCTGGCTGTCGTCCTAAAAAGATGTGTAGAGACAAATCTGGTGTTGAATTGGGAGAAATGCCATTTCATGGTAAGAGAGGGCATTATTCTGGGGCACAGAGTGTCTGTTGGCGGTATTGAAGTAGATAGGGCAGAAATTAATGTAATCAATAATCTACCACCGCCAAAATTAGTGAAAGGAGTGAAAAGCATTTGGGGGCATGCGGGATTCTACAGACGGTTTATCCAAGACTTTTTAAAAATAACCAAGCCACTTTGTAACTTATTGGAAAAGGACATGCCTTTCCAGTTTGATGAAGCTTATCTCAGAGCATTTAAATTATTGAAGGAAAAACTCATCTCGGCTCCTATAGTGGTGGCTCCTGACTAGACCTTCCCATTTGAGCTTATTTGCGATGCCAGTGATTTTGCAATTGGGGCGGTGTTGGGCCAAAGAAGGGACAAAGTGTTCCACATGATTTACTATGCCAGCAAGACATTAACTGATGCTCAACTAAATTACACCATAACTGAGAAAGAACTGCTGGCAGTGGTTTATACTTTTGATAAGTTCCGTTCCTATCTCACCGGAACCAAAGTAATTGTGTACACTGATCACTCGGCCATCAAATACCTTATAGCGAAGAAAGATGTAAATCCTAGGCTGATTAGAAACCCCTCCTCATTCGGGAGATACAGAAACAGACATAAATGACTTCTTCCCAGATGAATAGCTATTTGTTGTTCAAAGTAAAGCCTCATGGTATACTGATATTGCTATTTTTTTTTTGCTTGCCATGTGTTTCCTCTCAACATGAGCTATCAACAAAGGAAGAAATTCCTAAATGATGCGAAGCAGTATCTGTGGGATGAGCTCTTCCTATTTAAACAGTGTGCAGACCAAATTTTACGAAGATGTCTGTCGGAGGAAGAAATTGAAGGCCATTTTAGTGGCCAAAGAACAGCTGCAAAGGTACTCCAATCTGGTTTCTATTGGCCTACCTTGTTTAAAGATGCTCATATGTATGTATTGCGTTGCAAAATATCCTAAAAGTATGAAATGCATATGCAAAATATCCTAAAAGTGGAATTGTTTGTTGTCTGGGGGATAGATTTCATGGGTTCATTTTTGTCTTCCTATAATAATCTATATATCCTAGTTGCGGTAGACTATGTCTCCAAGTGGGTAGAAGCAGTTGCCCTGCCTACAAATGATGCTAAGGTGGTGCTAAATTTTTTAAGAAAGAATATATTCACTCGTTTTGGCACACCTCGGGCGATAATCAGTGACGAAGGGTCACATTTCTGCAATAAATATTTGGAAGCCCTTCTTGCTAAATATGGGGTGTCCCATAAAATAACCACTGCCTATCACCTGCAGACAAATGGCCAAGCAGAGATAACCAACAGAGAGGTCAAGCGCATCCTAGAAAAGATTGTTAACCCAAATATGAAGGATTGGTCCAAGAAGCTAGATAATGCCTTGTAGGCATACCGCACTGCATACAAGACGCCTATCAAAATGTCTCTGTATAAGCTTGTTTATGGAAAGACATGTCATCTACCAGTTGAATTGGAGCATAGCGCTTATTGGGCAATCCAAATGATCAATTTCGACTTGGATGCAGTAGGTGAACAAATATTGCTACAACTCAATGAATCAGACGAGTTTCGTCTTCAAGCATATGAAAACGCTAAGTTGTACAAAGAAAAGATGAAGCGGTGGTATGACAAGAAAATAGTCGAAAGAGATTTCGAACAAGGCCAAAAGTGCTTCTATTCAACTCCCGATTGAAACTATTTCTCGAGAAATTGAAGTCCCGATGGTCGGGACCGTTCACTATTGCCAAGGTGTATCCTCATGGTGCTATTGAGGTCGAAGACCCTAATTCAGACAAAACCTTTAAGGTCAATGGACAACGCCTGAAACACTACTGGGGCGGCAAGGTCGACTGACAGAACACCTCCATCACATTGGGTGACCCGGTGTAAGGCGGGGGAAAAAGTCAAGCTGACGACTGTAAATCAAGCGCTTGGTGGGGAGGCAACCCCATCTCAGTATCAAAATTTCCTCTTTCTCTTAACTTATGTTTACTTTTCATTTGTTCAGTTTTCCTTAGTTTGTTAGCATAGGTTTTAGCTTGTTATTTCCATGTTATTTAGTATGTTAGCTAATGTTTATATAGTATATGATAGGATGTTTAGCTAATATGTTGTAAAAATGCATATAGTAGTTAGTATGTTGTTATTACATGTTTTGATAGTTTTTTTTGTGTTGTGGAAAGTTTTACTTATCTGGGACTTGACTTGTGCAGGAACCAAATCAGAAAATTACTATTCAGAAGCCGCACTACAGCGCCAGTATTGGTGCTAAGAGCCGTGCTACAGTGCCATGCCTCACCCATCACACTGGAAACTCGCACTACAGCGCCACCTTCAATGTTGTAAGTCGCGCTGTAGCGCCACAGAGCTCTATACCATACTGGAACGCCACGCTGCAGCGCAAAGAAATATATTAAGTCTCGTGCTGCAGTACCGAAGAAGACTGAGCATACTGGAAACTCGCGCTGCAGCGCCAGGTTTTAAACTAACTTCCGCACTGCAGCGCCAAGTTAAAATCTGGATTTTTGGACTCGCGCTGCAGCGCCAAACAACAAAGAAAGGGGTCGTGCTGCAGCGCCATTAGAGAAAATTTAGGTCTTAAAGAGGGCTTTTCGTTTCATTCTCAGTACATATCACATCAATTACTCCCAAACCTCTCAGCAGTCACAACTTCTCCCCTTCTCTTGACTGTTCGTTCTCTCTTCCAACCGTCCTCTATCCTCTTTAAAGCGTGCCAGAGACAAAATCTCCACAAGGTAAGAGACTTGTTGTGTCTATTAAAGGGTACTACTTCCTTTAGTGTAGTTTGTGGGCGATTTTGGCCATTCCTTTTGTTTAGTACAGTGGTTTATCTGTGGGTCGTACTGTGTTGTCTGTAAAATAAGAATAGGGCATTCTCTTGTTAACATTTGGGTGTTGGATATTTGTTTTATTGGCCAATTGGTAAATCTAGGGTTTGGTTATTCCCTGTTCAAAGTTTTGGGTTATTGGTGTCCCTTGCTTCTTCAATTAAAGGCCACCCTTGGGTTTATAGTTTTGTGTTGGATTGGATTTCCCTTTTGTGGTAGAACTTGTAAGTGTTGTCATAGCATCCAAGCGCCCCCGTACTAGCACTGGCCCCCCTTCGCCGGCACCGAGAGCTCCTCCACCCAGAAGGGTCACTGCCAAATTTATTAGTGAGGAGACATGAAAGCGTTACACATAAACATTCACCAAGCAAAATTTGGTGCCTGAAAGGGGTCTTAGGCCATATGATAAGAATGATGGTGATATGATGACAATGATACTGGCAATGAAATGGGTCCACTTTACAAAGCAGCCTGAGTCTGCTATTATTTCTATGGTCAGAGAATTTTACGCCAATGCGAGTGCAGATGGCCCTGCGATAGTGCCTGTTCGGGGTAAATTGATCCCCTTTGGCAATCAGTCCATCAACAATGTATTTGGAACTCCGAATTATGATGGCCACGACTACTTGGAGCCTGGGCTGCGGAGCTACAACGCCAATGAGATAGTAACAAAGCTCTATAAGCCCAGAACTGCCTGGAAAACAAATGAATTATATGGCGAGAAGACTGGTTTCTCCCAACAAGCTCCGAGTCACTATGGCAAGGCTTGGTACGCGTTTATCTACTCCAACATCATGCCAACCCGCCATCTCAGCGATGTCACAAGAGAGAGGCTCGTCCTACTTTATGCCATTGTCACGGGACTGAAAGTGAACATAGGGGTTCTCATCCAGGAGTCCATCAAGAAGGCTATTTAGAGCAACACAATATCAGGACTCCCTCACCCGTCCCTAATAACTCGACTCTGTAAACGGGCGGGCGTGCAGTGGGAGAACGATGACGTCACTCAGCCGCCCATGGCAGTCATAGATCATCATGTCATCACCCGATTTAGAGTGTAGAAAGGAGCGCAGTTTCACCCGCGGGGAGAGGGTTACTTACCGGCTCCACAGCTACAACCCTTAACTGAGGTCGGACCGTCCACGCAGGCACCCGTGTCCCCATATGGGTCTATTCCACCTGTAACCCTAGCTGAGATTAAGGGCAGCCTAAAATTCCTACATATAAAGGTTGACACTGTAGCTCAGTGGCAGAGCCAATTCCTGCACTACCATACGGAGTTTGCAAACACAATTTCCAGCATCTATACAGCCCAGGGTGGGGACGACGCCGAGTCCATGCCATTCCAGTTTCCAGAGCCTCCAACTTTCACTTCCTATCCACCATCATCCCCAGCAAGGGATGAGGGCCACGAGGACGATTCAAAGGATGATGGTGCTGAATGAATTTATAGCATTTCAGGCCAATGATGGCATTGGTGAAGTCAAGTCTGGGGGAGATTTCTATTCAATTTTATTTATATGAATTGCTATGTATGAATTATGTGAGCATCTTTTGGGCTGTAATAGCCTTAGACTTTTATTTTTATGTTTGGTTTGGTTATGTTTGGTTTAAACTGGTTATGATGGTTTTATTTTGGATGATGCATGATAAATTTCGTTAAATTTCATTTATTTGTATGAATGTTTTAATAATTAGCATAATGTTTTGTTTATAGTTATATTTTGGGATTGTTATGGATGTTTTTATAATTAGCATCATGTATGTTTTGTTTATAGCCATATTTTGGGATTTGAATAGATTGGTATACTTGATGCCATGTGTTATGGCTTTACGCTATTTTGAGCTGGTATTAGTGCGAGGGTACTTTAACTCTTATCGTTTCTTGGTATAATTTTTGCTTAACCCTGTTCCCTGATCTGTAACTGTTCATATGCTGGGTATGGGTCTTACAGCTTATATTTTTTGATTGTGGCTAATGACAAATGCCAAGTGATTATGTCTATCTCTTAGAGTCGTGTCAAGCATGTGTGAGCTAGGGGTGTGTTAAATCTATAAGTCGAGACTGTTATTGATTGTGTCCTTCTTAGCAAGCATTGACCAATTGTTTTAACTAGTTATTTTTTCAGAAATAGCTTGTTTGTTTATTGTTTTGAGAATATGTACACTCTGTTAAAACTTTCTTGATTACAAGGTAATAAAAGACTTAGACGATTTTACATTTTCGGATCTTGAGTTCTGGCTTAAAAAAACAAATTGAAAGTCTTGCGGTGGGTCGAGATGGAGAGTGAAACACACTCGCCCATAAATGCATACTTGAGCGAGATGGGGCATAAAATGCACTCGCCTAATAATCTTTGGATTTTGTAAAGCCTAATTTGGCTTAAGTTGATTACGTGGCCTTTGCTGCTCGAGTTATTAGATTCATAGGGGTGTTCTACACCTAGTGCTCTAAAGTCGTCTGGCTTGGGAGTCATTGATCAAAAGCTCATTAATGGGTATCTCTGAATAGCCTAAGGTAATTAAGCACTGTCCGAGTCAGATTTTATTGTCTTCATGCTAGAGCGTTTTAATCCTTTCTTGCATTTACGTCTTATTTTTATTGCTTGTTGATTATTCGAGTTGAAAAGTGAGCATATTATTTATCATAATCGACTATGTGAACTTAATTTGAGTTATGATTAGTTAGGATGGTTGGTATTCACACACACACACATAGAATGGATCGAGTACAGTCTTATGCTTAAAAATTGATATTAAACCCTCATTCATATCTATGTTTGTCCTGTTCTCAGATAGGGTCTATAATTGTGCTTAGAAGCCATGATGATAGTTTATAGGATTAGATTTCATTTGCTTCTTACATTAATGTGGGTGTAGATGTTCAGATAGTTTACTTGAGGACAAGGAAAAGCTTAAGTTTGGGGGTATTTAATGAGTGGGATTTATATTCGCGAATCAGATCCTCTGTGGCTTAAGACGCTGCCTATCTCCATTATTTGTTTAGCTTTTATATATATTTTGTTGTTAGTTTGCTTAATCTTTATGTTGCAAGGCTTATTTGGTCATTTCCAGCTTTAAGGGGCAAAAGGGCCAAATTTTACGCACTAGTGCAGCAGCGCCAATGCCAGGCTTTAGTCTGGAGCTGCAGCACACCCTCCGGGTCAATGATGATGTCAGCTTGGTGCTGCAGCGCCCCAGTTCCTTTATAAACTGGCGCTACAACGCGAGCTCCGGTCTTTTTGTGCTAATGTGGCGCTGCAGCGCCGTTCCAAGCCTTACTCTCCGCGCTGCAGCGCCACCTCCGGTGCCCAGGCAGAGACTTGGTATTAATGACCTAAAAGCTGAGAATTCATTATCTTCAGACAGAAGCTACAGCCACCATTTATTACAGAGTAGAAAATAGGAGTTTTTCAGTTTATTTAGTTTAGAAGAGAAAGAAGCTGGTCCTCAAGGAAGAAAAATCCATTGCATCCTTCACAGTTCAGACTCTACACGGAGAAGAGAAGACTTGGAGCCAGAAAACTTCTCAAAAAGAGATTTCTTTATCCAAATCTTTCATTCATTAGTGTATTAATAAGCATGTTGAATACTTTGAAAATGTGTATTAGTACTATGGTTATGAACTAATTCCATTTTTAGGATTGCAATGTAACCTATTGTTTAGCTTAATTAACTTTCTCTCCTATTTATATTAATGAATCATTTTAGAATGGGTTGTTGTATTTCATTCTTATTGATTGATTGCTTGACAAAGAAATCGATGTTGATATTAATGGATATTAAAAAATGGATATTAATATCTAACCTTTAAATACAAGAACACTTGTTATGACCTTGCCTATGGGAATATGTGCATAAATTGCTTAATACAATAGACATATCTCTATTTGCCTTGTGCAACCTTGAAATTAAGCTTAATGACCCTAGTCTAGTTATTTTCACCATAGAAATTTTGTGATTCATCTAGCTAGGGATGTGTATTTGACTTTCAAAAGAGGCTTATGTGTAGTTACTATTCTCGGTTGACCATTCCTTGATTCGTTTGTAATATGGAGAGTTAAGAGATTAGGCGATGCATTAGGGGATTTGTAATCCTAGCTTGACTTCCTTGTACAACTCAATCTATTATTCCTATAGTTTTTAATCATATAGCTTAACACACCATCTCTAATTACTTGTTTAGATAAGACTGTATTGAATATATTTTAGTACTTGACTAGCACCTAACACTTCGTCCTCATGGGTAAGACACTCTACTTATCATATATTACTTGTTGACTGCGTATACTTGCGCGTGTTTTATCGGTTGTGAAACTCACCAACAGCAAGCTAGGATTACAACTCCCCTAATGCTTTGCCTAATCTCCTAACTCTCCATTTAACTAACAAATCACAAGAATGGCTAACCGAGAACGTTAAGTATACATAAGCCTCTTCTGACGGTCAAATACAAATCCCTTAGCTAGATGAATCACAGTATTCCTATTGTGAAAATAACTAGACTAAGGGTCATTAGGCTTAATCTCAATGGTTACACCAGGCAAATAGATATATTTCTATTCTATTATGCAATTTATGCTCTCATTCCCATAGGCATGGTCATAACAAATGTTATTGTATTTTAGGGTTAGGCATTAACATTCATTTTCCAATATCAATTAATACATATATCAATTCCTTAGCCAAGCAATCAATAAATAAGCATGAAATACAATAACTCATTCAAAAGTGATTCCTTATAATAAATAGGAGAGAAATTCAATTATGCTAATCATTAGGTTATATTACAATCCTAGAAATGTAATTAGTTCATAACTAAAGAACTAATAGACATTATCAAAGTATTCAACATACTCAAAATACACAAATGAATGAAAGATTTGGATAAAGAAAACTCCTCTTCTGAATTTTTCTGGCTCCAACTGTTCTCTTCTCGACATAGAATCTGAGCAATGAAGGAAGCAATGAACTTGGAGTACTTGAAGATCCAACTTTCTCTCTTCCTACACTAGCTAACTCTAAGCTCTCTATCTTCTCTCTAACTAATGATAAACGACTACTGCTTAATAAAAATGATCTTCAGCTCCTTAGGTTATTTAAACAATGCTCTCTGCCAAGAGACTGGAGGTGGTGCTGCGGTGCCACCCTTTATTATGCCTTGGACCGGAGCTGCAGCGTAAGTCAAGGTTGTCTGGTCAATTAGTCGCACTGCAGCGCCCCCTTTGCATAGAGCAGCTGTGCTAGGGCACCGGGAGGGATATGACATGGCAGGTATATGGCGCTGCGGCGCCGCTTTACAAAGGAAACCAGGCGATGCGGCACCGGTTGAATGAAAATGACATTTTTGCCCTTAAAACCCTAGAAATGACCTAATAATCCCTACAAAGCAATTTTAAGCCAAAAAAATAATAAATATAATAAAGCAATATAAAAAATGATAAACAGACAACTTCTTAATGTTTAGAGTGCTCGATTCACGGGTATAAATCTCACTCATCAAATAGCCCTAAACTTATGCTTTTGCTTATCCCTAAGCAAAAATATCTGAACAAAGATAACAAGAAAAACTAAAATAACTGCGCATCATGCGATGAACTACTATATACCCGCAATGAGGCTTCTAAGAATAACTAATCTTAGAGAATAAGAAAAACACAGTTATGATTAAGGGTTGAATTAATCTCAAGCATAAGACTATATTAGATCCATTCTATGTGTGTTTGTGAATGCCAACTACCCTAACTAATCATAGCTCAAAATGAGCTCGCACAATCGATCTTAATAGAAAAAATATTGTTAACTCTGTAAACTCGAACAACATCAAGCATTAAGAACAAGATACAGATGCAAGAAATGATCAAAAGGCCTCGGCATGAAGACATCTAAATCTGACTTGTGCAATGGTTAATTACCTTAGGCTATTCAGAGTTACCTGTGAATGAGTTTTGATCAATGACTCCCAAGCCGGATGGCTTTAGGGCACTAGGTGTAGAACATCCATATGGACCTAATAACTCAAGCAACAAAGGCCATGTAATCAAGCTTAAGCCAAATTAGTTTTTATTCTATATATTTTAACAATCAACACCATTAGGATGACCGTGAAATGCTTAATTATAGTAGGCTATTCAGAGTTACCTTTTAATGAGCTTTTGATCAATGACTCCCAAGCCAGATGGCTTTAGGGCACTAGGTGTAGAACACCCCTAAGGATCTATTAACTCAAGCAACAAAGGCCACGTAATCAGGCTTAGTCAACTAAGGTTTTTTTTACACAACATGAAAACATGCCAGAATCCAAAATCCGAATTTGCATAAGCGTCTAAGTCTTTTATTCCCTTGTATTCATTTAAGTTAAACAGAGGCAACACAATTTCAAAATAATAACTATGCAAACTATATCTGAAAAACAACTAGCTAGAGTTGTTGGTTGGTGCTTACTAAGAAGAACGGATCAATAACAGTCTCAGCTACCGATTAAACTAACCCATCATCCATACATGCTTAACACATATCTCTATGAAATAGCCATAAACCAACATGCTTATCATTAGCCACAATCAAAATTTTATCATTTAAATAACCTATTCCTATCATATAAACAGTTCAAGATAGGGTTAATCAAAAACCATAGCATGGCAAGATAAAAGATAATGAATACCATTGCACTAATATCATCTCAAAATAGGGTAATAAAGCCATAACATGGCATCAAGTATACCAATCTGTGTATGTCCCAAAAGATGGCTATAAACAAAAAATGCTAATAGTAAAAGTTGTTCATGCATCCATACATAACTAAATAAAGACATAGAATATTAAAAAGTTGTTCAAGCATCCATACATAATAAAACCAGAATAATATAAGTCTGAGTCTACAAAAGCCCAAAAAGAAGTTAAACTGCAATTCATACATAACAGCTCATATATAATAAAGAAATGAAATGAAATCTCCCCCAAACTTGAAGCAGGCAATGCCAGCATTGTCCAATAATGCAGCAATCAGAATAGGAGAGCATGCAGTGGTGATATAATCACTCGTGCCCGCCTTGGTCATCGTTATCACCGTCGTCGTCTGCCTAAGGAGATGGTGGTGGATATGGAGGGAACAGAGGCAACTGGGGGAAATGGAATGGTACTGACTCAGGATCATCTCCATTGAACTGTGAGTAGATATTGGATACGGTGGTGGCAAACTCAACATGATACTTAGTGAAGATATCCTGCCTCTGGGCAACTATGTCGATCTTCTTGATGATCCTCTTATTCCCGGTGTACAGAAGGTTCAAAGATGCCAAGATTTTTGCCAATGGAACAGAAGACGAAACACCAATCTCGAGAGTCTGAACTGAAGGACCAGCCTCAGAAAGCGATAGCTAGGCATCAGGCAAGTACCCTTCACCGTGGGGGTGAGACTCAACTCTGTCCTACACTCCATAGCCCTTGATGAGGGCGTGATCTATGTTCGTCATGGGAAAGACAAACATATCCTCTGCACGCCACTAAACCCATACATTTTGACACAGCTGGGTGATCAGAGAAGGGTATGGGAGCCCTCCCAAGGAACTGCCTTTAATTGCCTTGAGAATAAAGTCTTGGATTGTGACGCCAATATCTACTTTCAGCCCTGTGACGATAGCATAGAGAAGTATGGCCTGTTCCTTGGTGACATCGCTAAGGTGGTGGGTGGCCATGATGTTAGCACAGATGAAACTGTACCAAGCCTTGCCATACTTACTGAGAGCTGCCTGCGGGAAACTTGTCATCTCTCCCGTATATTGATTTGTTTTCCAGCTTGTCCCAGGCTTGCATAGGTAATTGATGATGTTGTCCAAGTTGTAGGCAGAAATTCCACTGTCGAGGTAGTCCTTGTCGTAAGCCGACACTTGGAAATAGGTATTGATCTCCGCCCGGTCATAGGCCACTTTCTGCCCTCGAACTGTGACCACAGTGGGTCCCTCAACACTAGCATTAGCGTTGAATTCACGAACCAATGCTATGACGGTATTCTCTAGCAGCAATGTGAAATGGACCCATTTCTTGTCGACAATCATTGGCCACATTTCTCTGTCTATCCTCGGGTCTGGCAGAAGAACTCTCTCCGGCACTATGCTCTTACCGAGAATGATAGAGTTATACTTGTTCTAAGCCTCGATGGTAACAAATTTTCTTTGGTCCCATTTCTGTGCCGATACGGATGAACTACCTTCGGTTCATTGGAGTTTTGAAGCCATGTCAGAGGTTTCTCAACTAATTAAGTAATCACTGCCAAAGCATGTCAACGAATGCCCAACAAATTAGTGCCCAAGCCAATGCCAATTTCACGACATAGTCAAATGAGCCTAACGTCGTGCCAAGCTATACCCAACATTGTATCAAGCTATGCCCAAAAGGATAACTAAGGATTTCCCAATAATGTCAGGCAAAATGTAAGCCAATATGAGCCACAGAAGAAACAAAGTACAATCGCAAAAGAAAATCAAGCCAAACTGAGCTAACAATAGCCAAAATTGATGCCAATTTTCATTGAGGCGATTTGTCGAGCACCTGGCGTGCGTTGCCTTAACCCCACTTTGCAAAAAAATATTTGAAAATTGTCTAACCTGATTTTCCTCTGTGGAAATCACCCAATACAGAAGAATAAGCAAAAGTAAAAGAGTCTTTACAAGATTACAACCCAGGACTCGATTCAAGTACACAATCCCTTTTAGGAGAAAAGAAAGTTTTTACTAGTACCTTAAATAAGAGCCCTAGCTTGACAAATCCAAGAACACACTTTGATACTAACACTGAGTGATTTGTGACAGGATCTGAGTTTTGGCCAATTGGTGAGGGTTTGGGAAAGGAAGGCTCGGCTGTGTTGTCTTTGCTCTGAGATTTGTCGAGAGAATCGTTTGGTATGATAAAACTGTCGAGTCTTGGGAGTTTTAAAAAAACAAAAATTCGCTACAGGCGCTGCGGCGCCGGGTTTCCTTCTTTGAGAGGTGCTGCGCCACCACCCTTTAATACTAGAATCTGACGAAGCGATGCGGCGTGAGACCAAGCACAATCTGAGGCACCAAGGCACAAGTTAACAGTAGGCTGGGGTGATTTGAGGTGCTACAGCGTGAGATGATAAGCCTCTGGAGGCACTGCAGCGCGAGTCCTTGAAACTAAACTTAGCTACAGGCGTTGAGGCGCGGCTTTAAGGGTGAACTGTGGCGCCACAGTGCCAGTCCTGCACCAGGCAAAAAAAATTCAAATCATAATGTAGATCAGAAAACATGCACCAAGCAACCAAATGAGGCTATACTCTGATTATACCAAAACATGTATCAAAACTAACACTAAAGCAATTATATTATGCCAAAAGTATTTATACTAAACTCAAACATTAATCAAAAGGTATACCCTAATGGATAGCAATCTACTAAATCAAAACTAACATTTTGGTTAAAAACTTAAGTTATAGCCAAAATGAACTATATAAGCACAAAACACAAGCTAAAGTCAAAAATGTCTATAAAAACCAACAAACGATACTATTGACTAAACGATCATTTAGAGGTAAAATAAACTATTAACAATAGACAGAAAACAAAAAGGGTAGGAAAAGGATACTAAGATTGGGTTGCCTTCCCACCGAGCACTTGTTTTTAAGTCGTTTGCTTGACTATTCCCCCGGCTTATACTGGGTCACCAAGTGTAATGGAAGTCATTTGACGGTCGACGTCGCCACCCTAGTAGTGCTTAAGGCGTTGCCTATTTACTTTGAATGTTTTATCAAAGTTTGGGTCTTCAACCTCACTCGCACCATGTGGATATACCTTCGCTATTGTGAATGGCCCCAACCATCGGGACTTCAATTTCTCGAGAAAAAGTTTCAGTTGGGAGTTGAAGAGAAGCACCTTCTGCCCCGGTTCAAACTCTCTTTCAACTATCTTTTTGTCATGTCGCCGCTTCATTTTCTCCTTGTACAACTTTGCGTTTTCATATAGTTGGAGCCGAAACTCGTCTAAATCGTTAAGTTGTAACTGTCTTTTCTCACCCGCAACATCCAAATCGAAGTTGAGCTTTTAAATCGCATAATATGCATTGTGCTCCAACTCAACGGGGAGATGGCATGCCTTACCATAAACAATCTTATACGGAGACATTTCGATAGGCATTTTGTAGGCAGTGTGATACGCTCACAATGCATCACCCAGCTTGTTAGACCAATCCTTCCAGTTAGGGTTCACAATCTTCTCTAAAATCTGCTTGACTTCCTTATTCGATACTTCTACCTGTCCACTTATTTGCGGATGATATGTGGTGGAAATTTTATGGGAAACCCCATATTTAGCAAGAAGGGCTTCAAAGTACTTGTTGCAGAAATACGAGCCCTCGTCACTAATATTTGCCCGAGGTGTGCCAAATCAAGTAAAAATATTATTTCTCAAGAAATTAAGCACGTCCTTGGCATCGTTAAGAGGCAAAGCTATGGCTTCCACCCATTTGGATACATAGTCCACAGTGACTAGTATATACAGATTGTTTTAAGAGGATGAAAATAGGCCCATGGAGTCTATGCCCTATACATCAAACAGCTCTACCTCAAGAATATTTTGTAAAGGCATTTCATGCCTTTTTGAAATGGTTCCTACTCTCTGGAAATTATCGTCTCGCGATACATATAGATGAGCATCCTTAAACAAAGTCAGCCAGTAGAAACTTGGTTGGAGCACCTTAGCTGTTGTTCTTTGCCCACCAAAATGCCCTCCATAGTTAGATGAATGACAATGATGGAGCACACCCTCAATTTCTCCCTCAGGCAGACATCTTCGCAGAATTTGGTCTGCATATTGTTTGAACAGGAATGGCTCATCCCAAAGTTAATGATTCGCATCATTAAGGAATTTCTTCCTCTGCTGATAACTCATGTTAGGAGGTAGCACATTACAAGCAACAAAATTAGCAAAGTCTGCATACCACGGTGCTACACTGTAAACCACATACAACTGCTCATCCAAGTAGAAGTCATTGATATATATCTCATTTTCCCCCAAGTGAGTTGGGTTTTCCAATCTTGATAGTTGATCCAAAACTTGGTTTTCAGTTCCTTTTTTATCGCGAATCTCCAAATCGAATTCTTAGAGGAAAAGAACCCATCTAATCAACCTTAGTTTGGCATATTTCTTAGAGATTAGATTTTTGATTGCCGAATGGTCAGTATACATAATGACTTTGGTTCAGATGAGATATGAGTGGAACTTATCAAAGGCATATACTACTGCTAGAAGCTCTTTCTCAGTAGTGGTGTAATTAAGCTGAGCATATGTCAACATAAATTTTTCAAAATTTTTCTCTTTTTCTTTTCTTTTCTTTTTTTAAAGAAAGCATACCCATGTGTTCCCAAAGTTTGAGTATCTGTGTTTTCATAGTCTATGTCCACTTTCTACACAATTCTATCTTTAGAAACAAAAATTTCTACTTAGCCAGTAAAACATGTTATTCTTATACCAACAAGTATATATGAACACCTACATGCTAACCGATAGCATCTAAACAACAAGCATGAATTAAATCATGTATAACATTATAACTAAGCTCATGTTATCCACTAAATTCAAGAATCCATCAAATTTCACATTCATCATTAGCTAAACTAAAACTCTACAAAACTAGATACTTGGGAAATGCACTTAAACATACAACTAGAACATATATTAATCACTAAAATGTAAAAATTTTCTGCATAATTAAACTACACACATAAATATGTAAAAATTAAGCTAAACATGCAAAAATGATGCAAATTAAACTACATGCTCTACACTACTAAACACCCCAATACCCCCAAACTTATGATATTCATTATCCCCAATGAATGAAGGTAAAAGGTTATAAGAAACTCCCCTAATTTTCAGCATGTCCACCCTCCTCGGGTGGTGAATCCAACGGTGAAAAAGGCACGGCTGTCCTGAACTGTGGCCACTCAAGCATTGTTCCTTACTGCACAAAAGCTTCGGCTAGTGATCGCATTAGACCATTTGCAAATGCTGAAAAATTGTCATACATCGCATCTACTTTTCTCTCTAACCTTCGGAGATGACGATCATCATTTACAGCAGTGGCATGGGCTGAAGTTCCTGCGTCAGCTGGGCGTGTGGGCTACGAGGATGGCACCGAGGATGCGGCTGGAAGAATGAAGCCTTTGCCCCTCGGGTGCGGTGTACCCACTGCCCAATGGTAGCATGAGTGATGTCTTAACTTGGAAACTATATTTGTGCATTAGCCCACGTGATTCCCGCTCGTGCACATAAATGAGCTACAACTGATGCATGTGGAATGCTTCCTGTGGTGCTTCCCCTCATGTAGCGTAGAATATTTTGATTGAGAAGATGGCCCACATCAATGTATTTTCCTGTAACTATACCCCATAAAATTATTGCCCACTCAGTTGTGATCTCATGCTGATGTGATGATGGCATAAGCTTTGCACAGATAAATAAATTTCAAGCCTTAGCATAGCGATTGAGGGTTGAAGCCGAAAAATTTGTAGGCTAATTTGTGACTGGCTTGTAATTCCACTACGTGCCCGGTATGCACAAGTTAGTGATAACTCTATCCAAGTCGGTCTCAAACCGTTCAGCCTCTACCCAGTTTACACGCCCAGTTGGTGGGTCAGGTAAGTTGAAAACACCTCAAATCGCCTATAGGCGATAGTTCACTTGAACACCCCGAACATAGGATAGTCCACTCATGGTCTCCTTCGCGTTGGCATAAAATTCACGTACAATACCCATAGGGGCTGGCATGGGTGAAGACACCAATCCCATCCAGCGTCATTCCTTAATTATTGCCAACAGCTCTCTATCCTCTTTCCCAAGCTTAAATCCACACTCCTTCACAAAGGTCTTAGCCACTATCCTGTAATACTCAGTTTGAGCATTAAGTCTGATGAATTTTGTGAGGTCAACCATATCCTCACTCTGACTACTTGAAGATAAGGATTTTGTAGTATGAGAACGTGCTCTCTTGGGTGCCATTGAAACTGATGAAGAGAACCCTAACTGAAGAGAAGAATTTGACTGAAGAAAATATGCTCTGTATACTACCACCCCCAAACTTACTATTTTGATAGACTCTCACAAACCCTAGGTCTTTCTCTGTAACTGAATGTAAGGATATATGAAGAGTTTAAATTTTGGAAAGAGAACCGATTGTGTATAAATCGTGGGGTGAGGAGTTACGATTTTGAAATGAAACCGTTTGAGAAGAAGAAGAGATAGGCGTCGGTTTTGAAAAAGAAATGGGGAGACGCACGTTTAGAGAGTGGTAACTGATATAAGAGATGGAGAGGGGCACATTTTAAAACATTTAAATTTTTCAGAATCTGTACTCAGGCGCGGCCGCGCGGTATTTGTGCCTGATGATGGCGCGGGCGCGCTGTTTGGCGCAAGCGCTCTGCTGTTGAACTTATGAGGGGCGCAGGCACGTTGTTAAGCATTATGCACAAAAGACCGGTGCAAGCGCGCCATATTTGAACTGTTGAACCGTGCGGTCGCGCTGCCCTGTACCCTAAACAGAACTGAGCTGCACTTGAAGTAGGAAATAAGTAGCTAAAGACATTCTTCACTTAACCTGCACATAAGGCATTTTCATTATAAGATAAACCAATTCCCCAAGTCAAAATATGTACTAAGTAACATGTATAAATGAAGGGATATCTACAAATGCTCTAAATGTTATTCCTAACCAAAATGATATGTGCAATCTGGTCCAACAAAACTTATATCAGAAACTTTATGCTATCAAGAATTAAACATGAAGATGAGAAATAGACAAGATTCACAAAGAATTAAACAAGAGGAGAGAAGAGAAATAATGGGGTGCCTCCCATTGAGCGTTAATTTATAGTCAATTAGCTTGACTATCTCTCCTTGATTCATGTAGCAGAAAGAATTGAGGTGACCTTCTGCCTGTCAACCTCACCCCCATAATAGTGCTTAAGCCGCTATCCATTGACCTTGAAAGGCTTGTCCGGGAACTTATACAATATCTCGATTGCACCATGTGGATAAATCGTCTTCACAATAAATGGCCCTGACCACCTTGACTTGAGCTTTCCAGGAAAGAGTTTAAGTCTGGAATTAAACAATAGAACTCGTTGCCCCGGTTCAAACACCCTTTCCAAAATCTTGCGGCCATGCCATCTCTTCACCTTTTCCTTGTATAATTTGCAGTTCTCATAGGCTTGCAATCTGAATTCGTCCAACTCATTGAGTTGGAATAGTCGTTTTTCTTCTGCAGCCTTTAAATCAAAATTTAGCTTCCTTATTGCCCAATATGCCTTGTGTTCAAGCTCCATGGAAAGGTGACAAGCCTTTCCATATACAAGCTGAAATGGTGACATTCCCAACGGTGTCTTATAAGCAGTCTTGTAGGCCTATACTACATTGTCAAGCTTCAATGACCTTCCTTGTGGGGTTAACAATCTTCTCTAAAATTCTCTTCACTTCACGATTTGACACCTCTGCCTAACCATTCGTTTGGGGATGGTAAGTTGTAGCAATACGATGATTCACCCCATACTTAGCCAACAGAGCTGTGAACTGACGATTACAGAAATGGTTGTCCTCATCACTAATAATGGCCCTCGGAGTCCCAAACCTTGTGAAAATACTCCTTTGTAAAAACCTTAAAACCACCCAAGCATCATTAGTTGGAAGGGCTGCCACTTCCACCCATTTGGAGACGTAGTCAACTGCCAATAAAATATACAGGTTCCCACATGATAAGATGAATGGCCCCATGAAGTCTATCCCCTAAACATCGAAGATCTCCACTTCGAGTATTGTATTCAAGGGCATTTCGTTCCGCTTGGATATGTTTCTGACTCTCTAACATCTGTCACACTTCTGAACAAAGCTATAAGCATCTTTAAAGATTGTCGGCCAGTAGAATCCTGCTTGCAACACTCTAGTCGCTGTCCGTTCACCACTGTAGTGACCTCCATATAATGACGCATGGCAATCATACAGAATACCCTTTGTCTCGCTGTATGGGATACATCTCCTTATCATCTGATCGGCACACTACTTGAATAGGTATGGTTCATCCCATATAAACCACTTCACATCATGCAGAAACTTCTTCTTGTGATACCCAGTCAAGTCAGAAGGGATGATCTTGCTTACTAGGAAGTTAGTAAAATCTGCGAACCATGGCACTTCACCTTGCACCACGAATAATTACTCATCTGGGAAGGACTCATTAATCAAAACTATGTCATTTACATCCCTTCTCGGATTTTCCAATCTAGATAAGTGGTCCGCCACTTGATTCTCAGTTCCTTTCCTGTCCTTAATTTCTGAATTAAATTCTTGCAAAAGATGTATCCACCTTATCAAATGAGGTTTTGCATCTTTTTTTACCACCAAATACCGAATTATTGCATGATCTATATACACTATCACCCTAGTCCCAATCAAATATGCACGAAACTTATCGAAAGCATACACAAATACCAAAAGCTCCTTCTCTATGGTGGTGTAGTTTAACTGAGCATAAGTGAGGGTCTTTCTTGCATAATAAATTATATGGAAGATCTTGTCCCTTTGCTGTCCCAAAATTGCTCCCACAGCAAAGTAACTCACATCACACATCAATTTGAAAGGAAGACCCCAATCTGGTGTTGTGATCACTAGTGTTGTAGTTAACTTTTTCTTCAAATGTTCAAATGCAGCCCGACATTCTTCATTAAACTTAAACTGCACATCCTTCTCTAACAAACTACAAAGTGGCTTCGTGATCTTGGAGAAGTCTTTTATAAACCTATAGTAGAAGCCTGCATGCCCTAAAAAACTGCGAACACCTTTGACAGAAGTTGGTGGAGGCAAATTCTCAATAGTCTCTAACTTAGCTTTATCCACCTCTAATCCTTTCTTTGAAACCTTGTGTCCCAAGATTATCCCTTCTTATACCATAAAATGGCACTTTTCCAATTCAAAACCAAATTTGTTTCAGCACATCTCTTCAATACCATCACTAGATTCTCTAAACATAAATCAAACGAATCTCCATATACTGAGAAGTCATCCATAAACACTTCCACATTGTGCTCCACCATATCCGAAAAAATTGCCATTATACACCTTTGAAATGTGGCAGGGGCATTGCACAACCCAAAAGACATCCTTATGAACACAAATGTTCCATATGGACATGTGAAAGTTGTCTTTTCTTGGTCTTCTGCAGCTATCACAATTTGATTATACCCTGAATATCCATCCAGAAGACAATAGTACTCATGACCTGCTAGCTTGTCCAACATCTGATCAATAAATGGAAGTGGGAAGTGATATTTCCTTGTAGCTTTATTAAGTCTGCGATAGTCCATGCAGACTCTCCACCCCGTCACTGTCCTAGTCGGTATCAGTTCATTGTTCTCATTGGAGACTACAGTCATTCCCCCTTTCTTCGGCACACACTGTATCGGGTTCAACCAGGAGCTGTCTGAGATCGGATATATTATTCCTGCGTCCAGCCACTTTAGAACTTCCTTCTTGACCACTTCCTTCATAATCGAATTCAGTCTCTGTGAAAGCCCCAAATTCGGGTCCCAAATCACCGCGGATCCGGTACAATCATTCTATCACTATTTGCGAAAGATATAAACATAAATTGTTTATACAATAAACGTACACATTATTTTCCCAAAATCGAGTAACCTTAACTTATACACAATTTATAAACTATCAGACATATAACATATTTATTAAACTATTCTATTACAAATTAGCTGCACAATTTATCCCAAGCTGAACTTGGCTTTAACCTTTTCCTGTATCCAAACGCATTCACCTTATCTGCAATATTTATCATGATATAGCAAGGGTAAGCATGAAAGTTGCCCAGCAAGTTTAAATTTATTAAGATATATCATGATTGAAAGAGTTTGAATAATAAGCTGGCTATAATTTAACAATATAATTGCGAACTAGCAGGAACAAATATTTGACTGAACAAGTATTTAACATGAACAAATATATCTAGACTGAATGGTAATGAAGGTGATCAGCCTTTCATACCTGACTTATGCATGCAATATGTACAGAGTACAATTCTACAATGGCAATCAGCAATGATTAACTATAAGCATATCTGAATGAAATAACTCTTAGTAGAGTTAAGTAAAAACTTGCCTGAACTGTTGATTACTGTTACGCAATTTAATAAGCTTTGTCTGGACTTAATATATACATAATATTGATATACAAATTAGAATAATATCATCACAATATAATACTATATATATATATATATATATATATATATATATATATATATAATAACCTAAACACATAGCACATAACCCCATCAGTCTATAACACACATAAGACTCAGCCTCAAGTCAAACTTTTACTATCTGAGTCGAGTTCGATACAATTCTGACATCGCGATGACCTAGTCGGATAATCGTCGAGTTTTAGTTCAGTTAAACACTGCCTAACACTTAACAATTATCTCAGATAATTTTAACATCAGTCAAAATAATTTTCCAAGTCTAATAATAATTTTTAAATAATTATTATCATTTATTATGAATTTTCAATCATTAATATCATATTTAAATGAATTAAATACCACCATATTCTATTATCATTAATATCTATTTATAATCAAATATTAATGAAATACATGTCATAATATTATAATATATTTATAATATCACAAAGTATTTTTAATACTTTAAAATCACCTTTATATGATTTTAAACAATTAAATTCATTATTCGATAATTGTTATTAATATTAAAATATTAATATTTTCATGACAAAATATCAAAAGTTATATTTTATAACTTAAAATATTTTTATAATGCATAAATCATTTTTATATGATTTATAAAGCATTAATTCTATTTTTTCTTAATTTATTTAATATATTTATTAAATAAACAAATTATCATTAATATTAATTTATTAATGAATTTCATCACAAAATATCAAAAGTCATTAAAAATAACTTAAAATATTTTTTAATACCATAATATAATTTTTCATGATTTTTCATGAATTAAAATTATTTTTAAATAATTTATTTAATATTATAATTAAATAAATTAAATACCATTTATATTCTAAAAATATTAAATATTTATGAAATATACTTAAAATAATTAAAAACTATTTTTCAGACTTTAAAATAATTTTTTGGAATTTATTTTGTATTTTTAATAATTAAAAACCATTTTTATCGATTTATTTAATTAATTAATCTATTTTTCGAAAATAAGTGTCACTAAAGGGCCCTATAGCGACAAACCCGTCGCTATAGGTGTTCTTGGTGTGTTCTTGAGCATTTCCAGAAACTCATGTCAGTTAACAAGTTAGCAACTTTGACCACATTTTGATCTATGATCCCAAGGGTTTCTGGGCTGCTTGATGTTATAAACATGTAGTATTAATGTAATACTACACTTACAAACAAACATCATGCCTAAAACAACATCAAAGCAGTGCGTTATTAACCTCCAAAATGTCTGACAACCGTGTTCTTCATTTCTGGGTTTTCCAGAAAATGAAAAACAGACGAAGGTGCTATATTTAGATCGTTGTAGCTTCCAGTATATGTATTATTTGCGTGATATAATGGTTGGATCGTATAGAGAACATGTCAGGCTACAATTAAATATCATCAGATACTAACAACAACATCACATATGACATAACAAGCCTCGTCAAACTACTGACAAAAACTTGTTCTTGAAGATTCTGGGTTTTCAAGAATCTTCATCCGAGTAGTCGGTCAACGGTGGTTTGACCACTCCTAATTTTGATTCTGAGATATATCATGGTGATCTAATAACTTTAGTATGTAGACTACATGTCAGGCTACAACTACAAAATGACAACTGAGCCAAAACATTAACATACAACAAGATCAAGGACGTTAAAAATCTTGTCTGACCACTGAAAAAATTTCTGGGTTACCCATATTGTGATTTTTGTGAACGGTCAACGCCTTTTGACTGCATATATCTGGAGATCTATACATGGTATGACCATGAGTAAAGTTCCAGATTACAGTACACATGACATAGAATAAACGTATAACTTAAAACAACTCAAATCAAAAACAAAGAAGGATTTAGAGTCCCTGACATTAGCTTGTCAGGCCATATTTCCAACTTTTCCCAGATTTTAAAAATTATCAAATCCGAACATTTTGATGTTATGGATCTGGGATTTAACAACCCAGATCACTAAAAGACACCTTAATACATAACTTTAACCCACCAATTACAACATAAAACATCAAATCATAAAATTTTAAGATTTAGGGTTTTTACCACTTTGAGCTTTGATCTTGGATTCTGACCCTTGAATCTGATCCTTAGCTTGCTACAAGATGATCATGGTCTAACTTCTCACTCCCTCTCACTCTAAAATTTTGAAATGGATGAGAGAGAAAAGGTTGGCAAGAATGAAAAATAAAGTAAGGTTGTTATTTACTTAAGTTTTTAATTTTGCTAGGTTCATGTATCTAGTGGGTATAGATGGCACAAAAATCAAATTTGGGATAGATTTGAGCACATGTTGTATATCTACATAGATGAGTCACCAATATTTGGACATATCATTTACTTAATGTGTAAGAAAAGGGGTAAATGGGTCATTTCCTTTTTATTTTTAATGGCATTCTAGTAAATGGCCAAACCCTTAGGGTTTAGGGTTAGGGTTAGGATTTAGGGTTGAACCCTAAAATATTTGAAATTAAATTTTTAGGATTTCCAAATTTCGATTTTTGAAATAGAAAATTAATATTTCAAAATTATAATTAGGATTCTCTAATTATATTAAAATTTACTAATCATAAATCAAGCTTGCTAATTAGGATTTAATATTTCCTAATTAAAATTACTAATTTAGCAATTTGGTCCGTTAGGGTTTCAAACGGAACAATTAGGGTTTTAAACTTATAAATTAGGGTTTCTAAATTATTAGAAAATCTAATTAATCATTAGGGTTATCCCAAATTAGGTTTGTAATTAAAATACAAAAACCTTATACATAACATTTAAATTCCCAAATTAGGATTCTAATATCCGAATTAGGGTTTCAAATTCCCAGAACTGAAGCTAGGGTTTCCAGAATCGATTTCTAGGGTTTTTTATCAGACGTTAGGGTTTTCTAACTGAACGTTAATGTTGTAAATATATACATAGGGGTTGGACACTGATATAGTTATCTGGTCAACCCATGACCCTTAACTGCATTCTGCTCACATATAATACCATATATACAGAACATATTCACTTATTCCCTTGATCCTGAATAATTCACCACAAAGATTTTTAAATCCAAAAATTTCTTTTCAGAAATGTCAAATCCATACACTTATTTTCTGTCTAGGTTCATTATTTAACCTTTATTCAATATTTTAAGAGTTAAATAATTTTTTAAATTCTTGGGTCGTCACATTCACCCCTTCTTCTAAAAATTTCGTCCCCGAAATTTACCTTACACCTTACACCATACACCATTCATTCACAGCATCGCATGCTACCCAATACATTCCTCACAAGAGTAAAAATTTTGAAATTGTGCTGAGGGGTTTTACAAACTATTGTCTGTCATTTTCGCAAAGGTTATTTAGAAATTCATCCGCTAACCGTCATAACTTACGGACATAGTGGGTAATTAATCCAGTATGCCCTGTACTTAATAAGTACTGCTGGTCAAATCTGTTTCTCGTCACTGCCATAGGCATAAAATTCTACCTCAGTCTTATTGGATTCTGCACCAAAATAATTTGGTTTGGAAAATTTCTTTCAATGAATGCTTAGAGTTTTCATAACATTAGTCTAGCTGAATAGAATAGCATAGACTCATATCAATAATTTAATTCAATCGAATTATTTAGGTGTAGCCAAACCCAGTTGGCAAATTAAAATTTTTGAAAATATTTTTGAGAATGATGTCATGATGCCGTACTGTATTAGCTGTCCGTTTGAGGATGCCGTCATTGCATGACTTTGTCATAACACATCATACAATAGTGGAACAATGATTTTTTTTAGATCGAATTCACACTAAGTATTCCTGCATTTATAACTCCATCAACTTTTATCATCTCTGCACCAGGTTACATGGTACATGAGTGATAAATAAAAATATATTTTGATATTTCAAATCATTTGCGTCTAGCTAAAATAAGTAGCGTAGACTATACTTTAAACCATTTCAAAAATAATTACGAGTCTACATTTTTTTTTAAAAGCACATAGTGCGTATTTAGCTTGATGTCCAAAAAGTTTGAAGTCTAGCATAGCTAGGAATTTTGGAAAACCTATGTCTCCACTAATAATCATTTGCTTAAATAGTCTATCTATTCCTATTATCCTTAATACTCTATTCACACAGAACTATACCCAGTTCGTCAAACTTACCACACTTATGAGTTCAAGAACTTGCCACAATCATATGAGTTTAAGAACATGTCCTAGACAGACCTTTGGCGTCCATTCGCTGAGGGGTTCATAAATATTTCATATAATTATGAGTCACGAACATACCATAAGTATGAGTTTTAAGAACTCGTACTTAACCTTATATTCTCTACCTATAACTTATCTATCTGTTATACACATGAGAAAGGAATCACCCTCTTAACATGCATATAGCAAATAGCACGACACAAATATTTCAATGATTATCAGTGCCAAAAACTAAGTGATTTTTACACCAAGTATAATTCCCTGCCCATAACAAGGAATCATACAACTCAGCTACTGACATGAGTCCTCAATTGAATCCCCACCTAAACCCACTCCCTTCTCAATACGAATTTCATTTATTCCGTATTCATAAACCTTTCCTGAATCTGTACCAATTCATAGTACCACTGACACACAATATTTTTACCGCAAACTTGTCTATTATTCGCTTAATCCATATCAGATCACGGGGTGATCTCATCGTATATAATACGATCCATTTCTATTCTATGATCGTTTTATTTTTCGATCATTTATCCCTGAACTATTAGCCTTTTAGACTCTATCTATTCACCACTACTGTTCAACTTTATTATCAGAGTTAGGGAACTCTGTAAATTATACCCCGTCGAGATTCGTCTTTAAATCTTACCGACACACTAACTCTATTTGAGTTAGTACTTATCCTAATCACTACGGTTATTTGTTTAAGGTATCCTACCCTAGGTTTATAACCAACAGCTCTGATACCAACTGTGAAAGCCCCAAATTCGAGTCCCAAATCACCGCGGATCCGGTACAATCATTCTATCACTATTTGCGAAAGATATAAACATAAATTGTTTATAAAATAAACGTACACATTATTTTTCCAAAATCGAGTAACCTTGACTTATACACAATTCATAAACTATCAGACATATAACATATTTATTAAACTATTCTATTACAAATTAGCTGCACATTTTATCCCAAACTGAACTTGGCTTTATCCTTTCCCTATATCCAAACGCATTCGCCTTATCTGCAATATTTATCATGATATAGCAAGGGTGAGCATGAAAGTTGCCCAGCAAGTTTAAATTTATTAAGATATATCATGATTGAAGGAGTCTGAATAATAAGCTGGCTATAATTCAATAATATAATTGCGAACTAGCAGGAACAAACTTTTGACTGAACAAGTATTTAACGTGAACAAATATATCTAGACCGAATGGTAATGAAGGTGATCAACCTTTCATACCTGACTTACACATGCAATATGTACAGAGTACAATTCTACAATGGCAATCAGCAATGATTAACCATAAGCATATCTGAATGAAACAACTCTTAGTAGAGTTAAGTAAAAACTTGCCTGAACCGCTGATTACCGTTACGCAATTTAATAAGCTTTGTCTAGACCTATTATATACATAATATCGATATACAAATTAGAATAATATCATCACAATATAATACTATATATATATATATATATATATATATATATATAGAATAACCTAAACACATAGCACATAACCCCATCAGTCTATAACACACATAAGACTCAACCTCAAGTCAAACTTTTACTATCTGAGTCGAGTTCTATACAATTCTGACATCTCGATAGCCTAGTCAGATAATCGTCGAGTTTAAGTTCAATTAAACACTGCCTAAAACTTAACAATTATCTAAGATAATTTTAACATCAGTCAAAATAATTTTCCAAGTCTCATAATAATTTTTAAATAATTATTATCATTTATTATGAATTTTCAATCATTAATATCGTATTTAAATGAATTAAATACAACAATATTCTATTATCATTAATATCTATTTATTATCAAATTTTAATGAAATACATGTCATAATATTATAATATATTTATAATATCACAAAGTATTTTTAATACTTTAAAATCACATTTATATGATTTTAAGCAATTAAATTCATTATCCGATAATTACTATTAATATTAAAATATTAATATTTTTATGACAAAATATCAAAAGTTATATTTTATAACTTAAAATATTTTTATAATGCATAAATCATTTTTATATGATTTATAAAGCATTAATTCTATTTTTCCTTAATTTATTTAATATATTTATTAAATAAACTAATTATTATTAATATTAATTTATTAATGAATCTCATCACAAATTATCAAAAGTTATTAAAAATAACTTAAAATATTTTCTAATACCGTAATATATTTTTTCATGATTTTTCATGAATTAAAACTATTTTTAAATAATTTATTTAATATTATAATTAAATAAATTAAATACCATTTATATTTCAAAAATATTAAATATTTATGAAATATACTCAAAATAATTAAAAACTATTTTTCAGACTTTAAATTAATTTTTTGGAATTTATTTTGTATTTTTAATAATTAAAAACCATTTTTATCGATTTATTTAATTAATTAATCTATTTTCCAAAAAAAAGTGTCACTAAAGGGCCCTATAGCGACAGACCCGTCGCTATAGGTGTTCTTGGTGTGTTCTTGAGCATTTCCAGAAACTCATGTCAGTTAACAAGTTAGCAACTTTGACCACATTTTGATCTGTGATCCCAAGGGTTTCTGGACTGCTTGATGTTATAAACATGTAGTGTTAATGTATTACTACACTTACAAACAAACATCATGCCTAAACTACATCAAAGCAGTGCGTTATTAGCCTTCAAAATGTCTGACAACCCTGTTCTTCATTTCTGGGTTTTCCAGAAAATGAAGAACAGACGAAGGTGCTATATTTAGATCGTTGTAGCTTCCAGTATATGTATTATTTGTGTGATATAATGGTTGGATCGTATAGAGAACATTTCAGGCTACAATTAAATATCATCAGATACTAACAACAACATCACATATGACATAACAAGCCTCGTCAAACTACTGACAAAAACTTTCTTCTTGAAGATTCTGGGTTTTCCAGAATCTTCATCCGAGTAGTCGGTCAACGGTGGTTTGACCACTCCTAATTTTGATTCTGAGATATGTCATGGTGATCTAATAACTTTAGTATGTAGACTACATGCCAGGCTACAACTACAAAACGACAACTGGACCAAAACATTAACATACAACAAGATCAAGGACGTTAAAAATCTTGTCTGACCACTGAAAAAATTTCTGGGTTACCCATATTGTGATTTTTTTGAACTGTCAACGCCTTTTGACTGCATATATCTGGAGATCTAGACATGATATGACCATGAGTAAAGTTTCAGATTACAGTACACATGACATAGAATAAACGTATAACTTAAAACAACTCAAATCAAAAACAGAGAAGGATTTAGAGTCCCTGACATTAGCTTGTCAGGCCATATTTCCAACTTTTCCCAGATTTCAAAAACTATCAAATCCGAGCATTTTGATGTTATGGATCTGGGATTTAACAACCCAGATCACTAAAAGACACATTAATACATAACTTTAACCCACCAATTACAACATAAAACATCAAATCATAAAATTTTAAGATTTAGGATTTTTACCACTTTGAGCTTTGATCTTAGATTCTGACCCTTGAATCTGATCCTTAGCTTGCTACAAGATGATCATGGTCTAACTTCTCACTCCCTCTCTGTAAGACCCCAACTTTTATAAATAAAGATGAATTTTCTATAAATATCATTTTTGAATATTATGGAGTTAATTTGATATAATGTTATAGTTATGGGTAATATTTATAAATTTTGCAAAGTACGCAAGTTGTTATATAATATTCGATTGGTCAGGGAATATTCGTTTTAACAGGGAATATTCGTACAACGGCACAATCATTGGTGGACCCCACAACGGAATTATTGTCGGATTGAGAAAACGACAAAAATATTTTATTAAAAATAACGACGAAAGTTTTACCATTGATACTGTTGAGCTACTCGGTAGTAAAAGTACAGTAATATGTGTGGTTGCATAGTAGCACATGGTATTGATTATTAATGCTTATGTGAGAAGTCACTCAGTTTGATTCAATTATTGTCAGTTAATAATATGAATTATTTAGCGATAATGAAGTTTTGTTTTATTCGTATTATTAACGTAATAAAACAGAAACATCTTTTTATATAAAGCAGAATACTTTATTAAAGTTATTCTATAAATAGAATATATTATATTTTATTTAAAAGATTTTTCTTTAAATATGGACCGTCAGATAAAAGTAATCAATCTGGACCGTTCATGGATTAGTTACTATGCATTCTATTTTTCTATAAATAGCAGCTCATTCCTTCATTATTTCTTACGAATTTATTGAACTCTAGAGAGAGAAACTATAGAGAGAAACTATAGAGAGAGAAAAGAAAAGTATTCTGCTACTTAACTACTTCCTTATTTCAGTTCTTCTTTAAAACGGTAAGGGGTGTTATTCTTTCTTATTCATGAAGAGAACTGTTGTTATTCCATTTCTTATTATTCTGTTGGAATAACCTGTATACGCGGTCTACCCTATACTTGGTGACATTCTTCTATTATTCTGTTGGAACATCCTGTCAGTGTGTTTTACACCGGACCTAGTTTCGTCTTTATTATTATTCTGTTGGAACATCCTGTCTGTGTGTTTTACACTGGACATGGTTCCGTCTTTATTATTATTCTGTTGTGTAAGACCCCGAATTTTATGAAATAAAAGTATTCAATTTTTCTATTTAGTAAATGGTTAAATTGATAAAAAGTTAAAGTTAAGGGTGATATATGAATTTTTTTCAAAAATAAGCAAGTGGTTATAAAATATTCATTGTTGTCGGGGGATATTCGTTTGGTCGTGGAATATTCTTACTGTCGGATAATATTCGTACGACGGCGCAGTCTTTTGTGGGCCCCATAACGGAAAGCGATTGGATGAAAAAAATGACAAGAGTAAGTTGTTTATAAATAACGGCATAGTTGTTACCGTTAATACTGTTGGAATACCCGATGGTTAAAACACAGTAATACGCGTTGTTGCACAGTAGCACACGGTATTGCACCAATTATTGATTCTTACGTAAGAAGGCACTACTCAATAATTGTTACATTAATTACTGTTCAATATTGTATTTTATTGATTCAATAATTGCTGCGTTGATATTTTATATTACTGTTGTTTTAATAATTGTCACTACACAGTATGTTCTATTATCGGAACAATGATTCATATTATCTGAATAATATTATTAGATAACATTATTGGCAATGTCTAGAAAGTTCTGTCTAAGGAGAGGTTTGGTCATCTAATTGCGCGCCAGTAAGGAGAAAGCCTTATTGGAAAGCCCCCTCTTTCCTGAGAACGGCCTGGTTGCCAGTACTGTGATTCTGTAATATTATTTGTGTATAATTAATTATTGATTTATATGATGAGAAAAATATTGATTTTATGTGGATATAGATGGAGAAAATTTTTAATGTGACAATTGTTGAAAATTAATATTTTATCTTTTTCTGATAAAATAATTCATTTAAATATATTATTTTAATAATATATTGATGGTGATATTTTTGCAATGAATGTAGAATATATGAGTGTATGAGGAGGAAGAGTATTTTTGTGGCATTAAATGATTAACACATGTTTTGTGTGTTGGTGGACACAATTCTTGACCGAAAATTTATTATTGACTGTAAAATCATCCGTTTGTGGATTTCAGTCAATTTCTGTTTGGAATTTGGAAAAACTTTCTTCTATAAAGTTGTAGAGAATTGAATTTTCTATAAAAACTCGCAAGATTTGAATTTTCTGATAAAAGGGCTATTTATTATGAATTATTGAAGTTCCGAAGTTCCGAAATAATTAATTTTTGGAAGTTTTATTTATTTTTATTAACAAAAACATTTTTTACACTTTGGTGGGCCCCACTTGCACATGTTGATGGCTGAATCCAGATTTTCAAAGGTGGGCTAAGGAAAATTTATAATTCTATTATTATTTTATTAAATTTTCTGCTTTGGTGTTCTAAGCAATTTCCTATAAATAGGGTGCTTAGGTTAGAATTGAAAATCACACCAGAAACTGAAGTTTTCTCTCTATTTCTCTCTCGATATATTGAGCATAATCTTGTGAGTATTTTGATACTTTGAGTGTTGCTATACGGTGCAAGTTCGTTCAGCGTTATTCCAGTCAGAAGTACTGCTCTTTTGAGGTAAGGTATATTGTCGTAAGGGATAGTAAGGGATAGTAAGGGATAATAAGGGATGTATTTTTTTAAAATGATATTATTTCTTTCAATATCATTATACCGGAATATTGGTAAGATTTTTCTTGTGAAATTCTTATCTTTTCATGTCGGGGTTACTATTCATGAGTTACTATTCACGAGTTACTATTCATGAGTTACTATTCATGAGTTACTATTCACGAGTTACTATTCATGAGTTACTATTCACGAGTTACTATTCATAAATTACTATTCATGAGTTACTATTCACGAGTTATTATTCATGAGTTAGTATTCACTAGTTACTATTCATGAGTTACTATTCACGAGTTACTATTCACGAGTTACTATTCATGGGTTACTATTTACGAGTTACTATTCATGACAAAATTGGTTTCTTTTTCTAACCAAATTATAGTTGATTTATGAATATTACTCTGGAGTTTAAAACTATGTATTGATTATATTAATTTTATTATAATATATAACATTTTTATAATCCTGATGTTGAAATTCTCTTTCACTGGAGTGTAAAGATGGGTAGATTATTGGTATGATCATGACTAGGGTTCTCTTTGTCCAGTAGTGAAAAGTTGAATTGTGACTGGTATGATCATGACCATTGAATTTATAATTGAATATCTTTAGCTTAAGTGCAAAGGTGAAATGATCAACATGGTTATAATTATTGGTTATATAAATTCTGAAATGATTATATATTTCTTTGAGATAATAATATATTTGGCCTGTAGTGCAAATATGAACTGTTGAAGAATATCTTTGGCCTGTAGTGCAAAGATGAGTTATTGATGAATATCTTTGGCCCGTAGTGCAAAGATGAAATTATTAGTATGATTATGAATAGGAACTGTGATTTGGTATAACCATGATCTTTGATGTTTCAGGTAAAGACAAGTGATGAAAATTATCTTTGTTCTGGATGAGAAGAAGAATTTAGAACTACAATTATGATTATGAGTTATACATGTGATTGTGGACAGGAATTATTGATTGATGTTACAGGGATAAAACATTGTTGGTGGACTTTTAACATGGAGAAGATAATATACTTTATAGTCTATTTGACTCTTCTAATGGATTGCTCGTTCCGCTGCAACTATGGTTGAAAAGTTTTATCATCTACCATATGTTCTAAATCTCTGATTTATTACTGTTGAAGGCTATTGATAATTTATTTATCTTTAGTCATGATATTCTTTACTGAGCTAGTTGTGCTCACCCTTTTGCTTCACAATTTCTTTCAGGTAATAAAAGTGTAGCTAGGTCGAGCGAGGGATAACAAGGGAATAGAACGGTGGTTTATAGATATTGAGGGTGAGGTGAATTTAACTTGGAAGTGTGTTTTGCCACTATCTTACAGGATGTATAATGACATACAACCTCGTGTCATCATAAGACAAGGTTGTGCTCATCCACTTGCCGAGTATATTTACGAGCACTACCTATATAATCTTGGTATTTGTTTGAAGTATAATTCTCAATTAGAGATAGTGGAGATAATGATAAGTCAAGAGAAGACTCACCATTGGGAAGAATATGATAGTAACCTTCTTGTTTTTCTTTGGGGTCTATTGGGTCAACCAAGGATAATTCTTTGGCCATATGATATCTATCATAACCTAGATGCATAGCCTCCCATGTACGAGGGTTTCCTTGAGCACTTCCCAAAGATTCTAATTTCTAAAACAGTTTTTGACTATACCTTTATGTAAGGTGTCATTGTGACGTGATATCCAAGGTTGGGACATGAGTCACAGTTGGTATATATTTGTATCCAAACTCATAGCATATGTGTTGTTGTATTTTATACGACAATTATTGTAATAAAGTTGTAGTTATTATCTGTACCATGTATTTGGCGACTCAAAATGGGTTGGATGGAATGGACCTATTTTGGGGAAGTTACATTTGGTATCAGAGCTTAGGGATATGATCTCTGGCGGAGATCGGGGAATAAGACTAGGAGGGGAGAGACGAGTAAATCCTTCGCTAGTGTGTCCTACCTAAGCTTATTTGTTGGTCAGTCATAATATCGGGATATTATGTGATATATTAATTTGTTCAATTAACATTTGTTTTGAAGCTGTATTCTAGAATGATATCTGAAATACAGGAGATGAGCAATGAAGAAATTATGATGACAGGAAAGATGGAATCTGAAATGAAAGCAAGGTATTCTCAACTCTTTAAAATACCAGGTACGTAAATTTCGGGGACGAAATTTCATAAGGAGGGGAGATTGTAAGACCCCGAATTTTATGAAATAAAAGTATTCAATTTTTCTATTTAGTAAATGGTTAAATTGATAAAAAGTTAAAGTTAAGGGTGATATATGAATTTTTTTCAAAAATAAGCAAGTGGTTATAAAATATTCATTGTTGTCGGGGAATATTCGCTTGGTCGTGGAATATTCTTACTGTCGGAGAATATTCGTACGACGGCGCAGTCTTTTGTGGGCCCCATAACGGAAAGCGATTGGATGAAAAAAAATGACAAGAGTAAGTTGTTTATAAATAACGGCATAGTGTTACCGTTAATACTGTTGGAATACCCGGTGGTTAAAACACAGTAATACGCGTTGTTGCACAGTAGCACACGGTATTGCACCAATTATTGATTCTTACGTAAGAAGGCACTACTCAATAATTGTTACAGTAATTACTGTTCAATATTGTATTTTATTGATTCAATAATTGCTGCGTTGATATTTTATATTACTGTTGTTTTAATAATTGTCACTACACAGTATTTTCTATTATCGGAACAATGATTCATATTATCTGAATAATATTATTAGATAACATTATTGGCAATGTCTAGAAAGTTCTGTCTAAGGAGATGTTTGGTCATCTAATTGTGCACCAGTAAGGAGAAAGCCTTATTGGAAAGCCTCCTCTTTCCTGAGAACAGCCTGGTTGCCAGTACTGTGATTCTGTAATATTATTTGTGTATAATTAATTATTGATTTATATGATGAGAAAAATATTGATTTTATGTGGATATAGATGGAGAAAATTTTTAATGTGACAATTGTTGAAAATTAATATTTTATCTTTTTCTGATAAAATAATTCATTTAAATATATTATTTTAATAATATATTGATGGTGATATTTTTACAATGAATGTAGAATATATGAGTATATGAGGAGGAAGAGTATTTTTGTGGCATTAAATGATCCACACATGTTTTGTGTGTTGGTGGACACAATTCTTGACCGAAAATTTATTATTGACTGTAAAATCATCCGTTTGTGGATTTCAGTCAATTTCTGTTTGGAATTTGGAAAAACTTTCTTCTACAAAGTTGTAGAGAATTGAATTTCCTATAAAAGCTCGCGAGATTTGAATTTTCTGATAAAAGAGCTATTTATTATGAATTATTGAAGTTCCGAAGTTCTGAAATAATTGATTTTTGGAAGTTTTATTTATTTTTATTAACAAAAACATTTTTTACACTTTGGTGGGCCCCACTTGCACATGTTGATGGCTGAATCCAGATTTTCAAAGGTGGGCTAAGGAAAATTTATAATTATATTATTATTTTATTAAATTTTCTGTTTTGGTGTTCTAAGCAATTTCCTATAAATAGGGTGCTTAGGTTAGAATTGAAAATCACACCAGAAACTAAAATTTTCTCTCTATTTCTCTCTCGATATATTGAGCGTATTCTTGTGAGTATTTTGATACTTTGAGTGTTGCTATACGGTGCAAGTTCGTTCAGCGTTATTCCAGTCAAAAGTACTGCTCTTTTGAGGTAAGGGATATTGTCGTAAGGGATAGTAAGGGATAGTAAGGGATAATAAGGGATGTATTTTTTTAAAATGATATTATTTCTTTCAATATCATTATACCGGAATATTGGTAAGATTTTTCTTGTGAAATTCTTATCTTTTCATGTCGGGGTTACTATTCATGAGTTACTATTCACGAGTTACTATTCATGAGTTACTATTCATGAGTTACTATTCACGAGTTACTATTCATGAGTTACTATTCACGAGTTACTATTCATAAGTTACTATTCATGAGTTACTATTCACGAGTTATTATTCATGAGTTAGTATTCACTAGTTACTATTCACGAGTTACTATTCATGAGTTACTATTCATGAGTTATTATTCACAAGTTACTATTCACGTGTTACTATTCATGGGTTACTATTCACGAGTTACTATTCATGACAAAATTGGTTTCTTTTTCTAACCAAATTATAGTTGATTTATGAATATTACTCTGGAGATTAAAACTATGTATTGATTATATTAATTTTATTATAATATATAACATTTTTATAACCCTGATGTTGAAATTCTCTTTCACTGGAGTGTAAAGATGGGTAGATTATTGGTATGATCATGACTAGGGTTCTCTTTGTCCAGTAGTGAAAGGTTGAATTGTGACTGGTATGATCATGACCATTGAATTTATAATTGAATATCTTTAGCTTAAGTGCAAAGGTGAAATGATCAACATGGTTATAATTATTGGTTATATAAATTCTGAAATGATTATATATTTCTTTGAGATAATAATATATTTGGCCTGTAGTGCAAATATGAACTGTTGAAGAATATCTTTGGCCTGTAGTGCAAAGATGAGTTGTTGATGAATATCTTTGGCCCGTAGTGCAAAGATGAAATTATTAGTATGATTATGAACAGGAACTGTGATTTGGTATAACCATGATCTTTGATGTTTCAGGTAAAGACAAGTGATGAAAATTATCTTTGTTCTGGATGAGAAGAAGAATTTAGAACTACAATTATGATTATGAGTTATACATGTGATTGTGGACAGGAATTGTTGATTGATGTTACAGGGATAAAACATTGTTGGTGGACTTTTAACATGGAGAAGATAATATACTTTATAGTCTATTTGACTCTTCTAATGGATTGCTCGTTCCGCTGCAACTATGGTTGAAAAGTTTTATCATCTACCATATGTTCTAAATCTCTGATTTATTATTGTTGAAGGCTATTGATAATTTATTTATCTTTAGTCATGATATTCTTTACTGAGCTAGTTGTGCTCACCCTTTTGCTTCACAATTCCTTTCAGGTAATAAAAGTGTAGCTGGGTCGAGCAAGGGATAACAAGGGAATAGAACGGTGGTTTATAGATATTGAGGGTGAGGTGAATTTAACTTGGAAGTGTGTTTTGCCACTATCTTACAGGATGTATAATGACATACAACCTCGTGTCATCATAAGACAAGGTTGTGCTCATCCACTTGCCGAGTATATTTACGAGCACTACCTATATAATCTTGGTATTTGTTTGAAGTATAATTCTCAATTAGAGATAGTGGAGATAATGATAAGTCAAGAGAAGACTCACCATTGGGAAGAATATGATAGTAACCTTCTTGTTTTTCTTTGGGGTCTATTGGGTCAACCAAGGATAATTCTGTGGCCATATGATATCTATCATAACCTAGATGCATGGCCTCCCATGTACGAGGGTTTCCTTGAGCACTTCCCAAATATTCTAATTTCTAAAACAGTTTTGACTATACCTTTATGTAAGGTGTCATTGTGACGTGATATCCAAGGTTGGGACATGAGTCACAGTTGGTATATATTTGTACCCAAACTCATAACATATGTGTTGTATTTTACACGACAATTATTGTAATAAAGTTGTAGTTGTTATCTGTACCATGTATTTGGCGACTCAAAATGGGTTGGATGGAATAGACCTATTTTGGGGGCGTTACATGTTGGAACATCCTATCTGTGTGTTTTACACCGGACCTGGTTCCGTCTTTATTATTATTCTGTTGGAACATCATGTCTGTTTGTTTTACACCGGACCTGGTTTCGTCTTTATTATTACTCTGTTGGAATATCCTGTCTATGCATTTTACGTCGGACCTGGTTCCATTATTTATTATTCTTTTAGAATAACATGTCTGTGCGGTCTATCGCATGCATGGTGATTTCTTTTGTTATTCCATTCTTTATTATACTCAGTTGGTTAAAGTTTTGACTTCTATACTCCATGAAATTAGTGGAATATCTTTGATATTTGCGCTTCATCTAGTATCTTTTCATGGAAATATTCTTCTAGGAATTCTTGAATTTTACTCCACAAAGCAGTATCATATTGACAATTTGGACGTTGTTAATTCTTGGATAAATTAATTCTTGAACTTATTTTATTGAATTCTTATATCATTGTCATCATCCTCATGTTTATAAAATATTGAAAGTCATATGTGGCCTGTAGTGCATAGATGGACTTGGTATGATTATGACCAGGGATCATTCGGTATAATCATGACCGTAATATTACAAATGATGTGGTAAAAGTCCTCATTGGCCCGTAGTGCATTGATGGACAGTTGTTGGCATGATCATGACCATTAATGAATACACAAATATTCTTGGCCCGTAGTGCATGGATAATTGTGGTCGTGATACTAAATAATATCCTTAGCCGTAGTGCAGGGGTGATTCGATGATGTGGATTATTTTATTAAGCTGAGTCCCAGCGATAACAGTGTTGAAAAACCTTTTAAATTATAGAAGATAGTAGATTTTATTTTCTACTTGACTCTTTTAATGGATTGCTTGTTCCGCTGCAGTTAAACTTGATGTTCGTTATATTTTATCAGTTTAACACTGTTGAAGGCTAATGATAATTTATTCTGTATTATCTTAGTCATAATATTTCTTACTGGGCTAGTTGAGCTTACCCTTTCTTTCACTGTTCTCTTCAGGAAATGAGAATATAGCTGGGACGAGTCGGGGAACGGAGTGATGGACCAGATGATAGTATTAGTAGTCCTCACTATTCTGTTAAATAGTGTGACAATAATTGTAATGAGGACTCCTTTTGAGTTTGTATAGTCTCTAGTAGACAATAATTGTATTTAAACTCACAGTTATGCTTTGTCGTATTGTACACGACAGTTGTATTAGTAAGTTGTATTTGTATTCTGTACCATGTATCTGATGACCCAAGATGGGTGATGTATACCTAATTTTGGGGGCGTCACAGTTGGTATCAGAGCTTAGGGATATGATCCCTGGCTAAGATGTGAGAATAGAACTAGGAGGGGAGAGACGGGGAATTCCTTCGCTAGTATGACCTACCTAAGTTTATTTGCATGGTATTTAATTAGTCGGTCAGAATATAAGGATAATATATGACATATCAATTAACTTTTATTTTGTGGCAGTATCTGAAAATGGCATCCAAGAATGTTGAGAATATCAATGGAGCACAGGCAACTGTTGATTCACTACATATCAATAATCGGGATAATGTGCATCAGGAAGGCGACAATCCTAATGCAAACAACAATACTGACCAAATGATGAATGATGAAATGTTCAGAAGCTTTATGCAGTTCATGCAACAGCAGGCGAGAGCGACTCCTGTTCAAAATGTAGGTGGAAACACTGAAAACTCTCGGTTGGTCACCGCTAAACAATTCAAGGAGCTGGGACCACCGGAGTTTAAGGGAGAGCCAAAACCACTTATAGCGGAAACATGGATAAAGCAGATCACCAAGATATTTGATGTCTTGGGATGCTCTGAGGAGCAAAAGGTTCCCTTTGCCGCCTTTATGTTGCTAGGAGAGGCAGATTACTGGTGGGAATCGATTAAGCGTACTCAACCTGCCGCACTGAAGATGTCTTGGGAGAAGTTCCAAGAGCTGTTCAATGACAAATACTTTCCTGAAAGTGTTCGTCACATGAAGGAGGTGGAGTTCATCAAATTAGAGCAGAATAATATGACCGTGTAGCAGTATGAGGCTAAATTTGCTGAGTTGTCCCGGTTGCGTCCCACTTAGTGGATAATGAAAAGCGAATGACGCGAATGTTTTTGTGAGGTTTGAAACCTGAGATACATCAACATCTTATTTCTCATAAACTGTGTTTGTATTCAGATGTTGTGAATAGGGCTCAGTTAGTGGAGCGCGATAACGAGTCAACGCAGCCAAAAGAGAGCAGTCAGTAAAATGATAATACTAGTGAGAGCAGTCATCGAAGCGGTGACAACAAGCGTGGTGGGAATCAACAGGCCAGAAATGGTAACCACTTCGGTGGTAATCAGGGCCAAAACAATAAGAATGGTCATTTCAAGAAGAGGAGATTCAACAATGATGGAAAGACGTCAGCACCAGCACCTGTTGTTAACGAAGGAGAACGACCACCTATCATATGTTTCAAATGCGGAGGGGAGGGGCACATCAGTCCAAACTGCGCGATGAAGTCTAAAGCATGTTATAATTGTGGAAGAGAAGGTCATTTAGCTCAATTTTATCGTTTACCAAAAAAAAGTTCAGCCAGGATGGAGACACCAAAGGCCGTCCCAGAAAAGTCAAAACTGGTAGTGTAAGGGAGAGCATTTGTTGTGACCTCCCAGAAAGCAAGGAACCCGAATGAGGTCATCACGGGTAAGCTTATCATAAACTCTAACGAAGTCTATACTTTATTTGATACCGGTTCTACCCATTCTTTTATTTCTCCTACTTGCGCTCATCGATTAAATTTGACTCCAGAGAAATTAGACTTTGACTTATCTATTGAAACTCCATTGGGAGAAACCTTCATTACATCCATGGTTTATAAGTCTTGTTTGGTTCAAGTTGGTACCCACACATTACCTGTCAATCTGATTTCATTAAAAATACTTGCATTTGACGTGATTCTAGGGATTGATTGGTTAACTACTCATCATGCAAAAGTTAATTATTTTTGTAAAGTTGTTAGCTTTCATATTCCTAATCGACCTATTATGCGAATTCAAGCAACCAAACCATTAAAATCAATCGCTGTCATCTCAAACCATAAAGCTATTCGTTTATTGAAAAACGGATGTCAAGCTTTCTTAGCTCATGTCACGAATCTAAACAAAAATACGTCAGTTTTGAATGATATTTCTATTGCTAATAAATTTCCTGACGTATTCCCTGAAGAACTTCCTGGCCTACCCTCAGAGCGTGAAATTGAATTTTGTATCGACCTTGAACCCGGTACAAAACCCATTTCCAAAGCCCCATATCGAATGGCTCCTATTGAACTTCAGGAGTTAAAGATCCAACTGCAGGAATTGTTAGACATTGGCTTTATTCGTCCTAGTACTTCTCCTTGGGGTGCTCCTGTTCTATTCGTGAAGAAGAAAGATGAAAGTATGCGACTTTGTATTGATTATCGGGAGTTGAATCATGTCACCATCAAAAACAAGTACTCATTGCCACGTATTGATGACCTGTTTGACCAATTGCAAGGAGCACAATTCTTTTCAAAGATCGATCTTCGTTCTGGATATCATCAGCTGAAGGTTAAAACTAAGGATATTCCAAAGACGGCTTTCAGAACTCGGTACGGGCATTATGAATTCCTAGTCATGTCCTTTGGATTGACTAATGCTCCTACTGCCTTCAGGATATGATGAACTGGGTATTCAAGGAATATTTGGATCACTTTGTGATCGTCTTTATTGATGACATCCTTATTTATTCTAAAAGCCATGAAGATCATGAGCAACACTTGAGGCTGGTACTCCAAAAGCTTCGTGAATATAAGCTTTATGCCAAGTTGAAGAAATGCGAGTTTTGGCTGGAGGAGGTAGCATTCCTTGGGCACGTAGTATCAAGTCGTGGAATATCTGTTGACCCGGCAAAGATTGAAGCTATTCAAAGCTGGGAGCAACCTAAATCAGTGACTGAAGTATGTAGCTTTCTTGGTTTAGCTGGTTATTATCGGAGATTCGTGGAAGGATTTTCTCGAATCGTTACTCCATTAACTCAGCTAACTCGGAAAGATACAAAGTTTGGTTGGAGCGAAGAATGTGAGAAGAGTTTTCAAGAACTCAAGAGGAGACTCATTTCAGCACCTGTTCTAACAATACCATCTGGCTCGGAGGGATTTGTCATCTACAGTGATGCTTCGAGCAAAGGGTTGGGATGCGTTCTCATGAGACATGAAAAAGTCATAGCCTATGCATCAAGACAACTCAAGGAATATGAGAGGAATTATCCTACTCATGATCTAGAGTTGGCAGTTGTCGTCTTTGCACTTAAAATTTAGAGGCATTACTTGTATGGGGAGAAGGTGGAGATCTTTACGGATCATAAAAGCCTCAAATATTTCTTCACTCAAAAGGAACTCAACATGCGACAACGACGTTGGCTTGAACTGTTGAAAGATTATGATCATACCATTCAATACCATCCTGGAAAAGCGAACGTGGTAGCTGACGCATTGAGTAGAAGATCATATACAAGTACGAGTGCGATATTATCAACACAAAGGCCCATTTTGTGTGACTTACAAAGGATGCAGATAGAGTTAAATACTCCAGAAACCCATGTGATGATGGCGAATATACGAGTAGAATCAACTTTAATCGATAAAGTTAAAGCTGCTCAAGCTACAGACCTGGAGCTGATGCGTATAAGGAAGAAAGTGCAAGAAGGTGCTATGCCAGAAGCAAAAATCGATGAAGAAGGAATACTTCGAGTCAACTCCAGACTTTGTGTTCCTAACAACCCTGATTTAAAGTATGAAATCATGATAGAGGCGCACAACACACCGTTTGCAATTCATCTTGGGAGTACCAAAATGTATCATGATCTTTGTCATACATTTTGGTGGAGTAATATGAAGCGAGAGATAGCGCTATTTATCTCAAGGTGTCTAACTTGTCAACGAGTCAAAGTAGAGCATCAAGTACCAAAAGGTCTATTGCAACCACTTGAAATTCCAGAATGGAAGTGGGAGCACATTACCATGGATTTCGTTACCGGTCTTTGTAACGCCCCCAAATTCGGATACTTGAAACCCGAACTCGGTGCTTCACGATACCATTTCTATGAGCGGAATAATACTAATAATAATAACAATAATATAGATTTATCAAATTTAATTTACATATTATCAGAGTTTCCCAAAACCCAAGTACGAAACTTTAAACATTCATTATATGATAGTAATAATATTTATCATCCATATGCTAATAAAGTTTGATTATTACAAAAGATAGCATAAACAGTCATTCAGCAACTTTTCCTTTCCCTTTATTCTTGGCAGATCCTTCGGGTTGCTCACCTTTAGCTGAAAACATTTAAATTAAAGCAAGTATGAGCATTTGAGTGCCCAGCAAGTAATAGCAACAATAATAGTTAACTGAATGAATTAAATGTTTTCTTGGAAGGATACTTCTACAACGAATCAACAGTTGTGAAGTAATCTGAACTGATAATAAACAACATATTATTTCGATTTCAAATTTTTGAAACTACGTATTGACTATAAATGAGAATCAGTTGACAAACTATGAACATTGTTTTCTATTTTCGAAAAGATTAAAAAAGAACTTCATCTGTAAACCGTCATTACTTACGGGCACGGGGGGTGATCAGCCCGTTATGCCCTGTATTGATCAATACTACATTAAAGAACGATATTTTCGTCCCGCATTCCCTCCTTAGGCGCATAAAAATTTTCCATATTTGGGATGTTCATACTAGTCTTGAATCCAAACCAAAACAATTTGGTTGGATAATAATAAAGTTTTATCTTGTTCAACAACAACACTTTTAAATATATGTCTAGCTGGATCAAATAGCTTAGACGACTTTTAATTCAACTTATACATACTGGAAACCGATAAGTATGTATCAACATGTGATAAAATATAATGATTATCCAAGTGGGGACACTTGTATAACCATGTTTTAGAAATTAACGAACAAAATATATAATTTGATCAACAATAACAGAATAAAGGAACTTGTACCATAATTATAATTTAATAACTTACTTATACAGAATCATTGCACAAGTATATACAAAGGTTGAAATATTTGAACAATTGAAAAGAATAGTAAAGACATTATCTTACGCATGTCCATTGCATAAAGTAAATGCAAAGGGTTAGATACTTGCCTGAAGCACTGCTTACAACTTGTAATTAAGATCTATCGCTTATCTCACGACCTATCATTAATAAGATTGTTCGTTCGATTAGAACAACATACTATAACACATAACACTGCTTATTGCAGTCAGCACATAACCTAATCGCATTGGCACATATGTTTAATAACCATTGAATCACAAATAATCACTTATAAAATCAAAATATCTAAGTCCAGATCAATTTCTGAAACATGTCGGTGTACCGACAACTTTATCGGGTAAATATCGAGTCTAAGTATTTATTATAATTTATCATAAATTTTCAAACATCGAAATCATATTTAAATGATTTAAATACTAATCAACTCTATTATCATTAATATTTAATTAATATTAAACTATTAATGAAATCATTTTCAAAATATTAAAGTTATTTATAATAACTTGGAAATACTTTTAAAGTATTTAATATTACCCTTAAATAATTTTTAAAACATTTAAAATCATTTTTAAATAATTATCATTAATATTAAAGTATTAATGTTTCATTATCAAAATATTAAAAGTCATTTAATTATAACTTAAAATATTTTTAATTCATTTATAACCCTTTTACATGATTTTTAAATCAATAAAACCATTTATAAATTATTTATTTAATATAATTATTAAATAAATTTAATATCATTAATAATAACTTAATAATCATTAATATTTAATTATTAATGAAATTATTCTTTAAATATTAAAAGTTATGTTTTACAACTTGAAATATCTATAAACACTTTATTTTCATTTAAAATGATTATTATAATACTAAAATCATTTTTAAACTAAATTATTTAATATAATTATTAAATAACTTTAATATCATTAATAATAATTAATTAATGAAATTTACCTTTAAATATTAAAAGTCATATTTTATAACTTAAAATATTTTTGAATACCTTATTATTATTTAAAATGATTTTTAATATAATAAAATCATTGTTTATTTATTTAATTCATTTAGTAAATAACTTAATTATCATTAATATTAATTTATTAATGAAATTTATCACAAAATATTAAAAGTCATTAAAAATAACTTAAAATATTTTATTATATCATAATATAATTTTAAATGATTTTTCAAGTATTAAAATCATTTTTAAATAATTTATTTAATATTATAATTAAATAAATTAAATACTTTTAATATTCCAAAAATATTAAATATTTATGAAATATATTAAAAATAATTAAAAACTAATTTTCAGAATTTAAAATAATTTTTAATAATTTATTTTGTATTTTTAATAATTAAAAACTAATTTTTTTCTATTTTTTAATTAATTTCTAGAAAATTATAAATAATCTGTCGCTAAAGACCACCTATAGCGACAGAACCGTCGCTGTAGGTGTTCTTCATGTTCTTGAGCATTCATAAGGCAGTATCGTGTGTGCTACTTTGACCATCTACTTCTTAGTGTGTGTTGTGTTTCTGGACCCGTTTCTGGACAGAGATTGTAGTGCTAGTGTAGGACTACATTAACCAATAACAACCATGAGCAAAACATGCATAAATAGAAAGATCTAAGCCACATAAAACACTTTCAGAGATGTTCTTCATTTTCTAGGTTACCCAGAAATGAAGAACAGTTCTGATGGTCATATTTGAGCTTCCACTACTTATTGATCTCGTAATATTTTTGTGATTTAAAACCTGGAGTATGTAGAAAACATAACAAGGAAGATATCCTTTACATAAAATCAACAAAACAACAACTGAGTTAGCAGATCTATGCCGGTCAACCCATGTCAGACAACACGGCCAAGCATTTTCTAGGTTACCCAGAAAACGGCTTTCGTGCTTCTCTGGCTTGGTTTGACCATCGACTACGCTTCACCTGTTAACTTTTTAGGTGATAATAAGACACAAAAATGTAGTCTAACATACGTAATACAACTTAGATGCAAAACCAAGAACATACAATCAAACCACTGTCAGATCCGTGCTCATGAAAATCATGTCAGACCTTTCTGGGCTCGTTTTGGGCTACCCAGAACATGGCCAGTCATGGTTGGTCAACGGTGTTTAACCACCCATATCTTGCAACCCATAACCGATCTGACTCTGATTTGAGTTCCAGAGCAAAGCTCTCATAGCATACTACAAGATCAAACATTAAAACCACAAAAACACAAAACAGAGAACGATATACAGGGCCTGACATTCATTGTCAGACGACTATTTAAAAATTTTCCAGATTTTGAAAAATGTCAAATCCGAGCCTCTAGATGTTATGGATCTAACATCTAGCAACTCAGATCACTACTAGACACTACTAACAACATATTCTAACACTTAATCATAACATCAAACAACAAATTTTGGACAGATTTTCGGGCTAGGTTTATACCTTTACTTTGATCTTCTTGTAATCTGGCTACTGATGTTTGTTATGGATTTTCGTGGGGCTTGATTTGTAACTAATATATGATGATATTTTCGGAGGTTTTGATAGAGAGAGAATTGGTTGAGAGCTTGGACAAAATGTAAGTAACAAAAATGATTTTCTCTCTCTCTTCAATCTATTTATAGACCTACATGGTGCATGTATTGGCTGATTGCTGGCATTATTGAGCATGTGGAGTTGTTGGTTTGTTCACCCACTTTACCTAAAGTCAAAACCTAAGTTTGTAGCTTAATAATGCAAAAGGGCAAAATGGTCATTTGTCTTTCCAATTTAATGGCAAAAATGTAACTTGGCAAACCCTTAGGGTTTGACCCTTAGGGTTTAACCCTTAGGGTTTAATCCTAAAATTTAGTACATAGCATTTGTAGGATTTAGCAATTAGGGTTTGTACAAAAAAAAATAAATCAAAATTTTAGTTTCTAAATTTTTTTGCCATTAAGGTTTTCTTAATTTGATTAAGATTCTAATTATGCAATATATGAATATTAGTATTTAATTATTTCCTAATTATAGTAACCTTGCTAATTTATCAATTAAGTTTTCATTTTAGCAATTTAGGGCTACTAAATTAAAAATTAGGTTTACTAATTTTAGAATTAGGGTTTCCCAAAACTTATTAAGATTTTCCTAATTAACATTTATAATAAATGTCCTAAATTATATATCACGATTACACAACAATCTTGTATTCTAATTTGGGCTTCAAATTAGGGTTTTTATAATTATTAAAAATTCAAAATCTAAACTAGGGTTTTAAATTTATAATTAGGGTTTCCTAATTAGCATATCATGAAGTGATATATAACATAAATCATATAACACAGTTATATAACAGTCTTAAATTTCCCATTTAAATTGAAAAACAGGGTTAAACAAATTAATACTAGGGTTTGAGTCAATATACATCATAATTGACCAACCGTCAACAGTACGTACATACAGTACATATTTATAGCACTGAAAAATCAAAATATTATAATTCCTTGATCAAAACCCAAAATTAGGGTTTGGATTCCATATTTGATTTATTCTTCCTATTTAACCTTAATAATTATGGTAAATTAATTAACTTAATAGCATGTACTAACATTCATATAATAAAATAATTATTATAATTATTCTAAAAAAATCACTTCATATAGTATTTAAATAATATATGATTATATTTTCATGAAAAATAATTAATAAAACATTTCAACCATAATTTAATTATTACATGAATGTACTTTATATTAATCAATAATTCTAAAATAAAAATATTTGTAAATATTTATGTAATAAATATATTTTTATTTACCACATAAATACATATACAAATTATCTTGTACAAATCCTCATCCTTAATATATAAAAAAAATTATACGCAAAATTTCTTATTTATTTATGTAGAAAATATCGGGTTGTTATATTCACCATCCCTTATAAAGATTCCGTCCCTGGAATCACCGTTTTAAAACTTATACATACACGACACATAGCATACATAATCATTGCAAGTATATCTCGATCAACTTTAATCGAACTGATCTTTAACTATTCACATAAAGCTTGTCTTTCTGATTAAACGGAAAAATTGGTTTCTAAAAGAACTCAAATTCCTCCTCAAAATTTTTTTATAAAATAATTTACTATATATAGGAAAATCATGCATAAGAAAATAAAAGTTATACAAATAATACCTGGAGTTCTATTTCCAGCTGTCGCCGTATCATGGACTGTCATGTTGAAGACCCTTGCAGTAGATTTTGTCGGCTTGCTAGATGATGTTGGTCCTGTGATCGCCAAGGTTCCACCACTTTTCCCCATGTTCCCACTTTCTGCCTCCGTCCTCCTTTTCGGACAGTCCTTCACCTTATGCTCCTTTGATCCGCACAGAAAACACCCATTAACAGTTCTAGGATTGGGGCAGTTGGGAGTGATATGGCCCTCCTGCCCACACTTAAAACATACAAATTTACCTTTCAGACATTATCCCAAATGGTTCTTTCCACAGTTCCCACATTGTACTAGCGGCTTCTTCTTTGTACCTTCCTGCTTCACCTGCATACGCTCAAAGTTGTTTCCCTTCCTCTTTTCACTCCTACTTCCACTGTTTGTTTCCACCTTCCCAGCTCCTCAACCTTACCCTTATTCTTCTTTCTTTGTTGTATAGGCTCATGGCCTCACTCCCCTCTTCAGTAATAATAGCTTTCTCCATGAGTGATGCAAATGTAGGGATTTGCAACACTGCCACTTTGTTGTTGAGCTAGGGTTTTAATCCCAGCTCAAACCTTCTGGCTTTCCTAGCCTCCGTATCAACTTGATGCGGAGCAAACCTAGCCAACTCATTAAACTTAGCGGCGTATTCTGACACCGTCATATTTTTCTATTTTAATTCCAGAAATTTTACCTCTATCCTAGCCTGCATACTAGATGAAAAATAGTTTTCAAAAAATAGAGTTTTAAATCTTTCCCAAGCCACTACACCTACACCTGCTCTAGCCCTCGCCTGATTCGCTTCCCACCAAAAATTTGTCTCGCCCTTCATCATGTAGGTGGCAAAAGCGATCTTTTGCCCCTCAGCTACCCTCGCTAATACAAACGCCTTTTCAATTTCTTTAACACAAGTTTGGGCTTCGACAGGGTCAGTTGTACCTCTAAATTCGGGCCATCCTACAGCTTTGAAGTCCTTAAAGTTTGCCAAGCGATTGTCCTGCTGGTTCCCTATGGCTGGCATTCCTTGTTGCATAGCCTGAGCTACCATGTTTGCGAATTGCTGCATTGGATCTGGTTGTGGTTGTCCCTCGACGTTGTTGACAGATTCTTCTGCCCTTTGGTTTCTAATTTGACGTCTTGGCGGCATTATCTGATTAAATAAAATCATAAATTTAACTTATATTCTAAACCTTATCATATAAGTTTAGTACTTTAAACTTGTTTCATCACTCAAACATAAATTCATTTTCATTAAGTCGTAGTAATTTACATAACATAGCACATACTGCAATCCCTTTATGACTACAAAAGTCGGGATTTACAAACTTGATCATTACAAAAGTTGAGAACATAACCTTACACAGACATACTAAGCACATATTACATTAAACACACCTACACAATAGAACCTATACTGCCTATTTATTACACCCTTTCCTTGGACAACTTTTCGCCTGATGACCTTCTATTCCACAATTAAAACAGACACATTGTGTTGGATTGGGACAATGAGGAGAGAAATGTCCCTTTTGTCCACAATTGTAGCAAACATATTCCCCTTTTCTGCATACACCTTCATGTTTCTTGTCACAATTTGCACACCTTTCTATTCGATTAATTTTTCTTTCGTTGATATCAAGATTTCTTATATCACGGTCTTTCATCTTTCTTTTCCCCTTCTTGCTCGGAGCTGCGCATTCTTTGTTGCTTTTAGCTCCAATTTGGTCAATTTGGATTTTAAGCTTATCTTGTTCTTCCATTATTTCTATTAATGCTTTCCGCAGTTAGCTATTTAGCAGCTTTTCTATTTCCCACAACTGTTCCAAAGAGGAAACCTTGTTTCGCAGATTCTGCACTTCGGTTGATGCTTGATCAGCTCCAACTTCAGTGTCTGAATCACTATCGGTTAGTTCTACTATTTCTGGATCTGGTACGACATTTTCCACAATAACCACCTCAACGAGGTTGCTTTCATTCTGAGCCTCTATTTCAGCTATTGGCTTTGATATCGGCTCCTTCTTAACGATCTGAGGGTATCCTAATCCTTTTTCACCTGACATCTACACACATAAATTATCCTGATTAGCATATAGTATATACACACAGCAAATAAGAGTTTTATATGAGTTATCTTTTATTTTGTTTGACGATGAATTTATTCAATTCATCTCCTTTTTAAACTCTATATGAGTTATTTATATTTTCAACGTTTCCCTCTGTTCTAAGGTTATAGCCTGAGGTCTAACCCACCTAAGGTTTTTAACCCTAAGCTCTGATACCATGATGTGACGCCCCCAAATTCGGATACTTGAAACCCGAACTCGGTACTTCACGATACCATTTCTATGAGCAGAATAATACTAATAATAATAACAATAATATAGATTTATTAAATTTAATTTACATATTATCAGAGTTTCCCAAAACCCAAGTACGAAACCTTCAACATTCATTACATGATAGTAATAATATTTATCATCCATATCCTAATAAAGTTTGATTATTACAAAAGATAGCATAAACAGTCATTCAGCAACTTTTCCTTTCCCTTTATTCTTGGCAGATCCTTCGGGTTGCTCACCCTTAGCTGAAAACATTTAAATTAAAACAAGTATGGGCATTTGAGTGCCCAGCAAGTAATAGCAATAATAATAGTTAACTGAATGAATTAAATGTTTTCTTGGAAGGATACTTCTACAACGAATCAACAGTTGTGAAGTAATCTGAACTGATAATAAACAACATATTATTTCGATTTCAAATTTTTGAAACTACGTATTGACTATAAATGAGAATCAGTTGACAAACTATGAACATTGTTTTCTATTTTTGAAAAGGTTAAACAGAACTTCATCTGTAAACCGTCATTACTTACGGGCACGGGGGGTGATCAGCCCGTTATGCCCTGTATTGATCAATACTATATTAAAGAACGATATTTTCGTCCCGCATTCCCGCCTTAGGCGCATAAAAGATTTCCATATTTGGGATGTTCATACCAGTCTTGAATCCAAACCAAAACAATTCGGTTGGATAATAATAAAGTTTTATCTTGTTCAACAACAACACTTTTAAATATATGTCTAGCTGGATCAAATAGCTTAGACGACTTTTAATTCAACTTATACATACTGGAAACCGATAAGTATGTATCAACATGTGATAAAATATAATGATTATCCAAGTGGGGATACTTGTATAACCATATTTTAGAAATTAACGAACAGAATATATAATTTGATCAATAATAACAGAATAAAGGAACTTGTACCATAATTATAATTTAATAACTTACTTATACAGAATCATTGCACAAGTATATACAAAGGTTGAAATATTTGAACAATTGAAAAGAATAGTAAAGATATTATCTTACGCATGTCCATTGCATAAAGTAAATGCAAAGGGTTAGATACTTGCCTGAAGCGCTGCTTACAACTTGTAATTAAGATCTATCGCTTATCTCACGACCTATCATTAATAAGATCGTTCGTTCGATTAGAACAACATATTATAACACATAACACTGCTTATTGCAGTCAGCACATAACCTAATCGCATTGGCACATATGTTTAATAACTATTGAATCACAAATAATCACTTATACAATCAAAATATCTAAGTCCAAATCAATTTCTGAAACATGTCGGTGTACCGACAACTTTATCGGGTAATTATCGAGTATAAGACTCTGTTCTGTAACTCAATATTCGTACATATAAGTCATATTTTTATTAAATGACTTAATATAATTTTAAAATATTTATTATAATTTATCATAAATTTTAAAACATCGAAATCATATTTAAATGATTTAAATACTAATCAACTCTATTATCATTAATATTTAATTAATATTAAACTATTAATGAAATCATTTTCAAAATATTAAAGTTATTTATAATAACTTGGAAATACTTTTAAAGTATTTAATATTACTCTTAAATGATTTTTAAAACATTTAAAATCATTTTTAAATAATTACCATTAATATTAAAGTATTAATGTTTCATTATCAAAATATTAAAAGTCATTTAATTATAACTTAATATATTTTTAATTCATTTATATCCCTTTTACATGATTTTTAAATCAATAAAACTATTTATAAACTATTTATTTAATATAATTAATAAATAAATTTAATATCATTAATAATAACTTAATAATCATTAATATTTAATTATTAATGAAATTATTCTTTAAATATTAGAAGTTATGTTTTATAACTTGAAATATCTATAAACACTTTATTTTCATTTAAAATGATTATTATAATATTAAAATTATTTTTAAACTAAATTATTTAATATAATTATTAAATAAATTTAATATCATTAATAATAATTAATTAATGAAATTTACCTTTAAATATTAAAAGTCATATTTTATAACTTAAAATATTTTTAAATACCTTATTATTATTTAAAATGATTTTTAATATAATAAAATCATTGTTTATTTATTTAATTCATTTAGTAAATAACTTAATTATCATTAATATTAATTTATTAATGAAATTTATCACAAAATATTAAAAGTCATTAAAAATAACTTAAAATATTTTATTATATCATAATATAATTTTAAATGATCTTTCAAGTATTAAAATCATTTTTAAATAATTTATTTAATATTAGAATTAAATAAATTAAATACTTTTAATATTCCAAAAATATTAAATATTTATGAAATATATTAAAAATAATTAAAAACTAATTTTCAAAATTTAAAATAATTTTTAATAATTTATTTTATATTTTTAATAATTAAAAACTAATTTTTTTCTATTTTTTTAATTAATTTCTGGAAAATTATAAATAATCTGTCGCTAAAGACCACCTATAGCGACAGAACCGTCGCTGTAGGTGTTCTTCATGTTCTTGAGCATTCATAAGGCAGTATCGTGTGTGCTACTTTGACCATCTATTTCTTAGTGTGTGTTGTTTTTCTGGACCCGTTTCTGGACAGAGATTGTAGTGCTAGTGTAGGACTACATTAACCAATAACAACCATGAGCAAAACATGCATAAATAGAAAGATCTAAGCCACATAAAACACTTTCAGAGATGTTCTTCATTTTCTGGGTTACCCAGAAATGAAGAACAGTTCTGATGGTCATATTTGAGCTTCCACTACTTATTGATCTCGTAATATTTTTGTGATTTAAAACCTGGAGTATGTAGAAAACATAACAAGGAAGATATCCTTTACATAAAATCAACAAAACAACAACTGAGTTAGCAGATCTATGCCGGTCAACCCATGTCAGACAACACGGCCAAGCATTTTCTGGGTTACCCAGAAAACGGCTTTCGTGCTTCTCTGGCTTGGTTTGACCATCGACTACGCTTCACCTGTTAACTTTTTAGGTGATAATAAGACACAAAAATGTAGTCTAACATACGTAATACAACTTAGATGCAAAACCAAGAACATACAATCAAACCACTGTCAGATCCGTGCTCATGAAAATCATGTCAGACCTTTCTGGGCTCGTTCTGGGTTACCCAGAACATGGCCAGTCATGGTTGGTCAACGGTGTTTGACCACCCATATCTTGCAACCCATAACCGATCTGAGTCTGATTTGAGTTCCAGAGCAAAGCTCTCATAGCATACTACAAGATCAAACATTAAAACCACAAAAACACAAAACAGAGAACGATATACAGGGCCTGACATTCATTGTCAGACGACTATTTAAAAATTTTCCAGATTTTGAAAAATGTCAAATCCGAGCCTCTAGATGTTATGGATCTAACATCTAGCAACTCAGATCACTACTAGACACTACTAACAACATATTCTAACACTTAATCATAACATCAAACAACAGATTTTGGACAGATTTTCGGGCTAGGGTTTATACCTTTACTTTGATCTTCTTGTAATCTGGCTACTGATGTTTGTTATGGATTTTCGTGGGGCTTGATTTGTAACTAATATATGATGATATTTTCGGAGGTTTTGATAGAGAGAGAATTGGTTGAGAGCTTGGACAAAATGTAAGTAACAAAAATGATTTTCTCTCTCTCTTCAATCTATTTATAGACCTACATGGTGCATGTATTGGCTGATTGCTGGCATTATTGAGCATGTGGAGTTGTTGGTTTGTTCACCCACTTTACCTAAAGTCAAAACCTAAGTTTGTAGCTTAATAATGCAAAAGGGCAAAATGGTCATTTGTCTTTCCAATTTAATGGCAAAAATATAACTTGGCAAACCCTTAGGGTTTGACCCTTAGGGTTTGACCCTTAGGGTTTAATCCTAAAATTTAGTATATAGCATTTGTAGGATTTAGCAATTAGGGTTTGTACAAAAAAAAATAAATCAAAATTTTAGTTTCTAAATTTTTTTGCCATTAAGGTTTTCTTAATTTGATTAAGATTCTAATTATGCAATATATGAATATTAGTATTTAATTATTTCCTAATTATAGTAACCTTGCTAATTTATCAATTAAGTTTTCATTTTAGCAATTTAGGGCTACTAAATTAAAAATTAGGTTTACTAATTTTAGAATTAGGGTTTCCCAAAACTTATTAAGATTTTCCTAATTAACATTTATAATAAATGTCCTAAATTATATATCACGATTACACAACAATCTTGTATTCTAATTTGGGCTTCAAATTAGGGTTTTTATAATTATTAAAAATTCAAAATCTAAACTAGGGTTTTAAATTTATAATTAGGGTTTCCTAATTAGCATATCATGAAGTGATATATAACATAAATCATATAACACAGTTATATAACAGTCTTAAATTTCCCATTTAAATTGAAAAACAGGGTTAAACAAATTAATGCTAGGGTTTGAGTCAATATACATCATAATTGACCAACCGTCAACAGTACGTACATACAGTACATATTTATAGCACTGAAAAATCAAAATATTATAATTCCTTGATCAAAGCCCAAAATTAGGGTTTGGATTCCATATCTGATTTATTCTTCCTATTTAACCTTAATAATTATGGTAAATTAATTAACTTAATAGCCTGTACTAACATTCATATAATAAAATAATTATTATAATTATTCTAAAAAAATCACTTCATATAGTATTTAAATAATATATGATTATATTTTCATGAAAAATAATTAATAAAACATTTCTACCATAATTTAATTATTACATGAATGTACTTTATATTAATCAATAATTCTAAAATAAAATTATTTGTAAATATTTATGTAATAAATATATTTTTATTTACCACATAAATACATATACACATTATCTTGTACAAATTCTCATCCTTAATATATATAAAAAAAATTATACGCAAAATTTCTTATTTATTTATGTAGAAAATATCGGGTTGTTACAGTCTTCCTAAGGTTTCTCAAGGTATAGGCGCGATTTGGGTCATTGTTGATAGATTGACCAAGTCTGCTCATTTTTTACCGATACGAGAAACTTATACACTTGAACGTCTTGCTCGTATGTACATAAACGAGATTATAAGACTGCATGGTATGCCAGTATCCATAGTTTCTGATCGAGACCCAAGATTCACTTCACAATTTTAGGTCAGTTTACAAAAAGCTATGGGCACGGATTTACGATTTAGTTCGGCATATCATCCTCAGACGGACGGATAATCAGAGAGAACTATTCAAACTCTAGAAGATTTATTAAGACTCTGTGTCCTTGACTTCAAGGGAAGTTGGGACAAGTTCATACCATTGGTGGAGTTTTCCTACAACAACAGTTATCAAGCAAGTATTGGCATGGCTCCATTCGAAGCGTTGTATGGAAGAAAATGTCGTTCTGCAGTATGCTGGGATAAGGTGGGTGAAGCAACGTTGTTGGGACCGAAGTTGGTACGTATGACTACAGAAAAGATTCAAGCGATCCGACAACGTATAAAAACCTTACAAGATCGACAAAAGAGTTATGATGATCTTCATCGAAAGGACGTGGAATTTTATATAGGAGATCATGTGTTATTATGTGTTTCTCCATAGAAAGGAGTTACGAGATTTGGAAAGAGAGAAAAGCTCAATCCTCGATTCATCGGTCCATTTTTAATCCTCGGTCGAGTAGGAACTGTGGCTTATAGACTCGCTTTACCGTCAAGTATGTCTCGTGTTCATAACATTTTTCACATATCCATATTACGTAAATATATGGAAGACCCGAACCACATTATTGAGTTAGAACCAGACGAAATAGCGGAGAATTTAACGTATGAAGAAGTTCCTGTTCAAATCTTGGATAAGAAGGAACATATTCTGCGCTCCAAGGTTATACCTCAAGTCAAAGTTTTGTGGAGAAATCACGATGTTGAGGAAATGACTTGGGAGTTAGAATCTAAAATGAAGTCAAGGTATCCTTACCTCTTCGACATACCAGGTACGTACCCTAATTTCGAGGGCGAAATTTCATAAGAAGGGGAGGTTGTAAGACCCCAACTTTTATAAATAAAGATGAATTTTCTATAAATATCATTTTTGAATATTATGGAGTTAATTTGATATAATGTTATAGTTGTGGGTAATATTTATAAATTTTACAAAGTACGCAAGTTGTTATATAATATTTGATTGGTCGGGGAATATTCGTTTTAACAGGAAATATTCGTACAACGGCACAATCATTGGTGGACCCCACAACGAAATTATTGTCAGATTGAGAAAACGACAAAAATATTTTATTAAAAATAACGGCGGAAGTTTTACCATTGATACTGTTGAACTACTCGATAGTAAAAGTACAGTAATATGTGTGGTTGCATAGTAGCACACGGTATTGATTATTAATGCTTATGTGAAAAGTCACTCAGTTTGATTCAATTATTGTCAGTTAATAATATGAATTATTTAGCGATAATGAAGTTTTGTTTTATTCGTATTATTAACGTAATAAAACAGAAACATCTTTTTATATAAAACAGAATACTTTATTAAAGTTATTGTATAAATAGAATATATTTTATTTTATTTAAAAGATTTTTCTTTAAATATGGACCGTCAGATTAAAGTAATCAATCTAAACCGTTCATGGATTAGTTATTATGCATTCCATTTTTCTATAAATAGCAGCTCATTCCTTCACTATTTCTTATGAATTCACTGAACTCTAGAGAGAGAAACTATAGAGAAAAACTATAGAGAGAGAAAAGAAAAGTATTCTGCTACTTAACTACTTCCTTATTTCAGTTCTTCTTTAAAACGGTAAGGGATGTTATTCTTTCTTATTCATGAAGAGAACTGTTGTTATTCCATTTCTTATTATTCTGTTGGAATAACCTGTATACGCGGTCTACCCTGTACTTGGTGACATTCTTCTATTATTCTGTTGGAACATTCTGTCAGTGTGTTTTACACCGGACCTGGTTCCGTCTTTATTATTATTCTGTTGGAACATCCTGTCTGTGTGTTTTACACCGGACCTGGTTCTGTCTTTATTATTATTCTGTTAGAACATCTTGTTTGTGTGGTTTACACCGGACCTGGTTCCGTCTTTATTATTATTCTGTTGGAACATCATGTCTGTGTGTTTTACACCGAACCTGGTTCCGTCTTTATTATTACTCTGTTGGAATATCCTGTCTGTGCGTTTTATGCCGAACCTAGTTCCATTATTTATTATTCTTTTAGAATAACCTGTCTGTGCGGTCTATCGCATGCATGGTGATTTCTTTTGTTATTCCATTCTTTATTATACTCAGTTGGTTAAAGTTTTGACTTCTATACTCCATGAAATTAGTGGAATATTTTTGATATTTGCGCTTCATCTAGTATCTTTTTATGGAAATATTCTTCTAGGAATTCTTAAATTTTACTCCACAAAGCAGTATCATATTGACAATTTGGACGTTGTTAATTCTTGGATAAATTAATTCTTGAACTTGTTTTATTGAATTCTTATATCATTGTCATCATCCTCATGTTTATAAAATATTGAAAGTCATCTGTGGCCTGTAGTGCATAGATGGACTTGGTATGATTATGACCAGGGATCATTCGGTATAATCATGATCGTAATATTACAAATGATGTGGTAAAAGTCCTCATTGGCCCGTAGTGCATTGATGGACAGTTGTTGGCATGATCATGACCATTAATGAATACACAAATATTCTTGGCCCGTAGTGCATGGATAATTGTGGTCGTGATACTAAATAATATCCTTGGCCGTAGTGCAGGGGTGATTCGATGATGTGGATTATTTTATTAAGCTGAGTCCCAGCGATAACAGTGTTGAAAAACCTTTTAAATCATAAAAGTTAGTTGATTTTATTTTCTACTTGACTCTTTTAATGGATTGATTGTTCCGCTACAGTTAAACTTGATGTTCGTTATATTTTATCAGTTTAACACTGTTAAAGGCTAATGATAATTTATTCTGTATTATCTTAGTCATAATATTTCTTACTGGGCTAGTTGAGCTCACCCTTTCTTTCACTGTTCTCTTCAGAAAATGAGAATATAGCTGGGACGAGTCGGGGAACGGAGTGATGGACCAGATGATAGTATTAGTAGTCCTCACTATTCTGTTAAATAGTGTGACAATAATTGTAATGAGGACTCCTTTTGAGTTTGTATAGTCTCTAGTAGACAATAATTGTATTCAAACTCACAGTTATGTTTTGTCGTATTGTACACGACAGTTGTATTAGTAACTTGTATTTGTATTCTGTATCATGTATCTGACGACCCAAGATGGGTGATGTATACCTAATTTTGGGGGTGTCACACTCTCACTCTAAAATTTCGAAATGGATGAGAGAGAAAAGGTTGGCAAGAATGAAAAATAAAGTAAGGTTGTTACTTACTTAAGTTTTTAATTTTGCTAGGTTCATGTATCTAGTGGGTATAGATGGCACAAAAATCAGATTTGGGATAGATTTGAGCACATGTTGTATATCTACATAGACGAGTCACCAAGATTTGGACATATCCTTTACTTAATGTGTAAGAAAAGGGGTAAATGGGTCATTTTTTTTTTATTTTTAATGGCATTCTAGTAAATGGCCAAACCATTAAGGTTTAGGGTTAGGGTTAGGAGTTAGGGTTTAAACCCTTAGGGTTTAAGGTTTAACCCTAAAATATTTGAAATTAAATTTCTAGGATTTCCAAATTTTGGTTTTTGAAATAGAAAATTAATATTTCAAAATTATAATTAGGATTCTCTAATTATATTAAAATTTACTAATCATAAATCAAGCTTGCTAATTAGGATTTAATATTTCCTAATTAAAATTACTAATTTAGCAATTTGGTCCGTTAGGGTTTCAAACGGAATAATTAGGGTTTTAAACTTATAAATTAGGGTTTCCAAATTATTAGAAAATCTAATTAATCATTAGGGTTATCCCAAATTAGGTTTGTAATTAAAATACAAAAACCTTATACATAACATTTAAATTCCCAAATTAGGATTCTAATATCCGAATTAGGGTTTCAAATTCTCGGAACTGAAGTTAGGGTTTCCAGAACCGGTTTCTAGGGTTTCTTATCAGACGTTAGGGTTTTCTAACTAAACGTTAATGTTCTAAATATATACATAGGGGTTGGACACTGATATAGTTATCTGGTCAACCCATGACCCTTAACTACATTCTACTCACATATAATACCTTATACATAGAACATATTCACTTATACCCTTGATCCTGAATAATTCACCACAAAGATTTTTAAATCCAAAATTTTCTTTTCAGAAATGTCAAATTCATACACTTATTTTCTGTCTAGCTTCATTATTTGACCTTTATTCAATATTTTAAGAGTTAAATAATTTTCTAAATTCTTAGGTCGTCACAGTCTCTGTTGTTGCTCCGCTGAAGGTTTACTATCATCTTCTAGTAAGATCTTGTGCATACAGAATGATGGGCTGATCCCTTTGATGTCTATTATGGTCCATCCTATCGCTAATTTGAACTCTCTCAGGACTCTTAGCAGCTTTTCTTCCTAGCAAGATGTTAGTGCAGAGGAGATAATAACATGTAATTTTGAATAATCATTTAAAAATGCATACCTAAAGTGATCAGGAAGTGGTTTTAGTTCAAGATCTGGAGGCATCTCAAGTGATGGCTTGAGTCTTGCTGATGCCTCTCCGACATTTTTTAGTGGCTCAACAGGAATCTTGAATTTTTGAAACTGTGGCACTGTGTCAAGAATCTGTATAAATTCAGTAATCTCATCATCTTCCATCTCTGATTCCCCCAATAAAGCACTCCTCAAAGGCTCATTATCTACCAGCTGTTCAACTTCTTGATTCAACATTTTGTCTACCAAATCAACCCGGAAACATTCTTCCTCGTCTGTAGGAAACTTTATAGCCTTAAACACGTTGAAGGTGACTTCTTGATCATGAACCCTCATTGTCAATTCACCTTTCTAAACATCTATCAAAGTCCGTCCCGTGGCTAAGAAAGGCCTCACCAAAATGATTGGTATATTTCTGTCTTCTTCGTAATCCAAGATGATGAAGTCCGCTGGGAAGATGAATTTATCCACCTTGACTAGTACATCTTCCACAATACCCCGTGGATAGGTAATGGATCTGTCAGCAAGCTGTAGTGAAATATGTGTCGGCCTTGGAGCCGGCAATCCCAACTGATTAAAAATTTATAAAGGCATCAAGTTGATGCTCGCCCCTAAATCACACAGACATTTGCTGAAAGACATCTTTCCAATGGTACAGGGTATTGTGAAGCTGCCTGGGTCCTTTAGCTTCGTAGGTAACTTGCGCTAAAGTACTGCATTACACTCTTCTGTCAAGGCTACAGTCTCGAAGTCCTCTAGTCTTTTCTTCCTTGACAAGATCCCCTTCATGAACTTTGCATAACTTGGTATCTGTTCCAATGCCTCAGCGAAAGGAATATTAATTTGTAGCTTCTTGAATACCTCCAAAAACTTGTTGAATTGCGTGTCTTCCCTTTGTTTCTATAATCTTTATGGATATGGAACAGGAGGGTGTACAGGTGGTGGTCTAGTCGCTGGTTTCTCAGTTAATTCTTCACTATTCCTCTCCACTTCCCCCTGTTCAGAACCTTCTTTAAGCAAAATCTCATCAGAACCAACTTGCTTCAGGCGAGGCCGCGCGGTTTCCCTTTGTAATAGTGGCGCGAGCGTGCCATCCTGAAAACATGTAGTCTGCTTCCCTGATCTAAGTGTAATTGCTTGACACTGCTCCTTACCCTCTCTTCTTGTATTTATTTTTATATTACTTGGCAAAGACCCTTGTGGTCTATTGTTCAATGTATTTGCCATCTGGCCCATCTGAGTCTCCAAATTCTTTATAGCCACTGCCTGGCTCTTGATCATAACCTCAGTATTAGCCATATACTTGAGCATCATCTCCTCCATTTCTGACTTTTTCTTTATCTGAGGTGCAGGTGGTTGATGATGTTGCTGTTGTTGTTGAAATCCAGGAGGGTAGGGTGGTTTCGGTGCATACTGTTGGTGAGACTGTTGGGGCTGATACTGTTGAGATTGAAATTGTTGTTGTGCCTGATGTTGTTGATTGTTTTGGCTGTTGTTCCAGCTGAAATTGGGATGGTTGTGGTTGTTGGGGTGGTAAGAATTTTGGAACTGATTCTGAGGCTTCTGGTAGTTACTCACAAACTGCACTGACTCTGCACTGATAGCACACTAATCCGTTTGATGTGACCCCGCACATATCTCGCATATATAAACAATTGGCTTGACCTTGTTCTCTACTAAAGAATCAATCTTCTTCGCCATAGCTGCCATCTGAGCTGACAATGTTGTGATGGCATCCACCTCTAATACCCCTGCAACTTTAGGTTGTGACATCCTAGCTGTGGATTTTCAAAATCATTTGTTGTCATTGTCTCGATGAGATCATAAGCCTCTTTATACCTTTTAGCTCATAAGGCTCCTCCCGCAACAGCATCCACTATCGGCCTTGACTGCCAACCCAATCCATTATAGAAAGTATTTATGACCATCCAATCCGGCATTCCATGATGGGGACATTTCCTTAGCATCTCTTTGTAGCGTTCCCAGGCTTTATATAATGATTCACCCTGTTGTTGTTCAAACTGGGAAATTGCAGTCCTCATTTTTGCAGTCTTAGCCATAGGAAAGAATTTGGCTAAGAACTTCTGTGCTAAGTCCTCCCATGTAGTGATAGACCCCGGTGGTAACGAATGGAGTCAGCTTCTAGCCTTATCCCGTAGAGAGAATGGAAACAGTAAGAGTCTAATTGTATCCTCTGACACCCTATTGTACTTAAAGGTGTCACATATCTCTATGAAGCTCAATAGATGCTCATTCGGGTCATCTGTAGCAGCACCCCCAAATTGAACCATATTTTGAACCATTTGTATAGTTCATGACTTAATTTCAAAAGTGTGGCTGCTATAGCTGGCCTTACTATGCTCGACTGCAACTCATTGATCTTGGGCATTGAATAATCCCTTAAAGCCCGATGTTCCTCTCTTTGCTCTTCTACTGCCATGCTGGATGTTGAAGTTTCAAAATCTACTTGTATATTCCTACGTGCTTTCGACTTCCAACCTCTGCCATTGATATTATTCTGTGCAGGCACCAATTCACAGTTTGACGATCGTGTGTGCATAAAATGTACACAAGTACCTGAAATACAAACAAAAACAAAATAGAAATAAGATAAGAATAGAATTGTCTAAGTCACACAAATCTAGCTTTAGTTAATGACAATAATATTAAAAATAAACGCCTTTTCCCGACAACGGTGCCAAAAACTTGTTGCCTCCTTTTTGTTTTAGCAAAACGGACTCTAACTCATGCAAGTATAAATGGGTCAGCAAGTAGTACAGAGTAAGAAAGTATCGATCCCGCGGAGAACGGTGATAAATCTAAATTATCATGCAACAAATTAATCACTGTATTAGTATGCTTAAACGATCAACTCACAATTAAATTGAATTCTAAATTAATTATCAACACAAAAATTATAAATAGTAAAATAATTAAATCAAATTGGAGAGAAATGGGATTCTAATATCATTTAATGTTTCATCTAAATTGCAACCCTCATGTAATGTTTAATTATTTATTATGGAAATCTAGTCAAGAGCACAAAAGTGGAACATAACCATCTCTCAATGAGCTATGTCCAATTTACACAAAATCCACAATTGATAGAATTCATGTAAGCATCACAATTATCAAACTCACTATATGTCTATGTGAATTTACAGCAATAATGATTTTAAGTGCAAGCTCTCTTCATGATTACACATGGTGGGCCAGTATATGCTTATCCGGGTCGTGAATCACAAAGCTTAAACAAATCAGCCTCATGAACATATGCCATTATGATCTAATCTACACTTATATTTCATTTTCCAAATCCATACAAGCAATTAGTGTGAATGGTGATCAATCATTCAAGCATTTAGCACAATCATAATGGGCATTCCACTGATAAATATGCAACATTACAATCAGGTATACATATTTAAACTACGCATCAAAATCCATTAGAATCCCATAATGGAATTTAGTTCATTTCTGAACCAAAAGCCATTATGGGATTGAAGCAAAACATGGAAATGAACAATGTAAACAAGAGATTAAAAAGAATTGAGAAATCAAATATGTAAATTCCTGCTGCAAAGTCTGTTTCCAGGCTTGTTCAAATCAACAAAAATCTCCAGAATGCAAAACTAATAATTATTAAACAATCTAAATAAAGAGAGGAGCTTAAAGAGTAATCAAATGCTCTCACTATCTCTAGAGTAGTCTAAACCTAAGAACAGTCATGAAAAACTGAAAAACCACGTCCTGATAACCAACCATATCGTCCCATAACAAACAAACACGCCTAAATTTCAAATTACAAAAAGTAAGCAACTTATACTGAATATGACCGGTGCGACCACACGATGGTGTAAAGGGTTTCAGGCGCGGGCGCGCTAAGTGATTGTCTGCTCCTTTGTTGTTGAAGTGCGGTCGCGCGATGGTGTAAATATGCCTCAATATTCATGTGGCGCAGGCGCACCATGTATAGCTCCAATGGCAACGCGGCCGCACTGCTGCTGCTTCTTGTCTGCTATGTTTGCTGCTACTTTCCTGCTGCTTGCTTGCTCTTCATTTCTTCTCTTCTGCATTTCACCATTTCATTGATCCTCCTCCTCACCTGCTCAAGTTCAGCTACAATCTACATTCTTGCTCAAGTCCACCGTGCCATGTTAATGCTTTCTCTAAGCCATTTCATGCCATTCCATGCCTTATATTGCTATGGGAGTTCCAGCTATGCATACTGCAAAATAAACATAAAAAACAAATAAAACTACTTAAGTTGAGCATAATTCACGTGAGTTGGTAACCAATAAGTAGGTATAAAACCTACTTATCACTTCACATCTCAAAAAATAAAAGCAACTAAGCCGAACACATAATAAAATGGAAGTATCAAAGACCTCAATTACTATTGAGCACAAGGGTTTGAAAAACTTCTTTTACAAAACATCATTGTTATATCTTGTTAAAACTAAACTTTTATACAAAATTCAAACCCTTTGTATATAGGTGCAAACGAGGCATAGCACTACTTCCAGATAATTGCACATTGACCCATACACACACACACACATTCAGATAACAGTTAAATTGAAAAGTGGTGGTCACCGTGGTAACACGGATGTCGGGGGGTACCTAACACCTTCCCTCCGCATAATCAAGCCCCCGGACCCTAACGAATCTCGGTTTCATAGACCAGTCAAATTGTGTCACATCACTAGGTCAATGTGCAAACCTTTTCTCGGTTGAGTTGGTGCAACCATTTAAAAATACCAACTGGCGACTCTTACAGTCCAATCGTCGACATATACATGTCGGACCTTTTCACAACTTATTTTTTCAAACAAATCTCACCTAACATGAGAACACCAAAAGACAAGAACAGAAAAGGGACAAATAAAAATCCCGACGTCGACAGGTGGTGACTCTGTTGGGGACATCCAGTAAGAGGGGCTTAAGCCGCTATTACAAACTTTTCAAAACCATTATCTGCTTGTGTGTGGATGTTGCATTTACATTGGAATGAATGTGTACAAATGCATTTACTTACTGCACTTAGTGCTTCGCACCATATCTTCTTGTGATATTAGTGCCTCGCACATGTCATCATTTCCATACGATGATATACGTTGTATGTGAATGTATGTTGTGTGGTTCCTCCACCAGGAGGCTATTCTATTGGTGTTTGATTACTGGACTCGTAGGGAGACTAATTCCAACGAGGCTCAGGAAAGGCACCACCCAAATTCGCTCCAGTTGAAAGACCGAATTGACTTTTCGTCGAGTAAATTGCAATGATTTGGGAACCTTCATGCCAAAAAACCGCGAGAGTAACCTAAGTTAGGTCAGCCTATGATAAACTAAACGCGGAGGGAAGTCTCTTCGTACCTTCCCATTTCAATTACTTGTAAATTCAATTACTTGTAATTTCATTTCCATGTCAATCTCAATGTAATGGAAAATATAAAGGACTATGTGTACATGCATACCCTTTCATATCAAAACATGTCATGCTATAAAACAACTGACATCCGTTTTGCAGGATAATACTCCTAAATGGACACATTACATAGCATGTAATATTTCTACATTCCCTAAGACTAATCTACATAAGTCTTTTTGTAGGGAAGCAATTGATCTCATTGCCCGTTTAAAATCCAAAAAGGCACTAAGCCCACCGTAAGACATAACTACAAGTGCCCAGCCTGATCCTACTCCTGTTTCCCACGAGGAGTTCAAAGGATTAAGGAATCAAATAGCAGAATTGGTTGTCTTTCTAAAAGAACAAAGTAAAAACACTCGAGCCCAGACAATGCCCACTCAATCAGAGTCATTCACTCAAGGGGCAGTCAGGATATTAACAGAAAGATGGAAACCCGGATACCTAAACCTCATTTTAATAAAGGAACCAACAAAACCCCTGAAATCACAAAACTCAGGTGTTGATTGATTTCGCAATCAAAGAATACGTGCAAGTATACACGGTCAACAAGTAATAAATTGATAAGATAGAGTGTCGATCCCACAGAGAATTCTAATTAATCAATTCCAACTACTAGCACTATATCAATCCAATTTTATTTAAACAACCATAAATTGTGATTTTTCGAATTGCTAAAACTAAATTAAACAATTAAAAGAGATTATTCTAAATTAAATCAAATAAACCAAACTACGATTTGAATGTATTCAGTTAAATAAAGATTAAGACTTCAATATCCCCAATTATGAACTCATAAATCAATTATCCAATTATCCCAATTATTATGCTTACTGAATTGTTAACAGGAATTCTCAAGTGCCAAAAGTCCTTTTCTAAGTGATCAATTGACTTCTATTTAATCCAGATTACTCTTGTTATATTCCTATGCAAAACAATTGAATTAAACTCCTTCAATTCCAATTCCTTATGTGTTACATGCGGTGAACAGATATTTTCATTCAATTCACAAACCTAATTATTTACCATACAAATAACTAAGTCACATGTTATCATGCCCAGTTCTAACCCTAAAATTCCTCTTCCAATTCCTTATAGAGTAACAAGCTAATTACTGGCCAAATAATTAATCAATAAATGCAAGGCAAGATAAACAATTCACTTCAACAATAAATAATTGGAATAAAGTGAATAACTAATTTATAGCCATAAAATGTTCAATTGAAATCTTAATTAAAGAATTAGTTCATAACGAAAATAAAAACCAACAATCTTTTACAAATCATCCTTAAAGAATTACACAAATTGAAAATAAGGAGAAGAAGAAAAACTCTTGAGCCAATCCTTAGTCTTCAAATAATCCATTGCTTAGCCTCCAAAAATGAATGATCCCCCTTCTTTCAATTAAAACAACCTTTATATACTCCACTTATCCAAACCCTAGCAATCCAAATCCAAATAGGCTTCAAACAATTCCATTCAGCACGTCCGCTAAAAGTCAAACGCGTGCGTCCTGGTCAACACCAACCGAGGTCCAGCGCCCCGGCGCTGAGGAATACATTGGATAGAGCGCCTCGGCGCTGAACTTTGACTTAATTACCAATCTGCCATTATATGCTCAAAATCCCCAATTTGCTCCTGCAGCTCCCGAATTTGCAATACAACACATAAACACAGTAAAAATATTCCTAAATAACTTGAGAATGCAATAATTTAAGCCCAAACATATTCGATTTCTGGGTATATTACCCAATCATCAAATACCCCCAAACTTAAATCGTAGCATGTCCTCAAGCAACAAAACACAAAACATGAAAACTAACCACCATGCAAATGCAAACTAGCTAAATGATCTTAATTCCAGCAATCCAATAGTTCACGTATATCCATAGGCCTCAAAAAATCACAAAAACATGCTAATACGTCATGTTAAAGCAGATCAATAATATCCCAACAATCAATGAATCCAAATATCTTATTACTGATATTGTGAGTGTGTGTTCAACAACCATGCTAACCAATGGGAAGCAAAAATATTAAAGATAATAGCTTTCTTAATAGGCATCATACAGTTTCAACTCAAGAACTCATCAAATAGACTTGATTCGACTAAAATTAAATAATCACCTAAATCCAGGGGTCACATGGAATACTTATGCTTTTTTTTTATAACGGGGGCATTTTGCACTTTTCCCGTGTTTTTTTTTTATTTTTCTCATGACTGTGCAATGTCTTATTCCCTTAGGCTTTTCAGTGCTACCTTAACGAGCTTTCGACCAACGACTCCCAAGCCATTAAGACCTTAGGGCACTAGGTGTAAAGACAATCCCCTCAGGCTTACTTACTCAAGTAACAAAGGCCATAAAAGTAGACAAGCATGCCATGGTGTTTTTTTTAAGCTTATATACTCCAAATATTTTCCCCCAAACTTGAGTTCATATCTAAATTCAGTCTTCACTAGCTTGTTAACTTGTTCCTTCATTTCACTGGCATTCATCCTTTAGGACTGTATTATCTATCCATTTAAACTATCATAGCCAACATGGTCATTTTTCAAAATGTGCTATCCTTATAATATCAGTGTCAAACAGATGAAGATTTAAATCATGTCAAGAAAATCATATCACTGACTCAACAATCCTTACTAGACTTGTTCATGCAATTCTAATTTCATCATTGGCCCACAAATATACGTGCTATCAAACGCTGGAATTAACATGCAATCCTAAATGCAACATTAATAACAATCAAAGCATCCACAAACTATTAACAATCACAATCTACTAATGCAAATAAAAATAAACTACCCCCAAACTTATCTAGAGCAATGTCCTCATGCGAATAATAAAGCAATATGAAACAGAGAACTTCCCAGACGAGCTTATTCCTCGGGTGGACCATCCTCATCCTCGCTCATCTCTTGATCGGAAGGGGGAAACACTGGAAAAATAGGAGCAGTAGGGAGCTGGCTAAGGTGAACGCCCGGATGTAATTGGACGGTAAGTGCATTTTGTGCAGCAAATTGGTCAACTAAGAATTTGTAAATCACGTCTTGATGTTCAGACAAGCGTACATTCTGGGACTCTATGTTGTAAAACTAGTCGTCTATTTCCCGCTGGACAGCTTCAGGAACCACACCACGATAAGCTGCTGACGAAGGTCCATAAGTAGGTGGAGCCTACGGTGGTGGAGCTTGAGAAGCTTCAACTTGGGGAATTATGAAACCCAATCCCCTAGGGTGATTTGCCCTACCTGTCCACACTTAATACCTGCTGATTAACTTGTGGTCCAACACGGGCATAGGCGTTTGAATCATCTCATCAGATTTCCATTTGACTCTGAACTTAGCACACAAAACACAGATGAGAGATGGATGTGGTAACCCTCCTATGGTCCCTCCTTGGGATGCTCGGAGAATAGACTGTTGAATGACGTGACCGACATCTATTTGCAAACCTTGAATAATGGAATATAGCAGCACCGCTCTTTCTTTGGTGACATGGCTCACATGGGTGCATGGCATGAGTTTGGCACAGATAAAGGCATACCACGCCTTCCCATACAGACTGAGGTTAGAATGTGGGAAGGTCATGCTGCCTCGTTCATGCACTATCCATGTGGTACCCAGTTGGCAAAGCTCACGTATTATTTTCTCAAAGTCTGGACCTTGACTCAGAAGACTGGCATACTCATCGTTAAAATCCTCCAAATTCAGTTGATAACACCCATTGATGTCCTCTTCTCCAATTTCCACGGTTTTCCCCTCACAAACACTCCATAGTGATCGTGCTCTAAAATATTGGCATAAAATTATTTAACGACTGCAATCACTGCCGGGTCAGGTTTTTCGGTTAGGGAAAACCAGTTTCTCTCAGCAATCATCACCGCTATTTTCCCATCTTTTGATTGATCGGGCCTTAAACCTCGTTCGGGGATGAGAGATCGGGTTGCCATCTTATTGTAGCAATCTTGGGCTGCGGTACTCACAAATCGACGGCTATCAAATCTGGTTTGGGCTGAGGTGGTCCCCGAACCTTCGCCGCGTTGACGCTTGGAAGCCATGTATAAAAATTCTGCACAAATTCACAGGCACATGTATTAGATTTTAGCATCATGCGAATATGTAAAAGTTTACCCACATCACAACCCCCAAACTTCAAAACCGATATATGTGGAGTGTATGGTTGGGGTATGAGGAGACAGAAATTCGCAGGACCTTTAGAATATGAGCAATTATCCTCATTCGAAATTGTCAAAACATTTTTAATCAGCGAAGTGCGTAATATGCCCAAAAGATGTGATGTGTAACAATTATATTACAAATGATTACATATGTGGCGGGCATGGATTACGCAGAACATTGGTCCTGTAAATTAAGAGCAAGTACAAACACTCAAAGGAAAGACATGCCGTCACAAGGGAAATAACAATTCAAGTTCATTGAGGCATTATCTCAAACACCTAGTATGCTTGATGTAAATCTCTGGATATTCATACACCGGAGCACATCACATATAGTAACTCAGAAGATAGAACCCATCATAGCATCTCTTATTCAAATTAACAAATAATTGACTCACTTGACATGTAATAACAAGCACGACCCAGAAGAGGAAAACGTAGTGGGTATCATATGATCGATTTGTGTTTTTCTTATTTACTATTGAAGGCCATTGATACCTGTGATCTATATTATGGACCGACAGAGGAGAAGAAATGGTGATCAGTCATACCTTTTACCTTCAAAGAGTAACTTGGAAACAATTAAGAAAGAAAATTTCGTGTATCACTAAGTAATCGTGCGAGGTGCAAAGAGAATAAGAGATGTGAGAGGAGTGTACAAATATCAGAAGAAGAATAGTGGAGTTACGTGTGAGAGTTATGTGGAGGAATTAGAATTTAAAAAGAAGTGGGAGTTATGGTTAATGAGAAGTTTGTGCATCTCAAACGGTCTGCGTCATAACTAATCCCAGCGCCGGGGAGCTAACCATCAGAATATGTCAACTGATCCCAGCGCCGGGGCGCTGGGTTTGTATAAGAGTGGGGCGCCGGGGCGCTGGTAGGCAGCAACTTCAAAAAGCACTAGCGCCGGGGCGCTGAGGACTATCTCTGGCTGTCCAGTTTTATTGAACCCTCATGTCTTCCTAGCATTGATCCTGCAAGAAATTCGTGTCCAATAGTGACATATTAAATCCTCATACTACTAAATTAAATGCAATTTAAATATGAAAAAGATAAACTACAAAATAACAAAATAAGTTTAAACTCTTGGGGTTGCCTCCCTGTAGCGCTTAGTTTATAGTCGTCAGCCAGACTTTGCTGTTGTGCTCAATTGGTTGTAGGATTGGCGAGGTACATGACCGTAGCTTGACGTTCGATAGGTCCACTCCAGTAATGTTTAAGTCGTTGATCGTTTACCTTAAATTTTCGTTTTGAATTTGGTTCTTCGACCTCAATGTTTCCGTGTGGAGCGACAGATATAATCACGAATGGCCCGGACCACCGGGATTTCAATTTTTGAGGAAATAAACGCAAGCGTGAGTTAAACAGTTATACTTGTTGGCCCGATTCGAATGTTTTATCGAGAATTTTTTTATCGTGCCAGGCTTTGACTTTCTCCTTGTAGAGCTTAGCGTTCTCATAAGCATTGAACCGGAATTCATCCATCTCATTTAATTGTAGTAACCTTTTCTCACCGGCTGCTTGCAGATCGAAGATAAGTTTCCGCATGGCCCAGTGTGCACTGTGTTCTAGTTCTATCGGGAGATAACACGCTTTCCCGTAGACCATCCGATAAGGTGACATGCCAATAGGATTCTTATATGATGTTCGATATGCCCATAGAACGTCGTCAAGACGCAAAGACCAATCTTGTCATGACGAATTGACCACCTTTTCTAGAATCCGCTTGACCTCCCTATTAGAGACCTCTGCTTGACTATTGGTTTGGGGATGATACGCTGCTGCGATTTTATGACGAACCCCATATTTTGTGAGCAACTTTGTGAATTGTTTATTGCAGAAGTGAGTCCCCTCATCACTTATTATCGCTCTCGGTGTCCCAAATCGTGTGAAAATGTTTTTCTTTAAGAATCGGAGAACAACGTTGGCATCATTTGTGGGTAAAGCTGTGGCTTCTACCCATTTGGAAACGTAATCAACCGCCAACAAAATGTACTGATTGTTAAAAGATGATGGGAACGGTACCATAAAATCGATTCCCCATACGTCAAACAGTTCTACCTCCAAAATTGAGTTGAGTGGCATTTCATTGCACTTGGAGATATTACCTACGCGTTGGCATCGATCACACTTCAGCACAAAGAGGTAAGCATCCTTGAATAACGAAGGCCAGAAAAATCCTGATTGCAACACTTTAGCTGTTGTTCGATCATCGGAATAATGGCCTCCATAATCTGACGAGTGGCAATGACTCAGTATGCTGTCCATCTCTTCATGTGGCACACAAAGTCTAATCATTTAGACCACGCATGCCTTAAACAAAAATGGTTCGTCCCAATAATATTGCTTCACATCGTGGAGGAACTTCTTTCGTTGTTGTGAGGTCAAATCCGGTGGTAGCACTTTGGCAACCATGTAATTCACATAGTCAGCATACCAAGGCAATATTGTGGTTACTCGGAACAGTTGTTCATCCAAAAAATTTTCATTAATCAATAAGTTGTCTTCTGTCTATACCTCAGTGTTTTCCAACCGCGAAAGATGATCTGCCACCTGATTTTCGGTACCTTTTCTGTCCCGAATCTCCAGATCAAATTCTTATAACAACAGCACCCACCGTATTAATCGCAGTTTGTCATCCTTCTTCTCAATCAGATATTTAATGGCAGAATGATCAGTGTAGACAATTACCTTAGTGCCAATAAGATAAGCTCTGAATTTGTCGAAGGCAAACACCACAGCCAGTAACTCTTTTTCGGTGGTTGTGTAGTTCAACTGGGCATCCGTAATTGTCTTGCTCGAGTAATAGATAGTGTGAAAAATCTTGTCATGACGTTATCCCAACACTGCTCCCACTGCGTAGTCACTGGCATCGCACATCAATTCGAAAGGTAACGACCAGTCGGGCGCCACAATAATTGGAGCAGAGACCAATTTCTTCTTTAATACCTCAAATGCCTCGATACATGACTGATCCATCTTGAAAAACACATCTTTCTCTAAGAGTGAACATAGGGTTTTTGAAATTTTTGAAAAATCTTTAATAAAGCGTCTGTAGAAACCCGCATATCCCAAGAAGCTCCGAATTCCTTTTACAGATGATGGAGGGGATAATTTCTCAATCGCCTCAATCTTTGCTTTGTCCACCTCTAACCCTGCTGTAGAAACCCTATGCCCCAAAATAATTCCTTCTTTCACCATAAAGTGGCATTTTTCCCAGTTAAGGACCAGATTAGTCTCCACGCATCGCTTCAATACTAAGATCAGATTTTTCAAATATAAATCAAATCTATCACCGAACACCGAAAAGTCATCCATAAATACCTCCAAATTCTGTTTTACCATGTCGGAGAAGATCGCCATCATGCACCATTGAAAGGTTGCATGCGCATTACATAACCCAAAAGACATACGCCGGAATGCAAACGTACCGTATGGACATGTGAACGTGGTCTTTTCTTGATCTTCCGGAGCTATGGCAATTTGATTATACCCGGAATATCCATCCAGTAGATAGTAGAATTGATGTCCCGCTAACCTGTCCAACATCTGATCAATGAACGGCAAGGGAAAGTGATACTTGCGTGTGGCTTTATTTAACTTGCGATAATCCATACATACTCTCCAGCCTGTAACGGTTCTAGTAGGGATAAGCTCATTAGCTTCATTCTTCACCATTGTCATACCCCCTTTCTTTGGTACGCACTGTACAGGACTTACCCACGAACTATCTGAGATTGGGTAAATAATACCAACATCCAACCATTTTATAATTTCCTTTTTCACCACATCTTTCATAATGGGATTTAGCCTTCTTTGCATCTCAATGGTTGGTTTTGACCCCTCTTCCATTAAAATCTTATGCATACAGAAAGATGGGCTAATACCTCGAATATCCGCTATAGTCCACCCAATCGCTGTTTTGAACTCTCGCAAGACCCGTAGCAGTTCTCCTTTTGCGTGTCAGTTAACTCCGTCGAAATAATAACTGGTAGAGTCGCATCTTTTCCCAGATAAGAATACTCAAGATGAGACGGTAGTGGCTTTAATTCTAACTCTGGTGGCTCTTCTATTGAAGGTTTGCACTTTTTACCTTCAGTTTCGGACTTATCAAGGGTGTCGAATGGTTTATTGTTTTTCCTGAAGAACGATGCTGAATTCAACCATTTGATATGCTCAATGTCCTCTTCAATATTGTAGTCGTCTATTCCGAACAACATGGATTCTATCGGGTCCTTTGAGTGGTTTTCGCAGAACTTGTGATTAACTAATTCATCCATTATATCCACCCGCAAACACTCACCTTTTTCCTTTGGATAAGACATCGACTTAAATACATTTTAGGTGACCTGTTGATCTTCAACTCGCATTGTCAATTCTCTTTTCTGTATATCAATCAATGTTCTCCCCGTTGCTAAAAATGGTCGCCCGAGAATGATGGGAATTTCCTTATCTGCTTCACAGTCCAAGATAACGAAATCTGCTGGTAAGATGAATTTATCCACCCTTACTAATACATCTTCAACAATACCCCGTGGATATGTAACTGATCGGTCCGCCAACAATAAACTGATATTTGTCGGTTTTGGTGCCTTAAGTCCAAATTGACTGTAAACGGATAATGGCATCAAATTTATACTAGCCCCCAAATCACACAATGCTCTTCCCGAAAACTCGTTTCCAATGTCGTACGGAATAGTAAAACTACCTAGATCTTTTAACTTCGGAGGCAACTTTTTCTGGATAATTGCGCTGCATTCTTCGGTTAGCGCTACTGTTTCAAAATCACCCAATTTCCTTTTCTTTGATAACACATCCTTCATGAACTTAGCGTAGCTCGGCATTTGTTCTAAAGCCTCGGTAAATGGGATGTTGATATGCAGTTTTTTGAAAATATCTAGAAATCTTGAGAACTGCTTATCTATCTTGGATTTCTGAAACCTCTGCAGATACAGTATGGGTGGCATTGTGATAGTCGGTTCCGGTGCATTCTTCTCTACGATCTCATCTTTATGTTTCCTGGTTTCCACAACTTCTTCTGTTTCAGCTGTTGCGTTGTCCCTCTTTTCATTATCCTTAACTATTTCTTGCAAGTCCTTCCCACTGCGTAAAGTTACAGCCTTGCAATGCTCGTTTCTGCCCGGATTTATTTCTGTATCACTAGGGAGTGTTCCTTGTGAACAGTTATTCAATGCATGTGCTATTTGCCCCACTTGATTCTCCAGATTCTTTATTGATGCACCTTGGCTTTGCATATTCAGCACTATTTGATTCAATTTTTTGTCTTGTTCCTCGTTCCTTTTATCAGACGCTCTAATGAATTTTTCCAAGTCTTCTTCCAAACTCAATTTCCTCTCTGGTTGTTGTTGAGTCTGATTTTAAAATCCAGATGTGTTTTGTTGTCTAGGTGCTTGGGCTGCTGCTTGATTGTTACTCCATGAAAACCCCGGATGATTTCTCCAACCTGGATTATATGCATTTTGAGTCAGGTACGGTTGAGTTGATCGATTATAGCTCCCTACAAAATGAGCTGATTTAGAATTTATGGCACATTGATCTGTGGCATGACCCCCAGCACATAATTCACAAACCATCGCTACCTGCTGTGTGGATTATGGACGTCATATTTCCATTTTCTTAGCCATTGCGGCCACTTATGCTGTTAATGCTTCATCGCATCTACGTCATACTTTCCCGGTGGTTTCGGATGATTAGACCTAGTCATGGGCCACTGATAGTTGTTGGTGGCCATTGTCTCTAACAACTGATATGCCTCATCAAAACTCTTAGACATGATCGCTCCCCCTGCTGCTGCATCAATACTAGCTCTCGTGGACGCGTGCAAACCATCACAAAATATCCCTAATTGCATCCACTGCGGAATTCCATGATGAGGGCACTTACGGAGCATATCCTTAAACCTTTCCCACGCCTCATATAACGATTCTGAATCAAATTGTGCGAAAGTTTGAATATCGTTCCGTAGTTTTGCTGACTTCGCTGGTGGGAAGAACTTAGCTAGAAATTTTTGAGCTAAGTCGTCCCAAGTGGTGATTGAGCCAGGAGGCAAAGAGTGTAACCTACTTCGCGCTTTATCTTTCAAGGTAAACGGGAACATTCTCAACCTTGTAGCATCTTATAATACATTGTTGAATTTGAAGGTGTCGCAAACTTCCAAGAAACTTAGGATATGCTCATTAGGATCATCTATTGAATTACCCCCATACTGACATGTATTCTGTAACATCTGAATTGTCCCCGGTTTTATCTCGAAACTGTTCGCATTGATTGCCGGCCTCCTAATACTCGACTGTATATCTGTGACATTTGGCATGGCGTAATCCCTAAGTGATTTTTGTTCGCTCCCTGCCATGTTCACGGGTATTTCCTGGTCTGCCAGTTCTTCTTCCAAATGTATAACCTCTCTATTCAACCGCAATTTCCAGAACTTCCTTTCGATGTCGTCTGTATACGGAAAAAGTTCCTTTTTATCTTTCGATCTAGTGTGCATACACTCACAAGAATTCCTGCCAATTCCAAAAGAAAAATAAGTAACGTTTAAATTAAGATCGAATTGATTATAACTAATATGAAATTAATATTAATAAAAATCCCCGGCAGCGGCGCCAAAAACTTGTTGATTGATTTCGCAATCAAAGAATACGTGCAAGTATACACGGTCAACAAGTAATAAATTGATAAGATAAAGTGTCGATCCCACAGAGAATTTTAATTAATCAATTCCAACTACTAGCACTATATCAATCCAATTTTATTTAAACAACCATAAATTGTGATTTTCCGAATTGCTAAAACTAAATTAAACAATTAAAAGAGATTATTCTAAATTAAATCAAATAAACCAAACTACGATTTGAATGTATTCAGTTAAATAAAGATTAAGACTTTAATATCCCCAATTATGAACCCATAAATCAATTATCCAATTATCCCAATTATTATGCTTACTGAATTGTTAATAGGAATTCTCAAGTGCCAAAAGTCCTTTTCCAAGTAATCAATTGACTTCTATTTAATCCAGATTACTCTTGCTATATTCCTATGCAAAACAATTGAATTAAACTCCTTCAATCAATTCCATATGTGTTACATGCGATGAACAGATATTTCCATTCAATTCACAAACCTAATTATTCACCATGCAAATAACTAAGTCACATGTTATCATGCCCAGTTCTAACCCTAAAATTCCTCTTCCAATTCCTTATAGAGTAACAAGAAAATTACTGGCCAAATAATTAATCAATAAATGCAAGGCAAGATAAACAATTCACTTCAACAATAAATAATTGGAATAAAGTGAATAACTAATTTATAGCCATAAAAGGTTCAATTGAAATCTTAATTAAAGAATTAGTTCATAACGGAAATAAAAACCAACAATCTTTTACAAATCATCCTTAAAGAATTATACAAATTGAAAATAAGGAGAAGAAGAAAAACTCTTGAGCCAATCATTAGTCTTCAAATAATCCCTTGCTTAGCCTCCAATGATGAATGATCCCCCTTCTTTCAATTAAAACAACCTTTATATACTCCACTTATCCAAACCCTAGCAATCCAAATCCAAATAGGCTTCAAACAATTCCATTCAGTGTCCACCAAAAGTCAAACGCGTGCGTCCTGGTCAACACCAACCGAGGTCCAGCGCCCTGGCGCTGAGGAATACACTAGATAGAGCGCCCCAGCGCTGAACTTTGACTTAATTACCAATCTGCCATTATACGCTCAAAATCCCCAATTTGCTATTGCAGCTCCCGAATCTGCAATACAACACATAAACACAGTAAAAATATTCCTAAATAACTTGAGAATGCAATAATTTAAGCCCAAACATATTCGATTTCTGGGTATATTACCCAATCATCATCAGGGATGATCAAGAAATTGGGGATATAAGAAAGAAAGTCCAACAAATGGAGGAAAGCATTCGGTCAATCAAAGGGACTAGAAACTATGGAAGTGTCACCTATTCAGATCTCTGCATATTCCCAGGGGCTCGATATCCTGACAAATTCAAAATCCTAGAGTTTGAAAAGTACAAAGAGGCAGGCGATCCCTATACGCACTTAAAAGTGTACATTGGCGAACTAGGGTCTTATGCTGAAGATGAAAGCCTCATAATGTAACTTTTTCAAAAGAGTCTCACTGGAGAGGCTAAAGCCTGGTATGCCCGACTTGACGATGTCAAAATCCACAACTGGGAAGAATTGGCCCACGTCTTTCTAAATCAATACAGTTTTCATTCACAAATGGCATCGAATCGATACCAAGTGACTAAAGTCAAAATGTAAAGTACTGAATCTTTCCGAGAATATGCCCAAAGGTGGAGACATCTAGCAGCGCAAGTCATTCCATCAATGACAGAAACTGAGATGGTAATGACATTTATTGATATCCAAGAGGCATCTTACTATGAGAGAATCCTAGCAGGCATAGGAAAGCCATTCGCGGAGATGATCAAACACGGCGAAATGGCCGAGATGGGCCTGAAGGCAGGCAAGATTAAAGACTTCATTGCCTTGCAAGCAGTCGCTGAGTATATACAGATTAGCGAGTATGCGAGCTATCCCAAGAGGGTACTCGATAAAGGCAATGAAGAATTATTTCACAGGGGCAAGCTAGGAGAACAACCTACAGTCCCCCCATTTGGAAAAAGCAAGACAATCTGCCATCTCAACAACAGGTTGCATTCAACCAATGCCAGGATAGAAAAAGAAAATTTGAAAGAACGAAAAATCGGATGTTCACTCCACTGGGCGATTCCCTTGAAAATGTATTGGCGATATTAATGGATCACAAGAAAATTACCGAATTGGCTCCACCTTTAGAACCAGGGAGCAAAAGATACAATATAAGCCAGAGATGTGCTTACCACTTAGGGTCTTCGGGCCACAATACACAATATTGTTGGTCCTTAAAGCATAAGATTCAAAATCTGATCGAAAGTGGCAGTATTGTGGTCCAACAACCTGATCAACAAAATGTCAACACCAACCTTCCATTGCAGCATGATACGAAGGAAGTAAACATGATTAGGTCAGGAAGCGCTGAAATGTATCCAAATCGTAAGTATATAAGAAGGGTGGAGGAATACCCCCAAAGGCACAGAACAAATGTCCTAGAATGGGAAAACTCAGAAGAGGGTATGACAGTAATGCAAAAATTAGAGACGATCCAGAATCAAGTAAATCTGTTGGCTAAGTTGATAGTACGCCAACATCAGGAAACGAGGCAGTTTTTCACTCAATTATCAGAAAGCCAAGAGAAAAAGGAGGTTAACCATAATACAAGCCCATATCTCTTCATGATGAGTCGGCTAAATGAAGAAGATCAAAGCAGGCTGAAAGTACAAGAAAAGGGGGATGATAAAATTGCTAGAAGATCTCGCCAATGAAAAAATCAATCGGGGGAATGCGATTTCTCAAAGAAGAAAGATCAAACAACCTCCCAAAGAGCCCGAAAATTCACCCCTCTAAGCAAATCAAATGAAGAAATGCTACACTTTCTGATAAGCGAAGGAAGGATTACTGAGTTGATACCACCTATAAATTCCAAGACAAAGAGTTATGATTCTACCAAGATATGTCTCTACCATTCTAACTCATCTGGACATACAACTGAGGAATGTTGGTCTTTACAACATAAAATCCAGGATCTCATTGAAAATGGAGAGCTGAAGATAGAATCCCCCATGACCAGAAAAGGCGAAAAGGAAATAAAAAGTTTAAGTTGTTCACTTGAGACAGGCAATTCAAAGGAGTTGAAGGCTATGAGCACCAATCCTGGAAGAACACAAGGTGGACTGATCCTGATGCAGGGAATGACAGAGGAAATAAGGGAATCCCCAAAGGAGATTCCTCTGCCAACATCAAACATCCTGTGGCCCAAAGATAGCAACCACGTTCCTGATTTTATCATCTTAGATGATGAGGAAGAAATACTGATCCTTTCCGAGGAAGAAAAAGCCAAAATGGAAAGTTCCTTGCAAGAAATTCCATAATAGTTCGAGGGAGATTTCATAGTCTAATCCTCTCAAGCCTATGGAAAAGGTCAAGGAACAGACGAAGGAAAAGATGGTGAGGTTGTCGGGGAAGCCAACCCATTGAGGAATCAAGAGTTTATCCCTTCATACGACAGGTCTAGTATAGGCATCCCCGAGGGGTTTGCTGAATCAGGAAGCGATCAAGTTATGACCATAAGTGAAGATATTCATAACCAAGAGGTAACCTCTATCGCGAGCCCTAAAGGCAACATAACCACTAAAAACTAGACTATGATGCCTCAGCTGTGACGCCCCCAAAATAGGTATACATCACCCATCTGGAGTCGCCAAATACATGATACAAAATTCAAATACAACTTAATAATACAACTGTCGTGTAAAATACGACAAAACATACTCAGTTTATGTTTTGTCGTATTTTACACGACAGTTGTATTATTAAGTTGTATTTAAATTTTGTACCATGTATTTGGCGGCTCAAGATGGGTGATGTATACCTATTTTGGGGGCGTCACATCAGCTAGTCAAGAAGATGTAGATCCAAAGGATACAGTTGTGAGTTCCAGGAGATGTTAGGACGATATCACTTTCTTCGTAGTGTGCCTTTTATTTTCCATGCATGTAAATAGCCAAAAAACAAAAAAAACAAAAACAAAAACATCTCTACACCCTCTCACCACTTACAACGTTGAACCTTTTCACACTAAGTTTGGAACTACGAAAGACCTAATATCTCCTCATCAATGGGAGTACGTAGGCAGCCATGTACGGTGCGGTCTAACCACTATAAAAATCAAAAAACCCCTTCAACCAAGCTCAAACTCTAATAAATATTTTCAGCCTTTCAAACCAAAGCCTAAACAATGAAAGACCTGATCTCCCTTCATCAATGGGAGTACGTAGGCAGCCATTTATGGTGTGGTCAAACTAAACAAAAACTCAAAAACCCTAAACAAACACTTCTCAAACCGTTTATCTTATCAATCAGGAATTGCGCAGACCTGATCTCCCGCAAATACAGGAGTACGTAGGCAGCCATCAGTGGTGCGGTCGGACCCTCAAAAGAAATATCCAAACCTAAACATCAATCCTAAGACACCAAAGAATAACCCTCCAAGTCAACAACCCATGTTGAGAAGACCCAACAACACTTTAATGTCATTCCATCAAATTTGGCACAAATCTCAGAAAGGAAGAAACAGTGATACACTAAGACAACCAGTAGCAAGGACCTTCAAAGAGCCGACACCCTCAATCACAAGTCTTCATCAAATCAGAAGAAAACCATCAAAGCTGATTACGAGAACAAGTCAAGAACAATGATTGAGGGCATCAAAGCCCAAATCCACTACCTGTTCACCATCTAGTATAAAAGTAAAAGCTTCTTGCGATCTCGGCATCTTATCAGCTCATCTGTTAAAGCAACTATCCCAGACAACAAGCAAGGCTGGGGCAATTTATATTGGAACCCTTACAACAAGACTGGGGCAATCTCAGAAACAACGATAACTTAACACTAAGGCATTTATCAACCATCCTAAAGAGGAAAATGCGCCAGTCAGCACCATCAGCATGGTACATCATCATCAAAGCTTCCCTCACATCATCTCACTGGCGATTTGGATATTACTCACTTGCGACTTCATCAACAAAGAGAGTTTTTCATATGAATCCTCGGCATTAACATGCAAAAGGACTAGGAAATTGTCCAATTCCAAGAAATAGAAGGAGCTTAAGGCGAGATCAAACCTCTCGTCAAAAGAAAGGGGAGAACTCCTAAAAAAAATCATGGCTACATGAGCTTGCCCTTACAGAAGAAGGGGAAATTTCTCAAAAAAGTCAATAACTCAAGAGCAAAGAACAGGCTACACCCTCCAGGGATGTCAGCGGTATTCAGGTCATTAGTTTTGTTGGGTTACGAATCAAACGCTCAAGGAAATGGGAAACAAGCACCCAACAGCGAAAGGAAACTCTAAATCACCTCAAAAAGGGTGAGCGTAACATCAGGTAGAGTCTGGCAAAGCAAACCTTGGAATATTACTTAAGCAAAGGTATCGAAAGATCTGGTATTCTAAACCATTGGCATCAATTCAACATCACATCAAGATTATTTAGGGATACCACCATTTGAGTGGGAACCGAAATAGGTTGGCGATGTCAGCGTAGTCAACTACCAGCAAGGTAGGATCCGTTGTCAAACTACCAGCAAGTTAAGCACCGTTATAAACTACCAGCGTATGTATCGGGAAGGTCCGATGATTTCAGAACGTTATCCCTAGTAGAGATGTAAAAAACATCTCAACTTATCTTCATCAAACAAGCATCGACAACACTGACAAAAAGCCAAACTGTTGGAGTCAACACCAGCATATGCATCAACAATGATCGATAAAGGTAAAGCGATTTGCAAAAAATATTTTAACATTCATTATAGCATTCATTACATTGCGATTTACGATATGTGAAATGCGATGTGCGATTGGCCAAATGCAAAATGTGAAGTGCGATGTGCGATGTGCAATTTGTGAATTGCGATTTGCAAAAACATTTTAACATTCATTACATTGCGATTTGCATCATTAGAAATACCATGTCATATTTCAAGTGTCTAGTAATCTTTATCATGCCCATTCCATTGCATTACATGAACATCATAAATTTTTTATTGTGGCTAATGACAAGCGCCAAGTGATTATGTCTATCTCTTAGAGTCGTGTAAAGCATGTATGAGCTAGGGGTTTGTTCAATCGATAAGTTGAGACTGTTATTGATCCGTCCTTTTTAGCACCGACCAACGTGTGTTAACTAGTTATTTTTTGAATTTAGTTCGCGTGTTTATTGCTTTGAGAGTATGTTCACTTTATAAACTTTCATTTTTACAAGGTAATAAAAGACTTAGACATTTATACAGTTTTGGATCTTGGATTCTGGCATGTTTGCTTATAAATAAATAAAAAGAGAATAAAATGAAAAGAAGATTTAATATCTAAAGTCGTGCGGTGGGTCGAGATGGAGCGTGAAACGCACTCGCCCATAAACGCATGACCGATGTTGAGATGGAGCATAAAATGCACTCGCCAAATAATCTTCGATTTTTCGTAAAGTCTCAATTGGCTTATGTTGATTACATGGCCTTTACTGCTCGAGTTATTAGATTCATAGGGGTGTTCTACACCTAGTGCCCTAAAGTCATCTGGTTTGGGATTCACTGATCAAAAGCTCATTAATGGGTAGTTCTAAATAGCCTAAGGTAATTAAGGACTGTCCGAGTCAGATTTTATTGTCTTCATGCTAGAGTTTTTTGATCCTTTCTTGCACTTGTGTCTTATTCTTAATGCTTGTTGAATGTTTAAGTTGCGAAGTGTGCATATTGGTATTACCAATCGACTGTGTGAATTTATTTGAGCTATGATTAGTTAGGACGGTTGGTCTCTACACACACACATAGAATGGATCGAATACAGTCTTATGCTTAAAATTGAATGAACCCTTACTCATATCTGTGTTTGCCCCGTTCTCTGGGAATAGCTATGATCGAGCTTAGAAGCCATGATATTAGTATACAGTTTAATTTTTCCTTCGCATGTGTTTTACTATTGTTAGTTTTGTGTAAGATAGTTTGCTCGAGGACATGAAAAGACCTAAGTTTGGGGGTATTTGATGAATGGGATTTATACCCGCAAATCGGATACTTTATGGCTTAAATAATTGCCTGATCTTCTTAGATTTTATATAGTTTTATATGATTATAGTATTATTTTGCTTAACCGATGAATTGCAGGGCTTTACAGGACTTTTCTAGCCTTTAGGGGATAAAACGGACAATTTACATACACTGGCGCCGCAACGCCAGAGCCAAGCTTTAAGCTCGCGCCGCAGCGCCACCCCCTGGTCCATGCTGATGTCATCATGGCGCTGCAGTGCCACAGTTCCTTCTTGGACTCGCGCTGCAACGAGACCTCCGGTCTTTTTAATGTTGATGTGGCACCGCAGTGCCACCATAGGCTTTACTCCCCGCACCGCAGTGCGACCTCCGGTGCCCAGGCAGAGAAGGGTTGGGTTTGACCTAGCTAAAGAAAGGAATTGATATATATATATATATATATATATATATATATATATATATATATATATATATATATATATGCAAGCAAGCCTCTGTGAGCCAGATCTCCATATAATCGGATAGCTTAACTTAGAATAGGATAGGATAGTTCTTTCTCCTCTTTTGTAATTTCTCTCTCTATTTCTTAGTTAATGTCTATAAATATAGATTAGGTAGATTAAGGAGAAGTCTGAATTTCCTTGGAGCAACAAAAGCAGTGAGCTATACGGATTGGAAAGCTTGATAGGAGCGAAATGCTTGGAGACTGAAGAGCCTTGACAGAGTTTATTCTTATCCATTTATTTCTTCTGATTTTGTAATCCATAAATGTTGTCTTTACTACTACTTATATTTTGTTCAATAGTTATGAACTAAGTATTGGCTCTAAGGTTATAATGGAACCCTTTGTTATTTAAATTGACTGTCTTATCTCTTTGGTTGGCACCATATGGTTTGGTTTAATATATTCATGCTTAATGATTCTCGCTAAGACATTAGTGATGATTTTGATAATCTATATGATATTGAAAGAAGGATTGTAGATTTACACCTAAATATATTGGCATGTGATTATGGGTTTCGACTGCATAAGTTGTGCGTAGAATTGACATATATTTGTGCACCATGTGTGACCTAATTGAGAACTTATGCTTAAATCCTTGTTAGGTTAATTCGCATAGACATGTGTAGGATTATCGCTTAGCTTGGACGTTCTTTTCTGTTCTATTCCCATTCGGGTGGATCTAGGGAGGATTTGTTTATGCAAATCTCGACAGAGGTGTATGAGCACTTGTGTGTTCTGGGTCAACAAACTGTCATGACCATTAAGACCAAAGAGAGAAGGGTAGGAAGTTTGATGAAGTATAGCACGCCAGGCCTTCGACAGAATGCCTGTGTGGGGGGGAAGTTGTAGCCTTAGCTTGTAGTACCTTCGGTTACCATTCATTATCCATTTACTTACTTTGCTAATTAGTTATAATTAGATTAACCACAACCCTATTAGTTTGCTATTCGAATAAGACTTTAGAGATATAAAGTCGATATTTGGTAAATATTAGTAATAATTTCTCGTGGGTACGACACTCTCCTTATCACTGTATTACTTGTTAGACCGTGTATACTTGCGCGTGTTTAGTGATCAATTTTTTGACCAACAAGTTTTTGGCGCCGTAGCCGGGGAACTATTATTCTAATATTGTCCAATATTGATTTAAATCAATATAGTCTTAATTTAAACATATATATATATATATATATATATATATATATATATATTTTGTTTGATCTTCCTTTTTGTTTTTAAGTTTACAGGTTATGGACGATAATAGTTATTAATGGCCTTATGAGAGGACGACACAACCAAGCTCGGAAGAAGGACTCGAGCAATTGCAAGTTCAAATTGCAAATGCCTTGAGGTTTTCTGATAATCTTGAGTGTCAGTCCACTCAGACTACCTACTGTCAGGAACGAGCTGACATTGAACCGATTTCCTATCATCCAAACTGTCAGGGTTATCCAAACTCTTGGGACTACAGTTAAGAGCAATACCATGATCCGAATTATGCCTATCAATTTGAATATCAGTCTCCACTGCAGTATAAGGTGACCCAATGAGAGTTTTTCTGAATACTCAACACGAGAAGAAGAGAAAAGTCTTGAAGAGCTCCTCACCAACTTTATTGAGAGAAATGAGGTTCGAATGGCAAGCCAAGAAGCCGCACTGCAGAGCCTCGAAAGTCAATTGGGGCAACTCGTCAATGCCATTACAAATCCACTGCCAAACTTTCTACTGATCATAATCGATCTCTATGATGAAGAAGTAGAGCAGTGTACGGTGGATACGTAAGGAAAAGGCGGTGATTCTTACACAGTTGTTGAGGGAGATGGCACGGTGCAATTTGACTAATCTGTGGAGTATGAAGTAGTAGAAGAGAGGATCAAGAGTGGTTCTATTGTCAAGACGAATCAACAGTTAGAAACCACGCTCTCAGTTGCGAAAACCCTGGAGGGCCCAATAGAGCACAAAGAACGCTTTCAAATTGATGAAAAAGGCGAATTAGTGGATAATTCTAGTGGCAAAAGATTCTTTGTGCCGATGGGTGAAGAAAACGGGGATGATCAATCATCCATGTCTACCAAAAATGTAAAGGAATTAATGAATAGGCGGCATGAAATGGTTATTTTTTCTATTGAGCCGAATTGAGCGGCATCGGTACAGTCAAGCCGACGACTTTAAAACAAGTGCTTGGTGGGGAAGCAACCCCGTCTCAGTATCAATTTTCTCTATTTTTCTTTACTTACGTCTAGTCTATATTGCGTCTTTTTCCTTTACTTTGTTAACCTTGCTGCCAGTTTAATTGTACTGCAATGTCGTATCCGATGTGCATGTTTTTGTGATTTTAAGATGCAGGCAACATATTATTTAGTATTTTGCTAATCTATATCTTAGATAGAAATAAGGTGTATCTAGTATGTTGTTTATTTAGCATGATATCTGTGTAATACATGTTGGCTAATACATGGCTTTTGTGCAGGAAAAACTCAGAAAATAGTCCTCGTGCCGCAGCGCCAACAAGTGCTCTGTAACCCGCACCGCAGCACCTAGTTCATTGTCCATAATTCAAACCTCGCGTTGCAGCGCCAAGATATAATGGACATCTCGCGTCGCAGCCCCAAAACTTAGCATGACCCACTGCATACTCGCGTCGTAGCGCCATTGACTAGCATATCTCTCACGTCGCAGCGCCAAGGGCGAGACCAACCTACTGCTAACTCGCGCCGCAGCGCCAAGCAAGGAAATAATGTCTGTTTTGCAGCACGAGTAGCGAGATTTGGTTTTTAAAAGCACAACTAAAGCCAGCAGTTAGGCCATTCCCTTCCTCTCGACAGTTTCGGCAGCCTCTCGACAGTCAAGCCTAAACTTGCCCTCTCATCAGATCTAGACAGTAAGCCAACCCAACCATCGCCCCTCCCATAAAATCCTAGCAGTGATCGATTGCTTATCTCAAACCACCATAGCAAACAGAGAGCCTCCATCAATTGCTTGTCAGAGTTCAAGCCCACACGATTTCTCACCTTGGGTTTTCCCACTCAAGGTAATTTTAGATTTCGTTCAATTAGAAAAGTACTTTGCTTGAATTGCTGGGATTTCACACTTCTTGTTTGTTTGGGTGATTTCCACTGACGGAAATTGGGATAGAGATCTGTCAAGCATGATCTGTCCAAGTGGGTTTTAAAAAGCGCACACAAGGTGTTCGATAGATTGCTTGAACCAGAAATTGTTTGTTTCGGGCTGTTTTGGCATTGAAATTTTCATTGGGGATTATTTGAACTAAGTTTAGGGGAGTTTGGGTTTGACTCTTCTACCTTGTGTTCCAACCAACTGCTGAATTTTCTGACATGGCATCAAAGAGGCAACGACTGAGCGTCGGCGGTTCCTCGTCCGCAGCACCAACGGCATGGGACAACACCAAATTCATCAACGAGGAGGCATGGAAACGATACAAAAGCTCTTTTGCATCACGAAATTTGATTCCTGAGCAGGGTTTGAGGCCTGACAAGACAAAGGATGGCGAGTTGGTGGCTATAATTGCGAGACGCCAGTGGGTTCACTTCACAAAACCACCCGAATCGGCCATTATTTCTGTGGTTCGTGAGTTCTATGCTAATGTTAGTGCCGAGGGTCCTACTGTTGTCCAAGTCAGGGGGCGGTCAGTGGCATTTGGAAGCTAAGCCATCAATGCACTATTTGTGATGCCTGGTTTTGAGGGTAGGGACTATATGGAGTCGGGACTCCGCAGCTATGACCTCGAGGATATTATCAGGTGGCTCTGTAAACCCGGGACTTCATGGAAGACAAATGACTTCACGGGTGATCGAACCAGTTTCCCACATGTTGCCCTCAGATGCTATGGGAAGGCATGGTTTAGCTTCATTTGTTCCAATATGATCCTGACCCATCACCTGAGCGACGTGACTTAGGATAGAGCAATCCTTTTATTCGCCATTATCACGGGTCTGAATGTGGATATAGGAGCTCTCATTCATGGGTCGATCCTGAAGGCAATTAAGAGCACCACCTCTGCAGGGCTTCCACATCCATCCTTAATCACCCACTTGTGCAAGCATGCAGGCATTCATTGGGGGCCAGAAGAGATAATTTTACTGCCCATGTCAGTCATTGACCATCAGATCATCTCACGCTTCAATGTGTGGGACGGGGCAGCTTCTCATGTTAGAGGAGAAGGGTATGGGGCACCTACTGAGCCACCTCCTATAGCAAAGCCCGAGCCCTCACAGCCACCAGACGCAGGCCCAGCTTCACAGGGACTACTGGCAAAAATCATGGCATCCCTTACCCTGCTGCATCAGAACACGATGCCGATGCTCAGAGGCAACAGAGGCACATTGCAGTAGTGGCCCAGAGGCAGGATATAGCGATGCAGTATCAGGCTAAGCTGGTCAACGCGATGCAGAGTATATACACTGTGTATAGTGGCGCGGATGCTGAGTTCACGTCATTCCAGTTCCTAGAGCCTCCTGTCTTCCCACCATACCCTCCACCATCACCGCCCACCGAAGCTGAAGAGGACGATGTTACTGCCGAGTGACCAAACTTCAGGGAAGCCCTCTTGTATAGATTGATATATGTTTAGCAATGAGTGCATTGCTCACCTTAAGTTTGTTGGTGTTATGGTTTATTATCTGTTTTATTTCTGTCTACTGCCATGATTAGGTTGCCATATTTAGTATTTTGCTTATGTTTTTATCGATATTGTAGTGCAGTCGTTTTGAACTGCGGTATTATGTTTTGGGATTATTATTATGGATGTCATGAATAGTTTTTGGTTATTATTTATGAATGTTTGGTTTATTATCAGCGTGGTTGTTGATTTATAGCTATCTTTTTGGGACTTATATAGATTTATATGTGTGTGCCATGTGAATGGCCTTACTACGCTATTTTGAGCTGTTATTATGCAAGAGTGGTATATTTATCATTAATTTTTTATTGTTGCTAATGACAGGCACCAAGTAATTATGTTTATCTCTTAGAGTCCTGTCAAGCATGCATAAGCTAGGGGTTTGTTTAATCGATAAGTTGAGACTGTTATTGATCCGTCCTTTTTATCACCGATCAACTATGTTAACTAGTTATTTTTCGAATTTAGTTCGCGTGTTTATTGCTTTGAGAGTATGTTTACTCTTATAAACTTTCATTTTTACAAGGTAATAAAAGACTTAGACGTTTATACAGTTTTGGATCTTGGATTCTGGCATGTTTGCTTATAAAAAAAGGAGAATAAAAAGAAAAGAAGATTTAATATCTAAAGTCATACGGTGGGTCGAGATGAAGCGTGAAATGCACTCGCCCATAAACGCATGACCGATGTTGAGATGGAGCATAAAATGCACTCGCCTAATAATCTTCGATTTTTCGTAAAGTCTCAGTTGGCTTATGTTGATTACATGGCCTTTACTGCTCGAGTTATTAGATTCATAGGGGTGTTCTACACCTAGTGCCCTAAAGTCATCTGGCTTAGGAGTCACTGATCAAAAGCTCATTAATGGGTAGTTCTGAATAGCCTAAGGTAATTAAGGACTGTCCGAGTCAGATTTTATTGTCTTCATGCTAGAGTCTTTTGATCCTTTTCTACACTTGCGTCTTATTTTTAATGCTTGTTGAATGTTTAAGTTGCGGAGTGTGCATATTGGTATTACCAATCGACTGTGCAAACTTATTTGAGCTATGATTAGTTAGGACGGTTGGTCTCCACACACACACATAGAATGGATCGAATACAGTCTTATGCTTGAAATTGAATGAACCCTTACTCATATCTGTGTTTGCCTTGTTCTCTGGGAGTAGCTATGATCGAGCTTAGAAGCCATGATACTAGTATACAATTTTATTTTTCCTTCGCGTGTGTTTTACTATTGTTAGTTTTGTGTTAGATAGTTTGCTCGAGGACAAGTAAAGACTTAAGTTTGGGGCCGCGAATTAGATACTTTATGGCTTAAATAGTTGCCTGATCTTCGTAGATTTTATATAGTTTTATATGATTATAGTATTATTTTGCTTAACCGATGTATTGCAGGGCTTTACAGGACTTTCCTGGCCTTTAGGGGACAAAACAGACAATTTACATACACTGGTGCCGCAACGCCAGAGCCAAGCTTTAAGCTCACGCCGCAGCGCCACCCCCTGGTCCATGCTGATGTCATCGTGGCGCTGCAGCGCCACAGTTCCTTCTTGGACTCGCGCTGCAGCGCGACCTCCGGTCTTTTTAATGCTGATGTGGTGCCGCAGTGCCACCATAGGCTTTACTCCCCGCGCCGCAGCGCGACCTCCGGTGCCCAGGCAGAGAAGGGCTGGGTTTGACCTAGCTAAAGAAAGGAACTGATATATATATATATATATATATATATATATATATATATATATATATATATACACACACACAAGGAAGCCTCTGTGAGCCAGATCTCCATATAATCGGATAGCCTAGCTTAGAATAGAATAGGATAGTTCTTTCTCCTCTTTTGTAATTTCTCTCTCTATTTCTTAGTTAATGTCTGTAAATATAGATTAGGTAGATTAGGAAGAAGTCTGGATTTCCTTGGAGCAACAAAAGCAGTGAGCTACACGGATTGGAAAGCTTGATAGGAGCGGAATGCTTGGAGACTGAAGAGCCTCGACAGAGTTTATTCTTATCCATTTACTTCCTCTGATTTTGTAATCCATAAATGTTGTCTTTACTGCTACTTATATTTTGTTCAATAGCTATGAACTAAGTATTGGCTCTAAGGTTATAATGGAACCCTTTGTTATTTAAATTGACTGTCTTATCTCTTTGGTTGGCACCATATGGTTTGGTTTAATATATTCATGCTTAATGATTCTCGCTAAGACATTAGTGATGATTTTGGTAATATATATGATATTGAAAGAAGGATTGTAGATTTACACCTAAATATATTGGCATGTGATTATGGGTTTCGACTGCATAAGTTATGCGTAGAATAGACATATATTTGTGCGCCACGTGTGCCCTAATTGAGAACTTATGCTTAAATCATTGTTAGGTTAATTCGCATAGACATGTGTAGGCTTGGACGTTCTTTTCTGTTCTATTCCCATTCGGGTGGATCTAGAGAAGATCTGTTTATGAAAACCTCGGCAGAGGTGTATGAGCACTTGTGTGTTCTGGGTCGACAAACTATCGTGACCATTAAGACCAAAGAGAGAAGAGTAGGAAGTTTGATGAAGCATAGCACGCCAGGTGTTCGACAGAATGCCTGTGTGGGGCGAAGTTGTGGCCTTAGCTTGTAGTACCTTCGGTTACCATTCATTATCCATTTACTTGCTTTGCTAATTAGTTATAATTAGATTAACCACAACCCTATTAGTTTCCTATTCGAATAAGACTTTAGCGATACAAAGTCGGTATTTGGTAAATATTAGTTATAGTTCCTCGTGGGTACGACACTCTCCTTATCACTGTATTACTTGTTAGACCGCGTATACTTGCGCGTGTTTAGTGATCGGTTTTTCGACCAACAAAGAGCTTCCATGTTATCTTAGTAGCACCTCCAACAAACATCAAACAGGAAATTGGGGTCGCTGGATCCTGGTCTTAGTGGCCGAATTGGGGTCGGTGGATCCTGGTATGTGTGACCGAATTGAGGTCATAGGATCCTGGTCTTAGTGACCGGATTGCCGAGACTTAAGTGACTCGATGCTGAGACTCAGTGGCTCGAAGGAATCTCAATGGTTTGGAAGTAAAATGGTTTGATGGGCCTATATCCTTAGTGGATATCCTACTCATAGAGTAAAATAGTGGATTAGGAGTTTTTCAGTCTGGAACCACTTAAAAATCTCGTCTTTTAGTTTAAGACATTTATATTATGCACTTTATAACTGTTATACCTGTTATGTATTTGCACATCCACAAGACTTAATTTAGATATGTGATTTTCATAATCTTTAAGGGGAATTTATAAAAGAATATTCTGATGTGCTTAATCAATATGATTAACTGATTATTTGATAATTCATCTTTAATTAATCGAAACATTTTGGAGATCTATTCAACCCCCTTTTATTTAGATCTCTAGTGTCTTTGGAAAAACACTATTTATATTTTTTTAATTAAATAAAAATTTTACTTTCATTTTAAGTCATTTTTTATTAAATAAAATGATTAGAGTTATAGATTTAGGTTGTTTTTGTTTAGTTAAAATAACTTTATTATGATGTTAACAATAAATCATAAAAAATAAAAATAAATACAATTGCAATATGTAAAAAACACCTCATTAGTAGTTAACTATGATTAGAGTCTTATTCAAATTTTTGTTTTAGTTGTTACGTTTTCTGAGACTTCGTTGGTTTAATTGAATACAAAAACCAAGTTAATAGGTTTTTTTGAAAAAAAAAATGATTTTTTTATATAAAAAAAAAGACTAAATTTCATAGGTTTTTTTTGTGATAAAGTCTTTATTTTAAGAGTAATGTTCTGACACAAATTATACTTAGAAAGTTGTGCATAAATTGTAAAAAAAATATAGGAAACTATGACTTACCATTACATGTTTGCACATTTTCATTATAACTAGCCCATAAACCCGTGCAAGGAACGGATTTGGTGGTCATAAATTAGTAACTTTAATTTTTTATTATTTTATAATTCTATATAGTAAAATAAAAAATATGTTTTTTCATATATTTTTTCTTTTTAAAAGATAATAAGTGACTAATCCATGTCAAATTGTTTATCATTTGCATTTCTTATTTTATACGTATAGAAATACACTTGTTATTCAATATTAGATCAATTGTAAGTTTATATATATATATATATATATATATATATATATATATATATATATATATATATATATATTGATGCAATTCATTTACTATTTATAAACAATAAATTTTGTATATTCAACCTAAAATTATTTATGTGTGGTTTAATACTTATCATGTTTTCACTTGATTTAACCAATAAATAGCTAGCATATATATATATATATATATATATATATATATATATATATATATATATATATATATATAATCGTAACTTCTAGTAATAATTTTAGCCGAAGAAAATTTATTGTGATCCTAATTATTTTCGTTTATAAATATTTAATTCAACCTTAATAGACTCACAAGAACAAACCAAACCAACAACTATCCTTATTTTGTCTCTTTATATATTGTTATTATTATAGACCATCTATTATTTATAAAAAATAAATTTTAAAAATATAACTACCTATTTCTCATTGTTCTGTTTCTCTAGTTAATCTTAATTTACGAATATAAATTAATTACTTTGTCCTTATATTAAATATATTTGTTTATAAAATAATATTCAGTAATTATGTATACACCCCACCCTCCAAAAAATATTCAGTAATTATGTATACACCCCCCCCCCCCCCCCCCCACCCAAAAAAATAATATTTAGTGATTATATATACACCCCACCCTAAAAAAAATGCTTATTGATTATGTATACATGATATATCTAATAATAATTTATTTAATTGAATCATGATAATGATAAGTTTGAAATTTAAAATATAAGTTAACTTATATTACCATAACTATACGGTTCCAACCTACAAAACACATATTAAAAATAGTTAATATGGTGTTTTTGCATTATCATGAAACACAAATAAAGTGGTTGCAACACTACAGTATTCAGTACGTCCTTCCCCTTTGGCACCTAAAAAGAGCATATAAATCAAACAAATCACTAGATTGCTCTTGATCAAATTAAACCTCTTGTTTCATTTTGCTAGTATTCAGCTATTCTTTATAAATGACAAAGAGGTCAAAAAATATTACACGAGTAACTAAAACACAAATCTCAAATCCCTGGGGGGAAAAATTGTACCTAAAAAAGTACAAATTTAGTCCATACCACATAGTTAGAAGTTAGAACAAGACTCTTAGTCGAGGTTTCTGTATCAAAAAAGAATTTAGCCCACCGTCAAAAGAATTCATCATATCTTTGAAGTAATTACACATTGAGAATCGCGCCTTTTCTGCTTAGCAAAGGCAAAGAATGTTCAATCTCTAATGCAATAATGCAACCTAACAAACTGTAGTGTAAACTTCAGTTTCTAATCCTCTGCCAGAAGATATAGCGAGCAAATTACTCCTAAATGTACATTGAATCAAAGAATCTGTAACCTAGACCTAGAGCCAACCATTCAAGCCTTCCTCTAATTTTCTAACAAGTAATCTGCGATCATATTCCTGTTCAATCCAAGAAGAAACCTACTCACAGTCGTTAATTTCACATTCTGGTTCATCTTCTTCAGCAATATCTTCTGAATCTTCTGCACTGTTATTTGAATCTTCTGCACTGTTATTTGGATCTTCTGCGCTGTCATCAGCTAGATCCTCAAAAAAAGAATCAATGTACCAGGTACATTTTTCGCTCCAAGAACTCCTACAGGCATGAGCTCTCCACTTTTGATCGGCTATCATTTCAGGGGATAGTCCCCATTCAAGCATCTCTTCTTCAGTGTGATGGATTGCCAGGCTGTATTCTCCGCCAAGTCCTAACTGCATTACTCGAAACTCAGCGTTTCCTAGATTGTTTAGGTACTCGAATTGCTCGACTGTCCACTTAAACCACTTCATGAGGAAGACGCGCGAAGCTAGGCCATGAGATACAATTATAAGATTTAGGTCGTCAGAGGGGTCGTGATGAAGTCTGTTCATGTCTATATCCCTCCAAAGCGATTCAAGAAAGCCTGCACATGCATATTTAGTGATTATGTATACACCTCACCCTAAAAAAATGCTTATTGATTATGTATACATGATATATCTAATAATAATTTATTTAATTGAATCATAATAATGATAAGTTTGAAATTTAAAATATAAGTTAACTTATATTACCATAACTATACGGTTCCAACCTACAAAACACATATTAAAAATAGTTAATATGGTGTTTTTGCATTATCATGAAAAACAAATAAAGTGGTTGCAACACTACAGTATTCAGTACGTCCTCCCCCTTTGGCACCTAAAAAGAGCATATAAATCAAACAAATCACTAGATTGCTCTTGATCAAATTAAACCTCTTGTTTCATTTTGCAAGTAGTATTCAGCTATTCTTTATAAATGACAAAGAGGTCAAAAAATATTACACGAGTAACTAAAACACAAATCTCAAATCCCTGGGGGAAAAAAATTGTACCTAAAAAAGTACAAATTTAGTCCATACCACATAGTTAGAAGTTAGAACAAGACTCTTAGTCTAGGTTTCTGTATCAAAAAAGAATTTAGCCCACCGTCAAAAGAATTCATCATATCTTTGAAGTAATTACACATTGAGAATCGCGCCTTTTCTGCTTAGCAAAGGCAAAGAATGTTCAATCTCTAATGCAATAATGCAACCTAACAAACTGTAGTGTAAACTTCAGTTTCTAATCCTCTACCAGAAGATATAGCGAGCAAATTACACCTAAATGTACATTGAATCAAAGAATCTGTAACCTAGACCTAGAGCCAACCATTCAAGCCTTCCTCTAATTTTCTAACAAGTAATCTGCGATCATATTCCTGTTCAATCCAAGAAGAAACCTACTCACAGTCGTTAATTTCACATTCTGGTTCATCTTCTTCAGCAATATCTTCGGAATCTTCTGCACTGTTATTTGAATCTTCTGCACTGTTATTTGGATCTTCTGCGATGTCATCAGCTAGATCCTCAAAAAAAGAATCAATGTACCAGGTACATTTTTCGCTCCAAGAACTCCTACAGGCATGAGCTCTCCACTTTTGATCGGCTATCATTTCAGGGGATAGTCCCCATTCAAGCATCTCTTCTTCAATGTGATGGATTGCCAGGCTGTATTCTCCGCCAAGTCCTAACTGCATTACTCGAAACTCAGCGTTTCCTAGATTGTTTAGGTACTTGAATTGCTCGACTGTCCACTTAAACCACTTCATGAGGAAGACGCGCGAAGCTAGGCCATAGGATACAATTATAAAATTTAGGTCGTCAGAGGGGTCGTGATGAAGTCTGTTCATGTCTATATCCCTCCAAAGCGATTCAAGAAAGCCTGCACATGCATTTCAGACGAGGTCTCAAGATATATGCAGAATTAAAGAGTTTTTTCTTTAACCTCATAGTACCATACATTTATGGGTAACAGACACCCTTATGCTACGTTTGGATTGGAGTTATGAAGGTGGGAATGGAATAACTCGTTCCTATAGAATGAAATTGAATTTGTTTGGTTGCACCATTAGAATGGAATGAACCGTTCCCATTCCCCCCAAATTTATGAATCATTCTACTCTCCATTTCATTATTTCCTCAATTCCATTCCTTCAATCCAAAAGTAGCATTACAATCTTACATCAGTGCACTAAACAGAACAAAGGAGAGCGTGGAGAGAGAGAGAGAGCAAAGATTTTCAAATCATGTTTATTCAAATTCATCTTTACAGAACTGAGACCTCATTTCGCACTCGTGAGACTTACATATGAAAATCTAAAGATAACTAGAAACTACTAATAATATCTCTACTACCTATTCTATTTAAGATTTCAAAATCCATTCCAAAAACTAAGAAAACTCCGGAATATTTAAATTTTTGTTGTGGGTTTTTTTTTGGGAGGGGGGAGGGATTATGAAGTTAAAAATGATGATTCGCTCAGCTGATCACCTCCTACTATATAAGATGCATCATTTTTGTGTTCTTCAAGCATCCTGCAGCAGACTAGATGAATTAATGAGTTTTTGTTATTAATGGAGGAGGTATAAGCAGTTTCTCCCAGGTCCTATAATGAATTTGTAAGCTACTTTTACAGAGAAAACTGTTTTTTGAAAACAAAATATAACAATTTTGTATATGTTTTCCACTAGTTCAGTGGATACATTGTCCAACGCAACCCAGCAAGCCCAACTAGCCCAAGCAAAGTAAAAACAAAAAAAAACCACTAGCTTAAGAAACTTAATGTCATGCAAAGTTTCCCAATATTCTGGCATTGCTTTATTACTTTAACTGGAGAGTCTTCAAAATCAAGAATTGATGTCTTCAGCACTATCAAGAACCAAAAGACTCTGGAGCTGTATGAGTGGAACCAACTCCTCCTCCCCATTGTGACGCCCCCAAATCCATGTTCCTTCAAACCTCGGATTCGGTCTTCCACGATACTACTATCGTCAACATATTTATATTTTTCATTCATAACTTAATGAATAAAACTTTACTTATTACAATTTAGAATATAAATTCATTCCATTTCCAGGATCTGCACAATGACCCCCAAACTTTTATAAGTTTCTAATCTTGGTCATTTACTATTCCTGTATTACATCACATATGATGTTATATAAATATGCGGAATTTAAACTTTTTCAATCTCCTTTGAAAATAAATCTTTTATTGATATTTTAACTTGAATAAATTACATACACTTGAATCAAATTATGTTATGATTCAGTCTATTCGAATTACTGTATAAATTTTTACATCTCGATTCGAATTTCTCTATGTATCACATAGTACAACTTAACTTGTATTACACATTATAAACTACTGTCATGTACATCTCCTAGAACCTAAGCATGGTTCAAGAGTAAATATTTAAATAAACGAATCAATCTCCTTCGATACTATTTAAGTCTATCAATCAAGTAGCACAAAATCTTTACCGTGAGTCCTTAACCTGCAAGAGTGGTTATTTGCAAGGGTGAGCTCGACAGCCCAGTAATTCTAACAGTTTTCATGCAGCACATAGCATATAATAGCATATTCAGTTCATGCATTCATAATTAATTAATATTTACTACGCATGTTACTTCACATATAACAGGCATAAAGATTTATATCACAAACATATCATCAAAGATCAACTTTCACATTTCATACATATCTCATATGCATTTCATATATATACATCAACATTTGCATAGCATAATATAGCTCAACTAACAGTTATCAAATTCATATATCAAATAGGAACTGAAAGACTTGCCTGATTCATAGTTTATGAAATACGACTTAACTGCTTAAAGCTTATCTGCACTTCGTGTATTCCTACACAGTTATATAATCATGGATTCATACTCATCAGTAACATATTTCATGCATTCTCAATGTAATAACAATGTTACATTGTTTTCTAGGTTCGAAAAACCTACACTTCACTTTCTCATCACATTCTCGGAATAGCTAGATCCGTATAGGTATACCTTAACCATTCGGACATGACATCAACATCCGTATATATCTATCACAAACTTGACTCGCTACGTGATTGACATATTTAAAACTCGTATAGGTAAGTTCAAACGTACACATAAACGTCTAACTTAGTCGTAATTTCATACAACATCACCTATACTATATATTCATAGCACAATTCAGTTTGTAAGACATTACAAATACGTCTTGATTAAAAACATTCTTTAACGTATGGAAATTATGATCAACCCTTGTCTCTATCACATAGCATGCTTCTTAACACATTACCTAGCATATTGGTCATGTAAGATAAGTTAAGGTAATCATGTAGGCATGCTTCAAATATCAGTCCAAAAACAGAATCCATAGGTGACTGCTGCACGACGCAGCTGCGTCGTGGCGAAGCCTAGGACAAGCGCAGCTGCGCCGTCCTCTGACTATGACAGGACTCAGCTGCTGCCTTGTGGTTTCTGTCCCAACCTTACACATCTAAGTACTAATACTCTTTCATACCCACATTTTAGAGGTGCTCACATAATCATATAACCGTTCTTGTTTTCATTTGTATAAGTTCAAACTTACATTTTACATGGCCTTCAAGCAAAACCTTATCAAGCGGTTACCATGACTCATTACTCGGTTATATACCCACGTAGAGATTTCAAATTCTGTTAATGCATATACTTGTAGCATTCATATTGCTTGTTCATAGCTATTATTGTTTAAAGCTTGGAATCATGCTTTAAACTCATATTTATTTTGAAATCCTCATGTTCCATACATATAATCATGCCTAGAGATATTATCGACATAACATGGCATCTTATCTCATTTAGCATCTAGATATTCATGTGATGCAACTAGATTTTGAAAATATGTTCAAGTTTACTTTTGAAACCATTATAGACTTGAACCATACCATTCAACACATACAAGACAACTTCAAAGCTCTAAACATATGTAGTCAAGTCATGTTATCATGCTCGCACGGTCAGTTTAAATCATGTAGTAGTCATGCATGTTAGTTCACTATGCTAAGCTTTTTCTTGAAAAACTTCTCTAACACAAAGCCTAATAAGGTGGTCATGAACAAAGAAACTATGTACACCATAACATGTTCATCTATGTGTAAAATCAGTCATGTGTATAAACTACTAAGCCCAAAATTTGCAGAACATGAACTTTAACATAGTTTGTTTTCAAAGCTTAAAGCTCTTGTTAAAGATTTCCTACTAATTTATGTTTGTACACTTCATACTATATACGAAAACCTTATACTTCATGCTATACCTCTTTTTAGATATATATTTAGGTCATAACACCAATTCCACAACACACAGCACAAACAAAACCAGCAACTGATTCTGAGGTACGGCGCAGCTGCGCTGCACCCCAGTATAACCAGGGCGCAGCTGCGCCAGGTCAGGTTTAGTAGTAGTATGTATGCTCTGTTTTGCAGAGTGATTTTCAACTTGGTTTCCAACGATTCAAGCATGCTTCAAACCTTTACCAAAGTGTCTATACATGCTAGTAGACTTCCTAAACACCTTATAACATGATTACTCATATCAATTAACAAATGAGTTCAAGAAATTTCAAGAATAAAACAAAACCCATCTCAAGAACACAATTAGAAATTATACCTCCATAAGCTTGAATTGGACTCCTCATATACTGATTATGCTTCTATACTTTCTCAGCCATTTAGAACCCTCAACCTCATACCATTACCAACCTCAAAACTGAAAATAGAGTTTCTATTTATGAAGGAAACTTAGACTAGACATTGCCATTACACTAGAGTTAGAGTTCATGTGTAATGGGAGAAAACATTGGTCACTAAAGAGTTGTTCAACAACCCCATACCAGTCACATTGCTAGCACATGATCACCTATTCCATAGCCACTTGGAGAATACATAACTTAGCTTCTAAGTCACTATTCATGTCCTTTGTGACACTCAATTTGGGACAAGAGAGAAGAATCTCAAAAATCTTGTAAAACATAGGTTATTCACATATACACAACCCTATTCTTAGGTTATATTGTATACACATTAACATAATGTCACAATATGATTTTCATAATTAATATTTTAAGGTAGTAGATGTGATATAGAAATGTAACATTCATATAATCCATGTACATTTTATCACACTGGTATATTTTATTAAAATAATAGTTTACAATATGTTCATGGTATATTATTTTAATATATGCCCACATACATATTGTCACATACACATTTCATGATGTATTCATATCATATAGTTTCAATAAATCTTAATATATGGTTTCTATATAACATAGTCACACCACTTTACACTTCGTATAATATATACCTAACTACCATACGTTATACTTTTAATATCGCATACATGCACATGGAAATTAATATATTACTTGTCTTATCAATTAATTAATAGCATTAATTAATCCATTCCTCGTAAATCAATTATTAATCTCTATAACAATTGATTAGCGTTTATATGGTTAATTATCACAATAAATATAAATCTTATAATATTTATAACCAATATACTTATTATCATGCTATCACTCGCAATAATAATAATTCAATATACCATCAAATAATTACTAGATACTAGTATATTATCCATAACAATAATTAATATTATAGTACAATATACCTCATAACTGTGCCACACAAGGCATATTTTACAAGCTCGATTTTAAGCTTCTCTCATTCTCCACACTTATTATTCTTTCAATATAATAACAATTAACTATATGTACGACACATGTACATATATTATATATAGAAAATAGATAATGAGTTTATTTTCTATTATAATAAATTTTTTCCATCAATTTACTTACATGTAGCAAATACGTTTTAATACATTTACTATATTATTAATCATACCCTATACAAAAATATATAAGGTAATGTTATTATTCAAAAATAACATTTCCTCCTTTTATTAAAATAACTCATATTAGAAATTATTTTAATATCCTTTAGTAGAAATATATAATTATTATGCATTCTTCTAATAGAATATAATATTCTATAATATCGCTTAATTAACCAATATTTAATCCGGGTTGATTAATTAACTCTTATTCAAATCCATTCATGGACAACTTAACTATCATTTAAGATTTTTATTATCCTTATGAGTCCTTAACACCAATTTCTTAAACTTTAAATTCCAAAAACTGATTTTACAGACCGGCGCAGCTGCGCTGGTCACAGACTTGGTAATGGCGCAGCTGCGCCATACCAAAATCAGAGGCAGACAAGTTCTGCATCAGCAGAACTGAAACCTGCGCGTCTGAATACTATACACATCCTCCTTAAGTGTTAACTCGTCTAACATCAATGCCCTCTTTGATTCCACATCATTGGTTATTATATTCCTTAATAATTTAAGGATCACACTTTGAGTTTTAAAACTCTATTTTCCTTATTAGTTTAACCAAATATAACATCTCCTTCACGGTTTCTTACCACCAATAACACAAAACTCGAATGTAACACATACATACATTCCTTTCATCTTCGCTTCTTGCCGTGTATTGAATTACGTAATAATCCTCTAACCACCTTAAAGGTATATCGATCATTTACTCTCATCAACAACGTACATATATATCAGTCTAAACCTAGCACGCATCGAGTCTTTAATAGTATTCAATATAGTACACTGAGTGGTTTCCCACAAACAACCAACAAATTAATTTCCGTCTCGTCTATACTGTTTTCACAGTGAGTTAGATCGGTTACTAATTCGTATATACCTCCGCTCTCTGAAGGAATTGTTTAGCCCAGCTCCTATACATCCACCATTAAAGTGAACGGTTGAACTACCTTAGACTTGATACGTACTCGTACAAATACTCAAAAAAAATTGGTGATTATCAAAGATATTTAATATCACCAACTACTATTATAAAATAATTTCACATAAATTATTTAACATCAATAGATAAATTCATATCCATCTTCTTTACTAATTCATCTCTACAATTTATAACAAATATATAATAATAATATATATTCATTAAACACAACATTACATATTACATAACTCATATTACCCTATGTAACACAATACCACATACCTCGTAACATATATATATATATATATATATATATATATATATATATATATATATATATATACTCGTTCGAACCCATCTCACGCTTTAAGAATTTTATCTACTAAATTCTTATTTTAATAATTTTTAAAAATTCGGGTTTTTACACCCACGACTCCAAGAAGGAAAGTTAAAAGGAAGAAGAAAAGAAAACTAAACCTCTTTCCTATATTAATGTATAGCATTTCTGCCCAAAGAAATGTCATTATGTTATCTTTCATGTCCGATATTGTTACAACAAACTTTAGCAACCACAAAAATGACTTGGAAAATTAAAGACAAGAAGCGAAGAAAATTAAAGACAAAAACACAAGATTTACCTGGAAAACTCACAGGTAAGATACAGAAGATATTCACTAATCAGAATGTGAGGAACACAAACAATGACAAGATCTGTCACAACTCAAAACCCCAATAAACCAAATTATTTCTCTCTAAAGGCGGCTACAAAAATCGAGAAAAGAATAATTTGACACCATGGCTATAACAACATATATATAGCTGGGCTTAAAAATAACAGACCCAAATATCAAAACAGATTCATACGAGCCCTCGCATCCCTGTAGAGGATTAGTGGTGGTGAGGCCAATAGCAGCCCTCCGCTTCCACCCCTGAATCTCATATTTATTTTCATTCAGATTGTCAAAAATATTATTTGGGTTAGGTCAAAAGTCGAGTCCGGAACAAGAATTCGTTTAGAGATACACGACATATAGGTTACTCAAACGGATCTGCTTATTTAGAAGAATGAGATTTGACATGAATATTTGTGTTCCCTTTATCATCTAAAATAAAGGATAATTACAAAGTACAATAATCACATGAGAAAATATAGAACACTCTATTAGAAACCTTAATATATAAAAGAAGATTCTACCGAATGCCAACTAATGTGGCCAAATAAGCACCTTGTGTGTGTCAAGTAAGCGATGACATGCGTAATCTCAATGAAAATGCTCTTGTTGTGACACTACACTTAGAAACAATCAAACAACTCAACTAGTTTTAACTACATCTTTTTAGAAAATTACTCCCAACGTACCACATTTTTTAATAAACATATTTCATACCAACTAGACTAACTAAGAAAAAGAGAGTTGAGTACAGGGACTAAAAGATGTGTTTGGTATTAAATGCTCAAAGGTATTAAACCTATTGATGCACTCTCAATCACCTCCAAGGTAGTATTATTTTATGAATTGTGAAACAGAATGTGTACTAAATAATTCTTTGGCTCTGCTAGCAATGTCTTTGACCTGTTGCTACTTGCTGTTGTCAGAACTAGTAGCACTTTCTAATTCCATAGGACAATATTTCCTAGATTGTGGCTTGATGTACATGAAACAAAATCAGGAATGAAAAATGTCACTTTCATGGTAAAGGGTATGGTAGTGGTAGGTATCTTCGAATCGTCCTTTTAATACATTGCCCCATTGTTATTAAGTCCAATCAGTGACCCAAAATCAACTCGCCATATACTAGTGTTAATTAGATTTTACCATGGTTTTCAGCTTCTTCCTCTATTCTTTCTAATATTCAAAAACCCTAATCACCATGCTTCTCCGCTCCACCACCACTTCTCAACAACATAATGGTGTGGGACCACCAATGGCTCCGTCTCTAGTGTTATTGCCTTTTATACCATTATTTTCTCGCCTTAATTCATGATTTTCCCTCTAGCTCTCTTTTGATCATCACTGAGGTATGGAGGATGAAAATGTGATTCTCTTTTATCTACTGAGTGAAGTTAACAACTCAGACACATCAACGCCAATCGTTTCTGAGAAATAGATGGCTGGTTCAGTACATCCAAAGAAATATCAACAGTCCACAGCTCGCCAATGGATCAGTTTGTACTTTGTAAATGGCGGAATCAGAAAAGGAGCAACAAATAAGGGAGGACAGCTGAAGAGCGGAGCACAAGTGCCTTGTGCTGCTGGAAGAGAAGGAAGAGGCATTAGCATTTTTCTACGATACTAATGAAATGTAGAATATCCCATTTCGAGGTCAGGCACTCTGAGCCTTTAAATCAGTGGTTACCCAAATCAGTAGCTAGGAAGCAAGCATACGGGTTCATGACATGGGGATACGAGAGTTCGTCCAATATTGAAAAACAGGGATTTGAGTGTGGCGGGGATAAGGTGCATAATTTTTTTTTATATATGTGTGTGTATTTGATATAAAAAAATTCATATACATCAAATGAAAATAAAAATAGCAATAGCAGCACATAATTGCCAAACACTTTCTCTCTCTCTCTCTCTCTATATATATATATATATATACATATATATATAAGGAACTAAATATGTATAACAGAAAAAGAAAGAACACAAAAGGAAGTTGCTTCAACTTTCTTAAACAAGAAGACCACTCTTAATTATGTTTCCTTCCTTCATACTTATGTTAGCCAACTAATGTGGTTGCAGCCTTATAATTTTAATACTTTTAGCAAAATAATTTTTATACAATGTTCTGCTAGTTATTCCTTAACCCTCAGAAGTTCTTGGATGCAAATAAAGCAGGCCCAAAATCATATTCTCAATAAGTTCTTGAAAAGAAAAAGGACACACAAAATTTGCTTCAATTTTCTTAAGCAGCAAGAAAAATATTAATTAAGTTTCCTTCCCTAGTATTTGTACTTGACAATCAATGTTGTTTTGAGCCTTACAATATTTTAAACAAAATTGCCATATCAAATAATTGCTTAAAGCGTCGCAAGAGTTTATCTTTTTTTATCTTCATTTCTTTGTAATTCAAGTCAACAAGAAAACAAGCCCTCGTTCGTTCCCACATTCCAATTACTTGAAAATGCATCTCCCAACTCTAACCAAAAAAGAAAACCACTGTCGATTCATGAAAGAAACGAAGGTATGGCGTAGTGCCCAAGACTCATTCGGAGTTTAGAGCCCAGTCAAAATTGGAATTATTGAAAATAGCAAAAACAAGATTTGCTTCACATTATATTTTATTGAGGAGGCTACTAGATTGTAGAGAGGCTACTAGATTGTAGAGAGGCTTTAGCAACTACAGTTGTTCTTAGGACATTGAAGGAATGGTTAAAAATGGGTATGCACTATGCACATACAAAACAAGTGGGGGTTGTTTTGCTGAAACTATAAGTAGAGTGACACATTTTGGACTGAGGTAGAAGATATTTTATCCATAACCATACCGCTTTATTTGCTAATCAAATTTTGTGATGGAGAGGGAGAAAAGATGGGTGAAATTTATGAAAAATGATAATATGGTTGAAGAAAAAAAATCTCATGGTTAGTGGTGAAAAATATTCGAATTATTATCCCATTGTAGAAGAAATTATCCTTACCAGGTGGGAAAAAATGAACATTCCTACGCATTGTCTTGATTTTGCACTAAATCCACGATTTTATGATGCCAAACATCTTGTTGCACAAGCTCCAGGGGGGTTGGCTCGAAAAGCTCCAAATCAAGATAAAGAGGTAAATAATTTTTTTAATTATATTTTTTAAATATTATTGTTTTAGTTTTATGTATATATTTTAAATTCTTGTAATAATATTTCTCCTAGGTTATCAAGGGCGTTATGGAAGCAATTCAAAAAATAGCTGAAAATACTGTGGAATAGAAAGATCTGCGAGAAGAATTTGCAGTATTTCATTCACGTAAAGGGCTTTATGCTATGGCTGCTGCACAATTAGATGCTATCACTATGGATGTCATTGATTGGTGGTCAACATAGGGTCAGAGACTCCTAAGTTGGCAAAGATTGCTCAAAAAGTGTTGGCTCAACCAATTACTAGCTTTTCGGCTAAGCGCCTTTGGAGTACTTACCAGTTCATTCACAGAAGAGAAATAAGTTAAATACTTCAAGAACTGACAAGTTGGTGTTTAGTCATTCTAACATGCGTCTTCTATCACGTTTTAATGATGAGTATAATGACGGACCTTATAAAAAGTGGGATGTTGATCCAGAATCAACATATATTGACAATTCCATTATTAGGTTTGAGGGCTTGCGATGGAGTTCCTTAAAGGGAGAAAATATGAGCATCATTGACGATGACCATTAGAGACTCATGAAGAAGTACCAACCTCACAGGTTTATATATATATATATATATATATATATATATATATATATATATATATTTATATTAACATATACGACACTAATCATAATTGTAAATTTCTTTATAGCACAACAAGAAGATCTAATCCTTTCAATACAAGCCACGCAGAGATGCATCGTGGAGGAGTACAACAAACTCAAATTTTATCATTGTAATTTAGGATTATGGAATATCGATTTTGAGAATTTTTATTGGCACTGTAGTTCAGGATTATGGAATGAATTATGCATCAGGAATTGAATTTCTAGAATTTTTATTAATATAGCAATTTTAAATTGAGATTTTTTTTTTGAAGTTTATTCATATATTTACATTGCAATTTATACTTGTTAAACAAAATTTAATTTGTTGTTAAGTTTATTAAATTGTTAATCAACCTGTATATACATTTATGTATAAAAAATATGTTTGTATATAAATACATATAATATTATATGTATAGATCTTTGAGTGTACTACATATAGCATCCTAGCGTACAGTGTCCCCGAATAGCGTACCGTAGAAGCCTACCCACAACGAATCGTGTATCAACAATTTGGCATACCGCGTACCGTAGCGTACCACGAATCATGTAACACTGATTCGGACCCAGAAAGGATTTGAGAAGGGATAACTACTGGCCAAAATAAAAAAAGGAAATCTTTATTCTAAGTAAACATGTCAAGAAATACCTAAATCTACTGTTATATCAGTTTCACATCCTTTATCTTTGTATCTCCTTTTCACTCTAATATCAGTCATCACGCATAACTTAATACTCCCTCCGTTCCACAGATAGAGTCCTATTTGCCAAAAAAAATGTTCCACAAAACGAGCTCTCTTTTTATCGATAGTAGTATAAAATGACAAATTGTTCCCAAGTTTAGCATCCTAATCCCGTTATCATGTCACCACTAATTAACTAACAACTTATTAAATTTAATTACGATGGGGGAAGTAATTTAGTGGAACAAATTATCATGTCCCAGTTAATGCAAAATTTAGAAAGTAGTATAACAATATTAAAAAAAAATCTATCATATCCCAATCAATGCATTACAGCATAAGATCTCCAAACCTAAAGATCTCTATACCTTAAAATAAATTCTAAACATATTACTAACATTTTATAGAAATGCAGTAGTGGTAGAATGACAAAAGCATTGTTACAACAATGGTTTAAAATAAAAGATATATTTTAAATTACGGTTTTTTTTATAAAATAAATTATTTTTCAAAATCTACCTTGATACAAGCCCTCGAAAGTTTCCACATTCCATTTAACTGAAAATGCATTTCCCAACTGTAACCCAAAAAATAATTATTTCAAAAATACTATCTAATAGTAAAACAAACAAAGAGTTGGTCTAGTGTTCAAATCTCAATCCAACTAGGAAAGGATTTGAGCTGGGATAGTTACTAGCTAAATAAAAAAAAGGTAAGGGTTAGTTTGGTAACTGTTTCTGCTTTCAAATTTTTGTTTTTACTTTTACTCCTTTGAAATCAGAAGCAAAAAATAATGTTGATTTTACTTTTAGAAAAGTGGTAGCAAAATCAACTTCGATGGCAAAAAAGTGAAAACACAAAAAAATTGTTTCTTCAATTTTGGCAACACAATGAACCATTTCTAGTCTAATGAGGTGCAGACATCGAATCTTGTTAACAACAAAATTTCGAACTCTACCTCTTCATTAAGTAAAATAAATTTTAAATTTAAATATAATTATCAAACAACGTTCTTTGGTTTTTATTTTCAGTGCGAAAAAAAATAGAAAGCAGAAACATGAAAATTATAACAGTTACCAAACGAACCCTAAATCTTTTTTCTAAGTAAAGATGCCAAGAAATCCCCAAACCTATAATTTATATCAGTTTCACATCCTTTATCTCCGTCTCTCCTTTGCACTCTAATTTCCACAAAGAGTTATCTTTCTAGTTTCTATTGTAGTAGAATACAATGACACAATGTCCCAAATTTATCATCATAATTTCATTATCATGTTAGTGAAATTAACAACTTATAATTTTTTAGTAGATAAACATGAAACTATATAAGTAGGACTTTTTTGTAAGACAAAGGGAATAATTTAGTGGACCATATTAAAATTTCCCAGTTAATGCAAAATGAAGATTGTAGTATATATAACAATATAAACAAAGAACTATAATGTCCCAATCAATGCACAGTAGATTACTCCACAAAACATAAGAAAAACACTTTTGATTTCAAAAATTCTTACTTGAAACGCGATCAAACACATCCGCAGCAGATTCTCCCTCAGGAAACCGGTAAAAAAATCTCCCATACCTCTCTCTAGTCTCCTTAATCGCCTTCATTCTCTCCGCCACCTGAAAATTACCAAAATCCTGTTCCCTAACCCTCACTTCCTCCCTGGCTCCGATCACCCTCTTCCGGCTAAACGCCCGGCCGATCTCCCGCAGCGTCGACCGAGTCCGCTCGTACGGAGACACATAAAAGTAGACCCTCCAATTGCCGGAGCGGCCCTCATCGGAGATAACCCGCCGGATATTGGTACCGGCGTGCTTGGACTGATCGATTCCTTGTTGGGTCAATGGGATCTTGTGGTCCGGCGTGATTGTGTAAGCTGTGCCGTCTAAGTTGCCCTGGCTCTCGCCATGGCGGACCAAAATTATCCTCTTGGGTAGACATTTTTGATGTGATACTGCTTCGTGATTTGTCATTCTCTCTCTAAAATGCAGATGCCCTCTTTCTCTCTCACTATACATCATTATATATGTTTATATATATGTGTGTGTATATTAAAGTATATGCATGTCAATGGAGCTCAATTGCTTTCATGGAAGAAAACGAGGATGATTCGTACTGCTCAGTGCCTCCCATTTTGGGTCTTTCTGAATTGACTTTTGATAAAATAGGAGCATGTTATTATTTTATTGAAATAATTTAGGAGTGTGTTTGGATTATTCTATTCAATCATTTAAAAGTGTTGTGTTTCTATTAGTTTATTATAAGTGTTGGGTTTCTAATTTTCTACTACCTTCCTCCCATAATAATTATCGTTTTAAAAGAAATTTTTTTTCTCAATTTATTTATCGTTTATAACTTTCTAGGAGAATAAATTATTTACTTTCCTATATCACCCCTACCTTCTCTCATTGTCCCAAGAATTTTTTCTCTTGTATTAATAGTTTTCAACTTCCCATAAAGGGGTAGTGATGAAATTTCACACCAATTTTAATTAATAAATGATAGCACTAAATGACTTTCTTAATCTATGTACATCAAGCTAAAGCGACAGTAATTATGGGATGGAAGAAGTATTAGTTTATTATGAGAGAGAATCCAAACTATTTGGAATCTAGGAAGCAGAAAGTATCTCTCCTTACTTTTTCTTTTTTATTTATTAAATTATGCTCGTTGGTGTAATTAGGAGTGAGCAAAAAATGGAAAAAATCGAATAATCGAACTAAATTTTTTTAACCGGATTTTTTCTTTTCGTTATTCTAGTATTTTTTTCAATTCGGTTATATCCGATTTTATTTTTAATTTTGGGGTTTGAGTTTGGTTTTTAATTTTGGGTTATTCAGTTAACCGAATACCAAATTAGAAATAAAGAAATTAGAATTTAAAAATTAAAAGTGTAATATCGCAATTTTGGGTCATAATTCTTGCATGCCTAGTTTAGATAATCTAATCTCATTCTCGGATCGATCTCTCACTCTCGTAAGCCTCGTTCAGATCTCAGTCCATAGGTCGTCTCCGTCGTCCTCCTCTTCCTCTTCACTGTCGACTGCCTCCTCTACCCCTCGGACCCTGAGCTCACCCTCGTCCGCCTCCGCCTCCGCCTCCGCCTCAACCACATCGAACTCTGTGCCACCTTTCTCTATCTCTCCGAATCCTCAACCGCGACTTCTTCTCTTTCTGGTACTCTTCCCTCGACGTCTCTGTCGGCTATCGAGGCCAAAACCTAGGGCATGTGACGTCCGACGGAGGTCACATGAGGGCTAGAGGGACTTCTTATGTTAATGCCACGCTCCAACTGGATGAATTCAAGATTTCTAGGTTCAATTCCTTTCGATACTGATTCCATCGTCAATGGGAAAGTCTGCCTTTTTTTCATTCAAGTTCCAATCAAGGTATGTCTATTGGGCACAACTTTAGTCAAATAATTGTTGGGAATTTATATTAAAATTTAGATTTATGTTGCGTTTCAGGAATGAGTGTTAAACCATTAAACTTTGTTAAGGACAGTTAAGGTTATGAATTGTCTAGTATTGCCAATTCTAAATGGTTCTTTTTTTGATTAATAAATAATAACATGGATCACAGGTTCGGTTATTAACCGAAATGTCCGAATTTATAATTTAGTAATTCGGTTAATGAAATTATAAATATTTTAATATTCGGTTATAACTAAATAGCTATTATAACTGAATGATCAGTCATAACTGTAACTTATAAATGGTAGTCACTCCAAAAAAAACATAGCTTTATTAAGCCTGTTCCGCAACGACTTATAAGTCCGTCAAACTAACTTATAAATCATTTGTCATTATTTTTCTGTTTGACAATGACTTATTTTTTTACTTGTAAGTTAATTTTTAAGTTAAAAAGAATTAAATATTTGTAACTTATTTTAAATGACTTACAAGTCATTTTAAAATAAGTTAGTTTGACCAAATATAATATCTATTTTGTCCTTCTTCTATTTTATCTCTCTTTTTATTAATGCCTTTTTTAGTAATCTTTACATTTGATTTTAACTTATAATTCATTATGAGTCGAACACATTCATAACTTATTTTAACTTAATTTCTGACTTATAAGTCAAATCGATGACAAACGCTTTTACTTATAAGTCATAACTTAAAATAACTTATAAGTCAACTTATATTTTAACTTTAAGTCATTTTAAAATAAATCATTGCCGAACGAGCTTAAAAATACATATAGAGAATTGATATTTTCATAAATAAAATTTGATATTTTCATATTAGTATTTATGTGAGAGGGCCCTTGTAGAACAATTATTTTAGGAAAATGATATGTATTATAAATATTTGCGTTAACTTTTTAATTTTCAATTACGTAAAATATGTATTAGCAGTAATTTTTTTAAAGAAATGAACAATAAGTGAGACACTCCTACAAAGTGGAAGTCTTATTAGAATTTACATGTTAATTTAATAAGAATAAGACAAATAAAATGATAGACACTTCATATAATTGCGTGAACTATATACTAATACACAAACCACGTCAATTTGTGTAATTATATTTATAAAACAAACAATTTCTCACTTGTTGTGTACGGATGAGTATTTTGTAATTTTCCAATATAACGTGGGGTATCCCTCACTTCTTTGCACTCAAAAAATAATGATAAAGAGATTTGTGATATATTTATTTGTAAGGATTATAATCTCAATATTATTAATCTTAAGATTATAATTTTGAGATTATAATTATAATATCAAGACTATTAAGCCATTTTATAATTCAAAGACTAATAGTTCTAAGTTTAAATTTAAAAATAAATAAGACATTTGTGATTAATAATCATATTATAAGTATAATTTTTATAAACAAACATAACCTTAAAATTTTGATCACAAATGATATAGTATTAATTTTTAATACTACTCCCTCCGTTCTTTAATATAGGTCGTTTTAGAGTTGTGCACAAGTATTAAGAAAATGATTGTAAAACATTAAATATACGATCAATTGTCTATATTGTCCTTGTATTGGAAAAAGAGAATGTTATTTATTAGGTAAAAAATAGTGAGAGAACCAAAGTTATATTTATTATTTGGGGTAATATTGAAAACTAAGCAATTAATGCTTATTTGAAATTCTCAAACGATTTATATTTAAGAATAAAAATATTTTTCTAAAATGATCTATATTAAAAAACAGAGGAAGTAATATTTATGTGATTGTTACCTATAAAAGATATATTCAATCATTGTAACGACGACAAATTATTTGAAAGACTTAAATTTTGAGATTACGTCAGCATTAATTGAAAGGTGGATTTCATAAAACATAACAAAAGTAATTAGGGCAGCTACTTCACAGGAAGAAATCTGATGATATTGATTGAAAATTTTGAGACTTTCTGAAAAGCATTAATTGAAAGTTGGATTTCATCTAAAACATAAGAAAAGTAGTTAGGACTTGGGACAACTATTTCACATGAAGAAATAAATATGATGATGTTGATTGAAAATTACTTCTTTCGTTTTTTAATGGGATAAATATATTTTTGGTACCTGTACTGGGACCCGACTTATAAGTTGGTACTCAAAGTGAAAAAATTTACAAACAGGTGATTGTACTCAAAAATTATTGCAATCCGTTAAACAATAGGGTTTCATCCCTGTTCCGTTTGAAATTTTGACATGTCAGATGCAAAGGATGACATGGCGATGACTAGGCAACAAAGTTTAATTGATGTGTATTTCTCATTTATAAAGGCTGATCAGCAAAAATCGAAGAGATCGAAGTGCAAAAACAAAGAGCTCGATATTTGGGGGAAAAAATTAGGGTTCTTCTCTCATTCTTCCTTCTTCTCTCACTTACCAAAAATCGAAGAGATCGAACTGCAAAAACAAAGAGCTCGATATTTGGGGGGAAAAATTAGAGTTCTTCTCTCATTCTTCCTTCTTCTTCTTCATGTTTTCAGTGTTTAATTGAAAGGATGAGCTCGTCTTGGAGTGGAATTGTAAATGAAATTGGGGAAGAAGATTGTAGTTCATCCAACAAAAATGAATGAATTACACCAGACTTCCCAAGTCGATGTCACTGTGGAGCAATGACGCAAATGTGGGAGGTAAAGAAAGATAGAACAAAACATCGAGGAAGACGATTCATTGGATGTATTAATTATCGGGTAAGATTTTGGAAAGATATTTTTTTTTATTTCTTTTCATATGATTGCGGCTGAAAATGGCTGGTGTGTTGCTGTGTAATAGGACATGAGAGCTTACTGCGGTTTCTTTAAATGGTACGATCCACCATTTCCTGAAAGAGCAAAAGATGTTATTGAAGATTTGACATTAAAGCTGAAGATGAGCAGAGAGATGTTGGTTAAATTGAAGAATGAAAATAGTGAGAAGACCAATGATTGGAAAGAGTTGGCAGAATTTGATCAGTGAAGACATTGGAGAAGGAGGTTAAAAAGCTAAAGAAGATTACTGTCAAAGCTCAACAAAATAAAAATTTTTTATGGTTTCTTTTAATTTGCTCATGGATGTTAGTTGGCTGGTGTTGTTGGTGTTAGAATTTGAATGAATGATGCTCTGTTTTAATGTATTAGTTAGCTTGAAGGTTTGTTTCTGGTGGTGTTTCAATGAATTTTGATGTTTGGTGTTGTTTGATGTTTCAATGAATAATGTTGTTGTTTCAATAAATGATTGATGCTCTGTTTTAATTAATGTTGTCTTTCTAGTTTTTTGCTGTTTCAATGCTCTGTTTTTTGCAAATTAAGGAGGCTTTAACAGAGGCTGGTGGTAAGTATGCTAGGATTGTTTCAGTAGTGAACAAGCTTATGTGGGCTGCCTGCATTAATTAATTATGAATGAATGGCATAAGCACATGTTTGGAGTATCCAACCATTTCAATGAAAATAACTACCATTAACAATATCCAAGATAAAAAAGGTCTATTACAGCTCCCATTAACAATATCCAATGAAAATAACAAAGGTCTTAAATAACTACCATTAACAATATCCAATCATTTCAATGAACACATTGTCCAAACTTGATATTAAATAAAGGTCTTAAATATTAAACAAAGGTCTTAAATATTAAACATTGATATCTCATGTTCCTATTGGCTTCCAACTTAATCTCTCATGTTCTCCAACTGACTTGACTGATTAAGTGTTTCCATTGTGCTTGAAATTGGTGGATTGTTGTTTGATGTAAGTTGGGTTCTATACATTCTTGTAGCAGGAGGTGTGTTATTTCTGCTTGATCCATCTTGATATATGACTTCGCCTGGAGTTGGCATCTGCATTTGACATAACCAAGCACAAGTATGGTTACATATGAAAAATGACAAATAAAAGTAACATAAATACTTGCAATTTAAAAAAGTTGTAACTCACAAAAACTAAGCCAGAGTTGTGTTCATTCATATTATCTATTACAGCTCCCTCAGGACTAACATAAACACCATATCCTCCTGGTACTTCAGTGTGGGTCTTTATCCTCTTAACTTGCAACTTTGGTTGAGAAGTAAAGAAAGAGAAATGTCACTTAGAGTTTAGTGAATTGATTGAGAAGTGTCAAGATAACTGAAATTGATTGATATAACAATACCTTGCTTGAATTACTAGATTGCACCATGTCATTGTTACAATTATTTTTTTGAAAAACTGATGCAGTGCAACTTTTCCTCTTGAACTGCCGCCTACTTGCCAGACAAAGAGAAATAATAATATTTAACTCAGGTAAACAAAACTGTTACATAAAAATAATGTAACATGCTATAATACTTACGTTGCTTGACTGAAGTTCATCTGTTTGGCCACTGATGGCAAGACAGTTACCCTTATTGTGTCCTGTCTGTCTACATTTTGAGCAATGCATTTTCCTTCCTTTCCTTGTTATCCTTGTAGGATTTTTTGGATTCTCCCATCCTTCTTTCCTTCTCATTTTCTTAGGTCTTCCCTTGACTTTATTGCATATTGGAGGAGGTAACATCTTCTGAAAACTTGTTTCACCCCAAAAACTACTTATAACCTCTAACATGTGTGTGTAGGCTTTTAGGTATGTTTCCTTCTTGTACCAATGAGCAAGATAAGTTTCAGGCTCTTCCTCCCTGAAATATATTGCTGAAATTGCATGAGCACATGGAATCCCTGTCAAATCCCACTTTCTGCAAGTGCATGTCTTCTGGTCAATGTTAACAACATATGTGTCTCCTCTCATCTTAACCTGAAATTGATGCCCTCCACCCCATGTAGCTGAACAATAACCAGACTCATCAATAGATTTATCAAGCATTTTTCTGATCCTAGGACATATACTATCACCTGACTTCTTCATTGCATCCCTTTTAGTGTGGGGCCTAATCATAACTTGGCTCCTTATTTCTTCTAACATATCAATACAATTCATCCATCTTGCTTTCACAATCCAAGCTAAAGCATTCTGATATATTATTCTCCACCACATCTGATTTGCATACAGTCTTAAAAAAAGCCTTGCTCCATACCTTAGGATTTAGTTCTTGAAGTTTATCATGTGCATCCTTGTTGAGTCTATTCACCTCTTCATGTTTCTCTTGAACTCGGCTTCATATGTTGACATTGATGTTGCCCAAAAAGCCTTCCTTAATGCTAAGGATGAGAACTTTTTTTTGAAATTTGGGTATATGTGTCTTGAACAATTTCTATGTTCATCAAAAGGAAGATGCTCGTCGATAGCCACTTTCAACCCTTTTTGTTGATCACTGACCACTGTCCACCCAAACCCATCACCTCCCTCCAGGTCTTCAACCAACAATTTTATAAACCATCTCCAACTATCAGTGTTTTCAGTCTCCACAATAGCCCATGCAATAGGATATATTTGATTATTCCCATCTCTACCCACGACTGAGATCAATTGTCCCCCAACAGCAGTCTTAAGGAAACATCCATCTAGCCCAATTATGGGTCTACATCCCTCAAGCCAACCCCTTATCAAAGCATGAAGACATACATAGAACCTCTGCAAGTAAGGCTGATCAGTAGGATTGCTTCTGTGTGGAAGAACATCAATTGTATTGTTCTTATTGGACTTGATCAATTCAGTGGCATAATCCCAAATTTTTTCATAGTGTTCCACTAGTAAATCCCATACATTGCTTAAAGCCCTGCTTCTAATCCTAGAACATTTGCATATAGAAATGTCCAACTGAAACTTTCTCTTGATCTCATCTTGCATGTCTTTTAACTTCCACTGAGGGTTTTTTCTAATTCTGTTTCCATAAAACTCAGCCATGAATTTGATTGATCCCTTCCTGTTTTTGAAAGCCCTGCTACAATTATATTTTTTCTGGTATGTCTTAACCTGCAGTGTCTCAGATGAGTCATCCATTCTGCTTACAAACAGCTTCCAATGACATTTTGGGTTTTTACACTTAAGCTGAAACTTTTTCCCAGTATTTTTAATGTACCTGACATCTTTTCCTTTTCCAAACAATATCCTCTGATAGCCTCTCTGAATTCACGAGGTCCACTAAACATCATTCCAACACAAAAGTCAATATCTTTCCTCTTGGTCAGGGGGTCAAATGTTATCATTACCCTTTCCACATTCTTTTTCCTACTTAGCCTATCTGGTTGATCTACTTCTTCAGCATCTTCACTCTCTTCATCCATAGACCTCAGCTGATCTGAATCTTCATATTCACTAGGTGACCACTCCTTATCAGTGATGTCTGTATCTTCTCCATCATCATCCGAATTTGCAGTCTGTTGTTCCTGAACATCTTCCTGTGTACTTGTCTGTACATTAGTCTCATTTCTAGCCCCCTTTTCTCCCTCCTTTTGCAACTCATTTTCAGCCTCTTTTTTCTCCCTCCTTTTGTAACTCATGTAGATCAATACCACCAGCATCATCAGGATCTCCAACCTCTCTCATTTGTTTAGTATACTCCTTAAATTTTGTTCTTGCATTTTGGTAATCTTCATCACTACTTAATTGTTCATCATCACCAGTTGTGTCAGCATCAGATTCCTCAGAACTTTCATCACTAGTGAAGTCACCATTCACAGCATTGTTCCCCTCAGCATTCACCCCATTGTTATCCTCATTTTCATTTTCTTCGAGCTTACTCAGTAGATCAAGGTTCTTCAGATAATCAGGATGATCCTTGTCAAGTTTATGATCCACAAAAACTTCTACAGTCATATCTTTTGCAAAAGCTTTAATTAAATCCCTAATCGAATCATCATCATGAATTAATCTAAACCCTTCACCATATTTAAAGAAAACCTTAGCAGTAGTATGATACCCTAATATATGAGCCATTTGTTCATTTATACGTGTAGTGCACAAGAAATCAGGATCACTAGGGACAACCTTTGTCAACCCTCCTACATAATGTTCTGTGGGCTCAGTGACAAACTCTCCACCATAGTGCACAATTAACGAAATCATATCTGTCACTGTAAATAAAACAAAAAAATAACATAGAGTAAGCAATGAGAGATTCAATAAGCAAGAACAGTGATACGCAAGTGGATTGTGGAAGTAAGACCAAGGAGAAAGCTACAAGAGCACAAGAGGTGTTCTTATTTGCAGATTCAACATATATCCTTAATTCAACACAAGAGCACAAATTTTGGGGAAAAACGACCACAAACATCCAACAAGGTGGGCATTAACCACATAAAGTAAGCATAAACAAAGATTAAGTTCAAAATCGAGTGCATAGAAGAAATCTTTACCACTCAAAATAAGGGTTTGGGTGTTTACTCAAAATGGGAAACACGGAAGAAAAAATAAGGGTTTGGGTGCTTACTTTTTGTTGTCGAACAAATTTGGAGATATATATGGTCGAATCCACCATAAGGCTTGAATCTTTTCGCATCGACTTCGAATCGCTTCTCCCTCTGTATTTTGTCTCTCAATCGTTCTCCCTAACCCTTATTTCTTCCTCAGTTGGTCACGTGACAAGCCCTCCAAAACTGATGTGTTATGCTACCATATACATTTTATTATCCACGTCAGATGAGGAAGCCACGTCAGAATTTTCCATCTACTCCGTTAGTCAATTTTAACGATTATTTCAAAATTGGAAAGTACAAGCACCAGACGACAATAATTTTTGAGTACAATCACCTGTTTGTAAATTTTTTCACTTTGGGTACCAACTTGTAAGTTGGGTCCCAGTACAGGTACCAAAAATGTATTTATCCCGTTTTTTAATATAGGTCGTTTTAGAGTTATGCACAAATATTAAAGAAATAATTATATAGTATTAACTATAATATCAATTGTCTATATTGTCCTTATATTGGAAGAAAAGATTGTTATTTATTGGACAGAAAATAGTGAGAGAACCAAAGTTACATTTAATACTGGGGGTAATATTGAAAGCTAAGCAATTAATGATTACTTGAAATTCTCAAACGACTTATATTAAGGAACAAAAATATTTTTCTAAAACGACTTATATTAAAGAACGGAGGTAGTAATAAAGTGGAGATTGTGGACAAGAAGTTACTTATTTCATTTCTCTTTATTTAACGTTTTAGGTGAAAATATAAAAATCATAAAAATTTATATTTTGATTAATTGATCAAATAAGATATAAAATAATAATATTATGTTTTTAAATTCATTGAAAAAATGAAAAGAGAAACAAACTAATTAGTATTTAATAGGCTTAAATATGAATTAGTACCCTAAACTATAGACCATATTCCACTTCAGTGATCCACCTTTCAATTTTGTCAATTAGGTTATTAAACTATCAATTTTTTCCAATTACATAAATTGAACACGCCACGTCAGCAATTGTTGATGTGGCTTATTATGTGGGGCCTTAAGAAGCTTATGTGGTAAAAAAAATATTTTTTAATTATTATATAAACAACTCTTATTAAACAAAGGGCAAAACAGTCAAAACATAAATTAACATTTTTAATATTCCATTTTCAATTCCATTTTCTCTTTCTCATCTTCTTCACTGCTGTTCTTCAACTTCACAATCACAATCGATCAACCAAGACCATTTCTCCCCAAATCGAATACATTTAGACCAAACAAATCAACACCCCTAACCCCACCAGATTTCAGTCCACGCCATGGTCGCCGGCGAACAAAATCTAAAACTCAACCATCCACCACTTGAAAACTCTATATGACCCATAAAATCACATCTCTCAATCACCACCAGAAAACTTCACACCAGAACAAACCCATCAACACACACACACACACACACACACACACACACACACACACACACACACACACACACATATATATATATATATATATATATATATATATATCTCGGATTGGGAAAAAAACGGAAGAAAAGAAGAAGAAACGAGCTCTTCTCTTGAGTAAAATCATTCAAGCAAAATCTTTGAAGTTGAATTTCGACCCATTGAACTCCGGCAAGTTGGTCAGATCCGGACGAAGAAAGCGAAGTTGGGTAGAGATCGTGACCGACAACGATGGGATTCTTCTTGTTCTTCTTCATAGCCCTGCTTAATCATCTTGTATGTCGCCGGAGACTCTACCGGAGTTTGGATCGTCGCTGCCTTCGAGGCGGTAGCACTGAGGAGCTAGAGGACTATCCGGAGGATCACGAACGGTGACATCGGAGAGATCGAAGCAAACTCCGCCTAGAAATTTCTCTGACGGTTCATCCCAAACTGAGATCTCCAGCGTCGAATTGGTCCTTTCCGTCTTATTGTAGCCGAGAGAAAACACCTGGTGCCATTTAGGAGTTGGTGATGGCTCTCCCGTCTAATTTTACTTTAAAAACTAACCCATCCCATCTCACAGATCAGAGAGAAGAACAAAGATACACCGACAGAAACAAAAGAAACCCAATCAGACAACCCTAATTACTAAAGTTAGGGTTCTTATTTTCATTGTTGGGATTATTCATGTGTGAAGAAAAGATTGTTTTGTGGTTGATTTTTGTTTATTTTAATTTAAGTTTATATTGTGTTTTGACCATTTTGCCCCCTATTAAATCAGATTTATTTATTTTATGATTTAAAAATATATTTTTTTGCCACATAAGCTTTTTAAGGCCCCACATAATAAGCCACGTCAGCAATTGCTGACGTGGCGTGTTCAATTTGTGTAATTGAAAAAAATTGATAGTTTAATAACCTAATTGACAAAATTAAAAGGTGGATCACCGAAGTGGAATATGGCCTATAGTTTAGGGTACTAATTCATATTTAAGCCTATTTAATATAAGGATAATTAAAAAAACCTAAGTTATTAGTCTTCTAAATTTATAAACAAATTTCACTAATTAGAGTTCATGGATCCGGGTGAGTTAGGAGAGTTTTGGACGGAGAATTATTAAATGTATCAAAATTTATGTAAAGACTTCAATATCATAAAATTAAAAGGGTTAAATATAAATTATTATTCTAAACTATTAATCTTTTTTTACTTCGGTGATCGACCTTTCAATTTTTTTCAATAATGTTATTAAACTATCAAATTTTTTTACTTTCGTTCAATTGGACATGCCAGGACATAAATTGATGGCGTGACCTCGCTGACTAGGCTAATCAATGCTTATGTGTAATTAAAATTTTTTATTTCAAATGAATTTTTACATTTATTAAATGTCGAAGGATAAAAAGGTCAAATCATTATAATAACTTTAGAGCATCTCCAGCAAGGTGAACTATACTATAGACTATATTTAGTCCATATGACATCAATACATGGGATAGTCTTTCAATCCTTCCAACAGATGGACTATCTCATGGACTATAATATTAAAAAATTATATTATATTTAATGAATTATAGTTCACCAATCATTCTTCCACACTCCCATTAAAGTATATTTAAAATTATACTTTACCAAAATTTAGTTTCTTCATATAGTCTGTAAGACCCCAACTTTATGAATAAAGATTTAATTTTCTCTAATTATTATTTTTGAATAATAAAGTGTGTATTTGATATAATGTTATAGTTGTGGGTAATATTTATAAATTTTACAAAGTAAGCAAGTTGTCATAAAATATTCGAGTGGTCGGGGAATATTCATTTTATCAGGGAATATTCGTACGACGACACAATCATTGGTGAACCCCACAATGAAATTACTGTTGGAGTTAGAAAATGACAGAAATAACTTTTTATAAAAATAACGGTAAAAGTTTTACCGTTAACTGTTGAAATATCTGGTGATAAAAGTACAGTAATATGCGTGATTGTATAGTAGCACACTGTATTATACAGTATCTTTGATTATTGATGCTTACATGATAAGTCACTCAGTTTTATTCAATTATTGCCACAGTAATTGCTGCATAGTATCTCACATTATTGATTCAACTATTGTCACAATATTTTATATTATTAAATCAATAATTGAGACGACAAAGTTATTCATATTATTATTTGCATTATTGACAATGTCTAAAAAGTTCTGTCGAGAAAAAGGGTTTGGTCACTTAATTGCGCACCAGTAAGGAAAAATCCTTATCGAAAAGCCCCTTCTTTCCTGAAAATAATCTGGTTGTTAATATTATGAATTATAATATTAATGATGAATAATTATTGATCAAAAATATGTTTAGTGAAGCAAAGTGAATTGAGATAAATAGAGGGGTTTTTTTTATGAAGTATTTGTTATAAATTTGGTTTATTGCATGGACCTCCACTTATCCATTTTTTAAAATTATAGGTAGAAAGTTATCTCAGTTTTGTTTTATTATTATTATTACATATATATATATATATATATATATATAGTATATATATATATATATATATATATATATATATCCAGATTTTCTCTTATAAGGACTCAAAATAAGGACTGCATTTTTTTTGTTTTTTTTTGCTTTTTTTTAAAACAACTAAAAAAAATATTTAATATTTTATGGAACTGAAATTTTTTCGTAATACAATATTTTGGACGTGTTTTGGATACCTATACCAAAAAATGGTGGTACAGTCTGCACAGACTGTACATACATATTTTTGTTATACGTACCCAAATCACACCCAAAACACTTTTTTTTAAAAACTTTCAGTTCCATAAAATATTAAATATTTTTTTTAGTTATTTAAAAAAAAAACAAAAAAAGCAAAAAAAATGCAGTCCTTACTTTGAGTTTTATTTTGAGTTCTTATAAGAGAAAACCTATATATATATATATATATATATATATATATATATATATATATATATATATATATATATACGGTTCGGATCAAGTGCATATCCCTTATCTTACTCACCCGTGCTCACCCCCCTTTAGGCGACGGTTTTGGTCATACAACCGTCGTCTATACTTTTAGCGACGCTATATGTTGTCCGTCGCTAAAAGTATAGACGACGGTTGTATGACCAAAACCGTCGCCTAAAGGGGGTGAGCACGAGTGAGTAAGATAAGGGGTATGCACTTGATCCTTGCTCTCTCTCTCTCTCTCTATATATATATATATATATTAAGTTTTATTTTTTTATCTAAAATAGAATATATTATATTTTATTTTGTATAGTACTGCATAGTGTTGCATAGTACTGCATAGTGTGTGCATAATGCAGCATAGTAAAGTCAATTTTTTTTAAAGTTTCAGTCGAACATCGCCCGTGAATTCTTCCTACTGTGCGTCCATCATTTTCTAAATTCAAATAGTATCATGCCATTCTCCTATAAATAAGATGCTTAGTTTAGAAATGAAAATCACACCAGAATCAGAGAATTCTTCTTCTATAATATTGAGCGTATTTCTTTTAAGTTTAAGGAAGCTTTGAGTGTAGAAAACAGTACAAGTTTTTTTTAAGAATATTCCCGCTATACCAGTCAGAAGTAATCTCCTTTTAAGGTAAGGGATATTATTTTGTTCAATATTCGTAAGAAATAATATTTTTTCCATACTTTGTAGTATGTAAGTAATATTATTTAGTTTCATATTCCTAAATCTACACTTATTTTGATAAGTATTGCTTGTATACTCCTTGAAATTAGTAAAATATCCTTGAAATTTGCGCTTCATTGAGTATCTTTTCACGGGAATATTTTTTTTGAACATTCTTGTTAAATTTTAATCTTTTCATGCCGGAGTACTATTCACGGGGTACTATTCACTCAGGTATATTCACCCCGGTATACTATTCATGACAAAAATTAATTTCTTTTCTGTCTAAATTATTTTTGATACAATATTATTCTTGAATTTTACTCCACAAAAAAGTTATCATGTTGACAAATTAGACATTTTTAAACTCTGGATAAATTAAAAATCTTTAATATTTATCCTTGATTTTGTTTGATTGATGCTTATATCATTGTCATCATCCTTATACTTATATTGTGATGGAAGTCATCTTTGGCCTGTAGTGCATAGATGGATTGTTGATTGGTATGATTATGACCAAGAATTATGTATCGGTATAATCATGACCTGTAATGTTACAAATGATGTGATAAAAGTCCTCGTTAGCCCGTAGTGCATTGATGAACAGTTGTTGGCATGATCATGACCACTGGTGATATTAACGAATATTATTGGCCCGTAGTGCATGGATAATTTGTAGATGTGATAATAATGAATATCTTTGGCCCGTAGTGCATGGATAATTCATCGATGCGATACTAACGAATATCCTTGGCCCGTAGTGCATGAATAATTAGGTGATGTGGATTATTTATTGAGTTGTGTTACAACGATAAAATATTGATGATGAACTTTTAAATCATAGAAGATAATAGATATCATGCTCTACTTGACTCTTCTAATGGATTATTTGTTCCGCTGTAATTAAACTTGTTGTCTATTGTATTCTATCAGTTTAACACTGTTGAAGGCTAACGATAATTTATTCTGCATTATCTTAGTTATAATATTCTTTACTGGGCAAGTTGAACTCACCCTTTGCTTTCATTGTTCTCTTCAAGAAATGAGAATATAGCTGAGACTAGTCGGGGAACGGAGTGATGGTCCGAGATGGTGGCTATTGTAGTCCTCACTATTTTATAAAATAGTGTGATAATAATTGTAATGAGAACTCCATTTGAGTTTGGATATTATCCATGAGACAATATTCGTGTTAAAACTCTCAGATTACGGTTGTCGTATTGTATTAATGAAGTTTGTATTTGAATTTTGTACCATGTATTTGGCAACTCAGAATGGGTTGTGTATACCTATTTTGGGGGCGTCACAATTGGTATCAAAGCTTAGAGATATGATCCCTAACTGAGATTTGAGGCTAGAACTAGGAGGGGAGAGACGGGTAAATCCTTCGCTAGTATGATCTACCTAAGCTTATTTGTTATTTAATTGGTCGGTCAGAATATAGGAATAATATGTGGCATGTCAATTAACCCTTGTTTTGTGGCAGTGTTTGAAAATGACATCTGAAAATGTTGAGATAAGCAATGGAGCACATGAGACCGTTAAGTCACCGATGATCAATAACCAGGATAATGTGCATCAAGAAGGCAATAATTCTCAGGTAAACAATAATACCGACCAAATGACGAACGACAAAATGTTTAGGAGCTTTCTTCAATTCGTATAACATCAGGCGAGAGAGACTCCTATTCAAAATGCAGGTGGAAACACTGGCAACTCACGGATGGTCATTGCTAAGCAATTCAAGGAGCTGGGACCACCGGAGTTTTTGGGAAAGCCAAAGCCACTTAAGGCAGAGACGTGGATTAAGCAGATCACCAAGATATTTGATGTATTGGGATGTTTTGAGGAGCAAAAGGTTCCTTTTATCACCTTCATGTTGCGAAGAGAGGCAGATCATTGGTGGAAATCAGTAAAACGTACTAAGCCTTCCGCACTGAAGAAGTCTTGGGAGAAGTTCCAAGAATTATTCAACGACAAGTACTTTCACGAAAGTATTCGTCACATGAAGGAGGTAGAATTCATCAAGCTGGAGCAAAACAATATGACCGTATCACAGTACGAGACTAAATTTGCGGAGTTATCGCGGTTTGCATCCCATTTGGTAGATAATGAAGAGCGAATGACGCGAATATTTCTAAGAGATTTGAAACCCGAAATACGTTAATACCTCATTTCTCACAAACTTTGCTTGTATTCAGATGTTGTGAATAGGGCTCAGTTATTGGAGAGCGATAATGAGTCAACCCAACCAAAAGATACCGGCCGACAAAACGATAATACCAGTGGTAGTAGTTATCGAAGCGGTGACAACAAACGTGGAGGAAATTAACATGCCAGAAATGGTAACCACTTCGGTGGTAATCATGGCCAAGATAATAAAAGTAGAAATTTCAAGAAGAGAAGGTTCAACAATGATGGAAAGACGGCAGTATCAGCACCCATTTTCAAGGAAGGAGAATGACCACCGGTCGTATGTTACAAATGCGGAGGGGAGGGACACATTAGTCCAAACTGTACGTAGCAACCCAAAGTGTGTTATAATTGCGGAAGAGAATGTAACCTAGCCCGATTTTATCGTGTAGTGAAGTAAAGTCCAGCTAGGATGGAGACACCAAAGGCCGTCCCAGACAAGTCAAAGCTGGTAGTTCAAGGGAGAGCGTCTGTTGTGACCTCCTAAAAAGTGAGGAACCCGAACGAAGTTATCACGGGTAAGCTAATCATAAATTCTTGCGAAGTCTATATCTTATTTGATAGCGGTTCTACCCATTCTTTTATTTCTCCTACTTGCGCTGAACGTTTAAATTTAACTACAAAGAAATTAGACTTCGACTTATCTGTTGAAACTCCGTTGGGAGAAATCTTCATTACATCCACTGTTTATAAATCTTGTTTAATTCAAATCGGTACCCTCACATTACCTGTCGATCTTATCTCTTTGAAAATACTTGCATTTAATGTGATTTTAGGGATTGATTGGTTAACTACTCATCATGCTAAAATTAATTATTTTCGTAAGGTTGTTTGCTTTCATATTCCTAACCAACCTATTATGCGAATTCAAGCAACCAAACCACTAAAGTCAATCACTGTTGTAAGACCCCAACTTTTTATAAATAAAATTGAATTTCCTCTAATTATTATTTTGAATAATAAGGTGTTAATTTGATATAATGCTTTGGTTATGGGTGAAATGTGCAAATTTTATAAAATAAGCAAGTGGTTATAAAATATTCATTGTTGTCGGGGAATATTCGTTTGATCGTGAAATATTCTTGCTGTCGGGGAATATTCATACGATGGCGTAGCAATTTGTGGGCCCCATAACGAAAAATGGTCGAATGAAGAAAATGACAAGTTTGAGTTTTTATAAATAACGGCGTAATTGTTACCGTTAACACTGTTGGAATACCAAGTGGTTAAAATACAGTAATACGCGTGGTTGCATAGAAGCACACGGTATTGCACAGTAGCACACGGTATTGCACAGTATTTTTGAATTATTGATTCTTACGTAAGAAGGCACTACTTAATAATTGCTACAATAATTATTGTTCAATATTTTATTTTATTGATTCAATAATTGCTACGTTGATATTTTATATTATTGTTAATTCAATAATTGTCACTGCACAGTATTTTCCATTATAAGATCAATAATTCATATTATTTGAATAATATTATTAGATAACATTATTGTCAATGTCTAAGGCAGTTCTGTCTAGAAAAGGGATTTGGTCACCTAATTGCGCACCAGTAAGGAGAAATCCTTATCGGAAAGCCCCCTTCTTTCCTAGGAACGACCTGGTTGTCAGTTTTGTGATTCTGTAATATTATTTGTGAATAATTAATTATTAATTTATATGATAAGGAAATATTTTTTTTATGTGGATATGAATGAAGGACTTAATGTTGAGGTGTTTTATCAGTATTTTGTCAGAATGGAGGTAATACAAATCATTCGTATGTGGATTTCAGACATTTTCTGATTGGAATTTAGAAAAACTTTCTTCTACAAAGTTGTAGAGAATTAAATTTTCTATGGAATGGACATAAAATTCGTATTTTTATGATAAAAGGGCTATTTATTATGAATTATTGAAGTTTCGAAAATAAATATTTTTATTAAAAATATAGTGGGCCCCACTTTTGATTGGTGTGGAAAATGCTGAATTTTGGTGGGCCCCACTAGTGGTGGCTAATAATTTGGTCAAGAAGGTGTGCGTGGGAAATTTTTAAAGAATATTAATATTTTATTAATTTAGCCTGCTTTGGCGTTCTAATATTTTTCTATAAATAGGGTGCTTAGTTAGAATTAAAAATCACACCATAAACTGAAGTTTTCTCTCTCTATAATATCGAGCGTATTTTTGTAAGTATTTAGATATCTTGAGTGTTGCTATTCAGTACAAGTTTTTTTCAGTGTTATATCCAATATTCCAGCCAGAAGTACTGTTCTTTTGAGGTAAGGGATGTTATTTTCTTCGTAAATGATGTTTTTCTTTCAATATCATTATGCCGAAATATTGGTATGAATTTTATTATGAAAATTTTACCTTTTTATGTTGAGGTTACTATTTACGTTTACGGCACTATTCACGAATACGGTACTATTCACGAGTACTATTTTTCTTGTGGACTTTCTATCTTTTCGTGTCAGAATTACTGTTCACATATACGGCACTATTCACGTATACGATACTATTCACAAATACGACACTATTCACAAAAAAATGAAATTTTTTCTTCTTTGTCCAATATGTCTATTATGGTTACTATCTTTGATTGTATCCATGTTTTGATCTTCATTCTTGAGTTTTACTTCACTATGGTTTATTACGGAGTATTTTTAAACTTGGATTATCTAAAGTACGAATCCCTAATATTTATCCTTTTATCTCACTGGATTCGTTTCTTTAAGATATTTTTCATCATCCTCAGTCTTAAATGATGATACTTGATGAATATCTTTGGCCTGTAGTGCAAAGATGAATGATTACCTGATGAATATCTTTGGCCCGTAGTGCAAAGATGAACAGGTGTTGAGATGAACATGACCAACTGGTGATACAAATGAATATCTTTGGCCCGTAGTGCAAAAATAAATATTTGATTCAAGATGTATATTGATTGATGTTACAGGTATAAAATATTGATGAAGGACTTTTAAATTCATAGATGATAGTAGATTTCATTATCTACTTAACTCTTCTAATGAATTGTTATTTCCGCTGCGAATATTGATATAAAACTGGTTATCCATTATATTTTATCTGATTTATTGAAGGCTAACGATAATTTATTCTATATTATCTTAGTCATAGTATTCTTTACTGGGCTAGTTGAGCTCACCCTTTTTTTTTTGTTCTATTTTTCTTCTCAGGAGGCGAGAATATAACAGGAACTAGTCAGGGTGTGGAGTGATGGGTCCAGATAATTATTTTAGCAGTCCTCACTATTTTGTAAAATAGTGTGATAATAATTGTATTGAGGACTCCTTTTGAGTTTGAATACTGTCTATTAGACAATATTTGTATTTAAACTCACAGTATATGTGTTGTCGTATTTTGCACGACAATTGTAATAATGAAGTTGTAGTTGTTTTCTGTACCATGTATTTGGCGACTTAGAATGGGTGATGTATACCTATTTTAGGGGTGTCACAGTTGGTATCAGAGCCATAAGTAATGAGCCCCGAGCCTCTATCTGGTGACTTCCTGTTGATGGGGGATGCACCAAAGTCAGACTCTCCGTAGGGGATGCCGTTCTGCGGTGGCAAACTGATAGGTATCACTGTGAGGTGCTATCCAAGGTTGGGATGAGAGTCACAGTTGGTATCAGAGCTTAGGGATATGGTCTCTGACGGAGATCGGGGAATATAACTAAGAGGGGAGAGACGAGTAAATCCTTCGCTAGTGTGTCCTACCAAAGCTTATTTATTGGACGGTCATAATATAGGGGTATTATATGGTATGTCAATTTCTTTAATTAACCCTTATTTTATGGCAGTATTTAAGAATGACAGCTGAAAATGTTAATAATAGAGTGAATGAGACCGTAGAGACACCTTTAATCACCAACCAGGAGAATGTGCAACATGACGACAATGTTCCTCCTATAAACAACACCACCGATCAAACGATGAATGATGTGATGTTTAGAAACTTTTTGCAGTTCATGCAAAATCAGACGAGAAAGATTCGTGTATAAAATACAGGTGGAAACAATGGCAACGCGCGGCTTGTCACACCCAAGCAGTTCAAAGAATTGGGACCACCAGAATTTTTAGGAAAACCAGATCCGATCAAGGCAGAAACGTGAGTTAAGCAAATTACCAAGATATTTGATGTCTTGGGATGCACAGAGGAATAGAAGGTTCCATTCGCCACCTTTATATTCCGTGGTGAGGCAGATTACTGGTGGAAATCTGTGAAGCATACCCAGCCGGCCGCACTCAATATATCTTGGGAAACATTTCAGAAACTGTTCAATGACAAGTACTTACCTGAAATTATTCATCATATGAAGGAGATAAAGTTTATTAGACTGGAACAGAACAACATGACTGTGTCCCAGTACGAGGCTAAGTTCGTAGAGTTATCCAGGTTTGCACCTCATTTGGTAGAGAATGAGGAACGTATGTCGTCGATGTTTTTGAGAGGGCTGAAACCCGAAATTCGACAATATCTTATTTCTCACAAATTTTCTCTATATTCAGATGTTGTGAACATGGCTCAATTATTAGAGCGAGATAATGAGTATGTTCAACCAAGGGACCACAACCAGGGTCATACCGGTGGTAGCAGTCATCGGAGCAATGATAACCAGCGGGGAGGAAAATATTCGGACAAAAGCGGTAAATACTCTGGTGGTAATTGTGGCCATGATAGTAGAAGAAGCGAGTCGGGGGAAGATTTTAAAAAGAGAAGGTACAATAATGACAACATGAAGACGTCAGCACCAGCATCAACTGTTCCTAGGGAATGAGAACGATCACCGGTCGTATGTTATAAATGCGGGAAAGAGGGACACATCAACCCAAACTGCCCACAACAATCCAAGGTGTATTATAACTGTGGAAATGAAGGTCATATAGCTAGAGATTGTCCTATAGCGAAACCAAGTCCAGCGAGAATGGAGACTCCAAAGGCTGTCCTAGACAAGTCAAAGTCAGTGGTTTCTGAAAGAGCGTTTGTCGTGACTGTCCAAAATATGAGGAACCCAAACGAGGTAATCACGAGTAAGCTAATCATAAGCTCTTGCGAAGTTTATACCTTACTAGATACCAGTTCTATCTATTCTTTTATCTCTCCTGTTTGTGCTCAACGTTTGAACTTGACTCCTGAGAAATTAGACTTTAACTTATCTGTTGAGACTCCGTTCGGAGAAACTTTCATTACATCTACTGTTTATAAATCTTGCTTGATTAAAGTTGGAACCATCACATTACCTGTCGATCTTATTTCTTTAAAAATACTTGCATTTGATGTGATTTTAAGGATTAATTGGTTAACCACTCATCATGCCAAAATTGATTATTTTCGTAAGGTTGTTAGTTTTTATATTTCTAGCCAACCTATTATGCGAATTCAAGTAACTAAACCACTAAAGTCAATCACTGTCATATCAAGCTATAAAGCCATTCGTTTATTAAAAAATGGATGTCAAGCTTTCTTAGCCCATGTCATGGACTTGAACAAAAATACATCAGATTTGAATAATATTTCTGTTGTTAGTGAATTTCCTGACGTATTTCCTGAAGAACTTCTCGGTCTACACCCAGAACGTGAAGTTGAATTCTTTATTGACCTTGAACCTGGTACAAAACCCATTTCTAAAACCCTACATCGAATGGTTCCTATTGAACTTCAGGAGTTAAAGGTCCAACTACAGGAGTTGTTAGACATCAGTTTCATTCGTCCTAGTGCATCTCCTTGGGGTGTTCCTGTTTTATTCGTAAAGAAGAAAGACGAGAATATGCGACTTTGTATTGACTACCGGGAATTGAACCATGTCACCATCAAAAATAGGTATCCGCTACCTCGCATTGATGACTTGTTCGACCAGTTGCAAGGAGCACAATTCTTTTTAAAGATCGATCTTCGTCCTGGATATCATCAACTGAAGATTAAAACTGAGGATATTCCGAAGACTGTCTTCAAAACTCAGTACGGGCATTATGAATTCTTAGTAATGTCTTTTGGATTGACTAATGCTCATGCTGCTTTCATGGATATGATGAACCATGTGTTCAAGGAATATTTGGATCAGTTCGTTGTTGTCTTTATTGATGACATCCTCATCTATTCCAAAAGCCGTGAAGATCATGAGTGCCATTTGAAGCTGGTACTTTAAAGGCTTCGTGATAATAAGCTATATGCAAAGCTAAAAAAATGCGAGTTCTGGCTTGAGGAAGTAGCATTCCTTGGGCACGTGGTGTCAAAATATGGAGTATCTATTGACCCGACGAAGATTGAAGTAATACAAAGTTGGGAGCAACCGAAGTAAATGACCGAAGTACGTAGCTTTTTGGGCTTAGTTGGTTATTATCGGAGATTCGTGGAAGGATTTTCTCGAATCGCTACTCCGTTAACTCAACTAACTTGGAAAGATACAAAATTCGTATGGAGCGAGGAATACGAGAAGAGTTTCCAAGAGCTCAAGAGGAGACTCATTTTGGCACCTGTTCTGACAATACCATCTGGTTCGGATGGATTTGTTATCTACAGTGATGCTTCAGGCAAATGGTTAGGATGTGTTCTCATGCAACATGGGAAAGTCATAGCCTATGCCTCGCGACAACTCAAAGAATATGAAAAAAATTATCCTACTCATGATCTGGAGTTGGCAGCAGTCGTTTTCGCGTTAAAAATCTGGAGACACTACCTGTATGGGGAGAAAGTGGAGATTTATACGGATCATAAAAGACTCAAATATTTCTTCACCCAAAAGAAACACAACATGCGGTAACGACGTTGACTCGAGCTGTTGAAAGATTACGATCATACCATTTAATATCATCCTGAAAAAGCGAATGTGGTAGTTGACGCATTAAGTAGAAGATCGTATGCGGGTACGGGTGCGATGTTGTTAACACAAAGACCCATTTTGTATGACTTACAAAGGATGAAGATAGAGTTAAAGGCTCCAAGTAATCACGTGATGATATCAAATGTAAGACCCTCACTTTTATGAATAAAGATTAATTTTTCTGGAATTATATTTTTGAATATTATAGTGTGGATTTGATATAATATTATAGTTGTGGGTAATATTTACAAATTTTGCAAAGTAAGAAAGTGGTTATAAAATATTCGATTGGTCGGGGAATATTCGTTTTAACAGGGAATATTCGTACGATGACACCATCATTGGTGGACCCCACAACGAAATAACTATCGAAGTTAGAAAATGACATAATTATCTTTTTATAAAATAACGGCGAAAGTTTTACCGTTAAACTGTTGAAATACCCGGTGGTAAAAGAACTGTAATACGCGTGGTTGCATAGCAACACACAGTATTGATTATTGATATTTATGTGAGAAGTCACTCAGTTATAATCAATTATTGCTATAGTAATTTCTGTATAGTATCTCACGTTATTTGATTCAATTATTGTCACAGTATCATCAGCATAATATTTTATATTATTTAATCAATAATTGAGACGACAAAGTTATTCATATTATTATTTGTAATATTGACGATGTCTAGAAAGTTCTGTCGAGGAGAGGTTTGATCACCTAATTGCGCGCCAATAGGGAGAAATCCTTATCGAAAAGTCCCCTCTTCTTGGGAATGATCTGGTTGTTAAATATTGTGAGTTATAATATTAATGATGAATAATTGTTAATAGATTAAAAATGTGTTTATTAAAGATAAGTGATTTATGGTAATTATTTATTCAATTTTTTATATAAATAGAGGGGTTTGTTATTAGGTGTTTGTTATAAGTTTGGCTTATTATTCTATGAGGAGATGTGCTAATTTTTTAGACCGTTGGTTGAAGTTTTAATAGTAAATCAATATGGATCGCTGGTTTAAAGTTTTAATAGTAAACCATTATGGACCGTTTTTTAAAGTTTTAATAGTAAATCAATATGGACCGTCCGTTTAAAAGTGAATTAATCTGGGCCGTTCATGAATTAGTTACTATTCAATCTTTTTTCCTATAAATAGAAGCTCATTCCTTCATTATTTCTTACGAATTCACTGAAACTCAAGAGAGAGAAACTATAGGGAGCAAGAAGAAGAGTATTCTGCTACTACCCTACTTCCGTATTCACTCTTCTATTAAGGTAAGGGGTATTATTTCTTTCGTATTCATGAAGAGAGTTATTTTCTTTCAATACTCGTAAGGGTTGTTATTCTATTCTTTATTGTTCTGTTGGAATAACCTGTCTACGCGGGCTACCGCATGCATGGTGAATTCTTTTCGTTATTCCACTTTTTATTATTCTGTTGGAATAACCTGTCTATGCGGACTACCGCATGCATGGTGAATTTTTTTCGTTATTCCATTCTTTATTATTCTATTGGAATAACCTGTCTATGCGGACTACCGCATGCATAGTGAAATCCTTTTGTTATTCCATTCTTTATTATTCTATGGGAATAACCTGTCTACGCGGACTACCGCATGCCTGGTGAATAACCCTTCGTATTCAATTGTTATTAAATTATGGAAATTATCTGTCTATGCGGACTACCGCATAATGGGTGAAAATCTATTTACAGTTTCGTATATTATGTCTTTTCATATTCTTAAATCTAAACTTACTATGGAATATATTGCTTCTATAATTCCTGAAATTAGTGGAATATCCTTGAGTTTTGCGCTTCATCCAGTATCATTTCATTGGAATATTTATCTGAACTTTCTTATTAAATATCAATATTTTCACCTGGGGTACTATTCATGGGTTACTATTCACTCAGTTACTATTCACTCGAATATTATTCACCCGAGGATTCGGGGTACTTTTCATATCGAGTTACTATTCACGGGGTACTATTCACCCAGAGTACTATTCATGATAAAAATTGATTTCTTTTCGGTCTAAATCATTTTTGATACAGTATTATTCTTGAATTTTACTCCACAAAGCAGTATCATATTGACAATTTGGACATTATTGAATTCTGGATAAATTAAATTATAAATATTTAAAAATTTATCCTTTGCTTTCTTTTAATTGAATTCTTATATCATTGTCATCATCCTCATGCTTATATTGTGATAAAAGTTATCTGTGGCTTATGTACATAGATGTACTATTGATTGGTATGATTATGACCAGGGATTATTCGGTATAATCATGACCGTAATGTTACAAATGATGTGGTAAAAGTCCTCATTTGCCCGTAGTGCATTGATGGACAGTTGTTGGTATGATCATGACCATTGATGATTACATGAATATCCTTAGCCCGTAGTGCAGGGATAGTAGATATCATGCTCTACTTGACTCTTCTAATGGATTGCTTGTTCCGCTGCAGTTAAACTTGATGTTTATTATATTTTTATCAGTTTAACGTTGTTGAAGGCTAACGATAATTTATTCTGCATTATCTTAGTCATAATATTTCTTACTGGGCTAGTTGAGCTCACCCTTTGCTTTCATTGTTCTCTTCAGGAAATGAGAATATAGCTGGGACTAGTCGGGTAACGGAGTGACGATTCGGATATTTACATTAGTAGTCCTCACTATTCTGTGAAATAGTGTGATAATAAATGAGGACTTATTTTGAGTTTGAATATTGTCTAGAAGACAATGTTTGTATTAAAGCTCACAGCTCATGTTGTATATTTAAGTTTGTATTTGTATTCTGTACCATATATTTGGCGACTCAGAATAGGTGATGTATACCTATTTTGGGGGCGTCATAGTTGGTATCAAAGCTTAGGGATATGATCCCTAGCTGAGATGTGAGACTAGAACTAGGAGGGGAGAGACGGGAAATTCCTTTGCTAGTATGACCTACCTAAGTTTATTTGATATTTATTTCGTCCGTCAGAGTATAAGGATAATATGTGACATGTCAATTAACCCTTGTTTTGTGGCAGTGTTTGAAAATGGCATCCGAAAATATGGAGATAAGTAATGAAGCACATGAGACCATTGAGTCACCAACGATCAATACCCAGGATAATGTGTATCAGGAAGGCAATAATCCTCAGGAAAACAACAAAACTGACCAAATGATGAACGATGGGATGTTCGAAGGCTTTATGCAATTCATGCAACATCAGGCGAGAGCGACACTTATTCAAAATGCAGGTGGAAACACTGGCAACTCTTGAACGGTCACCGCTAAACAGTTCAAGGAGCTGGGACCACCGGAGTTTATTGGAGAGCCAAAACCACTTAAGACAGAGACGTGGATAAAGCAGATCACAAAGATATTTGATGTCTTGGGATGCTCCGAGGAGCAAAAGGTTCCCTTTGCCACTTTCATGTTGCGAGGAGAGGCAGATTACTTGTGGGAATCTGTAAAGCGTACTCAACTTGCCGCACTGAAGATGTCTTGGGAGAAGTTCCAAGAACTATTCAATGACAAGTACTTTCCCGAAAGTATTCGTCACATGAAGGAGGTAGAGTTTATCAAGCTGGAGCAAAACAATATAACTGTGTCATAATATGAAGCTAAGTTTGCCGAGTTGTCCCGGTTTGTGTCCCACTTGGTTGATAATGAGGAGAGAATGACGCGGATGTTCCTAAGAGGTTTGAAACCTGAGATACGTCAATACTTAATTTCTCACAAACTATGTTTGTATTCATATGTTGCAAATAGGACTCAGTTATTGGAGCGCGATAATGAGTTAACCCACCCAAGAGAAAGCAACCGACAAATCGATAATACCAGTGGTAGCGGTCATCGAAGCGGTGACAACAAATATAGAGGGAATCAACATGCCAGAAATAGAAACCACTTCGGTGGTAATCATGGCCAAGACAATAAGAGTGGAAATTTCCAGAAGAGGAGATTCAATAATGATGGAAAGACGTTATCATCAGCACCCGTTGTTAAAGAAGGTGAACGATCATCGATCGTATGCTACAAATGCGGAGGGGAGGGACATATCAGTCCAAACTGTACGCAGCAGTCCAAAGCATGTTATAATTATGGAAGAGAAGGTCACCTAACCCAATTTTGTCGTGCACCGAAGTCAAGTCCAGTAGGGATGGAGGCATCAAAGGCCGTCCCAGACAAGGCAAAGCCGGTAGTTCAAGTGAGAGCGTTTGTCGTAACCTCCAAAAAAGTGAGGAATCCGAATGTGGTGATCACGGATAAGTTAATCTTAAACTCTAGCAAAGTCTATACCTTATTTGATACCAGTTCTACCCATTCTTTTATTTCTACGACTTGCGTTCAACGTTTAAATTTGACTCCGGAGAAATTAGACTTTGACTTATCTGTTGAAACTCCGTTGGGAGAAATCTTCATTACATCCACTGTTTATAAGTCTTGTTTGATCCAAATCGGCACTCGCACATTACCTGTCGACCTTATTTCTTTGAAAATACTTGTGTTTGATGTGATTTTAGGGATTGATTGGTTAACTACTCATCATGCAAAAATTGATTATTTTCGTAAGGTTGTTAGCTTTCATATTCCTAACCAACCTATTATCCGAATTCAAGCAACCAAACCACTAACGTCAATCACTGTCATATCAAGCCATAAAACTATTCGTTTATTAAAAAACAGATGTCAAGCTTTCTTAGCCCATGTCACAGATTTAAACAAAAATACGTCATATTTGAATGATATTTCTATTGTTAATAAATTTCCTGACGTATTCCCTGAAGAACTTCCCGGCCTACCCCCAGAGCGTGAAATCGAGTTTGGAATTGACCTTGAACCCAGTACAAAACCCATTTCCAAAGCCCTATATCGAATGACTCCTATTGAACTTCAGGAGTTATAAACCCAACTACATGTATTGTTAGATATCGGTTTCATTCGTCCTAGTACGTCACCTTGGGGTTCTCCTATTCTATTTGTGAAGAAGAAAGATAGAAGTATGCGACTTTGTATTGACTATTGGGAGTTGAATCATGTCACCATCAAAAATAGGTACCCGTTGCCTCGCATTGATGGCCTTTTTGACCAGTTGCAAGGCGCTAAATTCTTTTCAAAGATCGATCTTCGTTCTGGATATCATCAGTTAAAGATTAAAACCAATGACATCCCAAAGACCGCTTTCAAAACTCGATACGGGCATTATGAATTCCTAGTCATGTCTTTTGGATTGACTAATGCTCCTGCGGCCTTCATGGATATGATGAACCGAGTATTCAAGAAATATTTAGATCATTTCGTGGTTGTCTTTATTGATAATACCCTCATATACTCCAAAAGTCGTGAGATCATGAGCAACACTTGAGGCTGATACTCCAAAAGCTTCGTGAAAATAAGCTATATGCCAAGTTGAAGAAATACGAGTTCTGGCTTGAGGAAGCAACATTCCTTGGGCACGTGATATCAAATCATAGAATATCTATTGACGCGACAAAGATTGAAGCAATTCAAAGTTGGGAGCAACCTAAGTCAGTGACCAAAGTACGTAGCTTTCTCAGTTTAGCTGGTTATTACCGGAGATTCGTAGAAGGGTTTTCTCGAATCACTACTCCATTAACTCAGCTGACTCGGAAAGATACAAAATTCGGTTGGAGCGAAGAATGTGAGAAGAGCTTTCAAGAACTCAAGAGGAGACTCATTTTAGCACCTGTTCTGACAATACCATCTGGCTCGGAGGGATTTGTCATCTACATTAATGCTTCAGGCAAAGGGTTAGGATGTGTTCTCATGAAACATGGGAAAGTCATAGCCTATGCCTCACGATAACTCAATGAATATGAGAGGAATTATTCTACTCATAATCTAGAGTTGGCAGCTGTCGTTTTTGCGCTTAAGATTTGGAGGCATTACCTATATGGAGAAAAGGTGGAGATCTATATGGATCATAAAAGCCTCAAATATTTCTTCACTCAAAAAGAACTCAACATACGGCGACGACGATGGCTTAAGCTGTTGAAAGATTGCGACCATACCATTCAGTACCATCCTGGAAAAGCGAACGTGGTAGCTGACGCATTGAGTAGAAGATCATATGCGGGTACGAGTGCGATATTGTCAACACAAAGATCCATTTTGTATGACTTGTAAAGGATGAAGATAGAGTTAAAGACTCCAGAGACCCACGTGATGATGACAAATATACGAGTAGAACCGACCTTAATCGATAAAGTTAAAGCTGCTCAAGCTACAGACCTGGAGCTGATGCGTATGAGGAAGAAAGTATAAGAAGGTGCTATTTCGGAAGCAAGAATTGATGAAGAAAGAATACTTCGAGTCCACTCCAGACTTTGTGTTCCTAACGACCGATTTAAAATATAAGATCATGATGGAGGCACACAACACACCGTTTAAAATCCATCCCGGAAGTACCAAGATGTATAGTGATCTTTGATATACATTTTGGTGGAGCAATATGAAGAGAGAGATAACGGGATTTATCTCAAGGTGTCTAACTTGTCAACGAGTCAAGGCGGAGCATCAAGTGCCAAAAGGTCCATCGTAACCACTTAAAATTTCAGAATGGGAGTGAGAGCATATTACCATGGATTTCATTACTAGTCTTCCCAAGGTTTCTCAAGGCATAGATGCGATTTGGGTCATTGTTGATAGATTGACCAAGTCTGCTCATTTTATACTGATACGAGAATCTTATACACTTGAACGTCTTGCTCATATATACATAAACGAGATTGTAAGATTACATGGTATGCCAGTATCCATAGTTTCTGATCGAGACCTAAGATTCACTTCAAAATTTTGGGTTAGTTTGTAAAAAGCTATGGACACGAATTTACGATTTAGTTCGGCATATCATCCTAAAACAGACGGGCAGTTGGAGAGGACTATTCAAACTCTTGAAGATTTATTAAGACTCTGTGTCCTTGACTTCAAAGGAAGTTGGGACAAGTTCTTACCATTGGTGGAGTTTTCCTACAACAACAGTTATCAAGCAAGTATTGGCATGACTCCATTTGAGGCGTTGCATGGAAGAAAGTGTCGTTCTCTAGTATGCTAGGATGAGGTGGGTGAAGCAACGTTGTTGGGACCGGAGTTGGTACGTATGACTACGAAAAAGATTCAAACGATCCGACAACGTATAAAAACCTCACAAAATCGACAAAAGAGTTATGTTGATCTTCATCGAAAGGACGTGGAATTTAATATTAGAGATCATGTGTTGTTACGAGTTGCTCCATGGAAAGGAGTTACGAGATTTAAAAAGAAAGGAAAGCTTAATCCTCGATTCATTGGCCCATTTGTAATCCTCGACCGAGTAGGAACTGTGGCCTATAGACTCGCCTTACCGCAAAGTATGTCTTGTGTTCATAATATTTTTCAAATATCTATGTTACGTAATTATGTGAAAGACCAGAACCACATTATTAAATTAGAACTGGACGAGATAGCGAACGATTTTACGTATGAAGAGGTACCTGTTAAAATATTGGATAAGAAAGATCATATTCTACGCTCCAAGGTTATACCTCAAGTCAAAGTTTTGTGGAGAAACCACAATGTTGAGGAAATGACCTGGAGTTAGAATCTGAAATGAAGTCAAGATATCCTCACCTCTTCGACATACCAGGTACGTACCCCAATTTCGAGGACGAAATTTCATAAGAAGGGGAGGTTGTAAGACCCCAACTTTTATGAATAAAGATTAATTTTTCTCGAATTATATTTTTGAATATTATGGTGTAGATTTGATATAATGTTATAGTTGTGGGTAATATTTACAAATTTTGCAAAGTAAGCAAGTGGTTATAAAATATTCGATTGGTCGGGGAATATTCATTTTAACAAGAAATATTCGTATGACGACACCATCATTGGTGGACCCCACAACGGAATAACTGTCAGAGTTAGAAAATGACAGAATTATCTTTTTATAAAATAACGGTGAAAGTTTTACCGTTAAACTGCTGAAATACCCGGTGGTAAAAGAACAGTAATACGTGTAGTTACATAGTAGCACACGATATTGATTATTGATGCTTACGTGAGAAGTCACTCAGTTATACTCAATTATTGCTATAGTAATTGCTGCATAGTATTTCACGTTATTTAATTCAATTATTGTCACAGTATCATCTGCATAATATTTTATATTAGTTAATCAATAATTGAGACGACAAAGTTATTCATATTATTATTTGTATTATTGATGATGTCTAGAAAGTTCTGTCGAGGAGAGGTTTGGTCACCTAATTGCGCGCCAATAGGGAGAAATTTTTATCGAAAAGTCCCCTCTTTCTTGGGAATGATCTAGTTGTTAAATATTGTGAGTTATAATATTAATGATGAATAATTGTTAATAGATTAAAAATGTGTTTATTAAAGATAAGTGATTTGTGGTAATTATTTATTTAATTTTTGATATAAATAGAGTGGTTTGTTATGAGGTGTTTGTTATAAGTTTGGCTTATTATTCCATAAGGAGATGTGCTGATTTTTCAAACCGTTGGTTGAAGTTATAATAGTAAATCAATATGGATCGCTGGTTTAAAGTTTTAATAGTAAATCAGTATGGACCGTTGCTTTAAGTTTTAATAGTAAATCAATATGGACCGTCCGTTTAAAAGTGAATTAATCAAAGCCGTTTATGAATTAGTTACTATTCAATCCTTTTTTCCTATAAATTGAAGCTCATTCCTTCATTATTTCTTACGAATTCACTGAAACTCAAGAGAGAGAAACTATAGAGAGCAAGAAGAAGAGTATTCTGCTACTACCCTACTTCAGTATTCACTCTTCTATTAGGGTAAGGGATATTATTTCTTTCGTATTCATGAAGAGAGTTATTTTCTTTCAATACTCGTAAGGGTTGTTATTCCATTCTTTATTATTATGTTGGAATAACCTGTCTACGCGGACTACCGCATGCATGGTGAATTCTTTTCGTTATTCCATTCTTTATTATTCTGTTGGAATAACCTGTCTACGCGGACTACCGCATGCATGGTGAATTCTTTTCGTTATTCCATTCTTTATTATTCTGTTGGAATAACCTGTCTACGCGGACTACCGCATGCATAGTAAAATCCTTCTGTTATTTCATTCTTTGTTATTTTGTGGGAATAACCTGTCTACGCGGACTACCGCATGCCTGGTGAATAACCCTTCGTATTCAATTGTTATTAAATTGTGGAAATGATCTGTCTACGCGGACTACCGCATGACGGGTGAAAATCTATTTGCAGTTTCGTATATTATTTCTTTTCATATTCTTAAATCTAAACTTATTATGGTAAGTATTGCTTCTATAATTTCTGAAATTAGTAGAATATCCTTGAGTTTTGCGCTTCATCTAGTATCGTTTCATTGGAATATTTATCTTAACTTTCTTATTAAATATTAATATTTTCACCCAGAGTACTATTCACGGGTTACTATTCACTCAGTTACTATTCACTCAAATATTATTCACCCGAGGACTCGGGATACTTTTCATACTGAGTTACTATTCACGGGGTGCTATTCATCCGGAGTACTATTCATGACAAAAATGATTTCTTTTCGGTCCAAATCATTTTTGATACAATATTATTCTTGAATTTTACTCTACAAAGCAGTATCATGTTGACAATTTGGACATTATTGAATTCTGGATAAATTAAATTATAAAAATTTAAAAATTTATCCTTTGCTCTCTTTTAATTGAATTCTTATATTATTGTCATCATCTTCATGCTTATATTGTGATAAAAGTCATCTGTGGCTTACGTGCATAGATGTACTATTGATTAGTATGATTATAACTAGGGATTATTCGGTATAATCATGACCGTAATGTTACAAATGATGTGGTAAAAGTCTTCATTGGGCCGTAGTGCATTGATGGATAGTCGTTGGTATGATCATGACCATTGATGAAAACACGAATATCCTTGGCCCGTAGTGCATGAATAATTCGTGGTCGTGATACTAATGAATATCCTTGGCCGTAGTGTATGAATGATTCGATGACGTGGATTAATTATTAAGTTGAGTCTCAGCGATAAAATTGATGATAAACTTTTTAAATCATATAAGATAGTAGATATCATGCTCTACTTGACTCTTCTAATGGATTGCTTGTTCCGCTGCAGTTAAACTTGATGTTTATTATATTTTTATCAGTTTAACGTTGTTGAAGGCTAACGATAATTTATTTTGCATTATCTTAGTCATAATATTTCTTACTGGGCTAGTTGAGCTCACCCTTTGCTTTCATTGTTCTTTTCAAGAAATGAGAATATAGCTTGGACTAGTCGGGGAACGGAGTGACGATTTAGATGTTTGCATTAGTAGTTCTCACTATTCTGTGAAATAGTGTGATAATATATGAGGACTTATTTTGAGTTTGAATACTGTCTAGAAGACAATGTTTGTATGAAAACTCACAGCTAATGTTGTATATTTAAGTTTGTATTTGTATTCTGTACCATGTATTTGGCGACTCAGAGTAGGTGATGTATACCTATTTTGGGGGCGTCACATTAAACATACGATTAGAACCGACTTTAATCGATAAAGTTAAAGCTGCTCAAGCTACGGACCTGGAGCTGATGCGTATGAAGGAGAAAGAACAAGAAGGTGCTATTCTAGATGTAAGAATCGATGAAGAAGGAATACTTCGAGTCAACTCCAGACTTTGCGTTCCTAATGATTCTGACTTGAAGCATAGAATCATGATGGAGGCACACAACACACCGTTTGCAATCCATCCTGGGAGTACCAAAATATATCATGATCTTTGATATACATTTTGGTGGAGCAATATGAAGAGAGAGATCGCAGAATTTATCTCGAGGTGTTTAACTTGTCAACGTGTAAAGGTGGAGCATCAAGTGCCAAAGGGTTCAAAGCAACCACTTGAGTTTGGATATTGTCCATGAGATAATTTTCATGTTAAGACTGTCAGCTTACGTTTGTCGTATTGTATTAATGAAGTTTGTATTTGAATTTTATACCATGTATTTGGCAACTCATAATGGGTTGTGTATACTTCTTTTAGGGGCGTATCAAAGCTTAGGGATATGATCCCTAACTGAGATTTGAGGCAGAACTAGGAGGGGATTGACGGGTAAATCCTTCGATAGTATGACCTACCTAAGCTTATTTGTTATTTAATTGGTCAGTCAGAATATAGGAATAATATGTGGCATGTCAATTAACCCTTGTTTTGTGGCACTGTTTAAAAATGACATTTGAAAATGTTGAGATAAGCAATGAAGCATATGAGACCGTTAAGTCACCGATGATCAATAACCAGGATAATGTGCATCAAGAAGGCAATAATCCTCAGGTAAACAATAATACCGACCAAATGACGAACAACAGAATGTTTAGGAGCTTTCTGCAATTCGTGTAACATCAGGCTAGAGAGACTCCTATTCAAAATGCAGGTGAAAATACTGACAACTCACGGATGGTCACTGCTAAGCAATTCAAGGAGCTGGGACCACCGGAGTTTTTGGGAAAGCCAGAGCCACTTAAGGAAGAGACGTGGATTAAGCAGATCACCAAGATATTTGATGTCTTGGGTTGCTCTGAGGAGCAAAAGGTTCCCTTTGCTACCTTCATGTTGCGAGGAGAGGCATATCATTGGTGGGAATCTGTGAAACGTACTCAGCCTTCTGTACTGAAGATGTCTTGGGAGAAGTTCCAAGAATTATTCAACGACAAGTACTTTTACGAAAGTATTCGTCATATGAAGGAGGTAGAATTCATCAAGCTGGAGCAAAACAATATGACCGTATCACAGTACGAGACTAAATTTGTGGAGTTATCCCAATTTGCATCCCATTTGGTAGATAATGAGGAGCGAATGACGCGAATGTTTGTAAGAGGTTTAAAATCCGAAATACGTCAATACCTCATTTCTCACAAACTTTGATTGTATTCAGATGTTGTGAATAGGGCTCAGTTATTGGAGCGCGATAATGAGTCAACCTTACCAAAAGATACCGGCCAACAAAACGATAATACCAGTGGTAGTAGTTATCTAAGCGGTGACAACAAATGTGGAGGAAATCCACATGCCAGAAATTGTAACCACTTCGGTGGTAATCATGACCAAGATAATAAAAGTGGAAATTTCAAAAAGAGAAGATTCAATAATGATGGAAAGACGGCATTATCAGCACCTATTTTCAAGGAAGGAGAATGACCACCGGTCATATGTTACAAATACGGAGGGGAGGGATACATTAGTCCAAACTGTATGCAGCAACCCAAAGCGTGTTATAATTGCCGAAGAGAAGGTCACCTAGCCCAATTTTGTCGTGTAATGAAGTCAAGTTCAGCTGGGATGGAGACACCAAAGGCCATCCCAGACAAGTCCAAGCCGGTAGTTCAAGGGAGAGCGTTTGTTGTGACCTCCCAAAAAGTGAGGAACCCGAACGAAGTTGTCACGGGTAAGCTAATCATAAACTCTTTCGAAGTCTATACTTTATTTGATAGCGGTTCTACCCATTCTTTTATTTCTCCTACTTGCGCTCAACGTTTAAATTTAACTCCGAAGAAATTAGACTTTGACTTATCTGTTGAAACTCTATTGGGAGAAATCTTCATTACATCCACTGTTTATAAATCTTATTTGATTTAAATCGGCACCCTCACATTACCTGTCGATCTTATCTCTTTGAAAATACTTGCATTTAATGTGATTTTAGGGATTGATTGGTTAACTACTCATCATGCTAAAATTAATTATTTTCGTAAGGTTGTTTGCTTTCATATTCCTAACCAACCTATTATGCGAATTCAAGCAACCAAACCACTAAAGTCAATCACTGTTGTAAGACCCCAACTTTTTATAAATAAAATTGAATTTCCTCTAATTATTATTTTGAATAATAAGGTGTTAATTTGATATAATGCTTTGGTTATGGGTGAAATGTGCAAATTTTGCAAAATAAGCAAGTGATTATAAAATATTCATTGTTGTCGGGGAATATTCGTTTGGTCGTGGAATATTCTTGCTATCGGGGAATATTCTTATGATGGCATAGCCGTTTGTGGGCCCCATAACGAAAAATAGTCGGATGAAAAAAACGACAAGTTTAAGTTTTTATAAATAACAACGTAATTGTTACCGTTAACACTATTGGAATACTCGATGGTTAAAATATAGTAATACGCGTGGTTACACAGTAGCACACGGTATTGCACAGTATTTTTAAATTATTGATTCTTACGTAAAAAAATACTACTCAATAATTGCTACAGTAATTATTGTTCAATATTTTATTTTATTGATTTAATAATTACTAAGTTGATATTTTATATTATTGTTAATTTAATAATTGTCACTACACAATATTTTTAATTATCAGATCAATAATTCATATTATTTGAATAATATTATTAGATAGCATTATTGACAATTTTTAAGAAAGTTCTGTCTAGAAAAGGGGTTTGGTCACCTAATTGCGCACTAGTAAGGAGAAATCCTTATCGGAAAGCCCCCTTCTTTCCTGGGAACGACCTGGTTGTCAGTATTGTGATTCTGTAATATTATTTGTGAATAATTAATTATTGATTTATATGATAAGAAAATATTTATTTTATGTGGATATGAATGAAGGATTTAATGTTGAGGTATTTTATCAGTATTTTGTTGGAATTTAGGTATTAAAAATCATCCGTATGTGGATTTCAGACATTTTCTAATTAGAATTTGAAAAAACTTTCTTCTACAAAGTTGTAGAGAATTAAATTTCCTATGCAATGAACATAAAATTTGTATTTTTTTGATAAAATGGCTATTTATTATGAATTATTGAAGTTTCGAAAATAAATATTTTTATTAAAAATATGGTGGTCCTCACTTTTGGTTGGTATGGAAAATGTTGATTTTTTATGGGCCCCACTAGTGGTGGCTAATAATTTGGTCAAGAAGGTGTGCGTAGAAATTTTTTAAAGAATATTAATATTTTATTAATTTAGTCTGTTATGGCGTTCTAGTATTTTTCTTTAAATAGGGTGCTTAATTAGAATTGAAAATCACACCATAAACTGAAGTTTTCTCTCTCTATAATATCGAGCGTATTTTTGTGAGTATTTAGATATCTTGAGTGTTGCTATTCAGTACAAGTTTCCTTCAGTGTTATATCCAATATTCTAGTCAGAAGTACTGTTCTTTTGAGGTAAGAGATGTTATTTTGTTCGTAAATGATGTTTTTCTTTCAATATCATTATGCCGAAATATTGGTATGAATTTTATTATAACGTTTTTACCTTTTTATGTCGAGGTTACTATTCACATATACAACACTATTCATGTATACAATACTATTCACGAATATGGTACTATTCACGAGTACTATTCACGAAGTATGATTTTTCTTGTAGAATTTTTACCTTTTCGTGTCGGAGTTACTATTCACGTATACGACACTATTCACGTATACGGCACTATTCATAAATACGACACTATTCCCAAAAAAGTGAAATTTTCTCTTCTTTGTCCAAGATGTCTATTATGGTTATTATCTTTGATTATATCCATATTTTGATTTTCATTCTTGAATTTTACTCTACTATGGTTTATTACGGAGTATTTGAACTTGGATTATCTAAAGTACGAATCCCTAATCTTTGTCCTTTTATCTCACTGGATTCGTTTCTTTAAGATATTTTTCATCATCCTCAGTCTTAAATGGTGATACTGGATGAATATCTTGGCCTGTAGTGCAAAGATGAATGATTACCTGATGAATATCTTTGGCCCGTAATGCAAAGATGAAAGATGAACAGGTGTTGAGATGAACATGACCAACTGGTGATACAATTGAATATCTTTGGCCCGTAGTGCAAAGATAATTATTTGATTCAAGATGTATACTGATTGATGTTACAGGGATAAAATATTGATGATGAAATTTTAAATTCATAGATGATAGTAGATTTCATTCTTTACTTAACTCTTCTAATGAATTGTTATTTCCCCTGCGAATATTGATCTAAAACTGGTTGTCCAATATATTTTATCTGATTTATTGAAGGCTAATGATAATTTGCTCTACATTATCTTAGTCATAGTATTCTTTACTGGGCTATTTGTGCTCACCCTTTTTCTTTTTGTTTCATTTTTCTTCTCAGGAGGCGAGAATATAGCGGAAACTAGTCGGGGTATCGAGTGATGGGTCCAGACTGTTATTTTAGCAGTCCTCACTATTTTGTAAAATAGTGTGATAATAATTATAATGAGGACTCCTTTTGAGTTTGAATATTGTCTATTAGACAATATTTGTATTTAAACTCGTAGTATACGTGTTGTCGTATTTTGCACGACAATTGTAATAATGAAGTTGTAGTTGTTTTCTGTATCATGTATTTGGCGACTCAGAATGGGTGATGTATACCTATTTTGGGGGCGTCAAAACTGTCATATCAAGCCTTAAAGCCATTCGTTTATTGAAAAACGAATGTCAAGCTTTCTTGGCCCATGTCACGGATTTAAACAAAAATACGTCAGATTTGAATGATATTTTTATTGTTAATAAATTTCCTGACGTATTCTCTAAAGAACTTCCTGGCCTACCCCCAGAGTGTGAAATAGAGTTTTGTATTGACCTTGAACCCGGTACAAGTCCCATTTCCAAAGCCCCATATCGAATGGCTCCTATTAAACTTCAGGAGTTAAAAACCCAACTGCAGGAATTGTTAGACATCGGTTTCATTCATCCTAGTACGTCTCCTTGGGGTGCTCCTATTCTATTCGTAAAGTAGAAAGATGGGAGTATGCGACTTTGTATTGACTATCGGGAGTTAAATCATGTCAGCGTAAAAAATAGGTACCCATTGCCTCGCATTAATGACCTATTTGACCAGTTGCAAGGCGCTAAATTCTTTTCAAAGATCGATCTTTATTCTGGATATCATCAGTTAAAGATTAAAACTGATGACATTCCAAAGACTGCTTTTAAAACTCGGTACGAATATTATGAATTTTTAGTCATGTCTTTTGGATTGACTAATGCTCCTGCTGCCTTCATGGATATGATGAATCGAGTATTTAAGGAATATTTGGATCATTTTGTGATTGTCTTTATTGATGACATTTTCATATACTCCAAAAGCCGTGAAGATCATAAGCAACACTTGAGGTTGATACTGCAAAAGGTTCGTGAAAATAAGCTATATGCCAAGTTGAAGAAATGCGAGTTCTGGCTTGAGGAAGTAGCATTCCTTGGGCACGTGATATCAAATCACGGAATATCTGTTGACCCAGCGAAGATTGAAGCAATTCAAAGTTGGGAGCAACCTAAGTCAGTAACCGAAGTATGTAGTTTTTTGGGCTTAGCTAGTTATTATCGAGGATTCGTGGAAGGATTTTCTCGAATCGCTACTCCATTAACTCAGCTGACTCGAAAAGATGCAAAATTTGATTGGAGCGAGGAATGTGAGTAGAGTTTTCAAGAACTCAAGAGGAGACTCATTTCAGCACCTATTATGACAATACCATCTGGTTCGGAGTGATTTTTCATCTACAGTGATGCTTCAGGCAGAGGGTTAGGATGTGTTCTCATACAACATGGGATAATCATAGCCTATACTTCATGACAACTCAAAGAATATGAGAGAAAATATCCTACTCATGATCTAGAGTTGGTAGCGGTTGTTTTCGCGCTTAAAATCTAGAGGAATAACCTGTATGGGGAGAAAGTGGAGATCTATACGGATTATAAAAGCCTCAAATATTTCTTCACCCAACAGGAACTCAACATGCGGCAACGACGTTGGCTCGAGTTGTTGAAAGATTACGATCATACCATTCAATACCATCTTGAAAAAGCGAACGTGGTAGCTGACGCGTTGAGTAGAAGATCATATACGGATACGAGTCCGATATTGTCAACGCAAAGGTCCAATTAGTATGACTTACAAAGGATGAAGATAGAGTTAAAGACTCCAGGGACCCACGTGATGATATCAAATATACGAGTAGAATCGACTTTAATCGATAAAGTTAAAGCTGCTCAAGCTACGGACCTGGAGCTGATGCGTATGAAGAAAAAGGTACAAGAAGGTGCTATTCCGGAAGCAAGAATTAATGAAGAAGGAATACTTCGAGTTAACTCCAGACTTTGTGTTCCTAATAACTCTAATTTAAATTATAAAATCTTAATGGAGGCGCATAACACACCATTTTCAATCCATCCTGGGAGTACCAAAATGTATCATGATATTCGATATACATTTTGGTGGAGCAATATGAAAAGAGAGATCGCAGAGTTGATCTCAAGGTGTCTAACTTGTCAACAGGTCAAGGCGGAGCATCAAGTGTCAAATTGTCCATTGCAACTACTTGAATTTCAGAATGGAAGTGGGTGCACATTATCATGGATTTCGTTAATGGTCTTCCCAAGGTTTCTTAAGGCATAGATGCGATTTGGGTCATTGTTGATAGATTAACCAAGTCTGCTCATTTTTTACCTATACGAGAAACTTATCCACTTGAACGTCTTGCTCGTATATACATAAATGAGATTGTAAGATTGCATGGTATGCCAATATCCATAGTTTCTGATCGAGACCCAAGATTCATTTCATGGTTTTGGGCCAGTTTACAGAAAGCTATGGGCACGAATTTACGATTCAATTTGTCATATCATCCTCAAACGGACGGGCAGTCAGAGAGGACTATTCAAACTCTTGAAGATCTATTAAGACTTTGTGTCCTTGACTTCAAAGGAAGTTGGGATAAGTTCTTACCATTAGTGGAATTCTCCTACAACAACAGTTATCAAGCAAGTACATGCATGGCTCCATTCGAGGCGTTGTATGGACGCAAGTGTCGTTCTCCAGTATGCTAGGACGAGGTAGGTGAAGCAACGTTGTTGGGACCGGAATGGGTACGCATGACTACGAAAAAGATTCAAATGATCCGACAACGTATAAAAATCTCACAAGATCGATAAAACAGTTATGTTGATCTTCATCGAAGGGACATGGAATTCAATATTGGAGATCATGTGTTGTTACGTTTTGCTCAATGGAAGGGAGTTACGAGATTTGAAAAGAGAGAAAAGCTCAATCCTCGATTCATTGACCCATTTGAAATCCTCAATCGAGTAGGAACTGTGGCCTATAGACTCACCTTACCGCCAAGTATGTCTCGTGTTCATAACATTTTTCACATATCTATGTTGTGTAAATATGTGAAAGACCCGAACCTCATTTTTGATTTAGAACCAGACGAGATAGCGGAAGATTTAATGGATGAAGAGGTACCTGTTAAAATCTTGAATAAGATGAAAGGAGAAGATCGGTGAACATGAAGGATGCATATTTCACGGTTTCTAAACCTTTCAAAAACTCAATTGAGCAAAGAAGAAGCTTTATCCACTGACTTTACGACGGCCACGTATACCCTATCACCCACTTATTTGGAAATTTCCGGCGAGGGGGAAGTCATTGGTGATATCATCATCCTTTGATAATTTGTGGGAAATTGGCCGGAGAAGAAAACACAAAACAGCGGTCTCCGAGAACAAAGAGTGATCAAATGAATCAGCTATAACTAAGGATACAAGATAGATTTTGTAATATTAATGAGGAGGGCTACATTGATTGTTCTTTGGGATCTAGGGTTAATATTTGATCATTGGTTTGGATAAAAAAATTGAAACATGTCATTAAGCGTTGATGATTCTGGAAATCCTTAATGAATTTATTATCTAGTGCAAATAAATCAATTTGATTGTAAGTTAGAACAGAGAGTGAGGAGGCATAATTGACGACTTGACTTTTCCTTTTTTTTTTCTTCTAATCTAGATCATTTTATTTATTAATAAAAATTGGGACAACAGATGATCATCTTATGGGACAGCTAATGTGGACTCCATTTTTCCCGTCAACTATCTGTTTTCCTGAAATTGAAAATAAAAAAGAAAAGAAAAATACTGTTAATTCATAATCTTCAACTGATGATATTTTTCTTGATCAGAGAACACAATCCTCAATGGGTGTTTCTCAATCCTTTTGCTATATCAATAAAGTAAGAAGTTGACACCTTTTTATCCTCTTATCATTTTTTACTATTATAATAAATCTACATCTTTCTTTCGGATCCGATTAACATAAAATTTATTTCTTTGGTAAGTTGGTCAATTGATCAATAGAATTCTGACACACATAGAGCCAGTATAGTGATTTTTTCATTTTTAAACTTCCTTCTGGTATTTGGATTTATGAAAGATATGTTTTTGCAGAAAAATAATGAAATATTATTTGATTCAATAGTTTGTGATATGTATATAAAACTCTTTTATGTTTAGTATTATATTTAATATTAGTATTAAGTGTTTTATACGCATCGCGTGAGTCTCAATGCCTAATATATATTATGAGTGTTGTACTGTGAGGGCCCTAGATCTGGGTCCCAAATCACCGCAGATCTGGTACAATCATTTCTATAACTAATACGGAAGATATAAACATAAATTATTTATACAATAAACTTTATACATTATTTCCTAAGGTCGAGTAACCTTAACATATACTCAATTCATAACATATCTAACATATAATGTTATTATCATACTATACTCGTACAATTTATCTTCATATATAATTCCAAGCTGAACTTGGCTTTGACTTTTCCTTGTATCCGACGTATTCGCCTTATCTGCAATATTTTTCATGATATAGCAAGGGTGAGCAACAGGTTTGCCCAACAAGTTTAAGTTTAATAAATCAAGAATATATCATGATAGAAAGAATTGAACAATAAGATGGCTACAATTCTATAATATAATTAAGAACTAGCATGATAAACTTTCATAGCAGAACGAACATTGAACATGAACATATCAATTATATCTGGACCGAATGGTAATGAAGGTGATCAACCTTTCATACTTGATGAATACATGCAATATGCATAGAGTACGATTCAATAATTCTTAGACATTACAATCAGCAATGATTAACAACAAGTTAAAAGAATAGTTTAAGAAAACTTTCCTGATCAATTGATTATCGTCACATAACTTATTTAGCTTTGTCTAAAAACCTAATATAAATAATACTGATCTCCAAATATTAGAATAATATCATCACAGTATAATACTATTATATATTATCATAGAATAACCTAAACACATAACACATAACCCTGTCAGTCTATACAACACATAAGACCTAGTATCAAGTCAGACTATTGCAGTTTGAGTTGAATCCGACACAATTCTGACATCCCGACGTCCTAGTCGGACAATTCTCGAGCCTAATATCGATAAGACTCAGTTTGAACTGGTTCACAAATATCTTAGATAATTTATTATCAGTCAAAATATTTTTCATAAGCTCGTAATAATTTTTAGATAATTATTACCATTTATCATAACTTTTCAATAATTAATATCATATTTCTATGAATTAAATACCACTTAATTCCATTATCATTAATATTTGTTTAATATTGAATATTAATAAAAATTATAACATAATATTATAATATATTTATAATATCTCAAAGTATTTTTAATACTTTAAAATCATAATTATATGATTTTTAAACCTTTAAATCCATTATCCGATAATTGCCATTAATATTAAATATTAATGTTTTTCATGACAAAATATCAAAATTTATATTTTATTACTTAAAATATTTTTATAACACTTAAATAATTTTTATATGATTTTTAAATCATTAATTCTATTTTTCCATAATTTATTTAATGCATTTATTAAATAAATTAATTACCATTAATATTAATTAATTAATGAAATTCATCAAAAAATATTAAAAATAACTTAAAATATTTTCTTATATCATAATATAATTTTTTAAGTATTAAAACTATTTTTAAATAATTTATTTAATATTATAATTAAATAAATTAAATACCATTAGTATTCCAAAAATATTAAATATTAATGAAATATATTCAAAGTAATTAAAAACCCATTTTTAGGCTTTAAAATAATTTTTAGGAATTTGTTTTGTATTTTTAATAATTAAAAACTATTTTTATCTAATTTTTAAATAAAATAATTAATTTTTCAAAATTAAGTGTCACTAAACGGGGCCTATAGCGACCGAACCGTCGCTATAGGTGTTCTTCATGTTCTTGAGCCAAACCTAGAAACTCATGTCAGTCTAGCAAGGTGCGTTGTTAGACATGTAATATTCATGTAACACTACATATCCCAACTTAGTTCATGGCCAACACACAACAAATCAGTGAGATCTAAACCTTCAAATTCCTTGTCAGAGGCTGTTCTTCATTTCTGGGTTTTCCAGAAATGAAGAACAGTCCAAGTGTCTACTTTTCAATCCTTATAACATGTATCCTGGGTATACCTTGTGCAATGTAATGGTTCATACTTGTAGTAGAGATGTCAAAGAACAACTCTATAACATCAGATCAGTCTAAAGACCACACCAAATGAAGATTTGAGCCGGTCAAAGTACCTGTCAGGAACGTGTTCTTGAACAATCTGGGTTTTCTAGATTGTTCATCCGGCTGATGGTCAACCATAGTTTGACCGGCTACAACTTCGATTCTGTTGCTAATCTAAGTGTTATAATGGCATGGATCGATAGTCCAAATGCCAGACTACAACATTAAAACAACAACATGGCCTAAATATCAAACATATGCAAGATCAGAAGCTCGAAAAATGTTGTTAGACGAAATCTGGGTTTCTGGGTTGCCCAGAAACTCAGATTTCGTGATCGGTCAACCCACTTTGACCTTTCATATCTTGAGTTCTAGACATGATCTGGCCTTGATTCATGTTCCAGATCATAGTCCACATGGCATAGAACAGATCCATAACATAAAACACACATAATACCTAACACACACTGATCTAGAAGCCCTGACATTAGGCTGTCAGACAACTTTTTCCAACTTTTCCAGATTTTTGAAAACTTAAATTTCATGCATCTAGATGTTATGGATCCTTGATCTAACAACCCAGATCACTAAATAACACCCTAATACATAACTTAAAACAACAAATCATAACATCTAACATAGATCACATAGATTTCTAAGTTTAGGATTTTTATACCTTTCTAAGCTATGATCCTTGAATCTGACTTTTGATGTTTGTTCTTGGCAAGCTAACACCTGATATTGGCTTAACTAATCACTCATTCTCACTCTACATTTCGAATTTTAGAGAGAAAATGGCTTTGGAAATTATGAGAAATAAAGTATGTATTCTCTCTCTCTTTAATCTATATATTTTGATGATACAATGCACTTGGCTGATGTGAAATGGCTGATGGCTGTGTTTTAGAGCACATGCTAGGGCTAGGGTTGGTCACCAACCACACATAGGGAAAGATCTACAAGTTACTTATTAAAGAAATGAAAAAGGGCACTTTGGTCATTTGAATTTTAATGGCAAATTGGTAACTTGTGCAAACCCTTAGGGTTTGACCCTTAGGATTTAACCAGGGTTAAAACCTAAGGTTCTTAAAAATCAATTTTCTAGGATTTCCAATTTAGGTTTTCAAAATAGAAAATTAATATTTCTAAATTATAATTAGGATTCTCTAATTAGACTAAGATTTACTAATCATAATTCAAGCTTGCTAATTAGGATTAATATTTCCTAATTAAAATTGCCAATTTAGCAATTAGGTCAATAATTACACATTAGAATTTCTAACGGAACAATTAGGGTTTCAAATTTTGAAATTAGGGTTTTCTAACTAATTTGTTAGATTTTCCCCTAATTAAGTAATTAATTACACTTGAACCTTATTCTTAGCATTTGAATTCCCAAATTAGGGGTTTACTATTCTGATTTAGGGTTTCGAATTCCCGAAAATAAAATTAGGGTTTTCAGAGCCGGTTTCTAAGGTTTTTTTTATCAGTCATTAGGGTTTTCTAACTGAACGTTGACGTTCGAATATAATATTAGGGTTTGACACTAATATAATTTATCTGGTCAACCCTTGACCTTTATCCACAAACTGTACACATATACAACCATATACACATAACATATACATTTATACCCTTAATCCTGAATAATTCACCACAAAAATTTTAAATTCATAAAATTCCTTCCCAAAAATGTCAAATCTATACACTTATTTTTTGTCTAGGTTTATTATTCAACCTTAATTCAATATTTTAAGATTTTAATAAATATCCAAATTCTCGGGTTGTCACATGTACTACTCAGATTTTAATGATTGACAAAACATATTAAGTATGATTAACAAGTTTATCCAAGTATATATGAAAGGATTAGTTAAGTATTGTGTTGTATGCATAGTTTAAGAGAGTTATGTCCTCAATAACAGAGACAATACCATTTAGTATGTCTAACAACTATTTTAATAGTAGTATATTCACTAAAATATTCGTTCTGATGATAAAGCATACATGGGAAAGTTCGTTTTGACCAAGTAGAGCAAAGATTTGGACAAGGATACAAAATAAGAACCAGAAGAAAAAGTAATTGATGTAATAAAATTATGTACTGTAAGTGCACCGTTTTAAATTGAAAAACAAGTAAGTACATGTCGAACTCTCAGAGAGTAGATTAATTTTAATGTATCCTTAATATCTATTTTAGGCGAATTAGAAATAAAGATTAAAAATTGATTAACTAGAATTAAACTAACTAATAATAAGAAAGTGATCTAAGAATCCGGATCCATTAAACAATAAACATAACAAGTAATTCAATCTCTTCTATTTTTATCACTTAACTATGATTTTGATATTCCTTCCCTTTAATTTAGTAATTTTGCAATTAACGTGGGCAAGCATAGACTATGAAAATTTAAGGATTAACCATAATCCATCAAAATTTCTTCGAGCAAGTTTGGATTATGAAAAACTCATATCTTAATAATAATATATCAAACCCTTTTAATTAATTTAAAATCACATATGAATTATAAAACGAAGGTATTTCAATAAAGAAACATGGAGACGAAATCAATTAAATATAAAAGCATAAATAAAAGAAGAGATGAAAAATATTATCATGAATAATTATTTAATTTCATCTTCATCCTAGATTAAATAAATTGGCTAGACATGAAAAATAATTAAACTAACTAAAATAAAGAAAAGAAGAAGATTAAAAATAAATAAGAAAACTCATTTTAATTAAGGATAATCAACTCCTTTTAATTAAGGATCATCCCACGAACGTACAATAAAGAAGTAATTTAATATACTCATACTCATAACCTAAACTAATATAATCTCTTATACTCCTTCTCTCTAAAACAAGAGACCTATTTATAGAAAAAATAAATTTGTGCCCTAATTTAGATACATTGAACTTAGTCTCTTTTGTTCCCTTTCCATATAGGTTTCAACTTCCTAGTGATAATCAACTTCTCAAAAAGATCTTGTAGATAAACTTTCATTTCTGTTATTGGATTTGACTTACACACCAAGATTGTTATACCTCTTTCCTTTTGTTGTAGGATTCTTCTTGGATATTTACTTATATGAATAAGAGCGTTAAATATCGCTTGATCACCAAGATTTTGACTTTTTTTGCAATAAATATTAAATCCTACAAAATAAAATAAAACATATTAATTAAATAAACTAATATAATTAAAAGGACAAAATTAAGGATAATAAAATATATGAATTATGGGTTTATCAAATACCCTCATACCTAGCTTTTTCTCGTCCTCGAGTAAAATAAGAAAATAAAAATAAAACAAAAATTATATTACCCCATTTTTGTAGGAAACACGATTATACTTAGTATGTGCAACAAGTCTTTAAACCCCAAGGTTACCCTAAGTGGACGAGTTGTGTCTGGTGAGGGTTTGCAGTGAATATACCCACAAAATTCAAAACTATTTTTGGGTTCAACAAATTAAGAAATTGAAAGAAAACTTCTAAATATCCATGGACATTTTACATAAGCAAGATTAAATTCAAAATCACACTTTCACCTTAACAAAAATACTCGATCTTCATTTTAGACACCATCCTTCATTAAATTAATTCAATATGATGCATGCATGTGCATAGGATGTAACTCTTAATAGGGATTTTTACCATGAAAATCAAACAAACTCATTTCTTTTTCTTCTTTCTTTTTTTCCCCTTCTTTTTTTCCATTTTTCCATTTTTTCTTCTTGACTTGTGCAATGTCTCATTTTTTTAGGCATTTCAAAGTTACTCATGTAGCGAGCGTTGGACCAATGACTCCCAAACCAGTTTTCTTTAGGGCACTAGGTGTAGAGACACCCCTAAGGGCTTACTAACTCGAGTAACAAATGTCACAAAACTAGACTAGTCAATCTACCTTTATCCATCACACTTTTCAGCTTGAATATTGATGCTTCTCGAGCCTTGGATACCCAATTATTTCATTAAATGGACATTGAAGCAATTAATTATTTCTTTTTTTAAAAATTTCTTTCTTTTTTTTCTCTTGAAATTGCTCGAATCATAGTTTATAACCACAACTAAGAATTAGTGCAAACGTGAAGTGCAAAAATGCTTATGAAATCAATTTTATTCCAGATGGTATTTCAAACTAAGATTTTGTATCTTATCAAAGATTCAAGAGTTTTAAATCTTTTAATCTTACTAATGAGTTTTGCTCCACAAACACTTATTAGAATTATTTCAATCCATAAAAAGTCAAACAATTTTTTTTATATATTTTTTTTGTGTTTTTTAATATATTTTCCTAAGAAGAAAAAAAATCTAATACAATAATACAAACAAACTCCCCCATACCTAAATCATGCATTGTCCTCAATGTATGCAAATGAAGAAAAGAGAACAAAGATGTGAAAGAATTGTACCATGTATCCTAAAAATATGGTGAGAAGGAAAACAAATGCACATACCTACAAATTTCATATATCCTAAAAATTATGTGACTAAAATGAATGATACAACTGGGTAAGTAAGTGTAAACTTTTCATGATTTTCAGGAGGTCTAGGAAATTAAAAATAGTCAGAATTTTCATCATAGTTATGCTTAACGTCTACCCCAAGAAAACTATCACTAGCATGTTTAAAGGATGGAAGAATTGGTTCAAATACATGTTCTAGTTTAGTTGACTTATTTGTAGTGGATCTCAACAACTCATTGACCTTATCTAAATATTCAGATTCATTCCAATTTTGGTCAAGATGATTTAAGACAAAATTAATTGGATCTTTTTCAATCAAGTGTCTATTTTCTATTATTTCTTGGGTCATGGACAACTCTTGTATCATGTTTACTTTAATGGGCTAGTCCAAAAAATCACTAGGATGTTTTTTAGGAATAAGTCTTTCAGGTTATGAAGTTTTAGGCTTATAGACTTTTTCAATAGACTCATCAAAAGCAACATGATCAATGTTAGGCATAGACTCATATTTTTTAGACTCCTCAAATTCGTTTGACTCGAACTATATAGAATTGAATACAAATTTTTCACTTTCCTCATCATTTCCACAGCCATCAAGATTTTTAAAATTAACCTCAAAGTTACTAAAAAATTCACCCACCTCTTGTTCATTTATTATGGTGACTAATCTACTAATTTGAATTTCTAGACGAGATATAGCTTGAGTCGTGCTAAATTGATTTTCCATTAAAATTGTAGACACTCAAAATTTTACGTTCCTGTTACTAACCCTGCAGGAGGGCAGAATCGTCTTCTAGAGATAACCCTGGAAGTAATATCTATTTTAAATCTCGGAGATAACCCTGGGAGATCCAGTTTCAACGTCAGAGATAACCCCAAGGGATCCAGTTCAAGTTCCGAAGATAACCCCAAAAAAGTCAATTTTAACCTCGGAGATAACCCCGGGAGACTCAGTTACAACCTCAGAGATAACCCCGGGAGGTCAAGCCAACCTCAGAGATAACCCTGAGGACATTTAGAATCAACAGCAGCCCAATCTCGGAGATAACCCTGAGAAACGACTGCTACAACTGAGCCAAAGCCGGAGATAACCCCGTTAGGGGCAAAATCATTAATTTGCCACCTTAACATCACATCCACATCGTCTCACCACAGTTCAGCTCAAACTGAGCACAAGGATGTCCCACAAGAACCATAGCTCAAATCCCGAGTGACAAATGCACATGACAACACAACAGATAGACTTTATAGACTTAGAGATATGGTCATGAACCCATCTTCCCGGCTTCATACAACCTCTAATCCCATGTTATTGTGTAGCTCTCGACAACAAATTTTTGAAAAGATACAACACTCCTTTATCGGATGCCCGGATTGAAAGTTATGAAGGTTCGAGCGGACAACGCGTAGCCCGAGTGCACTTACTTTGAGACGAAAGGTCCCGCGACCCGGGGTAGCTCTGGCAGTCGCAGGTAGACCCGTGACTGCAGTGAGTTGACCTGCGGCTGCAGCGGGTTGACCCACGACCATCTGGTCTTTAAATATGTGCTTGTAACCCCTGCTAGAGTGCTCTAAACTGAGTGATTCTTCTTTCTAAACACTTGTAAGATTGTGTTTTGTAACATATTAAAGTTTAACATATTACAAAATTTTCTCTAAATGTTATTTTGAATAATAAGGTGTAAATTTGATATAATGTTGTAGTTGTGGGTAATATTTACAAATTTTGTAAAGCAAGCAAGTTGTCATAAAATATTCGTTTGGTCGGAAAATATTCGTTTTATCAGGAAATATTCGTATGACGGCACAATCATTGGTGGACCCTGCTACGGAATTACTGTCAGATTTAGAAAGCGACAGAAATAACTTTTTATAAAAATAACGGCAAAAGTTTTACCGTTAACTGTTGAAATACCCGATGATAAAAGTACAGTAATACGCGTGGTTACACAGTAGTACACGGTATTGCACAGTATCTTTGATTATTGATGCTTACGTGAGAAGTCACTCAGTTTTATTCAATTATTGTAACAATAGTTGATGCATAATATCTCATATTATTGATTCAACTATTTTCACAGTATCATCTGCACAATAATTTATATTATTAAATTAATAATTAAGACGACAAAGTTATTTATATTATTATTTGCATTATTAACAATGTCTAGAAAGTTCTATCAAGGAAAGGGGTTTGGTCATCTAGTTGCGCGCCAATAAGGAGAAGTCCTTATCGGAAAGTCCCTCTTTCCTAGAAATGATCTGGTTGTTAATATTGCGAGTTATAATATTAATGATGAATAAATATTATTAAAAATGTGTTTAGTGAAGCCAAGTGAATTGAGATAAATAGAGGGTTTTTTTTATGAAGTATCTGTTGTAAATTTGGCTTATTACATGGACCCCCACTTACTCATTTTTCAAAATCGTCGGTAGAAAGTTATGCCAATTTTTATTTTATTATTATTATAATAGTAATAAAATAGAAATTTTTTAATATAAAACAGAATACTTTTTATATATAGAATATATTAGATTTTATTATTGCATAGTATTGCATAGTGTTTGTATAGTGTTTGTATAGTGCTGCATAGTAAAAATCAAATTATTCGACCGAATTTTCCGCGCCCGTGAATATGGTTACTGTGCAGTCCGTGATTTTTTTTCCTAAATAGTATCCTGCCATTCTCCTATAAATAGGATGCTTAGTTTAGAAATGAAAATCACACCAGAATCAAAGAATTCTACTTCTATAATATTGAGCGTATTTCTTCTGAGTTTATAGAAGCTTTGAGTGTAGAAAACATTACAAGTTTTCTTCAAGAATATCCCCGCTATACTAGTCAGAAGTTCTCTCCTTTTAAGGTCAGGGATATTATTTTGTTCAATATTCGTAAGAAATAATATTTTCTTCCATACTCTGTAGTATGTAAGAAATATTATTTCGTTTAATATTCCTAAATCTACACTTATTTTGATAATTATTGCTTCTATACTCCTTGAAATTAGTATAATATCCTTGAAATTTGTGCTTCATCTAGTATCGTTTCACTGAAATATTTTTCTGGACATTCTTGTTAAATTTTAATCTTTTCATGCCGAAATACTATTCATGGATACTATTCATACATACGTCACTATTCATACATATGGTACTATTCACGGGGTACTATTCACTCGGGTACTATTTATCCGGGGTACTATTCACGACAAAAATTAATTTCTTTTCTGTCTAAATTATTTTTGATATATGAATATTATTCTTGAATTTTACTCCACAAAGCAGTTATCATGTTGACAATTTGGACATTCTTGAACTCTGGATAAATTAAATTATAAATCTTTAAAATTTATCCTTAATCTCACTTGATTGATTTTTTATATCATTGTCATCATCCTCATGCTTATATTGTTGTGAAAGTTATCTTTGGCCCGTAGTGCGTAGATGGACTATTGATTGGTATGATTATTATCAAGAATTATGTATCGATATAATCATGACCTGTAATGTTACAAATGATGTGGTAAAAGTCCTCATTGGCCCGTAGTGCATTAATGGACAGTTGTTTAGAATGATCATGACCACTGGTGATAATAACGAATTTTCTTGGCCCGTAGTGCATGGATAATTAGTGGATGTGATACTAATGAATATTCTTGACCCATAGTGCATGGATAATTCAGTGATGTGGATTATTTATTGAGATGTGTTACAGAGATAAAATATTGATGATGAAATTTTAAATCATAGAAGATAGTAGACATCATGCTCTATTTGACTCTTCTAATAGATTGCTTGTTCCGCTGCAGTTAAACTTGTTATTTATTGTATTCTATCAGTTTTTATACTGTTAAAGACTAAGGATAATTTATTCTACATTATCATAGTCATAATATTCTTTACTCAGCTTGTTGAGCTCACCCTTTTCTTTCATTGTGCTCTTCAGAAAATGAGAATATAGCTGTGACTAGTCGGGGAATGGAGTGATGGTCCAAGATGGTGGCTATTGTAGTCCTCACTATTTTATAAAATAGTGTGATAAAAATTGTAATTAGGACTTCATTTGAGTTTGGATATTGTCTACAAAATAATTTTCTTGTTAAAACTCTCAGCTTATGTTTATCGTATTGTATAAATTAAGTTTGTATTTGAATTCTGTACCATGTAATTGTCGACTCAAAATGGGTTGTGTATACCTATTTTAGGGGCGTCACAAAAACCGAGTTTTCAGGCCGCAAAAGTTATCTGAAGTCTTCTTGGCAGCCCACTGTAAGATATTTCATATTTTTAAGCTTTCTACTACTTATATATATATATATATATATATATATATATATATATATATATATATATATATATATATATATATATATACTAACGTTGAGAGTCTCGTCGAGAGGGTATGCCCGGATCGTTGATCCGTGACTTTTTCGTTCTTTTATTTATATATATATATCTATATATCTGAACTCGAACTCGAGTGAGCCTGGATAGAATATCCAGAGCGTTTATTGCTTTTATATATTTATATATATACCATCGAACTCAAAACTTGATTAAGCCTTGGTAGAATATCCGGAGCGTTTACCATTTACTGCTTTTATATATATATATATATATATATATATATATATATATATATATATATATATATATATTTCTGTCTGGCCTGGAGTTTACTTTGTGGCCTTTTACTACTTATATATATATATATTTATATTTCAAAGTCCTGCCTGAAGTTTACTTCGGGGCAGTTGATCGTCTATATATATACCTATATATATATTTATTACTTTTACATCTATCTGTTTTAATTGCTTTCATAATGTAGATATTTAATTTTCCAGCCTGTGGACTAGATTTGGCTAAATTTGACTATTTCTAACTTTGACCAGTTCAAAAGTGACTAAATTGGAACCGTTGAAGCTAGAATGGTTTAGATTTATTTAAATCTAGTTCTTTTTCTAGATTTTGTTCATATTGCTTTGCCTTGTGAGCCTAGGAATCATGTGATTGAAGATTCAACCTCTGAATCTAGATTCGGTTCCCACGATGGACATTTCTCAGCTGCAATCAGGTTGTAAATTATCTATGATGTCTGGATATCTTTAGATGGCTCTTATGCCCACAAGGAGTTCGACATTGCTATGTATCTTATTTTCTCTAAGATGGCTCACATCTCGAAAATAAAAGCAATCAAGCCGAATACATAATAAAATGGAAGTATCAAAGGCCTTAATTACTATTGAGCATAAGGGTTTGAAAACCTGTTTTCCAAAACTTCACTGCTATATCTTGTTAAAATTGAACTTTTATATACAAGTCAAACACTTTGTATATAGGTGCAAAAGAGGCATATCACTACTTCCAGATAATTACACATAGGCCCAACACACAAACACACACACACACACACACACACACAGAGTTAAAAAGTCAATTGAAAAGTGGCGGTAACCGTATTTTTCGCGGAAGTCGGGGGGGGGGGGGTGCTTAACACCTCCCCTCCTCTTAATCAAGCCCCTGAACCCTAACGAATCTCGGTTTGCAAGACCAGTCAAACAATGTCCAACCATTGGGTCTTTGTGCTAATCTTTTCAAAATCAGTTGCATTGGTACAACCATTTCAAATCTACCAATTGGCGACTCTAAGTCAAATAGTCGACATTTTAATAGTCGGACCTTTTCAAACTTGTCTTTTCAGACAAAACTCACCAAAAATGAGAATACCAAAGGACAAGCACAGAAAGGGACACCAATAAAAACCTGACGTCAACAAGTGGCGACTGCTGGGGATTGTAGTAAGAGGGCTTAAACCGATATTCAAACTTTTCAAAACTAACCTTTTATCTACTTACGTGTGAATACTGCATTTACATTGAATGGATGTATACTAATGCTTTATTTACTGCACTTTAGTTCTTCGCACCATATCTGCCTATGATATTAGTGCTTCATACATGTCATCATTTCCATACGGTGACACAAAATGTATGTGAATGTATGTTGTGTGATTCCTCTACCAGGAGGCAAACCTGTCTATGTTTGATTATTGGACTCAAGGAAGACTAATCCTGCGAGGCTCAGAAAATGCACCACCCAGATTCGATCCAGTTGAAAGATCGGATTAATTTCCCATCTAGTAAATTGTGATGATCTGGGGACCTTCATGCCGAAAAGCTGTGAGAGTAGCCTAAGATAAGTCAGCCTCTTATAAACCAAACGCGGAGGGAAGTCTCTTCATACCTTCCCCTTTCAATTACATGTAATTTTAATTTCATGTCAATCTTAATGTAATGGAAAATATAAAGGAGGATGTAAATATGCATTTCTATTTCATATCAAGACCTGTCATGCTATCTTGTCATTAAAACAACTGACATTTGTTTTGCAGGAGAACATTAAAACACTCCTAAAAACGGACACATTGCATAGCATGTTACGTCTCCATGTTTTCCCAGACTAAACTACGTAGTCTTTTTGTACGGAAACGATTGGTCCCGTTACCCATTCAAAGTCCAAAAAGGCACTAAGTCCATCATCAAACATGGCTGTAAGTGCCCATCCTGATCCTACTCCTGTTTCTCGCGAGGTGTTCGAAGGATTAAGGAATCAAATAAAAAAGTTGGCTATTCTTTTGAAAGAACTAAATAAATCAACTCCGGGTCCACAAATACCCATCCAAACTGAATCCTCTACACAGGGAGGAATCCAGGGTCCGAACAGAGAAGTCCCAATACCTGAGTCCCAGATTGAGAAATCCAACAAAACCCTTGAAATCACCCATCTTAAAGAAGATCAAGACACCGATGATATTCGGAAGAAGGTTCAACAAATAGAAGAGACCATTCGGTCCATCAAAGGGACTGGAACGCACGGAAGTGTTACCTATTCAGACCTTTGTGTCTTTCCCGGGGATCATTATCCGAAAAAGTTCAAGGCTTCCGATTTTGAAAAATATGATGGATTGGGAGATCCCTACACTCACTTAAAAGTGTTCATTGGAGAACTCGGATCCTACGCCGAGAATGAACAACTGAGGATGTAGTTGTTTTAGAAAAGTCTAACTGGAGAAGTCAGAGCATGGTATGCCAGATTGGATAACTTCAAAATCTACAGCTGGGAGGAATTAGCCCATGCTTTTCTCAATCAACAATGTTTTCAAACTCATATGGCTCCAGACAGGTATCAGATTACCAAAGTCAAGAAGTAAGTCAATGAGTCATTTAGAGAGTATGCCCAAAGATGGAGGCGTCTGGCTGCTCAAGTAATCCCATCCATGACATAGACTGAGATGGTGATGACCTTCATAGACATTCAAGAAGCTCCAATTTTTGAGAGGTTCCTTGTGATGCCCCCAAAATAGGTCCATACAACCCATTCTGTGTCGCCAAATAAATGGTACAGAATTGAAATACAAACTTAATTTACACAATTATTAATTTTCGTGCAGAATACGACAAAACATAAGCTGGGAGTTTTAACACGAATATTATCTCGTAGACAATATCCAAACTCAAATGGAGTCCTCATTACAATTATTATCACACTATTTTATAGAATAGTGAGGAAAATTATAGCCACTATCTTGGACCATCACTCCATTCCCCGACTAGACCCAGCTATATTCTCATTTCCTGAAGAGAACAATGAAAGAAAAGGGTGAGCTCAACTAGCCTAGTAAAAAATATTATGACTAAGATAATGTAGAATAAATTATCCTTAGTCTTCAACAGTATAAAAACTGATAGAATACAATAGACAACACGTTTAACTGCAGCAGAACAAGTAATCCATTAGAAGAGTCAAGTAGAGCATGATGTCTACTATCTTCTATGATTTAAAAGTTTATCATCAATATTTTATCTCTGTAACACAATTCAATAAATAATTCACATCACCAAATTATCCATGCACTACGGGCCAAAAATATTCGTTATTATCACTAGTGGTCATGATCATGCCAAACAACTGTCCATCTATGCACTACGGGCCAAAGAGAACTTTTACCATATCATTTGTAACATTACAAGTCATGATTATACCGATATATAATTCTTGGTCATAATCATACCAATCAACAATCCATCTATGCACTACGGGCCAAAGATGACTTTCACCACAATATAAACTTGAGGATGATGACAATAATATAAGAAATCAATCAAGTGAGATTAAGGATAAATATTAAAGATTTATAGTTCAATTTATCCAGAGTTTAAGAATGTCTAAATTGTCAACATGATAACTATTTTGTGGAGTAAAATTCAAGAATAATATTCATGTATCAAGAATAATATTCATATTCTTGCATGTAGTATTGATCAATACAGGGCATAACGGGTTGATCACCCCCAGTGCCCGTAAGTTATGACGATTTGCAGATGAATTTCTGTAAGACCCCGAATTTTATGAAATAAAAGTATTCAATTTTTCTTATAATTACTATTCAGTAAATGGTTAAATTGATAAAAGTTAAAGTTAAGGGTGATATATGAATTTTTTTTTCAAAATACATAAGTGGTTATAAAATATCCATTGTTATCGGGGAATATTCGTTTAGTCGTGGAATATTCTTTCTGTCGGGGAATATTCGTACGACGGCGAAGCCATTTGTGGGCCCAATAATAGAATAACTGTCGGATGAAGAAAACGATAAATTTGAGTTTTTATAAATAACGGCGTAGTTGTTACCGTTAACACTGTTAGAATACCTGGTGGTTAAAATACAGTAATACGCGTAATTGCACAGTAGCACACGGTATTGCACAATATTTTTTCAATTATTGATTCTTACGTGAGAAGACACTACTCAATAATTGTTACAGTATTTTCTGTTCAATATTTTATTTTATTGAATCAATAATTGCTGCGTTGATATTTTATATTATTGTTGTTTCAATAATTGTCACTGCACAATATCTCCATTATCAGATCAATAATTCGTACTTTTTGAATAATATTATTAGATAGCATTATTGGCAATGTCTAGAAAGTTCTGTCAAGGAGAGGTTTGGTCACCTAATTGCGCGCCAGTAAGGAAAAATCCTTATCGAAAAGCTCCCTCTTTCCTGGGAACTGCCTGGTTGTCATTATTGTGATTCTGTAATATTATTTGTGAATAATTAATTATTGATCTATATGATAATGAAATATTTATTTGATGTGGATATAAATGATGGATTTATTTATGTGGTTATAAATGAAGGAATTAATGTTGAGGTATTTTATCAGTATTTTATCGGATTGGAGGTATTAAAAGATCAAATCAGTGTTCTTACAGCTTTATTGTGTGAGTTATAATTTTTAATCTGACCATTGGATCATTGTGATTTTTGGATATGTTATACATATATAAGTTGAGTATATGTTCACAAATTTTGAACCGTTAAAAATGAACGAATGATTTGTTATGAATTTTAAGAGGTGACTGATTCAGAAATTAGGTTTATAAATAATTTTGGTGGAAAATTCTAGAAATGGGTGGGCTCCACTTTTGGTTGTTGGGGAAGATTGTTGATTTGTGGTGGGTGGCAATAGTAGCAGGTAAAGCCATCAGGTAGCAGGTCAAGTCTGCTTCGGCGTGCTAACATTTTCCTATAAATAGAGGGTTAAGTTAGAATTAAAAATCATACCAGAAATATAAACTTTCTCTCTTTCTCTCTCTATATTATCAAGCGTATTTTGAGAGTATTTAGATACTTTGTGAGTTTTTATTTATCAGTACAAGTTTCTTTCAGCCTTATACCGTTATTCCAATCAGAAGTACTTCTCTTTTGATGTAAGGGATTTTAAGGGTTGTTATGTTTTTCAGTTTCGTAATTTTTCTGACCGTCAAAAATTCTAGAAAAATTTAAAATGATAATTTGATGAGTTTTCTAGATTGTGTCCAAAAATGGCGATTTTTGGATTTATAGATTAAGAGTTATGAATTTTGTGGGAAAAGACTATTTTAAAAGTAAACCTTTATAACTCCTTGTGGTTAACTCCAAGATTGGTGAAATTTTTATTGGGAGTACATGTATATAACAGAAGTATACTTTGTAAATTTTGGAATTTTTAGACAAAAGTACAGTTTATGATAAATGTCTAAATATTCGGCAATTTTGGTCATATGAAAAATAGTAAATGAATTTTAAAAATTCCGGAAAAAATATATGTTCAATATGGGACTATATTTTGCTAAATCCCAGAAAAGAAATATTTTTGGGACTGAGTTGGTATTTTTCATGAAAATAGACTAGTTATGAGTAAATGAATTAAATATATGCGAAGTAAGAAAATTGAAAAATAAAATTTTATGGCTTGAGAATCCTATATGAGGTATATGCAGATTTTTGATGAGGGTTTTGGTTATTGGTGATAAAATCTTATGAATTTAGCATTTTAGGATGATTAAATGCATTATTTAGTAAAGTGTAAACAATTAAAATAAATTATTTATAAGTTTAAGAAATTTTATTCTTTCAATATCATTATACCAAAATATTGGTATGGATTTTATTGTGAAATTTCTACCTTTTTCATGTCGGAGTTACTATTCATAAGTTACTATTCACGAGTTACTATTCACGATAAAATTGGTTTCTTTTTCTGACCAAATTATCGTTGATTTATGAATTTTACTCCTGAAATTAAATCCTTGTTTTAATCATATTATTTTTATTATCATATATAACATTTTTATAATCTTGGTGAAGAAATTTCTCTTTAACTTGAGTGTAAAGATGTGTAGATTATTGGTATGATCGTGACTACGAGTTCTCTTTGGCCAGTAGTGAAAAGTGGAATTGTTGACTGGTATGATCATGACCATTGAATTTATAATTGAATATTTTTAGCTTAAGTGCAAAGGTGAATTGATCAACATAGTTATAATTATTGTTTATATAAATTTCGAAATGATTATATATTTCTTTGAGATATTAAAATCTATGGCCTGTAGTGCAAAGATGATCTGTTGTTAAATATCTTTGGCCTGTAGTGCAAAGATGATCTGTTGTTGAATATCTTTGGCATGTAGTGCAAAGATGATCTGTGGTTGAATATCTTTGGTCGGTAGTGCAAAGATGAACTGTTGACGAATATCTTTGGCCCGTAGTGCAAAGATGAATTTATCAGTATGATTATAAACAGGAAATATGATTTGGTATAACCATGATATTTGATGTTTCAGGTAAAAACAGGAGATGAAAATTATCTTCGTCTTGGATGAGAAGAGAAATTTAGAACCACAATTATTATTATGAGTTATTCATATGATTGTGGACCAGAACTGTTGATTGATGTTACAGGGATAAAACATTGTTGGTGGATTTTTAACATGGAGAAGATAATAGACTTTATGGTCTATTTGACTCTTTTAATGGATTGCTCGTTCCGCTGCAACTATGGTTGAAAATTTTTATCATCTACCATATGTTCTAAATCTCTGATTTATTGCTGTTGAAGGCTATCGATAATTTATTTATCTTTAGTCATGATATTCTTTACTGGGCTAGTTGAGCTCACCCTTTTGCTTCACAATTCCTTTCAGGTAATAAGATTGTAGCTAGGTCGAGCGGGGGTAACAGGGGAATAGAACGGTGGTCTCTAGCGGTGGAAGTTCTCCCTAAACAGTATAGAAAAGTGTGTTGTATGTTATACATCATTTAGTAGTTATATTTGGTGAATCGAATAGGGTGAGGTGAACCCAACTTTGGAAGGGTGTTTTGCCGCTATCATACAAGATGTCTAATGACATACAATCTTGTGTTATCATAAGACAGGGTTGTGCACATCCACTTGCTGAGTACATCTATGAGCATTACCTATATGATTTTGGAATTTATTTGAAATATAATTTTCAACTGGAGATAGTGGAGATAGTTATATGTCAAGAGAAGACTCACCATTGGAAAGAGCATGATAGTAATCTTCTCGTTTTTCTTTGGGATCTATTGGGTCAACCAAGGATAATTCTGTGGACATATGATATCTATCATAACCTGGAAGCATGACCTCCTATGTACGAAGGTTTCCTTGAGCACTTCCCAAAGATTCTAATTTCTAAAATAGTTTTTGACTATACCTTTATGTAGGTATCACTGTGAGGTGCTGTCCACTGATGGGACATTTGTCACATTACGGTTGGGACACGAGTCACAGTTGGTATATATTTGTATCCAAACTCACAACATATGTGTTATTGTATTTTGTACGACAATTGTTGTAATAAAGTTGTAGTTGTTTTCTGTACCATGTATTTGGCGACTCAGAATAGGTTGGGTGAAATGGACCTATTTTGGGGTTGTCACAATTTCTGTTTAACCTTTTCAAAAATAAAAAATAATGTTCATAGTATGTCACCTTAACCCTATTTATAGTCATTACGTAGTTTCAAAAATTTGATAGAGAGTTGTTATGTTATTATTATCGGTTCAGATTGCTTCACAACTATTGATTCGTTATAGAAGTGTCATTCAAAGAAAATATTTAATTCTTTCAGTTAATATTTATTGTTGCTATTACTTGCTGGCCAATTAAATGCTCATTCTTGCTTTAAATTTAAATGTTTTCAGCTAAGTATGATTAACTCGAAGGATCAGGCAAGAACAAGGGAAAAGGAAAGCTGTTTGAATGAATTTTATAATATTCTATGTAATAGTTAAAGTTTATTAAGACAATGTTATTTATTATCTATGATGTAATGAATGTTTAAAGGTCTCGTACCTAGGATTTAAACTTTGATATATGTAAATTAAGTTTGATATTTATATTATTGTTATTATTATTAGTATTATTTCGCTTATAGAAATAGTATCGTGAAGCACCGAGTTCGGGTTTCAAGAATCCGGATTTGGGGACGTCACAGTATTGCCTGAGAGTGGGAAAACATTTCCTCCAGGAATGCAAAGATGGAGGGAAGTCATAGTAGTCATCTCCTCTGAGGGAGACCTGTCTGCAACACCCCTTATAATTCAAACAATCAAGCTCAAAGGAGTTGAAAACCCTTTGAAGGTGGTTGCACCAGAACCAATGGTCTTACTATTCAGGTCGCAATATCCTATCACTAGCCTTAAGAAAGTCCCATGGAACTATGGTGAGGTTGAAGGATCAACATTAAAAACAACTGCTGCGGTATCCAAGTAAAACCCGCTATATCTCCCTCAACGAGTGATGAAGCCAGCCATCAAATCTAAGGGGAAAGTACCCAAGGAGAATATCGAAGAATTCCTCCGCAAGATGGAATATAATGAAGCCAAGGAGGTGCGAAGCTTAAAAGAAGCTCCTCAACAGATCTCTATTCTGGACTTGGTATTCTCTTCTAAAGATCATCGGAAGCTCTTAACGAAGATATCGGTGGATGTTTAAAAGTTTCATCATTTGGTAGATCACATTTTCAACAGCAATGTGATCTCTTTCACTGATGATGACATACCTCCCGAAGGGACGGGTCATTACAAGCCACTGCACATCACAGTGATGTCTTCCAGATATGTGGTCGGAGGTGTGCTAATAAGTGAAGGATCATCGCTAAACATCTGCCCCTATGCCATATTGGAAAGGATGAAGATTAATCCCAACTGAATTCGAAGCAGCCACACAGTCATCAGAGCCTTTGATAGGTCTTGGCGAGATGCTGTAGGAGAGGTTGAATTACCAGGGGAAATCGATCCACATATCTTCTACATATCCTTTCAAGTGCTCAAAATCACTACAGGATATAATTTACTGCTAGGAAGACCTTGGATCCATATGGCGGGAGCCGTCCCATCCCCTCTTCATCAATAACTCAAGTATATCATCAACAGTTATCTGGTCACTGTCATTGCTAAACCAGAGTATCCTGTCCAAGGTGATATGCCTATAATCAATTTCAATGAAGGAGTTGAGCCTGTCAGCTTCCATGCCCTTGAGGTGAGCAACACTTACTATTAACCCATTGAGGCTCCATTATTGAAACACATAGTTTCCGCCGAGGTAATGTCGACCAATCAAGAGATAATATCCTTAGGGTTCCAACCAGGACAAGGGTTAGGAAAGAATCAACAAGGAATCAAATGCCCAATTCAAATTCCCAACAAGACAGGGAAGGCTGGACTAGGATATTCCTCTGGTCCAAGTAATAGGAACCCGCACAAGCATACACCGGTTCCTTTATCTATAATTCTTTTGCCTAAACCTACAAATACTGATTTTGTACAGCCTCTAAGGAAAATTCCTGTCTCCGTGACTGGTATTCTATTTCCTAAGCCCAGACCGGCTCGTGGGAAAGAAGTCCTAATTTCAGACCCAGATATTGAGGAAAGGAAACAAAGATGCAAAGAAGACATAAAGAGACGGTTATCAAAGATGTACGTTCTGCTACATATACAGAGGGTATGAACGATAATACCCCAGGTGATGACTGTCCAGATGTCATGGTCATTATCCAAGAGGAGGAGGATGATAACCACCCCTTCATCGCAGCTGTCCATCAGGACTTGACCCTAGGGAATTGGAGCAGCACTCCTTGCATTTACCGAAAAGGGTAGAAAATCCCTCTGCCCTATAGATATCATTAACTGCTTACTTTTGTTGCATAGTATTAGTAGTTACTTTTGTCATGCCATGCTAACACTTTATATGATCGAACAGTTTCATATATTAAGTTAAAGCATTTTGTTTCAGGACTCAAGAGTTAGATTTGTTTAAACTGGATGATGAAATGCCAATTCTTCTCAATGACTTCAACTTTGATGTAAAGTTGGACTCTGACTCGATGGAGATTGAGCAAGAGGACTATGAGGTGCCTGAGGAAATCAAAGAATGGGTCGAAGATAAACCCAAACCAAACCTTGATCAAACCACCTCCTTAAACCTCAGAACCTCAGAAAACCCCAAAGGAATGACATGGTTGCTTTATTGACCCAATTCCAGGATGTATTTGCATGGTCTCATGAAGACATGATCGGTTTGTCAACTGATATCGCCATTCATCATTTTCCCATTAAAGAGGGATTCAAGCCAGTCAAACAGAAGCTCAGACGATTAAAACCTTAGTGGAGTTTAAAAGTCAAGGAAGAAATTGTGAAACAATTCAAAGCCAACATCGTCATTGTATCAACATACCCCGAGTGGCTATCCAACATAGTTCCCATGCATAAACCCGGAGGGAAGGTGAGAGTATGCGTGGGTTACAACAATTTGAACAAAGCTTGTCTCAAAGACGACTTCCCGGTACCCTTTATCCACATACTCATTGACAATACAGCTCAGTATGGCATGTACTCCTTTGTTGATTGCTTTACTGGGTACCACCAAGTCATGGTTACTAAAGAGGACCTGGAGAAGATAACATTCATCACTCCCTGGGGAACCTTTTGCTATAGACGATTGTCGTTCGACCTCATCAACGCCAGAGCTACCTATCAACGAGCCATGATGGCTCTTTTCCATGATTTAATTCACAAAGAGATAGAAGTCTATGTGGATGACATCATTATAAAATCCCAAAGGGAAGAAGTGTGACACCCCCAAATACGGGTACTCCATTCCTACAGAATTTGGTGTTCAATAGCCAAATCAATTTATATCTAACTACCCATAAACAAGGATAAAGACCTAATTTAAATAACTGAAACAATAATCTTCCCCAGTAAAGGGTTATATCAACTATAACCATTCCCAGGTAATCTAACCTTAAACTATTAAATAAGTCTGCGGAATACATCACGAAATAACATAAGTCTTATAACATAATTTATTTAAATAAATCAAATAAATCTTCATCACTTGAACATCTTGCCCTTTCCTTAGCTAGAAGATGGTTCATCAACTCTTTCAACTTTAGCTGCAGTGTTAATTGCAAAAGTGAACAAATAATTACTCACTAATATAAAGAATAATAATAGCAGTAACATAAGAGTAAGCAATGAATACTGATTAAATAGGAACTTGTTCTTCGAGATAAAACTAGTAAACAAGTTTAAAGTTTATATTTGAGGGTCTATAAGACCATGAACTATGTCTCAAGGTTATTAAGTGTTTTTACTTCAACCTTTAACAGTCACTAGACTATACAGACTTTTACTTTCGTACTTAGGGGGATCAGCCCTTTGTACCATGTATTGTGCACAAACATCTAAACGCTAATGCGTACATAATCCCCTATATTAGGGTTGTTCATCTCAGTTTGACTTTAGGATTTTCGTACTAAAGAAAGTTTAGTTTGGAATAGCTTAATAGTGATTCTAGGATTTTAGAACACTCATCAATTATGGATAAGTCCAATCAATAAAGGTTTATTTGCTATACGAAGGTTCAACAAAATAATATAATATTGAACAACAATAATTAAGTCGAAGATTGAATATCAACAATATACGATTGAATAAATATTATGTATACAAAGTGTTATATTCAAACGAATTAGAAAATCTTATTTGAAACAATGAACTTGAACAGTTTATGCTTTGAATGGCAAGAACAAATATTAGGAACTTGCTTGATATAAGATTCACTAAAAAAAGAGAGGCTAATTTCGACGGATATATTGTCGACGGAATAAATTCAGTCGGTCTTATTATATTATCGACGAAATAATTTGTCAACGATAATTCCCTCAGAAATAACATAAATACGACCGAATTCGGTCAAAAATAAGTGCTAGTAAAAGCGCCAAAAAAGCCCGCCAGTGTGAATTATTTCCTCGATGGAATACTAGTATTTTCGACAGAATGTTCATCGACTTTAACGTATCCTTGACAGATATAGGTTCGACGAATTTTCGTCGAAAATAAGTAAATAAAAACAGATCTGTCGATTCATTTCAGACGCTCTCTGTCTCTCTATCAATCTCACACACTGTTCTCTCTCTTTCTCTCTATCTATCTCTCTCTCTCAGCCGCAATTAACTCCTCTCGCCCTCTCTCTCAGCCGAACCTTCCTGCCCTGCCATCACCACACCTCCGTTCTCGGCCGCCACCTCCGTTCTCATCCCCTGCCTTACCACTACCACACCGCCGGTGACAAGCTTGGCATACTGGCGTCGACAGCTAGCTACCCCTCCGATTCTCTCTTTCCCTCCTCATTTCTCCTCTTGTAATTCAAGGTACATACTAAAATTCTTAATAGCTAGGGTTAATATATATGCTGATTTTAACTAAAATTTAGTTTGAGTTATAGGGTTAATTTATTATTATGGTAGCTTGAGTTAATTTTCAATCTGGAATTGGTTAATATATATTGTTAATATATATGGAATCCGGAATTGGTTAATATATATGGAATCTGGAATTGGTTAATATATATGGAATATGGAATTGGTTATAGGGTTAATATATGGAATCTAGAATTGGAATTGGTTAATATATATGGAATCTAGAATCTGCTAATTTTTTATGCCTTTTGCTGCCATATGAAGTGAAATGCAGTGTTATTGTCATCAAATTGAAGACTTATAATTTGCAGTGTTGTGATTTCTGCCTTTTTCAGCATTTGTGAATCAATTGAAGTCCTCTTTTTTTAGGTTGTTGAATATTATTTCCGACGGAATTTCTGTGAAAGTTATAGATGGTAATAAATAATTATTTAATTAACTATATAAAAGACAATATAATATACTAAAATTTAAAATAAAATAAGTTTAATAACATAAAATAAATTTAATAAAATAAAATAAGTATACTTTATTATTTAATATAATATAATTAAAAATAAAATAAAATAAGAGAAAGTAAATTAAATTTAATACAATAAAATAAATTTACTTTATTATTTAATATAATATTATAAAAAATAAAATAAATAAATAAATAAAATAAAATAAATAAATCTAAATAAATGAATTAATTTAATTTAATTTAACTAAATTAAATTAAATTAAAGTAAAACATATAAAATAAAATAATACAAAATAAAATAAATTAAAATACATAAATAAAAGTGTAATAATAAATTATACTTACAATAAATAAATAAAATTTAATAATAAACTAGAATAAATTAAAATTTTAGAATTTAATTTAATATCATTAAATGTAAATTAATTAATTTAAATAATATAATATACTAAAAAATTAATTAAAATAAAATAAAATATAGTAAAATAAAATAAAATACAATAATTATCTTAAACTAAGTAGCATTTGCTTAGTTTTTCATTACATAAAAAATATCCCGAATTAAATAAAATCAAAGCTAATAAATTAAATAAACATAAATTAAAATAACATAATATATTTGAAATAAATTTACATAGCATAAAATAATGAACTAAGTAGAGTTTATTTAGTTTTCTACAAGTAAACGTAACTGAATAATAAGTTGTCTACATATTCAATAAATAAAATAAAATACATGTTGATTGGGTAGCATTTACCTAGTTTTTCATTGGTAAAATAAGCTAAATACCTTTGCTTAGTCTGCCACAATTTTTAAATATAATAACATATAAATTAAATTAACTATAATATAATAACATATAAATTAAATGAAACACTTCCTATTATGCAAGGTTCGACATAGCAGTTGCAGCTAATAGTACTCCAACCGGTTCCTCGACAGTAATTAAAAAAAAGGATCGTAGTTCCTGTTTGTGTCCTATACTCGAATAATAAAGTTAATTGAATCATTTCAGACATTCCTCACTGTTCCATCATAACAGATGACAACATACGGAAGGAGTGTCATTAAGTTGTTGAACAAATTTCTAGGTTAAGCAACCCTCTAGATGAGCGAACGATCACTTCTCTACTAGGAATGAATCATTGCCTGATATGGGTCCAATCCATGACATAGACAGCTTCTTACCACTCCAAATTCCTCATATGGGTACTTCTCACAGAATATCTCACCTCTTTTTCTATGAGAACTACCCATTTGAGGAATTTGGAGTGGTGAGAAGCTGTCTATGTCATGGATTGGACCCATATCAGGCAATGATTCATTCCTAGTAGAGAAGTGATCGTTCGTTCATCTAGAGGGTTGATTAACTTGGAACTTTGTTCAATAGCTTAATGGAACTCCTTCGGGATGTTATCATCTGTTATGATGGAATAGTAAGGAATGTTCGCAGTAATTCAATTAACTTTATTATTCGAGTATAGGACACAAACAGGATCTACGATCCTTTTTTTTGTCCGATTGCTGCCGAGGAACCGGTTAGAGTACTATTAGTTGCAATTACAAATAATATGAAACTTAGATTGACTCTTCTCCTAGTAGTCATTACAGCTGCAACTGCTATGAAACTTAGAAACCCGTTTGACAAGTAGGAGTGGATGTCGAATAGTAGTCTCTATTGATTCCAAAGAACAATTCTCATAAACTAAGTGCCACTTACTTAGTTTATCATTGGCAAAATAAACTAAGTAGCATTTGCTTAGTTTGCCACAATGTTCAACAAACTCAATAATACTCTCCCTTTACTCTTCAATATACTCAATAATATATGTAATATACTTTAGAACTTAGAAACTCGTTTGACATTCACTCAGTAGGAGTGAATGTTGAATAGTCCTCAGTTTGGGACTGTTATTAGATGTTATGTCTCTCACTAAGGTTGGTGTTAATTCACAAGGTGCGTGTTTATAATATTTTGAGGATTTTTTAGCTGGTGTCTCTACATGTTCTTTGAGTGCATACTTAGACTAAATTGTCTTGGTCTATTTCATGTACTTGGAGACCATGAGGAGGTGTTGCTGAAATTTTCTTAAAATATTATAAACATGCACCTTGTGAATGACATTAGTGAGGAGACGCATCTAGGAAGGGATAGAAGCCTAACCCCTGTAGAGTGGAGATATATACTAGGTAAACTAAATACATGCATGTACCATATTCATGATTATTCTTGATCTAATTTGGTATTTTCTTCAATTAAAGATGTCAGTCGATTGGAGTTAGATGTAGCGTAGGATTAAGATTGATGGGAGGGGATTAGTTGATGCATACCATGAAGGGGTGTCCAATTTTATGAACAAAGAAATAGAACATGTTGATGATCTGAACGGAAAGATGAGATGCCCGTGTTTTAAGTGTAAGAACATGATATGGAAGACTGCCGATGAAATTAAATTTGACTTATATTCACGTGGGTTTGTGGATGGGTATTCGATATGGATTCATCACGGGGAATCAGCTAAGTTTAGAGAACGGACAGATAGTACTGTAGACCAATCGGTTCACGGGGATTCACAATCAGATAACTATGACATCGTGCATATGTTGGTTGATGCGTATGGCCCTACCAATATTGATTGGGCTGAAAATGAGCATGCGTCAAGTAGTGCTCAGCAAAAGTCAAATGATTCAGCAGCTACTTTCTACAAGTTACTAACTGAATCGGGTGTTCCATTGTATCCTAGAAATGACAATCACACTAGGCTTTCTGCAGTTACGAACTTTTACATTTCAAGAATGAGCATGACTACAGTGAAAGATAATTCAATGATTTGCTTGATATTCTCAGTGAGTTCTTACCTAGGGATAATACTCTGCCCGCGAATTACTATGAGGTGAAGAAGATGGTTAAGGGGTTGAATCTCGGGTATGAGAAGATCAATGCTTGTGAGCAGGATTGCATGTTATATTATGGGGAGGACAAAGATAAGGTGTAGTGTGATATCTGCAACTCGCCAAGGTACAAGATCACAAAACATGGGGGGAAGGAGAAACATGTTCCAAAGAAGATTTTACGGTATTTTTCTCTTGCGCCGAGGTTGCAGCAGCTATTCATGTCGGCGCACACTGCTCAACATATGAGTTGGCATAAAACAAGGGATGTCGTGCCTGGTCAGCTGACTCACCCAGTAGATGGAGTTGAATGGAAGAATTTTGATGCCAATTTTCCATAATTTACCGAAGAAGTTAGGAATGTCAGGCTTGTCATGGCTATAGATGGCTTATGTCCATTTAATAATTTTAATCAGCCTTACTCTGTTTGGCCAGTGATTATGGTAGCTTATAATCTTCCATTGTCAATGTGCAAGAGGGATCCGTATCTTTTATTGACCTTACTTATACCGGGGGATAAGAGCCCTACAAAAGACATCAACGTGTACCTTAGGTCGCTAGTCGATGAACTTAAGATGCTGTGGAAAATAGGTGTTCAGACTTTTGATAAATCTGTCGGGCAAAATTTTGTGATGAAGGCAGCCTTGTTGTGGACTATCACTAACTTTCTGACACTAGGGATGATTAGTGGTTGGTCGACTCATGGTAAGTTGTCATGTCCAGTCTGTATGGGGGATGTGTATGGCACTCAACTACGTCATGGCCGAAAAACTAGTTTCTTTGGAACTGCTCATAGATTCTTGCATGCTGAGCACAATTATAGAAAAATGTCTACACAATTCAATAGAAAGACCGAGAAGAAGGGGGTTATTGGTCGCTTGTCGGGCATTGACATATTAGGCTGGCTAAATGATCTAACATTTCCACCTCCTGGGAAGGAGCATGATAAGTTGAGAGCTATCGGATATGGGAAAAGTCATAACTGGACACACTCGTCGATTTGGTTTGAGTTGCCATACTGGGTCACACTAGCAGTTCGACATTATATAGATGTTATGCATACAGAAAATAATGTATTCGAGAACTTGTTTTACCCCGTACTAGATATGAGTGGTAAAACAAAAGACAATGATAAAGCACGTAAAGACTTGGAGGAAATGAATATCAGGCAGGAATTGTGGATCCGACCTAACAACACAAAACCAAAAGCTCCATTCTGTCTTACCAAGCAATAGGTTGAAAACATTTGCAAGTAGCTTAGCACATTGAAGCTCCCAGATGGATATGCTTCTAACATATCTCGTTGTACTAAGGTTGAGCAGTTGAAAATTATTGGGTTCAAAAGTCACGACTGTCATGTATTCATGCAGAAGTTGATGCCAATTACATTTTGTGAGGTGTTACCCAGGAATATTAATGATACTTTTACCACACTTTCAAATTTCTTTCGGAATATTTGCTCAACTGTTATAAGGTATAGTGATGTGGAGCAGATGGAGAAAAATATAGTGTTAACAATGTGCAAGCTCGAAATGATCTTACCACCGGGGTTCTTTGACAGCATGGAGCATTTGCCTATTCATTTGCCATATGAACTTAAGCTTGGAGGACCGGTGCAATATCGATGTATGTATCCATTTGTGAGGTAATATCACATACATTATTCGTCGTCTTTATAATTAACTTATCAGGTAATATCACATACTTTCATATTTTAGGTATATGCGTCGATTAAAATAGAAAGTTAAAAATAAAGCTCGCGTAGAGGGTTTTATTGCTGAACGTTATACGGAGGAAGAGCTTGTCAACTTCTGCTCGTTGTACTTTGACGATGTAGTCGCAACGAAGCACAACCGTCTAAGTCAAAATGAGGTCGAGGATCCGTCTGGTCGTGCTGGGGATGAGTTGGTTGTATTTACTTATCCAGCTAAACCATTTGGGCATGAGACGAAGACTTACCTAACCGATAAAGATTTAAAGATTGTCTCTACATACGTGTTTCTAAATATGCCTGAAGTATCGTCGTACATCAAGTATGTATTATTACAAGTTAAAATAATTTATCTAACCTTAATCAACAATTAAAAAATTGCCATATTATTGTACACAATTCATTCGAATTGGAAGCGCATGCTTTTAACCCGGGGTTGACTACGTCACAGATGGAAGCATTCACTAATGCAAATTTTCACCAGTAGTTTAGGAGAAGGGTCGAAGAAGAGAATGCGTATGAGCATTTTAGAGATGTCATTTTAGGCCCGTACAAACTTATTAGTTCATTTTCAGGCTGCATCGTGAATGGGTATAGATTCAAGGTTGATGACGTGAATGAATCGACATCAGTTAACTCAGGCGTTGTCAAGTTGGGAAGTTTTTACGGAGATTCTGAGTCTAATTATTATGGAAGATTAGAGGAAGTTGTAAGACCCCGAATTTTATGAAATAAAAGTATTCAATTTTTCTTATAATTACTATTCAGTAAATGGTTAAATTGATAAAAGTTTAAAGTTATGAGTGAAATATGATTTTTTTTTTCAAAATAAGCAAGTGGTTATAAAATAATCATTGTTGTCGGGGAATATTCGTTTGGTCGTGGAATATTCTTTTTGTCGGGGAATATTCGTACGACGACGCAGCCATTTGTGGGCCCCATAACAGAATAACTGTCGGGTGAAGAAAACAACAAATTTGAGTTTTTACAAATAACGGCGTAGTTGTTACTGTTAACACTGTTGGAATACCCGGTGGTTAAAATATAGTAATACGCGTTATTGCACAGTAGCACACGGTATTGCATAGTATTTTTGAAATTATTGATTCTTACGTAAGAAGGCACTACTCAATAATTGTTACAGTAATTACTGTTCAATATTTTATTTTATTGATTCAATAATTACTACGTTGAAATTTTGTATTATTGTTGTTCAATAATTGTTGCTGCACAGTATTTCCCATTATCAGATCAATAATTCATATTATTTGAATAGTATTATTACATAGCATTATTGGCAATGTCTAGAAAGTTCTGTCTAAGGAGAGGTTTGGTCATCTAATTGCGCGCCAGTAAGGAGAAATCCTTATTGGAAAGCCCCCTCTTTCCTGGGAACGGCCTGGTTGTCATAAATGTGATTCTGTAATATTATTTGTGAATAATTAATTATTGATTCATATGATAAGGAAATATTTATATTGTGTGGATATAAATGAGGGATATATTTTTGTGGTTAAAAATGAAGGAGTTAATGTTGAGATTTTTATCCGTATTTTTGTCGGAATGGAGGTATTAAAAATCAGGGTTTTTGAGATATTTTGCGGGGGTTATAATTTTTAATCCGACCGTTGGATCGTGGTAATTTTTGGATATGTTATACATATATAAGTTGAGTATATGCCCACAAATTTTGAACCGTTAAAAATGAACGTATGATTTATTATGAATTTTACGAGATGACTGGTTCAGAAATTGTTGAATTTTCGGAGTTTATCATTTTGGTGGAAAATTTTAGAATTGGTGGGCCCCACTTGTGGTTGGTGAAGAAATGTGCTGAATTATATTTCAAATGTGGTGGGTGGGAATAGTAGCAGGTAAAGCCATCAGGTTACAGGTCAAACCTACCAAAATTTTCCTATAAATAGAGGGCTAAGTTAGAATTGAAAATCACACCAGAAACATAAGCTTTCTCTCTTTCTCTCTCTATATTATGAAGCATATTTTGTGAGTTTTTAGATACTTGGTGAGTTGCTATTCATCAGTGCAAGTTTTCTTCAGCATCATATCCGATATCCAGTCAGAAGTACTGCTCTTTTGAGGTAAGGGATAGTAAGGGATTGTAAGGGATAGTAAGGGATAGTAAGAGATTTTAAGGGTTGTTATGATTTTCAGTTTCGTAATTTTTCTGATCTTCAAAAATTCTAGAAATATTTGAAATGATATTTTGATGAATTTTCTTGATTGTGTCCAAAAATGGTGATTTTTGGATGTATAGATTGAGAGTTATGAATTTTATGAGAAAAGACTATTTTAGAAGTAACAGCTTATAATTCCTTGTGGTTAACTCCAAAATTGATGAAATTTTTATTGGGAGTACATGTATATGATAGAAGTATACTCTGTAAATTTCAGAATTTTTAGACAAAAGTACAATTTTTGATAAATGTCTAAATATTCGGCTATTTTGGCCATATGAAAAATAGTAAATGACTTTTAAAAATTCTGAGAAAAATATATGTTCACTATGGGACTATATTATGCTAAATTCCAGAAAAGAAATATTTTTAAAACTGATTTGGTATTTTTCATGAAAATGTACTAGTTATGAGTAAATGAATTAAATATGTTATGTGAAGTAAGAAAATTGGAAAATAGGATTTTATGGCTTGAGAATCCTATATGAGGTATATGCAGATTTTTTATGAGGGTTTTGGTTATTGATGATAAAATTGTAAGAGTTGGCATTTTATGATGATTAAATGCATTAATTAGTAAAGTGTAAACAATTAAAATAAATTGTTTATAAATTTAAATAATGTTATTCTTTCAATATCATTATACCGAAATATTGGTATGGATTTTATTGTAGAATTTCTATCTTTTGTATCGGGGTTACTATTCATGAGTTACTATTCACGATTTACTATTCATGAGTTACGAATATTACTCTTGAGATTAAAACTATATGTTGATCATATTATTTTTATCATCATATATAACATTTTTATAACTCTGATGTTGAAATTCTCTTTCACTGGAGTGTAAAGATGGGTAGATTATTGGTATGATCATGACTAGGGTTCTCTTTGGCCTGTAGTGCAAAGTTGAATTGTGACTGGTATGATCATGACCATTGAATTTATAATTGAATATCTTAAGCTTAAGTGCAAAGGTGAATTGATCAACATGGTTATAATTATTGTTTATATAAATTCTGAAATGATTATATATTTCTTTGAGATATGAATATATTTGGCATGTAGTGCAAATATGAATTGTTGATGAATATCTTTGGCATGTAGTGCAAAGATGGCCTGTTGATGAATATCTTTGGCCTGTAGTGCAAAGATGAACTGTTGTTGAATATCTTTGGCCCGTAGTGCAAAGATGGTTTGTTGATGAATATCTTTGGCCGTAGTGCAAAGATGAAGTTATTAGTATGATTATGAACAGGAACTGTGATTTGGTATAACCATGATCTTTGATGTTTCAGGTAAAGACAGGTGATGAAAATATTCTTCGTCCTGGGTGCGAAGAAAAATTTAGAGTCACAATTATGATTATGAGTTATTCATATGATTGTGGACCAGAATTGTTGATTGATGTTACAGGGATAAAACATTGTTGGTGGATTTTTAACATGGAGAAGATAATAGACTTTATAGTCTATTTGACTCTTCTAATGGATTGCTCGTTCCGCTGCAACTATGGTTGAAATTTTTATCATTTACCATATGTTCTAAATCTCTGATTTATTGTTGATGAAGGCTATTGATAATTGAATTATCTTTAGTCATGATATTCTTTACTGAGCTAGTTGTGCTCACCCTTTTGCTTCACAATTCCTTTCAGGTAATAAGAGTGTAGCTGGGTCGAGCGGGGGTAACAAGGGAATAGAACGGTGGTCATCATTTCGTAGTTATATTTGGTGAAGAAAATAGGGTGAGGCGAACCCAACGTTGGAAGGGTGTTTTGTCACTATCATACAAGATGTCTAATGACATACAACCTCGTGTCATCATAGGACAGGGTTGTGCTCATCCACTTGCTGAGTATATCTATGGGCACTACCTATATAATCTTGGTGTTTGTTTGAAGTATAATTCTCAATTAGAGACAGTGGAGATAATGATAAGTCAAGAGAAGACTCACCATTGGGAAGAATATGATAGTAATCTTCTCGTTTTTCTTTGGGGTCTATTGGGTCAACCAAGGATAATTCTGTGGCCATATGATATCTATCATAACCTAGACGCGTGGCCTCCCATGTACGAAGGTTTCCTTGAGCACTTCTCAAAGATTCTAATTTCTAAAACAGTTTTTGACTATACCTTTATGTAAGGTGTCATTGTGAGGTGATGTCCACGATTGGAATATGAGTCACATTTGGTATAAATTTGTATCCAAACTCACAGCATATGTGTTGTTGTATTTTGCACGACAATTATTGTAATAAAGTTATAGTTGTTTTCTGTACCATGTATTTGACGACTCAGAATAGGTTGGATGGAATGAACCTATTTTGGGGGCGTCACAGGTGGTATCAGAGCTATAAGTAAAGAGCCCCGAGCCTCTCGCTGGTGACTTCCTGTTGATGGGGGATGCACCGAAGCCAGACTCTCCGTAGGGGACGCCGTTCTGCGGTGGCAAGCTGATAGGTATCAATGTAAGGTGCTGACATAGGTTGGTGTCCAGAGTTACAGGTGGTATCAGAGCTTAGGGATATGATCTCTGGCGGAGATCGGGGAATATAACTAGGAGGGGAGAGATGAGTAAATCCTTCGCTAGTGTGTCCTACCTAAGCTTATTTGTTGGTCAGTCATAATATCGGGATATTATGTGATATGTTAATTTGTTAAATTAACACTTATTTTGAAGCTGTATTCTAGAATGTTATTTGAAATACAGGAGATGAGCAATGGAGAAATTATGATGACAGGGAAGATGGAATCTGAAATGAAAGGAAGGTATTCTCAACTCTTTGAAATACCAGGTACGTAAATTTCGAGGACGAAATTTCATAAGGAGGGGAGATTGTAAGACCCCGAATTTTATGAAATAAAAGTATTCAATTTTTCTTATAATTACTATTCAGTAAATGGTTAAATTGATAAAAGTTTAAAGTTATGAGTGAAATATGATTTTTTTTTCAAAATAAGCAAGTGGTTATAAAATAATCATTGTTGTCGGGGAATATTCGTTTGGTCGTGGAATATTCTTTCTGTCGGGGAATATTCGTACGACGGCGCAGCTATTTGTGGGCCCCATAACAGAATAACTGTCGGGTGAAGAAAACGACAAATTTGAGTTTTTACAAATAACGGCGTAGTTGTTACCGTTAACACTGTTGGAATACCCGGTGGTTAAAATACAGTAATACGCGTTATTGCACAGTAGCACACGGTATTGCATAGTATTTTTGAAATTATTGATTCTTACGTAAGAAGGCACTACTCAATAATTGTTACAGTAATTACTGTTCAATATTTTATTTTATTGATTCAATAATTGCTACGTTGAAATTTTATATTATTGTTGTTCAATAATTGTTGCTGCACAGTATTTCCCATTATCAGATCAATAATTCATATTATTTGAATAATATTATTAGATAGCATTATTGGCAATGTCTAGAAAGTTCTGTCTAAGGAGAGGTTTGGTCATCTAATTGCGCGCCAGTAAGGAGAAATCCTTATTGGAAAGCCCCCTCTTTCCTGGGAACGGCCTGGTTGTCATAAATGTGATTCTGTAATATTATTTGTGAATAATTAATTATTGATTCATATGATAAGGAAATATTTATTTTATGTGGATATAAATGAGGGATATATTTTTGTGGTTAAAAATGAAGGAGTTAATGTTGAGATTTTTATCCGTATTTTTGTCGGAATGGAGGTATTAAAAATCAGGGTTTTTGAGATATTTTGCGGGGGTTATAATTTTTAATCCGACCGTTGGATCGTGGTAATTTTTGGATATGTTATACATATATAAGTTGAGTATATGCCCACAAATTTTGAACCGTTAAAAATGAACGTATGATTTATTATGAATTTTACGAGATGACTGGTTCAGAAATTGTTGAATTTTCGGAGTTTATCATTTTGGTGGAAAATTCTAGAATTGGTGGGCCCCACTTGTGGTTGGTGAAGAAATGTGCTGAATTATATTTCAAATGTGGTGGGTGGGAATAGTAGCAGGTAAAGCCATCAGGTTGCAGGTCAAACCTACCAAAATTTTCCTATAAATAGAGGGCTAAGTTAGAATTGAAAATCACACCAGAAACATAAGCTTTCTCTCTTTCTCTCTCTATATTATGAAGCATATTTTGTGAGTTTTTAGATACTTGGTGAGTTGCTATTCATCAGTGCAAGTTTTCTTCAGCATCATATCCGATATCCAGTCAGAAGTACTGCTCTTTTGAGGTAAGGGATAGTAAGGGATTGTAAGGGATAGTAAGGGATAGTAAGAGATTTTAAGGGTTGTTATGATTTTCAGTTTCGTAATTTTTCTGATCTTCAAAAATTCTGGAAAAATTTGAAATGATATTTTGATGAGTTTTCTTGATTGTGTCCAAAAATGGTGATTTTTGGATGTATAGATTGAGAGTTATGAATTTTATGAGAAAAGACTATTTTAAAAGTAACAGCTTATAATTCCTTGTGGTTAACTCCAAAATTGATGAAATTTTTATTGGGAGTACATGTATATGATAGAAGTATACTCTGTAAATTTCAGAATTTTTAGACAAAAGTACAATTTTTGATAAATGTCTAAATATTCGGCTATTTTGGCCATATGAAAAATAGTAAATGACTTTTAAAAATTCTGAGAAAAATATATGTTCACTATGGGACTATATTATGCTAAATCCAGAAAAGAAATATTTTTGGAACTGATTTGGTATTTTTCATGAAAATGTCTAGTTATGAGTAAATGAATTAAATATGTTTTGTGAAGTAAGAAAATTGGAAAATAGGATTTTATGGCTTGAGAATCCTATATGAGGTATATGCAGATTTTTGATGAGGGTTTTGGTTATTGATGATGAAATTGTAAGAGTTGGCATTTTATGATGATTAAATGCATTAATTAGTAAAGTGTAAACAATTAAAATAAATTGTTTATAAATTTAAGTAATGTTATTCTTTCAATATCATTATACCGAAATATTGGTATGGATTTTATTGTAGAATTTCTATCTTTTGTGTCGGGGTTACTATTCATGAGTTACTATTCACGATTTACTATTCATGAGTTACGAATATTACTCTTGAGATTAAAACTATATGTTGATCATATTATTTTTATCATCATATATAACATTTTTATAACCCTGATGTTGAAATTCTCTTTCACTGGAGTGTAAAGATGGGTAGATTATTGGTATGATCATGACTAGGGTTCTCTTTGGCCTGTAGTGCAAAGTTGAATTGTGACTGGTATGATCATGACCATTGAATTTATAATTGAATATCTTAAGCTTAAGTGCAAAGGTGAATTGATCAACATGGTTATAATTATTGTTTATATAAATTCTGAAATGATTATATATTTCTTTGAGATATGAATATATTTGGCCTGTAGTGCAAATATGAATTGTTGATGAATATCTTTGGCATGTAGTGCAAAGATGGCCTGTTGATGAATATCTTTGGCCTGTAGTGCAAAGATGAACTGTTGTTGAATATCTTTGGCCCGTAGTGCAAAGATGGTTTGTTGATGAATATCTTTGGCCGTAGTGCAAAGATGAAGTTATTAGTATGATTATGAACAGGAACTGTGATTTGGTATAACCATGATCTTTGATGTTTCAGGTAAAGACAGGTGATGAAAATATTCTTCGTCCTGGGTGCGAAGAAAAATTTAGAGTCACAATTATGATTATGAGTTATTCATATGATTGTGGAAAGGAATTGTTGATTGATGTTACAGGGATAAAACATTGTTGGTGGATTTTTAACATGGAGAAGATAATAGACTTTATAGTCTATTTGACTCTTCTAATGGATTGCTCGTTCCGCTGCAACTATGGTTGAAATTTTTATCATTTACCATATGTTCTAAATCTCTGATTTATTGTTGATGAAGGCTATTGATAATTGAATTATCTTTAGTCATGATATTCTTTACTGAGCTAGTTGTGCTCACCCTTTTGCTTCACAATTCCTTTCAGGTAATAAGAGTGTAGCTGGGTCGAGCGGGGGTAACAAGGGAATAGAACGGTGGTCATCATTTAGTAGTTATATTTGGTGAAGAAAATAGGGTGAGGCGAACCCAACGTTGGAAGGGTGTTTTGTCACTATCATACAAGATGTCTAATGACATACAACCTCGTGTCATCATAAGACAGGGTTGTGCTCATCCACTTGCTGAGTATATCTATGGGCACTACCTATATAATCTTGGTGTTTGTTTGAAGTATAATTCTCAATTAGAGACAGTGGAGATAATGATAAGTCAAGAGAAGACTCACCATTGGGAAGAATATGATAGTAATCTTCTCGTTTTTCTTTGGGGTCTATTGGGTCAACCAAGGATAATTCTGTGGCCATATGATATCTATCATAACCTAGACGCGTGGCCTCCCATGTACGAAGGTTTCCTTGAGCACTTCCCAAAGATTCTAATTTCTAAAACAGTTTTTGACTATACCTTTATGTAAGGTGTCATTGTGAGGTGATGTCCACGGTTGGAACATGAGTCACATTTGGTATATATTTGTATCCAAACTCACAGCATATGTGTTGTTGTATTTTGCACGACAATTGTTGTAATAAAGTTGTAGTTGTTTTCTGTACCATGTATTTGACGACTCAGAATAGGTTGGATGGAATGAACCTATTTTGGGGGCGTCACAGGTGGTATCAGAGCTATAAGTAAAGAGCCCCGAGCCTCTCGCTGGTGACTTCCTGTTGATGGGGGATGCACCGAAGCCAGACTCTCCGTAGGGACGCCGTTCTGCGGTGGCAAGCTGATAGGTATCAATGTAAGGTGCTGACATAGGTTGGTGTCCAGAGTTACAGGTGGTATCAGAGCTTAGGGATATGATCTCTGGCGGAGATCGGGGAATATAACTAGGAGGGGAGAGATGAGTAAATCCTTCGCTAGTGTGTCCTACCTAAGCTTATTTGTTGGTCAGTCATAATATCGGGATATTATGTGATATGTTAATTTGTTAAATTAACACTTATTTTGAAGCTGTATTCTAGAATGTTATTTGAAATACAGGAGATGAGCAATGGAGAAATTATGATGACAGGAAAGATGGAATCTGAAATGAAAGGAAGGTATTCTCAACTCTTTGAAATACCAGGTACGTAAATTTCGAGGACGAAATTTCATAAGGAGGGGAGATTGTAAGACCCCGAATTTTATGAAATAAAAGTATTCAATTTTTCTTATAATTACTATTCAGTAAATGGTTAAATTGATAAAAGTTTAAAGTTATGAGTGAAATATGATTTTTTTTTTCAAAATAAGCAAGTGGTTATAAAATAATCATTGTTGTCGGGGAATATTCGTTTGGTCGTGGAATATTCTTTTTGTCGGGGAATATTCGTACGACGGCGCAGCCATTTGTGGGCCCCATAACAGAATAACTGTCGGGTGAAGAAAACAACAAATTTGAGTTTTTACAAATAACGGCGTAGTTGTTACCGTTAACACTGTTGGAATACCCGGTGGTTAAAATACAGTAATACGCGTTATTGCACAGTAGCACACGGTATTGCATAGTATTTTTGAAATTATTGATTCTTACGTAAGAAGGCACTACTCAATAATTGTTACAGTAATTACTGTTCAATATTTTATTTTATTGATTCAATAATTGCTACGTTGAAATTTTGTATTATTGTTGTTCAATAATTGTTGCTGCACAGTATTTCCCATTATCAGATCAATAATTCATATTATTTGAATAGTATTATTAGATAGCATTATTGGCAATGTCTAGAAAGTTCTGTCTAAGGAGAGGTTTGGTCATCTAATTGCGCGCCAGTAAGGAGAAATCCTTATTGGAAAGCCCCCTCTTTCCTGGGAACGGCCTGGTTGTCATAAATGTGATTCTGTAATATTATTTGTGAATAATTAATTATTGATTCATATGATAAGGAAATATTTATATTATGTGGATATAAATGAGGGATATATTTTTGTGGTTAAAAATGAAGGAGTTAATGTTGAGATTTTTATCCGTATTTTTGTCGGAATGGAGGTATTAAAAATCAGGGTTTTTGAGATATTTTGCGGGGGTTATAATTTTTAATCCGACCGTTGGATCGTGGTAATTTTTGGATATGTTATACATATATAAGTTGAGTATATGCCCACAAATTTTGAACCGTTAAAAATGAACGTATGATTTATTATGAATTTTACGAGATGACTGGTTCAGAAATTGTTGAATTTTCGGAGTTTATCATTTTGGTGGAAAATTCTAGAATTGGTGGGCCCCACTTGTGGTTGGTGAAGAAATGTGCTGAATTATATTTCAAATGTGGTGGGTGGGAATAGTAGCAGGTAAAGCCATCAGGTTGCAGGTCAAACCTACCAAAATTTTCCTATAAATAGAGGGCTAAGTTAGAATTGAAAATCACACCAGAAACATAAGCTTTCTCTCTTTCTCTCTCTATATTATGAAGCATATTTTGTGAGTTTTTAGATACTTGGTGAGTTGCTATTCATCAGTGCAAGTTTTCTTCAGCATCATATCCGATATCCAGTCAGAAGTACTGCTCTTTTGAGGTAAGGGATAGTAAGGGATTGTAAGGGATAGTAAGGGATAGTAAGAGATTTTAAGGGTTGTTATGATTTTCAGTTTCGTAATTTTTCTGATCTTCAAAAATTCTGGAAAAATTTGAAATGATATTTTGATGAGTTTTCTTGATTGTGTCCAAAAATGGTGATTTTTGGATGTATAGATTGAGAGTTATGAATTTTATGAGAAAAGACTATTTTAAAAGTAACAGCTTATAATTCCTTGTGGTTAACTCCAAAATTATTGAAATTTTTATTGGGAGTACATGTATATGATAGAAGTACACTCTGTAAATTTCAGAATTTTTAGACAAAAGTACAATTTTTGATAAATGTCTAAATATTCGGCTATTTTGGCCATATGAAAAATAGTAAATGACTTTTAAAAATTCTGAGAAAAATATATGTTCACTATGGGACTATATTATGCTAAATTCCAGAAAAGAAATATTTTTGGAACTGATTTGGTATTTTTCATGAAAATGTACTAGTTATGAGTAAATGAATTAAATATGTTATGTGAAGTAAGAAAATTGGAAAATAGGATTTTATGGCTTGAGAATCCTATATGAGGTATATGCAGATTTTTTATGAGGGTTTTGGTTATTGATGATAAAATTGTAAGAGTTGGCATTTTATGATGATTAAATGCATTAATTAGTAAAGTGTAAACAATTAAAATAAATTGTTTATAAATTTAAATAATGTTATTCTTTCAATATCATTATACCGAAATATTGGTATGGATTTTATTGTAGAATTTCTATCTTTTGTATCGGGGTTACTATTCATGAGTTACTATTCACGATTTACTATTCATGAGTTACGAATATTACTCTTGAGATTAAAACTATATGTTGATCATATTATTTTTATCATCATATATAACATTTTTATAGCTCTGATGTTGAAATTCTCTTTCACTGGAGTGTAAAGATGGGTAGATTATTGGTATGATCATGACTAGGGTTCTCTTTGGCCTGTAGTGCAAAGTTGAATTGTGACTGGTATGATTATGACCATTAAATTTATAATTGAATATCTTAAGCTTAAGTGCAAAGGTGAATTGATCAACATGGTTATAATTATTGTTTATATAAATTCTGAAATGATTATATATTTCTTTGAGATATGAATATATTTGGCATGTAGTGCAAATATGAATTGTTGATGAATATCTTTGGCATGTAGTGCAAAGATGGCCTGTTGATGAATATCTTTGGCCTGTAGTGCAAAGATGAACTGTTGTTGAATATCTTTGGCCCGTAGTGCAAAGATGGTTTGTTGATGAATATCTTTGGCCGTAGTGCAAAGATGAAGTTATTAGTATGATTATGAACAGGAACTGTGATTTGGTATAACCATGATCTTTGATGTTTCAGGTAAAGACAGGTGATGAAAATATTCTTCGTCCTGGGTGCGAAGAAAAATTTAGAGTCACAATTATGATTATGAGTTATTCATATGATTGTGGACCAGAATTGTTGATTGATGTTACAGGGATAAAACATTGTTGGTGGATTTTTAACATGGAGAAGATAATAGACTTTATAGTCTATTTGACTCTTCTAATGGATTGCTCGTTCCGCTGCAACTATGGTTGAAATTTTTGTCATTTACCATATGTTCTAAATCTCTGATTTATTGTTGATGAAGGCTATTGATAATTGAATTATCTTTAGTCATGATATTCTTTACTGAGCTAGTTGTGCTCACCCTTTTGCTTCACAATTCCTTTCAGGTAATAAGAGTGTAGCTGGGTCGAGCGGGGGTAACAAGGGAATAGAACGGTGGTCATCATTTCGTAGTTATATTTGGTGAAGAAAATAGGGTGAGGCGAACCCAACGTTGGAAGGGTGTTTTGTCACTATTATACAAGATGTCTAATAACATACAACCTCGTGTCATCATAGGACAGGGTTGTGCTCATCCACTTGCTGAGTATATCTATGGGCACTACCTATATAATCTTGGTGTTTGTTTGAAGTATAATTCTCAATTTGAGACAGTGGAGATAATGATAAGTCAAGAGAAGACTCACCATTGGGAAGAATATGATAGTAATCTTCTCGTTTTTCTTTGGGGTCTATTGGGTCAACCAAGAATAATTCTGTGGCCATATGATATCGATCATAACCTAGACGCGTGGCCTCCCATGTACGAAGGTTTCCTTGAGCACTTCCCAAAGATTCTAATTTCTAAAACAGTTTTTGACTATACCTTTATGTAAGGTGTCATTGTGAGGTGATGTCCACGATTAGAATATGAGTCACATTTGGTATATATTTGTATCCAAACTCACAGCATATGTGTTGTTGTATTTTGCACGACAATTATTGTAATAAAGTTATAGTTGTTTTCTGTACCATGTATTTGACGACTCAGAATAGGTTGGATGGAATGAACCTATTTTGGGGGCGTCACAGAAGTTGTTGTGCTTAATTATCCAGGGGCCAAAAAGGTCGTGACATTCAAGTGTCGCTGGTTTGATACTACAAAGGGTGTTAAAGTTGATCGTAATAGAATCGTCACAGTAGATATAAAATCTAAGTTATAGTCTGATGACGTATTTGTGTTAGCCAGCCAAGCAACTCAACTGTACTTTGCCCCTAATGTCGTAAATTATAGAAGCCCCTGGCATACAGCTGTGATAACAAAGACTCGATCATTTGATGGTACTAATCTGTCCAGAACGGATGACCCGTTGCAAGAAAAAGTTAGCAATCCCAGGAACGTATTGCAATATGATGGCGACGTGTTGGTAGATGATGTTGTTGATGTACCCGATGTCGACGAAGTGGAAGAAGATGTGGAGACGGCTGATCCGTATGTGATGGTAGAAGATGATACTGAGGAAGAAATTGATACAGAAGAGGAAGAGACAAAATCAGAGGATGAAAATGAATTTGATTCTGACGGGTTTGACGACGTACTACTTTTCCAGAACTTGGTGTTTTGTAAATATTATCCCACTAAAACAAATTAATAGAATAATTGCAATGAAATTAATTTCACTAATGCAAATTTTTGTCTTTTATTTCAGTAGTACAGCTATGCCTAGACATAGCAGTGGAGGCGGCCGTGATGGATCGGGTGACGGCTCCCAAGGCGGGTCGTCTTCGTCAGCTAGTGAGTTAACACTTTTTTTCATAACTGTATTAAACATTCATTTACTATAATATATCAATGTCATAACTATATTACACACACACACACACACACACACACACACACACACATATATATATATATATATATATATATATAGATGCTAGACGTTGGCGTCAATGAGGGCCTAACCTCGGTCTATTAGATCGTTCGCTAGCGGTTCCCGACATATGCCCCGTTGATGTTGGGTCTTCATGGTAGGTTTTAACTTTACTATATTTATGTTCAATTATAGAATGATATTATTATCTGATTAATAAATTAAAATGTTCCATATAAATTTTGTTTTCTAGTATTATGGATTCGATCGCTAAGCAGACCGTACATTCCATATGTCTGGCGCATCTCCCGACTGGCTGCATACGATTTAGCCAATACATGTGTTACGATGCCAGCTTTATGGTGACAATGTTGCGGGAGTTTCACGTAAGTTGAATTACATATACTAAATCAAGGTTCAAATTATTTACATATTGTTCAAATAATTAATTATACGTACGTTATGTTCGCTTAATAGAGGTATTATAAATACGATCCCAGCATCACTGAGGCAGATGGTGACGCTGTTATTATTGCGCACATCTCGAAGAACTATTCTGGCTGGCTGTATGGATGCGTATGAGGGCAGTCCGGGCAGTAGAAGAATCGCCCAGGACTACTATGCGCTAGCATTAGCCGTCGACAATATCAGATGCAGCATGGGCTGCCATGTGTACATATTGGGATGATGCTGCCTTCAAGACCAAGTCTGAGCAGATGAAGAAGAATCGAGACCAGCTACGAGTTGTACATACTTCTGGCTCGCAGTCATATCAAGAGTTTAAGCCGGTATGTATTTATATTTAGTTTAATTTAATATTAAACTACAACTATAGTAAAGTAAGGTAATAATAATTAATGTACATAATTTAGGCTATGCGGAGTAGCTTGGGCCGACCTCCTACTATGATGGAGTTATGGGATAGAGTCCATACGCCGAAGTATTCTACTTCAGGGTTTAGCCTGTCTCCAGCAGCGCTCGCTATACGGGTAATACATTTACTATAATCTTTATAATTTAGGGATCATATTACGTAATTTATAGGATGATACAAAGTTACCTCACATGTATATATATATATATATATATTAAATTACAGGACTGATTTGAGAAGCTCCGCAGCCAGCGTATAGCAGAGTTGCAGGCTGCTAGGGGCGATGCTGAGACGGCTGATCCCACCGTCCCTCCGCCTGAGATTAGTTTATCTCAGGATGAGGAGACGGCTCTTTGGGTCGCGTCTCAAGATACTCCCACTAGCACTACCGGCCATTATTGAGTGCTGGGGTTGCCGAGGATACCAACCTATACACTGCCTGGAGGTATAATATTTTAGTTTAATTCTTGTTTATGAATAAAGTGAACTTAATTATAATATTATTCATGTTATATTTATTTTTTTAGGATCTAGCCAACGTCTGCGTCCGAGAGCCCCCGTGGGACCATCACATACGGGCGTTGGCTTAGACGATGCTTTGTTCCAACGGGTTGTGGCTGTCTTCTCGGAGAGGTTTGAGACAGATCCGCTATTCAGTCGTCGGGACCTACCCAGCCGTTCTCGCCTCCATCAGCTTGCACATGACATTGCAGCTAGTGCCACCGTCGAGAGTATAGGTATCCCTCCGGAGCAGTTCTCCGCTCTACACGATGAGATTATTCGAATGGTGGTTACCTTACTACTGGACGCATTTGGGCCGTTGCCGAGTCAGCCCTTGACAACTCAGGTATACTATTCATAATATAATTCTATTCTACATGTTATGTAATTTTCATTTAATTAGTTATCTTTAACTGTATTATATATATGGACTAATGAGTTACATTATATTGTCTCAACAGGGTGACGATCAGGCTGACGATGCTGATGAGCGGGTGGACGACGAAGGCGGCCCGTGACATATATAATTTTGTATATGATTTGTACGTATTTACTTAGTTTTTAGCTTAATGCTTGGTGATCGATGTAAATTTCCATAGTTTAGCTGATTTTTAACGTATTGTAGCTTTTATTTATCATTACTCTAGTTTGACATATCGATGGACTTTTAAATGTATATTTGATATACTTTAGTTGATTAGAACTTTAGTTTAATGTCATATTCAAGTTGGCCTTGGTAATTAATACGAGTGTTGGCCATTATTGTTGGCATTAAATTATATTTGTGTGTTATGTGCTGTTGGGAAAAAATAGGTTTACAGGTACAAAAAATGTGGGTATTATTACCCTGGATATTGCCAAAATAGAAAAAATATTTTTAAAAAAAAGGATTAACGTAGATGGAATAACACTAGCATCGACGGAATTCCATCGATATTAAGCCACTTCTACATTTTCCTGGGATTCCACGTGTCATGTTTATTATCGACCAACTATTCTCGACGAATTACATCAGTCGATCATATGTTAATATTGACCGAAAAGTCCGTCGAGGTTAAGAAAAATCTAATTATTTGTGGGCTGCCACGTGTCATGATTAGTGTTGACCGACTCTTCTCGACGGATGATTTTCAGTCGACTATATCTTAAGGCCGACCGAATATTCGGTTGAGGTTACTCAGTCGAGGATATTTATCTCCGACTGAAGAATCGACAGACTTAATTTCGACGCGCTTATTTCTGACTACATTCCCGACCGAATATTCCGTCAAAATTAACATAACCTCGACGGATAATGCTTAACTCTGACGGAATAGTCCATCGGAAATAAGCCTTTTGTTGTAGTGATTAGGGTTTAAGAAACTTACATTCATTATAAAGAGAATGAAGTTAGGAAACTTGCTTGACAACGACAGTTAAACATGGTTATGAAACTTGCATTCATTATAAAGAGAGTGGAGTTAGGGAACTTGCCTCGTGCATGAGCTATACAATTACTACAAACGTTCGCCAAATACCCTACATATACCATTAAGATCACAATACCAATTAGTTATATTAAAACTAACTTCATTGGTTTACTTCTCATTTTAGTCAAGTCTATAATTTTTATGTTAGGGTCTGATTATCCTAATCATTCACGTACCATTAATCTGAACTTTCAATTATATTATAGTACACAACATGGTGATTGCAAAACAATCCCAATTCTCATGACATCACATTCCAAACTCTCACAACTTATTAGTTCATAATTTATAGTTTCAACGTTGTGATTAAAACATGTTGTTATGTCTTATAACATGTTTTAGGGTCATTAAAATAAGTTAAGTTAGCATTTCCAAAGCTATGCTATTAACAGCTTAACACTGGGTCTGACTGACCACTGGCGCGGCCGCGCCATGACACCCTTTGTATCCGGCGCGCCCGCGTGTAGAGGCAGCGCTCCCGCGCTCGGCAGCAGAAGCAGTTTTGCAGAACACGAGTTTAGACTCTGCTCTTAAGCCAAAAATTCCAATTTCTTCCCCCAACACCCAATTAACCAAACCCGACTATTTATAAGCTTTATAAACTAAAAACCAAACATTTATAAAATAATTCTAACAACATAAACCACATTCTAGAGGATTAAAGATCATGTTTTTTCCATTTTCTTCGATTTCAATACATTTAGCGAATTCAATCGCCAAATCTTCAATTCTTAACCAAATTAAGCTATTTCAATTGCGTTGTTTTCGTTTCTTAATATACTAACACAATCTACAATCAATTTATAGATTCTATCAAGTATTAGACATGAAATTTTGGACTTAAACTAGCAATTTGCATAAACATAACACTGTTATTTAATTTTCTTCCTACAACCCAATTTTCACGATAACCAAATATTACCCATATATGATGATTAACAGATTATAAAACAATACATACATGTATATATCAATCCAACGTGACTTTCAATTCACAGAAAATAATCACTGAAAACCTAAAACATGGAAATTAGGTGTACAGTATACCTTTAATCCTTGATTGTACGTTAACAAAAGATGGTAACAAGGTTTAGCAAATCCTTCTCCTTCCTCTTGACAATCTCAGAGAATTCTCTCTCAAAATCACTGTGTTTCTCTCTTTCTCACCAACTCTCCGTGTTTTTCTTAGTTAGCCAAAAGAATAATACGCGTAATATAACTGCCCTTGGTCTCTCTCCCACGTTCGTCAGGTAACAAACCCAACAGACTGTGTCAGTTCAAATAAGCCAAAGGCCACACGGCCTTGTTTGGTTATACTTAATTTAGTTTTCTAATTTATTTTAATAACATTTATATTATATAGTTTTACTTATCACACTTTTATTTAATTCATTTTATGTTCTTACAATTATAATTATAATAATTATAATTTTTATTATAATTATACGTATGATTAATAAATTATTATATATCTAATTTAATTATTAAATGAAACTAGAACAACATTTTATTTACTTTAATTATTTCCTTAAATATCAAACAATTCATTTAATTTAATTATTTCATTAAATTAAATCTTTAAATAATAAAATTATAATTAATCAATTTAGTTAATGTACACACTTAACTAAATTATCACACCATAATTTCAACAATTATTTATTTATCTCAACAAATAAATCAATTAAAATATTTATTTAATTCAATAAATATTTAAAATAAATTACAAAATTCTCATTCGTTACAAGAAGAACACATAGACCATCTCAAAAAGCTCTTCAACCGGTTGCACAAGTATAACTTGATGCTAAACCCAACCAAGTGTGCCTTCGGTGTCAAGTCAGGTAAGTTGATGGGATTTCTAGTAAGCCACAAAGGCATTGAGCTGGATCTTGCCAAAATTCAAGCCATTACTGAGATGCCCGTGCCCCAGACAGAGAAGGAAATACGAGAATTTTTGGAAAAAATCAACTTCATCAGCTGATTCATCTCAAAACTCACAGCAACCTATGAGCCAATCTTCAAGTTGTTAAAGAAAGAATTCCTCCAAGAAATGGAACGAAGAGTGTCAAAAAGCCTTCCTTTCTATCAAAGAGCAATTGATCAAAGGTCCTATCTTGGTACTTCCCAGGGATGACGTTCCCCTATTTATGTATCTGTAAATCAATGATAATTTTTGTGCTGCATGCTGGGACAAAAAGACGATAGAGGTAAAGAAAGAGCTATCTATTACCTCATCAAAAGATTCAACATCAGTGAGCACAAGTACACCTTGATTAAAAAAACTTGTTGTGCATTAGCATGGGCTTCCATGAGATTACAACATTATCTCCATGGTCACACAACCTATCTCATATCCAACATGGATCCTCTCAAATACGTATTCAGCAAACCCATGTTGAATTATCGACTACCCAAATGACTGTTGATCCTTCAGCAATTTGACATCATCTACGTGACCCAAAAGTCTATCAAAGGTCAAGGAATTGCAGATCAACTGGCCGCATCACCATCAGGGGATTTCAAACCCTTGGAAACATATTTCCCCAATGAAGGGGTAATGATAATTCATCAACACCATCTGGGAAATACAATCCAATTATGGAAAATGTATTTTGATGGAGCTGTAAACATGGAAGGTGCCGGAGCAGGAGCAGTTCTGGTGTCTACTTTAGGAGAACAGTATCCCATTGCTATCAAATTGCAATTTGTCAGCACCAACAACCCAACTGAGTATGAAGGCTATATAATCGGGTTGAAGCTAGTCCAATCCATGGGCATTAAATGGTTAACTGTTTTTAAAGATTTCGAGCTGGTAATCAAACAAACCACAGGGATCTATCACACCAAAGAATTACATTTGCTGCCTTACCATCGACAAGTTATCCATATAGCTTCGGAGTTTGAAGAAATATCTTCCTCCATATTCCTCAGAATAGGAATGACTTTGCGGATGAGTTAGCAACTTTGGCCTCCTTGATCAACATATCTGAAAGGGGAGGCATTCTAAATATTAAATTTTTTGGTCAAAAGGCCCCAGCCTATGGGAATTACATCAGAGAAGTATCGAATGAACTGTCTCCCATCCAACACCCTTGGTACCATTCCATCAAGGAGTATCTATGAGATGGATCTACGCCCACTGGGGCAAATCAAGCTGAAAGAAAGCTAATCCATAGAATGACCATGAAATTTTATCTGAGCGGAGACACACTTGATAAGTGGATTTTATATCTGCAAACCGGTTTCTAATTTAAGCTTATTCGTGGTTAATTCCTTATTTTGTGTTTGTTTTTATCTGTTTAGTGTTATTTTATTGTATAGGTATGATGGTGTGGCACATGATCAAAACAAGGGTGAAATTGTGGCATGAAATGGAGAAATTTGGAGCAAAACAGGATCAGGTGACAGAACCTACCCCCGTCGGGGCGGGGGGTTTTCACATCAGTGGATAGAAGCTAAGCCAGCCGGGGCGAGCGTTTTGTAAGTATATACCCCTGCCGGAGCAGGGGGTCCCGAATCTTGTTGTCCTAATTTGATTCCAACACTGCTGGGAGTTGTGTTTGAGTACTTGCATAGCTTTGGGAGTCTAGATGGCAGAGAATTGAACTCATATTACTTATGTAATCATATATTAACACAAACAGAAGATCAAAACAAAGTGACGGAAGGTGATTTACAGAGATTATTTACAGATTTTCATATAAAGCTTGGAGTGAAGATTTTGAAGGGACGTTCGTATCAATTGCGGATTAAGGCTAAAGTGAAGGGTGTTCTGCGTTATTCTTCTTCTTTAGTTTTATATTTGTAATTGAAGGATGATATCTTTAATTTATTCAGTTATTATTTTATTTATGATGAACTAAATACTTTTTAGGCTTAAGACGGATCTTTAAGTGGAACGATGATTATGTGATCTTTGATTTTAGTTTAATAAGCTATTATCCAGTTTATCTATACTAATTTGAGCTTGAATTTATGAATTGCTTGATCAACGATTCTTTGCGGACTAGTATGAACTCGAGAGATGAAATACGAGTCTAGATTTAGTTAATATAGCATGTGTTCTTGAATTTTTATGAATGAACAGAATCTTGATGAATGTTAGGGTAGAGATATGCTTGACATCGCATGTAATCGAATAAAGAACTTGAACTTAAACCTTCTTTAATTATAATTCACATAGAGATATAGTGAGTTAGTTGATTAATGTGTTTAACTTGATTTTATCTAATTTATGGATTGAAGTTAATATGGTATTAGTGCATCGAGAGGTGACTAGTTCTACATATGTATTCTTGATTAATAAACTGAGATAATGAGTTAAACTGGAGTAAATGTGTAATAATCAGAGTGATGCTTAGAGTGAATTCGAAAGCCTAATTTTCCAATAATTGTTTGAAATTCAGTTTTTAGGGTTTGTTAATTGTTTGGTACTTTTAATATTTTTAATATCTTTAGTTATAGACTGGAAGTTGATTAGTTTAATAAAATTAGAATTAATAGAAAATTGGTAATTGTGAGAGTTAATTTCTTACTAAGTCTATGAGGGAACGATACTCTACTTACTATTATATTACTTATTGATCACGTATACTTGCGTGTTGTGCGTAACTAGATTTTACCCAACAAGTTTTGGCGCCGCTGCCGGGGACTTTAGTATAGATTTTAATATTTTGCAATATTAGTTTAATTAGTCCAGTTTTACTTAAACATTTTTATTTTTGTTTTGTTCATCTTATTTTAGGTTTTTGAAGTTGATTTATTCAAACTCGATCCAAAAATCCAGACTTGCTTCCTTTTGAGGACGACATTGAAAGACGCTTTCAAAGGCTAAGTAAGTGGATTAAGGAAACAAGGGACGACTTCAAAAATTCTAAAAAAGAAGAAGCAATGGCTGTCGAAGACCAGAAAGCGTTGAGGGACTTTGCTACACCCAAGGTAACTAAGGTACAGTCGAGTATCACCAGGCCTGCTATAGCTGCGAACACATTCGAGATTAAGCCTGGGACTATTCAGATGATCCAAAACACAGTTCAGTTTGGGGAACTTGCAAATGATGATACGAATGAGCATCTGATCAGCTTTTTGGAGATATGCGACACGTTTAAATACAATGGGGTGTCGGATGAAGTAGTCAGACTTCGCTTGTTCCCATTCACTCTGCGGGACAAGGCGAAGAGTTGGTTACACTCACTACCATCGGGTTCGATAACGACATGGGATGACCTGGCTCAGAAGTTTTTAGCTAAATTTTTCCTGCCAGCGAAGACTGCAAAGATGAGAAACGAGATTACCATGTTTGATCAGCAACATGGGAAGTCATTGTACGAGGCATGGGAGAGATACAAAGAATTACTCAGAAAATGCCCACATCACGTATTGCCTAAGTGGTTGCAGATGAACACATTTTACAACGGACTACATGGGAATCTCAGGACTAGTATTGATGCAGCGTCGGGGGGAGCTTTTATGGCAAAGAATTATGAGGATGCGCATCAATTGATAGAGACAATGGCAGCTAACAACTATCAGTGGCCCACGGCAAGAATGACACAACTGACGGTACCTGGAGTGTTAGAGGTAGATGGAGTGATGGCAATAACAGTGCAGATTTTAGCACTCTCTAAGAAGTTTGATGTTTGGTCAGGGGTACAGACACAACAGGTTGCAGTTATTTGTGAATTGTGCGCGGGTGAACATCCTACGGATCAATGTGCAATCAACCTAGAGTCAATACAATTTTTAAGTAGCTACAACAGAATTTCACAGAATACGTACCAGAATACATACAATTAGGGGAATAGGAATCATCCTAATTTGTCGTGGAATAATAATCAGAATTAGCAATTTCCACGACCATCGTATCCCCTAGGATTTCAGACTCAACAACAACCAGCTCAATGTCAAGAGAGTAAATCAGATTTAGGGGGTGTTTGATAAAAATTGAATGAATCTGAATCTGAATCTGAATGAGCTGAATCTGAATCTGAATGAAAAAAGTTGTTTGATAATTGACATGTCTGAAACATCTGAATGACAAAACTTTATTATTTTACCCCTCTGAAAAAATTTAAAATTGTTGTAAATTTATTTAATATTACTTAATATAATAGTTAAAAAAAATTAAAATTTTAAAATTTTAATTTTTTTTTACTTTATTCAGTCATTCAGCTAAAAAAATCTGATTTAGCCATTCAGCTCGACCATCTTACCGATTCAGCCATTCAAATCAAAACAAACGCACTAACCGATTCAGCCATTCAGATTCAGCTTCATTAAGCTCTAAACAAACACCCTCTTAGAGGAGTTGTTATCAAAGTATATAACGAGTAACGAGGTAGCTATGAAAAATCAAGCAATAACCATCAAGAATTTAGAAAATCAGATGGGACAAATAGCTTTTGCTTTGAACAACAGGCGTCAAGGAACGTTGCCGAGCGATACAGGAAAGAATCCAAAGAGAAATCACGAGCAGTGTAATGCTATTACGCTGAGGAGCAGTAAGAAATTGGTTTCTAACTTCGATAAGAAAGCTAGTACAGGAGATGAATGTGAGGATGAAGGGAAGGAATTAGAAAAGAAATATACAGAGAAAGTGGTGGAAAAAGCAAAGGAAAATAGACAAATTAAAGTTACACCACCTGCACCCTTTCCGCAAAGGCTAGAAAGTAACAAGTTGAAGAACCAGTTTTTGAGGTTTATGGATATATTCAAGCAATTACACATTAATATTCCATTTGCCAAAGCACTTGAGCAGATGCCACGTTACATTAAGTTCATGAAAGACATACTGTCGAAGAAACGCAAGCTCCAAGACTTCGAAATAGTGGCATTGACCGAGGAATGTAGTGCAATACTGCAGAAAAAGCTTCCTCCTAAATTGAAAGATCCGGGAAGTTTTACAATTCCTTATGCAATTGGCAATCAAGATGTGGGGAGAGCTCTATGCGATCTACGAGCGAGTATAAATCTTATGCCACTGTCCATTTACCGAAAGCTAGGGTTAAAGGAAGAAAAACCAACCAACATTAGTCTACAGCTTGCAGATAGATCATTAACATACCCATTAGGAATAGTTGAAGACGTATTGGTCAAGGTTGATTCATTAATCTTTCTAGCGAATTTTGTGGTACTAGATTTTGAAGAAGATAAGAACATCCCTATCATCTTGGGACGACCATTCCTGGTGACTGGACGAACACTGATTGACGTGCCTAATAGAGAACTGATTATAAATGTGTTTGATCAAGTGGTAAAGGTGAAGGTGTTCAAGGAAATCCCAATCCCGACTGACAAGGAAGAGTGCGAGTTGCTTGAGAAATCTACACATGTTATTTTCAAGGATTACAGAGAGGGTGGTGGTCTGAAGGCATTACTTGAGGATAGAAAGTCAAATTCATTCTCCAACATGCAGGTGAACGGGCATATAATACAACAATGTTGGTGTTGTGCGTAACTAGATTTTACCCAACAACACTCTACAAAAGAGATGTGGGACTAGGCCTTCTGAGATGCCTAGACAAAGACCAAGCCCAGAGACTCATGGATAAAATCCATGGCGGAGTGTGCAGTCCACACATGTGTGGTCCTCTACTTGTCAAGAAGATCTTAAGAACATGAATGGACGTGATCGGGCCAATCGAGCCCAAAGACAATAATGGTCCCCCGTACCGCGATCCAGTAATGTCCATTCCCCATATTGTTTATGTGATACAAAAGTCCATTAAAGGTCAAGGAATCCGGGATCAACTGGCCGCCGCACCTTCGGGGGATTTCAAACCCTTGGAAACATACTTCCCCGATGAAGGGGTAATGACAATTCAACAACACCATCAGCACGATACACGCCAGACATGGAACATGTATTTCTATGGAGCTGTTAATATAGAAGGTTCTGGAGCTGGAGCAGTTCTAGTATCCGGTACGGGGGAGCAGTATCCCATCACCGTCAAATTACAGTTTGTCAGCACCAATAAGACAGCTGAGTATAAAGGCTGTATCATGGGGCTAAAACTTGCCCATTCAATGGGAATCAGGCATTTAACTGTCTTTGGGGATTTAGAGTTGGTAGTCAAACAATCCACGAGAATCTATTAAACTAAAGAGCTACATTTACTGCCTTACCATCGTCAAGTTTTACAGATGGCTTCGGAGTTCGAAGAGATCTCCTTTCTACACATTCCTCGTAATAGGAATGACTTCACAGTCGCGCTAGCAACTTTGGCCTCCTTGATTTACATACCTGACAAGGAACACATGCCAAGAGTCACATTGGCCCTGCAAAAGGCACCAACCTATGGGAACTATGGTGGAGAAGTATCGGATGAGCTACCTCCCATCCAGTACCCTTGGTATCAGCATATCAAGGAGTACTTGCGAGATGGATCTACACCCGCTTAGGCGAGCCTGACTGAGAAAAGGTGGATTTATCGACTTGCTATGAAATTCTACCTGAGCGGAGATGCACTCTACAAAAGAGATGCAAGACTAGGTCTCCTCAGATGTCTGGACAAAGACCAAGCTCAAAGACTCATGGATGAGGTCCATGGTGGAGTCTGTGGCCCGCATATGAGTTGTCCTCTACTTTTAAAGAAGATCCTCAGAACAAGACATTACTGGCTCTCTCTCAAAGCTGACTGTGATGATCACATCAGGAGATGTTATCAATGCCAAATGCATGAAAATTCTATCCACGCCCCTCCAAGGGAACTCCACAATATGAGTTCACCATGGCCCTTCTTAATGTGGGGAATGGACGTGATCGGGCCAATCGAGCCCAAAGACAGTAATGGTCATCGGTTTATCTTCTCCGTGATCGACTACTTCACCAAATGGGTAGAGGCAGCCTCTTTCCCCAGAGTTACCAAAGAGGTGATCATTGGTTTCATCAGAAACAATGTCATTTGTCGATATGGATAAATTGAGGTGATTGTATCAGACAATGCCAAAAACCACAATAACCAAATGATGAAGGAATTAAGCAGTAAATTCCACATCAAGCATCTCAACTCTGTCCTCTTTCGTCCAAAGATGAATAGTGCTTTGAAGCAGCTAATAAGAACATCAAAAAGATCATGCAAAAGATGTCTGCTAATCACAAAGGATGGCCTAACTTGTTGCCTCTGACTCTATTAGCCTACAGAACGTCAATGCGCACTTCCACTAGGGCAACCCCCTATTCATTAACCTATTGCATGGAAGCAATGCTCCCCATAGAGGTAGAAATGAAATCCCTGAGAGTGTTGATAGATGCTCAAATGGAGGAAGACCAATGGTTACAAAATCGATACCACCAATTATCTATAATAGATGAAAGGCGGGCCAAAGTCATTTTCCATGGTCAATTATATCAACAGAGGATCTCTCGATCCTATAACAAGAAAGTCCGGCTACGGCAGTTCAAAGAAAATAACTTGGTCTTGAAGAAAGTCCTTGATAACCAAGATCAATCTAAAGGAAAGTTCACCCCAAACTGGGAAGGTCCGTTCATTGTCAAGGAGGTATTGACCGGAAAAGCCCTCAGATTGCAAGAAATGGATGGCGAAGAATTTCCTCAACTCATCAACTCAGACACCATAAAAAGGTATTATATCTGAAAATTACATGGAAACCAACATCCTAGTTCTAGATCATCAATCCATCAGTCAATTCAGGTTTTCAAAACCTTTCTAACCACATTAACTTTCGTCCCACCAGGGACGAACTACGCATACCTGATCTCCCTCATACACGGGAGTACGTAGGCAGCCATTTATGGTCCGGTCTAACCTTTGCGAAAAAAAATAAAAATAAAAACCCTTTCACCACATACAACTTTCAACCTTTTCACGCTAGGTTAGAACTACGCAGATTTGATCTCCCCCATACACGGGAGTACATAGGTAACCTTCTATGCTGCAGTCTAACCACAAAAAAAAATCCACATCCTTCAACCTTTCGAAACTTTTCACGCTAGGTTTGAACTATGCAGACCTGATCTCCCCTAATCAATAGGAGTACGTAGGTAGCCATTCACGGTGCGGTCTCACCCCTACAAAAACACAAAATCCTGCCAACGATACTGGGATCATCCTTTAACTTTTCCAACCTAACCATAAGAGATGGAACTACCTGATCTCCCCCATACACGGGAATATATCGGTGACCATCTGTGGGATGGTTAAACCACACCTCATCTGGTTAGACCACTGGGGTGGAACTACCTGGTCTCCCCGCATAAATAGGAGAAAAACCGGCAACCATCTATGCTGCGGTTGAATCCTCAAAGAGAAACACCAATCCATAAGAGATGAAACTACCTTGTCTCTCCCATACACGGGAATACCGGCGACCATCTGTGGTATGGTCAACCTCAGAGAGGAAAGCCAAAATCCTCTCCACAACCACATTCAGAAACCAATCCCAAGACACCAAAAAAAAGAGCTAGGAAACACAAAGATCGATGATCCATTCTGAAAGATCCTAAGACATCTCAATGTCCATCCACCAATGGGGAGTTCAGAATACATCAAGATCGCAAGTCCTGGAGAAAAGGCAACTATTAAGCAAGTAGAAAGGCATATCTAAAAGGGAAGTGAATTAAAACATATTTCCTTGCCATATAATACTGTTTGATATATACAATATGTCATGTACATGACAAAAATGGCTAACCTAGTCTATGCAGGAAAATTAAAGCTAATCTACAAACCCATGGATAAGCGAGCCATCAAGTCCAACATGGCATCCCTCTCAATAGATGGAGGTAAAATCTATGAGCTCCTACCCCAAGGTGTCCACACGAGCCAGAAGATCTACGGCCATCTACATGGTGATGCCGTGCTCATCAATGAATGCACTCATCTATGCAACAATGTCAGCAGTATGAGATCTAAGTACAGTACTATCTGTAGTGGCAACATCTCGGGCAGCTAGAGCCTCATCCCGCTCAACAACAGTTGCATCCCTAGATGATCGAGCCTCATCCCGCTCAATAACATCGGTATACTTGCGAGCTAGAGCATCATCTCTCTCAAAAAGAGCAGCATCTCTATTAGAAAGAGCTGTCAAAATCAAGGCCTTAGCCTGATTCCTCTCAAACGTCATCATATGTAACCTCTGCTCTAAATACTCTACAGAATGTGGAGCCACAACAGTGGAAATACTGGGGGAATAAACCAGAGCTACTGACGAACTAGTAAACATCTCATCCTCAATGGGAGAATCAAGGTACTCCATAGGCTCCCCATCATTAGAATCAATACCCAGCTTTGAGGACACAACCCTAGCCGATGCAATCTCTGTCTCCAACCATGCAGAAACTCTGGAGAGCGACATAGATGGCTAGTCAAAAATTCAGCCCTCTCGCGACGAGTCCAACAGTTATAAATCCTGAACAAATTCTCTGCTGATAGAAGCCGAGATGACAATCGCTGACCCAATGTAAGACCCCAAATTTTATGAAATAAAAGTATTCAATTTTTCTTATAATTATTATCCAGTAATTGGTTAAATTGATAAAAGGTTAAAGTTAAGGGTGATACGTGAATTTTTTTCAGAGTAAGCAAGTTGTCATGAAATATTTGTTTGGTCGGGGAATATTCTTTTTGTCGGAGAATATCCGTACGACGGCACAATCATTGGTGGACCCCACAATGGAATGACTGTCAGATATAGAAAGCGACAGAAATAACCTTTTTATAAAAATAACGGCAAAACTTTTACCGTTAACTGTTGAAATATCGGTGATAAAAGAACAGTAATACTCATTGTTGCACAGTAGCACACGATATTGTACATTATCTCTGATTATTGATACTTACGTAAGAAGTCACTCAGTTTCATTCAATAATTGCTACAGTAGTTGCTGTATAGTATCTCATATTATTGATTCAATTATTGTCACAGTATCATCTGTACAATATTTTATATTATTAAATCAATAACTGAGACGACACATTTATTCATATTATTATTTACATTATTGACAATGTCTAGAAAGTTCTATAGAGGAAAGGGGCTAGGTTATTTAATTACGCACCAATAAGGAGAAATCCTTATCGGAAAGCTCCCTCTTTCTTGGGAATGATCTGATTGTCAATATTGTGAGTTATAATATTAATGATGAATAATTGTTAAAAGATTAAAAATGTGTTTATTAAAGATAAGTGATTTGTGATAAATATTTATTCAAATTTTGATATAAATAGAAGGGTTTGTCATGAGACGTTTGTTATAAATTTGATTTATTATTCCACGGAGAGATGTACTGATTTTTCGGACCGTCGGTTGTGGCTTTAATAGTATATCAATACGGATCGTCGGTTGTAGTTTTAATAGTAAATCAATATGGACCGTCAATTGTGGTTTTAATAGTAAATCAATAAGGATCGTCGATTGGGGTTTTAATAGTAAATCAATATGAACCGTCCGTTTTAATCGTAAATCAATCTGGACCGTCCGTGAATCAGTTACTATTTACTTTATTCTCCTGTAAATAGAAGCTTATTTCTTCATTCATTCTTACAAATTCACTAAGACTCACAAGAGAAACTATAGAGAGATATAAGAAGAGTATTTTGCTACTTCACTATTGTAGTATCCAATCTCTTACTAAGGTAAGGGATATTAATTTTTTGTATTCATTCTTTAATATGTGGGAATAATCTGTCTACGTGGATTACCGCATGCATGGTGAATAACCCTTCGTAATCATTCTTTATTTGTGACGGGTGAAAATCTATTTACAGTTTTATATATTATTTCTTTTCATATTCTTAAATCTATACTTACTATGGTAAGTATTGCTTCTATAATTCCTGAAATTAGTAGAATATCCTTGAGTTTTGCGCTTCATCTAGTATCGTTTCATTGGAATATTGGTCTGAACTTTCTTATTAAATTTTAATATTTTCATTTAGGGTACTATTCACGGGGTACTATTCACTCGGGGTACTATTTATTCGGGGTACTTTGCATAACAGGATACTATTCATTCAGGTACTATTCACGACAAAAGTGATTTTTTTTTCTGTCCAAATTATTTTTGATACATGAATATCATTCTTGAATTTTACTCCACAATTAATTACTATGTTGACAATTTGGACATTCTTGAACTCTGGATAAATTGAATTATAAATCTCTAATATTTATCTTTGATCTCACTTGATTGATTTCTTTTATCATTGTCATCATCATCATACTCATGTTGTGGTAAAATTCATCTTTGGCTCGTATTGCATAGATGTATTGTTGATTGATATAATTATGACCAGGAATTTTGTATTAGTATAATCATGACATGTAATATTACAGACAAATATTGTGCTGAAAGTCCTCTTTAGCCCGTAGTGCACAGATGGACAGTTGTTTGGCATGACCATGACCACTGGTGATACAAACGAATATCTTTGGCCCGTAATGCATGGATAATTTGTTGGTGATACATACTAATATCCTTGGCCCTTAGTGCATGGATAATTCATTGATGTGAAATGTTTATTGATTGGTATTACATGGATAAAATATTGATGATAGATTTTTAAATCATAGAAGATAGTAGACATCATTCTTTACTTGACTCTTTTAATGGATTGTTATTTCCACTATAGTTGTCGATCTAAAACTTGTTGTTTATTTTATTCTATCTTTTTCTCTTTTGAGGTCTAAGGATAATTTGTTATACATTATTTTAGTCATAATATTCTTTACTGGGCTAGTTAAGCTCACCCTTTTTCTTTTGGTTCCATTGTTCTTCTCAGGAGGCAAAATATAACTGGGACTAGTCAGGGAATGGAGTAATGGTTCAAGATGGTTATTATAGCAATCCTTACTATTTTGTAAAATAGTGTAACAATAATTGTAATGAGGACTTTATTTGAGTTCAAATATTGTCTACAAGATAATATTTATATTAAAACTCACAACTTATGTTTTGTTATATTTCACACGATACTTAATAGTTATATTATTAAAGTTTGTATTTGAATTCTGTTCCGTATATCTGGCGACTCAGAATGGGTCGTGTGGACCTATTCTGGGAGCTTCACAGTTGGTAGCAGAGCTTAGGGATATGATCTCTAGCGAAGATCTGAGGTTAGAACTAGGAGGAGAGAGACGAGTAAAACATTCGCTAGTGTGTCTTACTTAAGCTTATTTATTATTTAATTGGTCGGTCAGAATATAGGAATAATGTGTGGCATGTCAATTTCTTTAATTAACCCTTATTTTGTGGCAGTATTTAAGAATGACATCCAAAAATTAAGAGATGAACTCATATAGAGTTTTAAGTGATGAATTGAGAAGATTCATTTAAAGAATAAAAATTGGAGTATAATATCTTATTATAACAAAGATTTTTATTGGGGACTACTGATTAAGTTATTAGACTTGATTGTATGATGTTAGGCGAAGAAGAAAGTAGAGATATTCATGTGATGAGTGAAGAATTAATAGTTGCACCCGAGCTAGTTGCAGAGGTAGCAACTGAGAGTGAGGAAGAAGAGGAACCTGAGGAGGATTTATTAAGAGAATTTTATGATCGAAATATAAAACTGCAGGATCGTATTCGTGAGTTAAAAAAGCAGGGTGAAGAACAGCAGATGGTCATGGAACAAAGGGATGCAACAATTCAAGATTTTGCTACCCGATATGAGAAGCTTGAACAGAAGCTCTTTTTGACAGAGTATATGATAATAGAGCTGAAATTTGAGAATGCAAATGTCAAGTATCAGCTGAAAGAAGAAACAACTGAACGAGTGAGAATGGAGGATGAATGGGTAAAAGTCGCATGACGCGTTGATATTGTAGAAAGAGACGTCCGATCAAAAAAGGCTAAAATAGATGATATGTATTTCTCTTTTTAGACAGTAATTGGGAGAACTCAACATCGAGTTTTGAATTACCCTGTATAAAGCGATCAACCACAATTCGATATGGATCGAAGATTAATGATTCAAATCATAGATCAGAAGTACGATGAAGCAATTGAGGGTGGAATATGCCATATAACGAAGTCAAGTCTAGCTGGGACGGTGACGCCAAAGGTTGTCCCGGATAAGTCAAAGTCGATGGTTCAAGGGAGCGCGTTTGTCGTGACTTCTTAAAAAGCGAGGAACCTGAACGATGTTATCACGGGTAAGCTATTCATAAATTCTTTCGAAGTCTATACCTTATTCGATACCGGTTCTACCCATTCTTTTATTTCACCTGCTTGTGCTCAACGTTTAAATTGGACTCCAGAGAAATTAGACTTTAACTTATCGGTTGAAACTCCATTGGGAGAAACCTTCGTTACATCCACCAATTATAAATCTTGTTTGATTCAAATCGACACTTTCACAATAGCTGTTGATCTCATCTCTTTAAAAATACTTGCATTTGATGTGATTTTAGGGATTGATTGGTTAACTACTCATCATGCTAAAATTGATTATTGTCATAAGGTTGCTAGTTTTCATATTCTAAACCAATCTATTATACGAATTCAAGCAACCAAACCAATAAAGTCAATCATTGTTATATCAAGCCATAAAGCCATTCGTTTATTAAAAAATGGATGTCAAGCTTTCTTAGCCCATGTCACGGATTTAAACAAAAAATACGTCAGATTTGAATGATATTTTCATTGTTAATAAATTTCTTGACGTACTTTTCGAAGAACTTCTTGGCCTACCCCTAGAGCGTGAAATCGAATTTTGTATTGACCTTGAACCCGGTACAAAATCCATTTTCAAAACTCCATATCGAATGGCTCCTATTGACCTTCAGGAGTTAAAGACCCAACTGCAGGAACTGTTAGACATCAGTTTCATTCGTCCTAGTACATCTCCTTGGGGTGCTCCTATTCTATTCGTAAAGAAGAAAGATGGGAGTATGTGACTTTGCGTTGACTATCGAGAATTGAATCATGACACCATCAAAAATAGGTACCCGTTACCTCACATTGATGACCTGTTTGACCATTTGCATGGTGCTAAATTCTTTTTAAATATCAATCTTCGTTCCGGATATCATCAGTTAAAGATTAAAACTGATGACATTTCAAAGACTACTTTCAGAACTCGGTACGGGCATTATGAATTTCTAGTTATGTCTTTTGGATTGACTAATGCTCCTGCTACTTTTATGGATATGATGACACGAGTATTCAAGGAATATTTTGATCTTTTTACGGTTGTCTTTATCGATGATATCTTCATCTACTCCAAAAGTCGTGAAGATCATGAGCAACACTTGAGGCTGATACTCCAAAAGCTTCGTGAAAACAAGTTATATGTCAAGTTTAAGAAATACGAGTTCTGGCTTGAGAAAGTAGAATTCCTTGGGCACGTGATATCGAAACATGAAATATCAGTTCACCCGACGAAGATTGAAGCAATACAAAGTTGGGAACAACCTAAGTTAGTAAGCGAAATACGAAGCTTTTTCGGCCTAGCTGGTTATTATCGGAGATTCGTGGAAGGATTTTCTCTAATCCCTACTCCATTAACTCATCTGACTCAAAAAGATACAAAGTTCGGATGGTGCGAAGAATGCAAGAAGAGTTTCAAAGAATTCAAGAGGAGACTCATTTCAGCACCTGTACTGACAATACCATCAGTTCGGAGGGATTTGTCATCTACATCGATGCTTCAGGCCAAGGTTTAGGATGTGTTCTCATGCAACATGGAAAAGTCATAGCCTATGCCTCACGACAACTCAAAGAATATAAGAGAAATTATCCTACTTATGATCTAGAGTTGGCAGCAGTCGTTTTCACGCTAAAGATCTGGAGACATTACCTGTATGAGGAGAAAGTGGAGATCTATACAAATCATAAAAGCCTCAAATATTTCTTCACCCAAAAGGAACTCAACATGCGACAACGACGTTGGCTTGAGCTGTTGAAAGATTACGAATATGCTATTCAATACCATCCTGGAAAAGTGAACGTGGTAGCTGACGCGTTAAGTAGAAGATCATATGCGGTTACGAGTGCGATATTGTTAACAAAAAGGTCCATTTTGTATGACTTACAAAGGTTGAAGATAGAGTTAAATACTCTAAGGACGCACGTGATGATGTCGAATATACGCGTAGGACTAGCTTTAATCGATAAAGTTAAAGCTGCTTAAGCCACAGACTCAGAGCTGGTGAATATGAAGAAGATGGTGTAAGAAGGTGCTATTCTAGAGTAAGAATCGACGAATAAAGGAAATCTCAACCCTCGATTTATTGTTCTATCTGAAATCCTCGATCGAGTAGGAACTGTGGCCTATAGACTCGCTTTACCACCAAGTATGTTTCGTGTTCATAACATTTTTCACATATCTATGTTACGTAAATATGTGGAAGACCTGAACCACATTATTTAATTAGAACCAGACGAGATAGCAAAAGATTTAACGTATGAAGAGGTACCTGTTAAAATCTTGGATAAGAAGGAACATATTCTACGCTCAAAGAGTATAACTTAAGTCACAGTTTTATGGAGAAAACATGATATTGAGGAAATGACCTAGGAGTTAGAATCTGAAATGAAAACAAGGTATCATCACCACTTCAACATACCAGGTACGTAAATTTTGGGGATGAAATTTCATAAGGAGGGGAGATTGTAAGACCCCAAATTTTATGAAATAAATGTATTCAATTTTTTTTTTATAATTATTATTCAGTAATTGGTTAAATTGATAAAAGGTTAAAGTTAAGGGTGATATGTGAAAAATTTTCAAAGTAAGCAAGTTGTCATGAAATATTCGTTTGGTCGGGGAATATTCTTTTTGTTGGAGAATATCCGTACGACGACGCAATCATTGGTGGACCCCACAACAGAATGACTGTCAGATATAGAAAGTGACAGAAATAACATTTTTATAAAAATAACGGCAAAACTTTTACCGTTAACTGTTGAAATACAGGTGATAAAAGAACAGTAATACTCATTGTTGCACAGTAACACACGGTATTGCACATTATCTCTGATTATTGATGCTTACGTAAGAAGTCACTCAGTTTCATTTAATAATTGCTATAGTAGTTACTGTATAATATCTCATATTATTGATTCAATTATTGTCACAGTATCATCTGCACAATATTTTATATTATTAAATAAATAATTGAGACGACACATTTATTCATATTATTATTTGCATTATTGACAATGTCTAGAAAGTTCTGTCGAGAAAAGGGGTTAGGTTATTTAATTGTGCGCCAATAAGGAGAAATCCTTATCGGAAAGCCCCCTCTTTCTTGGGAATGATCTGATTGTCAATATTGTGAGTTATAATATTAATGATGCATAATTGTTAAAAGATTAAAAATGTGTTTATTAAAGGTAAGTGATTTGTGATAAATATTTATTCAAATTTTGATATAAATAGAGGGGTTTGTCATGAGGCGTTTGTTGTAAATTTGATTTATTATTCCACAGAGAGATGTACTAATTTTTCGGACTGTCGGTTGTGGCTTTAATAGTATATCAATACGGATCGTCGGTTGTGGTTTTAATAGTAAATCAATATGGACCGTCAATTGTGGTTTTAATAGTAAATCAATATGAACCGTCCGTTTTAATAGTAAATCAATCTGGACCGTCCGTGAATTAGTTACTATTTAGTCTAATCTCCTATAAATAGAAGCTTATTTCTTCATTCATTCTCACTAATTCACTAAGACTCATAAGAAAAACTATAGAGAGAAATAAGAAGAGTATTTTGCTACTTCACTATTGCAGTATCCAATCTCCTACTAAGGTAAGGGATATTATTTTTTTCGTATTCATTCTTTAATCTGTGGGAATAATCTGTCTACGCAGATTACCGCATGACGGGTGAAAATCAATTTACAGTTTCGTATATTATTTCTTTTCATATTCTTAAATCTAAACTTACTATGGTAAGTATTGCTTCTATAATTCCTGAAATTAGTAGAATATCCTTGAGTTTTGTGATTTATCTAGTATCATTTGATTGGAATATTGGTCTGAACTTTCTTATTAAATTTTAATATTTTCATTCGGGGTACTATTCACTCGGGGCACTATTTATTCGGTGTACTTTGCATAACGGGATACTATTCATTTATTACTATTCATTCAGGTACTATTCACGAGGTACTATTCACGACAAAAGTAATTTTTTTTATGTCTAAATTATTTTTGATACATGAATATCATTCTTAAATTTTACTCCATAATTAATTACCATGTTGACAATTTGGACATTCTTGCATGCTGGATAAATTGAATTATAAATCTTTAATATTTATCCTTGATCTCACTTGATTGATTCCTTATATCATTGTCATCATCCTCATGCTTATGTTGTGGTAAAAGTCGTCTTTGGCCCGTAGTGCATAGATGTACTATTGATTGGTATGATTATGACCAGGAATTTTGTATTGGTATAATCATGACCTGTAATGATACAGACAAATGTTGTGGTGAAAGTCCTCTTTGGCCCGTAGTGCACAGATGGACAGTTGTTTGGCATGATCATGACCATTGGTGATACAAACGAATATCCTTTGCTCGTAGTGCATGAATAATTTGTTAGTGATACATACGAATATCCTTGACCCGTAGTGCATGGATAATTCATTGATGTGAAATGTTTATTGATTGGTATTGCAGGGATAAAATATTGGTGATGGATTTTTAAATCATAGAAGATAATAGATATCATTCTCTACTTGACTCTTCTAATGGATTGTTATTTCCGTTATAGTTGTTGATATAAAACTTGTTGGCTATTGTATTCTATCATATTTTTTCCTGTTGAGGACTAAAGATAATTTGTTCTACATTATCTTAGTCATAAAATTCTTTACTGGGCTAGTTGAGCTCACCCTTTTTTTTTGGTTCCATTGTTCTTCTCAGGAGGTGAGAATATAGCTGGAACTAGTCGAGAAGTGGAGTAATGGTTCAAGATGATTATTATAGCAGTCCTCACTATTTTGTAAAATAGTGTAACTATAATTATAATAAGGACTTTATTTGAGTTTAGATATTGTCTACAAGATAATATTTATATTAAAACTCACAGTTTATGTTTTGTCGTATTTCACACGACAATTAATAGTTGTATAATTGAAGTTTGTATTTGGATTCTGTACCGTATATCTGGCGACTCAGAATAAGTCGTGTGGATCTATTCTGGGGGCTCACACCCAATGCCTCGTCAATGGGATGAATATCCTTAAACTGGTCAAACTGTGTCATAACAGCCAGTGGATGATATATGGTCACCCCCCTCAAACCGGCCAGGGGAAGACAATCTATGCCAACTGCATAAGTGATAAAGCTATAGGGAGAGCTGAGACCTGAACATGGCAAAGAATAAAGTCTATAATCAATCCAAGTAGAATATAATATTCTATATGTGCATGCTTATACTATATATATTATATATTATGCAAACATGTTTCACACGTTAATTAATATGACGCGTATTTTATATATATATGTGCATACGTGCTAAACAAGATGAGACAAATTAATAACAAACCCCTTAAATTTTTTATATTAAGTCCTAAGCATTCAAAGATATTTGAAATATCGAATGTCGCCTTCTAGCATGATAAAAAATAATAGAGTATTAATTAATTATTATAAGTTTGTTGTGTCACCACAAAGTTTATCTTAATTTTTTGAGATGTTAATTTTATCACATTTGATGCTTATAAAGAAAATTGAACAATGTTGTTTCGTTGTGTCACCACAAGAACAATGTTTTTCTTTTTTGAATATGTGGAAGTGCTAGGTTGGACTTACTTAAATAATTTTGATTCGGATGTGCCACCACTTGATCGAAATAATCTAAGAGGCAAAATAAAAGGAGTTACATGATGATGTAATTGACAAGAATTATCTACCTATTTATTTATATATAGTTTGTTGTGTCACCACCAAGCTATATACATTTGAAATGAGATCTTTATTCTCACTAGCAGATTTTTAAATAGATTTTGCCAAACTATATAAGTGAGGGCATCATAGTTTGATGAAAATAGTGGGAGATACCAATTTAAAATAAGACCTAAATTATTTTGGTAATTAATAAAAGAATGTATGATATAATGTTGTTAATTACAAATTCATTTATAAAATTTTACAATATCTAAAATTATTATCACTGCGTAGCATATTAGATGCTAAATTAATCGGACTGAATTGAACGGAATGGTTAAGGAATTTGAGAATAGTCCTCATGACTGAAAAGTTATCTTATGTCCTTAATACGCATATCCCTGCAGTGGTTACAGGCAATGCCTCTAAGGAAGAGATTTTTACTTTTAGAAAGTGACAAGATGATGTATAGTTAGCTCAATGCATCATGCTCAGCGTTAGCATGAAACTATGGATGCTCCTACTATACTCCTGCATTTCAAGTAGTTGAATTATAAGGAAAGTAGGACTAAAAGATATCAGATATCTAAGGAGATCTTCTAATCTAGAATGACCGATGACACTATAATACAGACAAAAGTCCTTAACATGATCAATTTGATTGAATAGTTAGGACAACTGGTTTTGTCATGGATGGAAGTTGAGTCAAGATTTGATCATACAGTCACTCCGGACTCCTTCTCACAACTGTTGTGAATTTTTCATATTAACAAGCTAGATATTAGTCTAGCTGATTTGCTTAACATGTTGAAAAATGTTGAGAGTCACTTTCCAACCAAGAAAGACCTAGTCTTACTGGGAGGGGCCAAAGGATCTTCTTAAAAGAAGAACGATTCTAAGAAGGTAAATAGAAAAAAAGGTAAAAACAAAGGATAATAAGAACAAAACTGATATGGATAGCAAATGAGTTTGCTTCTATAGCAATAAGCCTGGACACTGGTAAGGAAACTGCGAGAAGCATCTTGCAGAGGCTAACCAAAGAAGCTTAGTGAAGCTTCGGATACAAATAGAGTTTTGTTTATGATTAAAATAAATTTTTCTTTAAGTCAAGGTTCTACTTGGGTATTGGATACCAGCTTTGGTTATCATAAATATAGATTTATGAAGGGACCAACCAGAAGTGGAAAGCTAAACAAAGATAAGTAATCCTATGTGTGAGAAATGAAACAAAGGTTGTTGTATTAGCCATAGGAACTTATAGTTTAGCACAACCTACAGGCAAATCTATTAAGTCAATAAGTTGTTATTGTATTCCAGTTCTCATTAGAAATATTCTTTCCATTTTTGTTGTTGGACAACAAAATTTTTGGTATTATATTTAAGAATAATTGTTGCTCTATTTATAATAATAATGTTTTGTATAGAACTAAAATATTACTTAATGGATTTTCTGTACTTGACTTACGTAAAAAATTATTTTGCATATTGAGCAAATTAGTATAAGAAAAGGAAATGATCATTCAAAGAGTTGAATGTGTGTATTTACTAAAATACATGTGTGAATTATTTAAAAGGTTCAAAGAATTCAGAAGTGAAACTAATTTAAAAAGTATTAAGATTCTTTAATTAGGTCAAGGAATAAATACTTGTGCAATAAGTTTCTAGATCATCTCAAATGGTTTTCTCACAATGGACGCCTACTGATATGCAATAATTGATTGATGTATCTAAAAGTAAAAATCGTACCTTGTTGGACATGGTGCGGTCCATAATGATTTTACCGATATTCCAGTATCCTTTTGGGATCATGCCCTAGAAATGGCTGCATATCTATGAAAAGGTAACCTCAAAATCTGACCCCAAGACTCCATAAAAGTTATGGATAGGAGGATTCCTAATCTTAAGTATGTTAAGATAAGGGGTTGTTCTGCATATGTGAAAAGGTTTCGAAGGATAAGTTTGGGAAAAGATTTGACAAGTGCAGATTTGTGAGACATCCTAAAGTAAGTTTAGGGTATATGTTCTATAATCCTACTTAACAAAAGGCATTTGTTGTGACACAATCTACCTTCTAAGATAAATGTGTTTATCATTGAAGGGGTTAGTGGGAGGATAATAGATCTTGAAGAGTTCAAGAACCACAAAGCACTATAAGTTAAATAAGAGGAACCTTTAGATAGACCTATTGTACCACAACCGAATCGTAAATCTAGAATAGTACCGAAGATACTTGGGAGGTATGGATTCATCATAGATGATGATGATGAGGTACGCATCATAGAAGATGATGGTCCAGTTACATACGATGAGGTAAGAGTTCTAAACACTCAGAGAAATAGATTGAAGCAAGCTTCTCAAAAATAGAACATTCATTTTGATGAGACAATTGAAAGAGTTTGATTTTATCAAAAAAAAGAATGAACCTAGTGTATACAAATGGGTCAGTGGGAGCACCGTGACATTCATAATATTATATGTTGATATACTATGGATAAGGAATGACACGCCAATGTTATAGTCAGTAAAATTAAAGTTGTCTAAACATTCTTCCGTGAATGATTTGGGAAGAGTATCTTAATTGGGGATACAAATTTATATTGATAAATTTAAAAGGATGCTCAGCCTAACCCAAGGAACGTATATTCATTTGATGCTAAAGTTTTTTAGCATGACAAACTCTAAGAAATATCTCATGATGATGAACCTTGGAGTGTATCTCTATTAATAGTCCCCATAGACTCCTAAAAGAGAGATCACATGAGTAACTATCATGTATGCAATAAAATGTACAAGACATGATGTTGTTCAGTTATATTCTAGAGAAGATCACTGTAAGACAGTAAAAAACATCTTAAAGTACTTAACCAACACTAAGGATGTGATCATATTCATGGTGAGTCTGAATTAAAACTAGAGGGCTTAACAGACTCAAGTTTTTTAAGACTGACCAAGAAGACAACAAATCCACTTTAGGGTAAAGTGTTACTTTGAACGGTTGTGCAGTGAATTAGAAAGGTTCCAAACAGTAAAGAGTCGTTGGTTTAGTAATAAAGACAAAGTATATAGTAGTAAATGAAGCTGCAAGTTGATTGTTTGGATGAAAAGTTCATTACAGAACTAGGAATAGTTTCTAAGTCTCATCTTGGATCTAAACATGTGTTACGGCACTTTTATTTGATTAGAGGAATCATTGAAAGATGGGAAATTACTATAGAGATAGTGGACTCTCAAGAACAACATTACATATCCATATACTAAAGCTTATCCAGCAACAGGATGATCGTCACTTTTAGAGTAAGGGTATGAGATACCATGACTATTGGTTTTAGTGCAAGTGGGAAATTAAAAGTAATATGCACATAAGCCAATCATGTTGATGATAAGTCATATACTTTGTAATAATCTTATTCGTTTATTAATAAAAGTATTCATATACTAAAGGCTTAAATTTATCTACATGGTGCTATTTTAATAATATGTGATAAACCCATAGTTTTAAGCAATACATTTAGAATCACGATGAGATCATTCTAATGAGATCTAAATTCTTAGATAGCTTAAAAACTAAAATGTTCCCAATCGTTGGATTACTAAAAAAGAAATTAGTAAATCCTGATAGATTGGTACATATGTTGCTTGCTCATTAGATGAGGATGATTGATCTCATAATCATTTATGTGGAGACACTAAAACAATTATGTAGGTGCTTATTCGAGAATAATTTCACTGAATGTGACTCGCTAAGGAAAACCTAATAGAGTTTTACTTGTCTGTCAATAGAAATTCTTGTAGTGATAGTAGTACAAGTGATCATTGAACTAGAGATCATCATAGTATCTTGTGTATGATGAGTTATACTTTGACTTATTCTTTAAGACCCTTAGGGTATATCAAAGGGTATACTTGGATATAATAAGTTGTACATGGAGATAATGTATGATCAATAAAGAATCTACCACTTCTAGTAAAAGAAGAGAAATGTCCTATGTGATTTAATAAATGACAACCCAGTAATCCTTGACTAAGGCAGAATAAAATTAGAAAGGAGTTTCTAATTTGCATTATTTGGAGTTGTGCATTTAAGAATCGAAATACATATAATTAAATAAAATAAGACTTGACAGTAATTCTATGTCTTATATTTGTACGGTAACTATTTACTCAAATGTTCATTTATGATTAATGTTGAAATTTATATTATCTGAAAAGTCATTAGTCGCTAGGGAGGCTTATCCCTATTGTAGAATAAATATTATTTATTTAAATAAATTAATAGTTTAATTTATTTATTTAAATAAGATTAGAATTATTTTAATTGATTTATTCACAACCGGTTTAATATGAAGAACCTAAAGGGTTACACCATAAAAAGAAAAATATTTATTTAAGAAGTAAATGACATAATCGTAATAATAAGTTAAGTGTATTTAATTTAATCTATGGTGATAGAATAAATTAAATAGCTTAATATTTATTATTTTGAAAATATTAAATATAAATTAATAAGGGGAGTCTTATTATTATTATTACTATTATTATTATTTAATTTCTAAAGGAGTTTGAAAATTAATTAATAAAAGTAATCTCATATATTCCTAATAAGATTAGGAGGTTAAATTAATTAAAGAAGTTTAATTAATTATCTCTAATAAGATTAGGGAGCTTAATTAATTAAAGGAATTTAATTAATTAGATAATACCCTAATTTCTAATTAGATTAGAAGGGTCAACTGATAACTTTATAAGAGAGATTTTATATCAGATATCATGTGACATGATTTCAATTGTTGGATAGTACGCCCTTTTTCTACAGAGATAAGAAAACTAGGGTTTTATCAAATATCCATCTTCTTGAATATTTGTTCTTCCTTGGTGAATCACCTTTAGAGGCGAAACACTTGGGTGGCTAACGTTGATCAAAGGAAGGAATTAAACCAGGTGAATTCAAGTTGAACGTGAAAAGGATTAGAGATGAACTTGTACCTGAAGAAGCTAGTTTTACAAGGGTATGAATCTAATCTCCATATCTTTTCTATTGATTGATAATTATGTACAAAGTATGATCATGGTGATGGGTTTGTATGAAATTTTAAATTCTTATTTTATCGCGCTTACGAACCTTTTATGTAATTTGATTGCATGTTTGCGCTATATACAAACCCAACATCTGCATGACTTCTTTTGCAATGATTTGGGTTGAATTGATGTTGAGTTGGTAAAATTACTATTTTGCCTCTCCCGGGGTGGTTTTGGGCTTGATGCAGTTGTAGCTATCTTTTCTCAGGGTTATCTCCGAGATTGGACCGCTGTTGACTTTTGACAGTCCTTAGGGTTATCTCTGAGGTTGGTATGATCTCCCGGAGTTGTCTCCGGGTTTTGGCTTGATCTCCCGGGGATGTCTTCGGGGTCTGACTTGATCTCTCGGGGTTGTCACTGGGATTTGATTTGATCTCCCAAGGTTGTCACCAGGGTTTAGATTTGATCTCCCGGGGTTATCACAGGGGCTTGGATTTGATATCTCGGGGTTGTCATCGGGGTTTGGATTTGATCTCCCGGGGTTGTCATCGGCATGGGCGGAACTAGGGGGTCTAGGGGGGTTATATGACCCCCACCCTGAAATTTTCGGGGGTTATTTGTTTTCCTTTTCCTTCCTTTTTTATGTATTTCCTTTTCTCCTTGCTTTTTTTTTTATTTTTATTTTATCAAGATTATTTAATCTGTCTTCTTCTATTTTTTTTGTTTTTGTTGCTGGGAATTAATTCTTTCAAGCTAATTAATCACATGAACCACAATATAAGGTTTTGAATATATAATATTATAATTTATCTATAAAAGTAGCTAATCAGTTGACTAAAAATTTTAAAGTCTGATTAATAGTTTCATAGTTCGGGAAAAATAAATATAAATATATATATATATATATATATATATATATATATATATATATATATATGTGTGTGTGTGTGTGTGTGTGTGTGTGTGTGTGTGTGTGTGTGTGTGTATGTATTTAAAGTCATTGGACTAGCAACTCAAAAGTTGACAAAGGTTGGAATAAGATGTTGTGAAATACTATAATTGGGCAAAATAAATTTGAAAGAAGCACTCCAAGCGTTAATAAATAAGTTTTTTACTGATGTATTTTGACCCCCCTCTATAAATGTTCTGGTTCCGCCATAGGTCATCGGGACTTGGATTTGATCTCCTAGGGGTTGTCACCGAGGCTTAACTTGGTGATTTGACTTCCAGGGTTGTCTTTGGAAGATAAAAGACGATTTTGCCCTCCTTCATGGTTAGTAACAGGAATGCAAAATTTCGAGTGTCTACAATATCTTGTGTAGCAAATTTATAGACTTCATCCTCAAAGTTATCACTCCCAAATCCCTCAATGGTTGGAGTAGATGGTTCTTCCATTTTAGTTTTTCCCTTATCATCCTTGCTTTTAAGCCACTGTATATCTTTCTTTATTTTCTTGATTTTCTTTTAGAGATCAGCAATTACGACTTCACGAGCATCGTTGTTTGCTTTAAGATTAGTGATCATTGTGGCGCCCCCAAAATAGGTATACATCACCCATCTTTGGTCGCCAAATACATGGTACAAAATTTAAATACAAACTTAATTAATACAATTGTCATGTAAAATACGACAAAACATAGCTAAGTTTTTACACGAATATTGTCTCATAGAAAATATCTAAACTCAAATTCAATCTTCATTACATTTATTATCACACTAAATAATGAGGACTACTAAAACCATCATCTCGGACCATCACTTCGTTCCCTGACTAGTCCCGGCTACGCTATCATTTTTCGAAGAGAACAATAAAAGCAAAATGGTGAGCACAACTAGCTCAATAAGAAATATTATGACTAAGATAATGTAGAATAAATTATCATTAGCCTTCAACAGTGTTAAACTGATAAAATATAATAAACATCAAGTTTAACTGCAGTGGAACAATCAATCCATTAGAAGAGTCAAGTAGAGCATGAAACCTACTATCTTCTATGATTTAAGAGTTTATTATAAATTTTATCGCTGGGACTCAACTTAATAAATAAACTACATCATCGAATCATCCCTGCACTACAGGCCAATGATATTCATTAGTATCACGACCACGAATTATCCATACACTACGGACCAAAGATATTCGTGTTTTCATCAATGGTCATAATCATGCCAACAACTGTCCATCAATGCACTACGGGCCAATGAGTATTTTTGTCACATCATTTGTAATATTACGGTCATGATTATACCGAATAATTCCTGGTCATAATCATACCAATCAACAGTCCATTTATGCACGTAAGCCACAGATGACTTTCATCACAATATAAGCATGAGGATGATGACAATGATATAAGAATTTAATTAAAAGAAAGCAAAGGATAAGTTTTTAAATATTTATAATTTAATTTATTCAGAATTCAATAATGTCCAAATTGTCAACATGATACTGCTTTATGGAGTAAAATTCAAGAATAATATTGTATCAAAAATGATTTGGACTAAAAAGAAATCAATTTTTGTCATGAATAGTACTCCGGGTGAATAGTACCTGAGAGAATAGTACCCGTAAATAGTAAGTCAGGAATAGTACCCCGTGAATAGTACTCTAGCATAAAAAGTTTAAAACTTATCAAGAATGCTCGGAATAATATTTCTATGAAAAGATACTGGATGAAGCGCAAAAATCAAGGATATTCTACTAATTTCATGGAGTATAGAAGCCAAAACTTAACAAAATGAGTATATAATTCAAAATCTAAAACGAAATAATATTACTTACATACTACAGAGTATGGAAGAAAATATTATTTCATACGAATACTAAACAAAAATAATATCCCTTACTTTAAAAAGGAGAGTATTCCAACTAGTACAACGGGGATATTCTTGAAGAAAACTTTCACTGTTTTCTATGCTCAAAGCTTCTTAAAACTCTAAAGAAATACGCTCAATATTATAGAAGAAGAATTCTCTGATTCTGGTGTGATTTTTAATTCTTACTAAGCATCCTATTATAGGAGAATGGAAGGGGTATTGTTAAGAAAAAAAATCATTGCCTAATTATTCTGTAGATTCACGGACGGAGAAAAAAATCATCAGACGTCTGATTTTTCTAAATATTATTATAATAATCAAGTAAAACAAATAACTTTATATATAATATAATATATTCTATTTTTCATAAAAACACAAAACTTATTATTATTATAATATATATATATATATATATATATATATATATATATATATATATATATATGTATATATAATAACCTTATTACTCCCTCCCGACCAAGTTATCAGACTCCCCCCCCCAAAAGTTCAACAACACAAGGGCCCCACTCGTTGACCCACCATTAATATATATACTAAATACTTTCTACTGATAATTTTAAAAAATGGGTAAGTGGGAGTCCAAATAATACGCCAAAATTTACAACAATTACTTCATAAAAATCTCCTCAATATTTTTAACAACATTTATTCATCATTATTATAACTCGCAATATTAACAACCAGATCGTTCCTAGGAAAGAGGGGACTTTCCGATAAGGATTTCTCCCTATTGGTGCGCAATTAGGTGACCAAATCCCTTTCCTCGACAGAACTTTCTAGACATTGTTAATTATGCATATAATAATTGGAATAACTTGTCATCTCAATTATTTATTTAATAATATATAAAATATTGACAATAATTGAATCAAATAACGTGAGATACTATGCTGCAATTACTGTAACAATAATTGAGTATAACAGAGTGACTTCTCACGTAAACATCAATAATCAATACCGTGTGTTACTATGCAATCACGCGTATTATTGTACTTTTACCACCAGGTATTTCAACAGTTTAACGATAAAACTTTCGCCGTTATTTTTATAAAAAGATATTTCTGTCATTTTCTAACTCCGATAAAAATTTCGTTGTGGGGTCCACCAATGATTGTGCCGTTGTACGAATATTTCCTGTTAAAACGAATATTTCCCGACCAATCGAATATTTTATAACAACTTGCATACTTTGCAAAATTTCTGAATAATACCCACAACTATAACATTATGTCACCAAAATATTCAAAAATATATTTCGAGAAAATTAATCTTTAATTATGAAAATTGGGGTCCTACAACCTCCCCTTCTTATGAAATTTCGCCCTCGAAATTAGGGTACATATCTAGTATGATGAAGAGGTGAGGATACCTTGATATCATTTCAGATTCTAACTCCCAGGTTATTTCCTCAACATCGTGGTTTCTCCACAAAACTTTGACTTGAGGTATAACCTTGGAGCGTAGAATATGTTCCTTCTTATCTAAGATTTTAACAGGTACCTCTTCATATGTTAAATCTTCTGCTATTTCGTCCGGTTCTAATTTAATAATGTGATTCGGATCTTCCACATATGTATGTAACATAGATATGTGAAAAATGTTATGAATGCGAGACATACTTGGCGGTAAGGCAAATTTATAGGCCACAGTTCCTACTCGATCGTGGATTTTAAATGGGCCAATGAATCGAGGATTGAGCTTTTCTCACTTTTTAAATCTCGTAACTCCTTTCCATGGAGCAACACGCAACAACACACGCTCTCCAATATTGAATTCCACGTCCTTTCGATGAAGGTCAGCATAACTCTTTTGTCGATCTTGTGAGGTTTTTATACGCTGTCAGATCATTTGAATCTTCACCGTAGTCATACGTACCAATTCTGGTCTCAACAGCGTTGCTTCACCCACCTCATCCCAGCATACTGGAGAACGACACTTACGTCTATACAACTCCTCGAATGGAGCCATGTCGATACTTACTTGATAACTGTTTTTATAGGAAAATTCTACCATTGGTAAGAACTTGTCCCAACTTCCTTTGGAGTCAAGGACATAGAGTCTTAATAGATCCTCGAGAGTTTAAATAGTCATCTCCGACTACCCGTCTGTTTGAGGATGATATGCCGAACTGAATCATAAATCCGCGCCCATAACTTTTTGCAAGCTAACCCAAAATCGTTAAGTAAATCTTGGGTCTTGATCAGAAACTATGGATACTGGAATACCATGCAGTCTTACAATCTCATTTATATATATACGACCAAGATATTCAAGTGTATAAGTTTCTTTTATAGGTAAGAAATGAGCAGACTTGGTTAATCTATCAACAATGACCCAAATCGCATCTATGCCTTGAGAAACCTTGGGAAGACCAGTAACGAAATCTATGATAATGTGCTCCCACTTCCATTCTGGACTTTCAAGTGGTTGTAATGGACCTTTTGGCACTTGATGCTCCGTCTTGACTCGTTGACAAGTTAGACACCTTGAGATAAACTCCGCGATCTCTCTTTTCATATTACTCCACCAAAATTTATGTTGAAGATTACGATATATTTTGGTACTCCCAGGATGGATTACAAACGGTGTGTTGTGCGCCTCCATCATGATTTTATACTTTAAATCAGGGTCGTTAGGAACACAAATTAAGGAGTTGACTCGAATTATTTCTTTTTCATCGATTCTTGCTTCCGAAATAGCACCTTCTTACGCTTTCTTCTTCATACGCATTAGCTCCAGGTCTGTAGCTTGAGCAGCTTTAACTTTATCGATTAAAGTCAGTTCTACTCATATATTTGACATCATCACGTGGGTCCCTGGAGTCTTTATCTCTATCTCCATTCTTTGTAAGTCATACCAAATGGGTCTTTGTGTTGACAATATCACACTCGTACCCGCATATGATCTTCTACTCAATGCGTCAGCTACCACGTTCGCTTTTCCAGGATGATATTGAATGGTATGATCATAATCTTTCAATAACTCGAGCCATCGTCATTGCCGCATGTTGAGTTCCTTTTGGTGAAGAAATATTTGAGGCTTTTATGATACGTATAGATCTCCACCTTCTCCCCATACAGGTAATGCCTCCAGAGTTTAAGTGCGAAAACGACTGCTGCCAACTCTAGATCATGAGTAGGATAATTACTCTCATATTCTTTGAGTTGTCGTGAAGCATAGGCTATGACTTTCCCATGTTACATGAGAACACATCCTAACCCTTTGCCTGATGTATCGCTATAGATGACAAATCCCTCCGAACCAGATGGTATTGTCAGAACAAGTGCTGAAATGAGTCTTCTCTTGAGTTCTTGAAAACTCTTCTCACATTCCTCGCTCTAACCAAATTTTGTATCTTTTCTAGTCAGCTGAGTTAATGGAGTAGCAATTCGAGAAAATCTTTCCACGAATCTCCGATAATAACCAGCTAAGCCCAGAAAGTTACGTACTTCGGTCACTGACTTAGGTTTCTTCCAGCTTTGTACTGCTTCAATCTTTACTTGGTCAACAGATATTCCGTGATTTTATATCACGTGCCCAAGAAATACTACTTCTTCAAGCCAGAACTTGCATTACTTCAACTTGGCATACAACTTGTTTTTACGAAGCTTTTGGAGTATCAGCCTCAAGTGTTGCTCATGGACTTCACAGATTTTGGAGTAAATGGATGCCATCAATAAAGACGACCACAAAGTGATCCAAATATTTCTTGAATACTCTATTCATCATATCCGTGAGGGCAACAGGAGCATTAGTCAATCCAAAAGACATGACTAGGAATTCATAATGCTCGTACCGAGTTATAAAAGTAGTATTTGGAATGTCATCAATTTTAATCTTCAACTGGTGATATCCGAAACGAAGATCGATCTTTGAAAAGAATTTAGCTCCTTGCAACTGGTCAAACAGGTCATCAATGCGAGGTAACGGTTACCTATTTTTGATTCTGATATGATTCAACTCCCGATAGTCAATACAAAGTCACATACTTCCATCTTTCTTCTTCACGAATAGAACATGAGCACCCCAAGGAGACGTACTAGGACGAATGAAACTGATGTCTAACAATTCCTGCAGTTGGGTCTTTAACTCTTAAAGTTTAATAGGAGACATTTGATATGGGGCTTTAAAAATGGGTTTTGTATCGGGTTCAAGGTCGATACAAAATTTGATTTCTCGCTCTGGGGTAGGCCAGGAAGTTCTTCAGGGAATACGTCAGAAAATTTATTAACAATAGAAATATCATTCAAAACTGACGTATTTTTGTTTAAAACCATGACATGAGCTGAGAGAGCTTAACATCCATTTTTCAATAAACGAATAGTTTTATGGCTTGAGATGACAGTGATTGACTTTAGTGGTTTAGTTGTTTGAATTCGCATAATAGGTTAGTTAGGAATATGAAAGCTAACAACCTTACGAAAATAATCAATTTTTGCATGATGAGTGGTTAACCAATCAATCCCTAAAATCACATCAAATGCAAGTATTTTCAAAGAAATAAGATCAACAGGTAACGTGCGGTTGTCGATTTGAATCAAACATAACTTATAAACAGTGGATGTAATGAAGGTTTCTCCTAACGGAGTTTTAATAGATAAGTCAAAGTCTAATTTCTCCGGAGTTAAATTTAAACGTTGAGCACAAGTAGGAGAAATAAAAAAATGGGTAGAACTGGTATCAAATAAGGTATAAACTTCACTAGAGTTTATGATTAGCTTACTCGTGATGACCTCGTTCAGGTTTCTCGCTTTTTGGGAGGTCACAACAAATGCTCTCTCTTGAACTACTGGTTTTAACTTGTCTGGGACGGCATTTGGTGTCACCATTCCAACTGGACTTGGCTTCGCTGCATGACAAAATCGAGCTAGGTGACCTTCTTTACCACAATTATAACACATTTTGGACTTCCGCATGCAATTTGGACTGATGTGTCCCACCCCTCCGCATTTGAAGCATATGATAGGTGGTCGTTCTCCTTCCTTAACAACGGGTGATGGTGCTGACGTCTTTCCATCATTGTTGAATCTCCTTTTCTTAAAATGTCCACTTTTATTATCTTGGCCATTATTACCACCAAAGTGGTTACCATTTCTGGCATGTTGATTCCATCCACGTTTGTTGTCACCATTTCGATGACTGCTACCACTGGTATTATCATTTTGTCGGTTGCTCTCTCTTGGTTGGGTTGACTCATTATCGCGCTCCAATAACTGAGCTCTATCCGGAACAAAGATCGTTCTTTGAAAAGTATTTAGCACCTTACAACTGATCAAACAGGTCATCAATACGAGGCAACGTGTACCTATTTTTAATGGTGACATGATTCAACTGCTGATAATCAATGCAAAGTCGCATACTCCTATTTTTCTTCTTTACGAATAGAACAGGAACATCCTAAGGAGATGTACTAGGTCGAATGAAACCGATGTCTAACAGTTCCTGTAGTTTAGTTTTTAACTCTTGAAGTTCAATAGGAGCCATTCGATATTGGGTTTTGGAAATAGATTTTGTACCAGGTTCAAGGTCAATATAAAACTCGATTTCACGCTCTAGGGGTAGGCTAGGAAGTTCTTCAGGGAATACATAAGGAAATTTATTAACAATAGAAATATCAATCAAATTTGACGTATTTTTATTTAAATCCGTGACATGGGCTAAGAAAGATTGACATCAATTTTTCAATAAATGAATGGCTTTATGGCTTGATATGACAGTAATTGACTTTATTGGTTTGGTTGCTTGAATTCGCATAATAGGTTGGTTAGGAATATGAAAACTAACAACCTTATGAAAATAATCAATTTTATCATGATGAGTAGGTAACTAATCAATCCCTAAAATTACATCAAATGCAAGTATTTTCAAAGAGATAACATCGACAGGTAATGTGAGGTTGTCGGTTTGAATCAAACAAGATTTATAAACAGTGGATGTAATGAAGGTTTCTCCTAACGGAGTTTCAACAGATAAGTCAAAGTCTAATTTCTCTGGCGTCAAATTTAAACGTTGAGCGCAAGTAGGTGAAATAAAAGAATGGTAGAACCGGTATCAAATAAGGTATAGACTTCGCAAGAGTTTATGGTTAGCTTACCCGCGATAACTTTATTCGGGTTCCTCGCTTTTTGGGAGGTCACGACAAACGCTCTCCCTTGAACTACCGGCTTTGACTTGTCTGGGATTGCCTTTGGTGTTACCATCCCAGCTAGACTTAACTTTATTACATGACAAAATCGGGCTAGGTGACCTTCTCTTTCGCAATTAAAACATGCTTTGGGTTGCTGCGTACAGTTTGGACTGATGTGTCCCTTCTCTCTGCACCTGTAGCATACGACCGTTGGTCGTTCTCCTTCCTTGAAAATGGGTGCTGGTGTTGCTGTCTTTCCATTATTATTGAACCTTCTCTTTTTAAAATTTTCACTTGACTCATTTCTTCTATTATCTTGGCCAGGATTACCACCGACGTGGTTACCATTTCTGGCATGATGATTTCTTCCACGTTTGTTGTCATCGCTTCGCTGACTGCTACCGCTGTATGACTATTATCATTTTCGGTAACTATCTTTTGGTTGGGTTGACTCATTATCGCACTCCAATAACTGAGCCCTATTCACAACATTTGAATACAAGCAAAGTTTATGAGAAATGAGGTATTGACGTATTTTGGATTTCAAACCTCGCAGAAATATTCGTGTCATACGCTCCTCATTATCTACCAAATGGGATGCAAATCGGGATAACTCGGCAAACTTAGCCTCGTATTACGATATAGTCATATTGTTTTACTCCAACTTGATGAATTCTACCTCTTTCATGTGATGAATACTTTTAGAAAAGTACTTGTCGTTGAACAATTCTTGAAACTTCTCCCAAGACATCTTTAGTGTGGAAGGTTGAGTATGTTTTACAGATTCTCACCAATAATTTACCTCTCCACGTAACATGAAGGTGGCAAAGGGAACCTTTTGCTTCTCGGAGCATCCCAAGACATCAAATATCTTGGTGATCTGCTTAATTCACGTCTCTGCCTTAAGTGGCTCTGGCTTTCCCAAAAACTCCGGTGGTCCCAGTTCCTTGAATTGCCTAGTGGTGACCAGCCAAGAGTTGCCATTGACTCCACCATCATTTTGAATAGGAGTCTCTCTCGTTTGGTGTTGCATGAATTGTAAAAAGCTTCTGAACATCCCGTCGTTCATCATTTGGTCGATGTTGTTGTTTACATGAGGATTATTGCCTTCCTGATGCACATTATCCTGGTTATTGATCGGCAGTGACTTAACGGTTTCATGTGCTCCATTACTTATCTCAACATTTTCAGATGCCATTTTCAAACACTCCACAAAATAAGGGTTAATTGGCATGCCACATATTATCTTTATATTCTGACCGACCAATTAAATAACAAATAAGCTTAGGTAGGTCATACTAGCAAAGGATTTACCCGTCTCTCCCCTCCTAGTTCTAGCCTCAAATCTCAGCCACAGATCATATCCCTAAGCTTTGATACCAACTGTGACACCCCCAAAATAGGTATACACAACCCATTCTGAGTCACCAAATACATGGTACAGAATTCAAATACAAACTTAATTTATACAATACGACAAACGTAAGCTGAGAGTTTTAACACGAATATCGTCTCGTAGACAATATCTAAACTCAAATGAAGTCTTCATTACAATTATTATCACACTATTTTATAAAATAGTGAGGACTACAATAGCCACCATCTTGGACCATCACTCCATTCTCCGACTAGTCCCAGCTATATTCTCATTCCCTGAAGAGAACAATGAAAGAAAAGGGTGAGCTCAACTAGCCCAGTAAAGAATATTATGACTATGATAATGTAGAATAAATTATCCTTAGTTTTCAACAATATAAAAACTGATAGAATACAATAGATAACAAGTTTAACTGCAGCGGAACAAGCAATCCATTAGAACAGTCAAGTAGAGCATGATGTTTACTATCTTCTATGATTTAAAAGTTCATCATCAATATTTTATCTCTGTAACACATCTCAATAAATAATCCACATCACTGAATTATCCATGCACTACGGGCAAATGATATTCATTAGTATCACATCTACGAATCATCCATGCACTACAGGCTAAGGATATTCGTTATTATCACCAGTGGTCATGATCATGCCAAACAACTGTCCATCAATGCACTATGGGCCAATGAGGACTTTTACCTCACCATTTGTAATATTACAGGTCATGATTATACCGATACATAATTCCTGGTCATAATTATATCAATCAACAGTCTATCTATGCACTACGGACCAAAGATGACTTTCACAACAATATAAGCATGTGGATGATGACAATGATATAAGAAATCAATCAAGTGAGATTAAAGATAAACTTTAAAGATTTATAACTCAATTTATCCAGAGTTCAAGAATGTTCAAATTGTCAACATGGTAACAACTTTGTGGAGTAAAATTCAAGAATAATATTCTTGTATCAAAAATAAGTTGGACAAAAAAGAATTCAATTTTTGTCGTGAATAGTACCCCTGACGAATAGTACCCGGGCAAATAGTACCCCGTGAATAGTACTTCATGAATAGTACCCTATGAATAGTATCATACGTATGAATAGTGTCGTATGTATGAATAGTACCCATGAATAGTACTCCGACATGAAAAGATTAAAATTTAACAAGAATGTCCAGAAAAATATTTCAGTGAAACGATACTAGATGAATAGAAAATTTTAAGGATATTCTACTAATTTCAAGGAGTATAGAAGCAATACTTATCAAAATAAGTGTAGATTTAGGCATATGAAAGGAAATAATATTACTTATATACTACAGAGTTTGGAAGAAAATATTATTTCTTACGAATATTGAACAAAATAATATCCCTTACCTTAAAAGGAGAGTACTTCTGACTGGTATAGCAGGGATATTCTTGAAGGAAACTTATATTGTTTTCTACATTCAAAGCTTCTTTAAACTCCAAAGAAATACGCTCAATATTATAGAAGAAGAATTCTTTGATTCTGGTGTGATTTTTATTTCTAAACTAAGCATCCTATTTATAGGAGAATGACAGGATACTATTTAGGAAAAAAAATCACGGACTGCACAGTAACCATATTCACGGGCGTAGAAAATTTGACCGAATAATTTGTTTTTACTATGCAGCACTATACAAACACTATGTAGACACTCTGCAAATACTATGCAATACTATGCAATAATAAAATATAATATATTCTATTTATAAAAAGTATTTTATTTTATATAAAAAGTTTTCTGTTTTATTACTATTATAATAATAATAAAATAAAAATTGAGATAACTTTTTACTGATAATTTTGAAAAATGAGTAAGCGGGGGTCCATGTAATAAGCCAAATTTATAACAAATACTTCATAAAAAACCCCTCTATTTATCTCAATTCACTTGGCTTCACTAAACATATTTTTAATAACATTTATTCATCATTAATATTATAACTCGTAATATTAACAACCAGATCATTCCCAGGAAATAGGGGGCTTTCTGATAATGACTTCTCCTTATTGGCGCGCAATTAGATGACCAAATCTCTTTCATTGCCAAAACTTTCTAGACATTGTCAATAATACAAATAATAATATGAATAACTTTGTCGTCTCAATTATTGATTTAATAATATAAAATATTGTGCAGATGATACTGTGACAATAGTTGAATCAATAATATGAGATATTATGCATCAACCACTGTTGCAATAATTGAATAAAATTGAGTGACTTCTCATGTAAGCATCAATAATCAAAGATACTGTGCAATACCGTGTGCTACTGTGCAACCACACGTATTACTGTACTTTTATCACCGGGTATTTCAACAGCTATCGGTAGAACTTTTGCCTTTATTTTTATAAAAAGTTATTTCTGTCACTTTCTAAATCCGATAGTAATTCCGTAGCGGGGTTCACCAATGATTGTGCCGTCATACGAATATTTTCTGATAAAACGAATATTCCCCGACCAAATAAATATTTTATAACAACTTGCTTACTTTGTAAAATTTGTAAATATTACCTACAACTATAACATTATATCAATTCCACACCTTATTATTCAAAATAACATTTAGAACAAATTAAATCTTTATTCATAAAAGTTGGGGTCTTACAATCATAATCCTTAATTCTTTAGGACTAGGTTCCTTATGATGATTACTATCTTTGTTGAATATATTCTGTAAGGAGTTTTGACTTGGGTCAAATCTAACATCATCCTCATCAGAAGTTTTCTTCTTACTTTTAGTAAGATTGATATATTTTTTGATCATCTGCCTTTTCTTAGTATCATCTTCTAGTTGATCGATTATATCAAGGATTAAACTATCTTCTTTAGATAGTACATTTAAAGAAATTTCATTTAAGGCACAAAGATATAATTCTCCTTCATTACATTGATTATCTTTTAACTCAGCACATGAAACTTCATTGCTGTTTAAAGAAGAGTTATCAGAGCTGCTGTCTTCAGAACTCAAACTAGAAGAATCATATTTTTTTCATCAGAGTTAATGAAAATTGCAAGAAGTTGTTTTGTAAGACCTTTATCCTTAACCAGCTGGTTAATTTTCTTCTATGTGGTACAATTAGGACTTTTATGACCCACCTTTCCACACTTATAGCAAGTAGGGGGTTTAGAGCTAGTGGTTTTCCTTTTAGACGATTTGCACCTTTTAGGCTACTCTTATTGGGAATGTCTTTAGACTTCTTATGATCTCTTCGTTTAGATTATTTATTTGAATCTTTTATAACTCGTGGATTCTTTAAGAGTCCTATGTTTATGGCTTGCTTTAGGTATTTTCACAAATCCATATTGTTCACAAAAAATCCCAAGAGCTCGTTTACCTTTAGCCCTTTCTTTAGATAGTTGCTTTTGTATTTTAAGGGTATTGCATAAATCTGCACCCTCAACAAAAATTTCTGATGCAATTTCACCATAGGTATATTCATCCCAAGGGATTATTCTGTCATTTTTATTCTTCAACCTTGTCTTAACTCTTTGAGAGAATAAGATAGGTAAGCCTTCTACGAACTTTTTTTTTTCAATAGTCGTTATTGCAATCATTACAAGCAAATTCCATGGAGAAGAACATATCTTGATAGTATTTAAACTCCAATAACGACTTGTAATTTAAGTTGCTAAGCTGTTCCTAAGTATTTGAGACTATTAATTGATTATTTCCCACAGAGTGTTGCATAATAGTATATAGCAAATTATTTACTGCATCTTCAGCTAACACCGAGACATTCAACTGATCAACTCCCTTTTGCACTTGAAAGTTAAAGATACTTTCACGTGTCTCATGAGTCAAAAGGTTATCCCACCAAAGACCTAATTTCCCAACAAACCCGAATGCTAATGCTTGAGCAATCCTTCTTTCAGAATTATTTTTTTATTTTGGAGGCTTGAGCGAACATAGTCATTTATTTAAGGAGAACAATTATTTGATAGTATGTGAGACTGTCAACGTCGAAAAGATTTTGATCGCCCTCTTCCTAATGTTTTCTCTAACCCTTTATGTTTTCTATGTGAGTATATTTGATCTGAAGGGTGAGATTTTCAGGAAAAAGACCGACATATAATGTCGACGATTTGAAAAGATTTGATTTTACTTGTCAGAAATTAGACAGAACAACTAGTTGGTATAAGCTTAAATGGATGTATCAACCCAACCGAGTTTTGAAAGATTTTTTTAATAGGCCCAATTATTGGACTTTAAACGGACTTTGTTTAATTGGTCTTGGAAACCGAGATTTCATAGAGTTCGGGGGCTTGATTAAGCAGGGGGAAGGTGTTAGACACCCACCAACTTCCATGATAACACGGTTACCGTCACTTTTCAGTTTAAACTTTTATATGCTTTTGTGTGTGTAGGTCTATGTACAGTTATTTGGAAGTAGTGCTATGCCTTATTCGCACCTATATACAAAGGGTTTGTCTTTTATATAAATGTTTAATTTTAACAAGATATAGCAATGATGTTTTGTAAAAAAGTTACATAGCAGTGCCGAACTCATTGTGGGCATGAGAGCCATCTAAGGAAATTCATACACCGTAAATAATTTATAAGCTGACTGAAGTTGAAAATGTCCATCACGGGAACTGAAGCTAGATTCAAGAGCTGAATCTGTGATCACATGATTACTAGGCTCACATGAATAAGCAATATATGTAAAAGCTAAAACAAGAACTAGATTTGAATAAATCTAAAATATTTCAGCTTCATCGGTTCATTTAGTCACCATGAACCGGTTAAAGTGAGAAATAGTCAGATTGAGACAAATCTGGTCCGTAGTAAAAGCTAGAAAACGAATTAGATTTGAGTAAATCTAAACTATTCCAGCTTCAATTGTTTCATTTTAGTCACCATGAACCAGTTACAAGTGTTTAGAAAAAAGAAGCACTCAATTTGGAGCATTATAAAAGTGTTTACACGTTGAAATAGACAGTGTTTCCTCTCTTTTTCTATTTCTTTTTCAAATGAGCAATCAAAGGCCCATATTTATAGACCAGATGACCGCGGGTCTACCCGCGGCAGCCCGGGTTACCCGGGCCATGCGGGTCACGTTGTCTTGAAGTACGCGTACTAGTACAATGCGCTATTCGCTCGAACCTTCATAACTTTCAATTCGGGCATCCGATTAAGGCGTGCTTTACCTTTCTGGAATGTTGTTGTCGAGAGCTACACAATAACATGGGATAAGAGGTTGTACAAAGCCGGGAAGATGGGTCCATAACCAGATCTTTGAGTCTTCAAATTCTATCCGGTGTGCTGTCTTGTGTAGTAGTCACTTTGGATTTGAGTTATGGTTCTTGTGGGACACTTATGTGTGATATATGGGTTAAAATGATGTTGAGACGATGTGAATATAGTAACGAGGTGGCAAAATAATGATCTTGCCCCTCACCAAGGTTATCTCTGGCTTTGTGCTGATGTAACAGTCGTTGGTCAGGGTTATCTCTAAGATTGGGCTGTTGTGAGTGTTGAATGTCCTCAGGGTTATATCTGAGGTGTCTTGACCTTCCAGGGTTATCTCCAGGGTTAGGACTGAGCATCCCAGGGTTGTCTCTGGGATTAAAACTAACTTCTTCGGGGGATATCTCCAGAACTGGAACTGCATCCCTCGGGGTTGTCTCCGAGGTTGGAACTGAATATCTCGGGGTTATCTTCGAATTTGAAAATTGAGTATCCTGGGGTTGTCTCCGAGATTGAGCTGATTTGACTTCCAGGGTTTTCTCTGGAAGACTATTTTACCCTCTTGCAAGGTTAGTAACAGGAATGCAAAATTTAGAGTGTCTACAGATGCCCCTCTTTATAATATTCATGAAGTGTAATGGCATGGATAGAATAAAAATCACTAGACACTTGAAATGTGACAAGATAATCATGATGCGAATGTATTGCAGCATGATGCGAATGTTATGTTAAGTGCATGATGGAATGGAGGCTGCTCCACGAATGAGACCAAAGGATGTTGACATTTGGGTTATCACCAAAGTCCTTAACCCTCAGCGTAGACTTTCCACTGTAGATGTCCTTCTCATATACGAGAGACTCTTGGGGAATTGCGATCTGACTGTTGAAGATCTGTATAACAGATTCCATCATCGGTCCTCCCCGATGAGGATGGTTTGCCCTAGTTCGTATCCCCAGGTCTTTCCAGTGCTTTGTTAGAGTTACTACCAATATTTTATGTTATCAGGGATGCCTAGCCTTTGTTGAAATGCCCTTCAACGGTGAACACCATCGGACCACCTTTGATGCTTCGCTGGATTTAATTGCCAACGACTAATAATGTCAAGGCTGGTTGATCTTCATTGAAATGTGCTTCAACGGTGAATATCATCGGACCACCTCCGATGCTTCGCTGGATTTACTTGCCAACGACTGATGACGTCAGGGCTACCTGACCTTCGCTGAAATGTTCTTCAACAGCTAAATATCATCGGACCACCTCCGATGCTTCGCTGGATTTACTTGCCAACGGCTGAAAACGTTAGGGCTGCCTAACCTTTGCTGTAATGTACTTCAACGGCTAACATCATCGGACCACCTTCGATGCTTCGCTGGATTTACTTGCCAATGGCTAAAAACATCAGGGCTGTCTGACCTTCGTTGAAATGTACTTTAATGGCTAAGGTAATATGAAATCTCCAATGGGGATAAATTTTTAATGAAATGCATTTTTGCATTTGGTGTTACGACCCCAAGTTGATGGCATTAGACCTTTATGGGGTATTACCAAATGCAGCTTTAATTTCAAGAGTTGTGATCACTAGCTTTGTGAACCCTGTGTTTAGGCCAATACCTGTAATAACACGATATTTTCTATATAATAAATGAGCAATTTTACATATAAATTTTTATTATTATTTTAAAGATGGGAATATGTGTCAGGTAATGTGTATGTATATATGTGATAAATAAAATTTATTTATTACATGAATAATTTCAAATAATTTTATTTTAGAAATATTGATAATTATAAAGTATATTCTTATAGTAATTAATTTAGTAGTAGAAATGTTTTTATTCAAATATGATTTTTATATTATTTAAATAATATATGAAATGATTATTGGGATTATTATAATTACTATTTTATTATATGAATTTTAGTTCAGATTATTTAAGTTAATTATTTTTAACTTAATTAATGATGTTATATATGAAAGATAAATCAGATATAGAATCCAAACCCTAATTTTGAATTTTGAGTAATGAATGAAAATAATAATATTATTTTAAATATAATATTATTTTTCAGTGTTATAAATATATACAGTATGTACATATCGTTAATAGTTGGTCAATTATGGTGAATAATGTCAGAACCTTAATATTAATTTATTAAACCCTAAGTTGTTGAACGCAATAATGAGTTCAAGAATGGGTAGGAATTGTATTATATGAATTATGTTGCATATTATAGAATTTCTGTTAATTATAAAAACCCTAATTGCTAAAATTAGGAACCCTAATTATTATTTTAGTAAATTAAATTGTTACTTTAGGAACCCTAATAATATTAAGGAACCCTAATTATTTAAAACTCTAATTTCTATTTAAAAACCCTAATTTTAATTAGTGTGTTTTAATTAAAATTTTATTAAACTTTAAATTTAATTTTTCAAACCCTAGAAATTAATTGGGAAACTTTAAGGTTTAAAATCTAGTGATTAAACCCTTGATTTAAGTACCTTGGACAAGAATACCATTAAAATTAAAATGCAAATGACCATTATACCCATTTTATCCCATTTGGTGAATTATTGCTAGAAAATCTAGCAAAAATCTTGACAAGCCACCCTAGTCTAGCTATGAGATGTAGCATTCCAGCAAATCAGATTCAATTCACTAACCATCCTCCGAACTTCTCTCTCATCCTTGAACTTCTCTCTCTAAAACCTCCGAATTTCATTGCTAATATCAGTCACAAACCAAGCCCCACTAATACATATAACCAAATCAGAAGTCAGAATCAAGATTTTCTTAGAAAGGTAAAAAACCTAACCCTAGAAGTTGATCTTTAATCTTATGTTAGATTTTGTGTTTTAGTGTTAAATCATGTAGTATACAGTGTTAATAGATGATCTGGGTTGCTAGATGTTAGATCCATAACATCTAGAGGCTCGAATTTGTCATTTTTCAAAATTTGGAAAAACTGGAATTTGTGTCTGACAACTGAATGTCAGGTCTCCTAGATCTTTTTTTTATTGTTGTTTTGGTGTTTTAAAGGTTTAAAGTTGTGGTCTGTAATGTTGTTAGTATTCTGAAAGTGGTTTCATGACCATTGAGCATGTATATCAAAAGTTATTCACGGTCAAAGTTCATTGACCGGACACGAAATCAATTTTTTGGGAAACCTAGAAAACTGAAGAACGTGTTCGGGTAGTGACTTTGATCGGCCTTGATCTCGCTGCTGTTAAGCTGTTATGATGTATAAGGGTATTTATATTATAGCATGACATGAGGACTACAAGTCCAGCACACTCTCGAACCTTAGGAAGCAATGGATAGGATGTAGTAATTGGTCAAAATGTGTTGACCATTCAGTTTCTGTTTCTAGGTAACCCAGAAGTTACCCAGATGGGTCTGACAGCTTATTCATGAGACCCAATCTATCTTGTCTTATTTGATTTGTATGTTTTGTTGTATCATTGTTATAATATGTTATATTGACCACATATTCAAGCCTTTATATCACCCAAATGACGAACTTGATCAAAGTAATAAACGGTCAAAGTAGGCAGTATGAACATGATTTGTGTTTTCTGGAAATTCCAGAAAATCAAGAACACGGCTCTGACAAGGTTTGACCGGCTTAGATCTGGTGGGTATGATGTATTTAGACTAATTAAGTGTAATAGATCTCTTCCTTGACATTAGTACTACAATCTTACCGGGAAATCAAGTTGTGGAAGCCCAAAAGAGGTACCTAAGAACTGTCTTGGGTTTTCTAGATAACCCAGAAAACCAAGAACAGGTCTGACAATGAGTTCAAATCCTTATATCTTACATCTATGTTATGATCTGACTCAGATATTGTTATACACTTATAGTATTACATTAATACTACAAGTTGTGATTATTACCTTGCCTAGAAACAACTTATATAGAGAATGATTGATGGTCAAACAAGCTAACTCGAAACTGTCTAAGAAGGTTCTGGGTTTCTCAAAAACACCTAAGGCGACACTTACTGTCGCCAAAGGGTTTTAGCGACAAACTTATTAAAATTAATTAATTTAATTTCTAAAAATTATTTAAAAATTAAAAATAATTTCTAAAAATTAAAAAAACGATTTTAAAAACTATTTTAAGTTATGAAAAATAACTTTTAATAATTTGACATATTTTTTGATAAATATTAATATTTATTTGGATATTATTGGTATTTAATTTATTTAACAAATGCATTAAATAAATTAATTAAAAATAATTTTATTGTATTAAAAATTATTTTAAATGATAATAAGGTATTTAATAATATTTTAAGTTATAAAACATAACTTTTAATATTTTAAGATACGTTTCATTAATTATTTAGTATTAATGATATTAGATTTATTTAGTAATTATATTATATAAATTAATTAAAAATGATTTAAATATTATAAAAATCATTTTTAAATAAAAATAAATAGTTTTAAAATATTTTAAGTTATAAAATATAACTTTTGATATTTAAAGGTAAATTTCATTAATAATTTTATATTAATGATATTTGATTTATTTAATAATTATATTGAATAAATAAATTAAAAATGGTTTTATTGATTTAAAAATCATTTAAAAAGGATATAAATGAATTAAAAATGTTTTAAGTTATAATAAATGACTTTTAATATTTTGATGAATAATACATTAATATTTAAATATTCATGGTAATTATTTAAAAATATTTTTAAATGTTTTAAAAATCATTTAAGGGTAATATTAACACTTTAAAAATATTTTGAGTTATTATAAATAACTTTAATATTTTGGCAAAGGTTTCATTAATAGTTTAATGTTAATTAAATATTCATGATAATAGAATTAGTTAATATTTAAATTATTTAATAATAATTCTGATGTTTGAAAAATAATGATAAATTATAATAATTATTTAAAAATTATTATAAGTCATTTAAAAATAATATGACTGATATTTACAGTTATTGAATTACTGAAAAAAGTCTTAGACTCGATAATTACCCGATAAAGTTGTCGGTACACTGAAGTGTTTCAGAAATTGATCTGGACTTAGATAATTTGACTAGATACGTGTCTGTTTGTGATCCAATGACTGTTAAACATGTATGACAATGTGATTAGGTTATGTGCTGACTGTAATAAGCAGTATTATGTGATATGATATATTATTCTAATCGAACGAATGATCTTATTAATGATAGGTTTGGGTATAAAAGATAAAACTAAGTTGCGTTATTGTAAACAGCAGCTCAGGCAAGTATCCTAACTTTGCATTTATTTTATGCAATGGACATGAGTAAGAAAGTTTCAGAATTATATTATCGTTATGCCAGGTTATTAACTCTATTGTGATCGATTATGTATCCAATCTTTTGTATTCATATAAGTTCTTAAATTTTCCGATCATTGTTTATCAATACAGTACTATTGTACAATCCAGATATGTATTTTGTTCGTTAATTTCCAAATATGGTTAGACAAGTGACATCACTTAGATAATTATTGTATTTAATCACATGTTGATATATATCTATTGATTTTTGGTATTTATACATTAATTAAAAGTCGTCTAAGCTATTTGACCCAGCTAGACACAGATTTAGAAATTTCATTGAACATGATAGAACTTTATTGTATCCAACCAGATTATTTTGGTTCGGATTCCAGACTAAGTATGAATATCCCGAACATGGAAAAACTTTTGTGCACCTAAGGTGGATAAGATGAACGATAATATCGTTCTTGCATATAGTATTGATCAATACAGGGCATAATGGGATGATCACCCCCCGTGCCTGTAAGTTATGACGGTTTACAGATGAAGTTCTGTTTAACCTTTTCGAAAATAGAAAATAATGCTCATAGTCTGTCGACTAATCTCCAGTTATAGTTAGTACGTAGTTTCAAAAATTTGATATAGAATTGATATGTTGTTATTATTGGTTCAGCTTACTTCACAACTGTTGATTCGTTGTAGAAGTGTCATTCAAAGAAAATATTTAATCTTTTCAGCTAATATCTATTGTTGTTATTTCTTGATGGGCAATCAAATGCTCATTCTTGCTTTAAAGTTAAATATTTTTAGCTAAGTATGATCAACCCGAAGGATCTGGCAAGAATAAGGGGAAAGGAAAGCTGTTCGAATGAATTTTATAATATTCTGTGTAATAGTTAAAGTTTATTAAGACAATGATACTTATTATCTATGATGTAATGAATGTTTAAAGGTCACGTACCTGGGAGTAGACTTTGATGCATATGTAAATTAAGTTTGGTATCTATATTATTGTTATTATTATTATATTATTCCGCTCATAGAAATGGTATCGTGAAGTACCGAGTTCGGGCTTCAAGTACCTGAATTTGGGGGCATCACAATACCAATGATTGACATGTACCCGCAGTTTGGTCTCTGAAAATCAGGATTTCAGGCTTTTCTGCTTAATCGCGTAGCATCTTTTTTCCTGATTTGACTTTTTAGCTTGTGGGACCTCCTTTGTAACTCAAATTGGATCGAGTCGGAGGGGGTGTGGACCACCTGGGATAGCCACAGGTGGAACTGCGGCACCTGCGACAGCCGTAGGTAGATATGCGACCATCTGTAGCTCTATTTCAGGCAGCTTTCCCTTTCACAAGTCATTTTTAATTGAAGCCACACAGAGAATCTGAGAGTTTTTCTTCAGATCTGCTGAGTTCAGGCTGTTTTCTATGAAATCTGTCACCGTACAAGTGTTCTACACTATTCTGGTAATGTATGCATGTCTTCTTTTCTAGTTTTGACCGTTGGAAAGTGAGTTATCACTTGAAATGCTTCTAAAAACATAGTAGTGAATACGCATGCTCATATGACTTGATAAAAAAATATTCAACATAGTAAATGTTAGTATTTAACCACGCTAAACATATTGATGTAAAAAAAATAACTTTTGAAACGGTCAATTTGGTACCTTTTTCTGCTATTTCTTATCCTGTTTGAGGACAAATGAGCAAAGGTTGTAAAAGCAAAGTAATCCTGGTAATTAAGCTACCCTTGTAAGACCCCAACTTATTAATAAATGAAATTAAATTTCCTCTATTTATTATTTTGAAATAGAAAGGGTTGATTTGATTAATGTGGTTAGTTATGGGTAAAACGCGCAAATATTTCAAATAAGCAAGTGGTTATAAAATATTCATTTTTGGTCAGTGAATATTCGGTTGGTCGTGGAATATTCTTACTGTCGGGGAATATTCGTACGACGACACAGCCTTGTGTGGGCCCCATAACGAAAAGTGATTGGATGAAGATAACGACAAAAATTGAGTTTTTATAAATAACGGCGTAGTTATTACCGTTAACACTGTTGGAATACCCGGTGGTTAAAATACAGTAATACGCATGGTTGCACAGTAGCACACGGATTGCACAGTATTTTTGAATTATTGATTCTTATGAAGAAAGGAACTACTCAATAATTGTTACAGTAGTTACTGTTCAATATTTTATTTTATTGATTCAATAATTGTTGCATTGATATTTTATATTATTGTTGTTTCAATAATTATCACTGCACAATATTTCTCATTATCAGATCAATAATTCATATTATTTGAATAATATTATTAGATAACATTATTGGCAATGTCTAGAAAGTTCTGTCTAAGGAGAGGTTTGGTCATCTAATTACGCGCCAGTAAGGAAAAATCCTTATTAGAAAGCCCCCTCTTTCCTGGGAACGGCCTGGTTGTCATAAATGTGATTCTGTAATATTATTTGTGAATAATTAATTATTGATTCATATGATAAGGAAATATTTATTTTATGTGGATATAAATGAGGGATATATTTTTGTGGTTAAAAATGAAGGAGTTAATGTTGAGGTGTTTTATCTGTATTTTTGTCGGAACGGAGGTATTGAAAATCAAATCAGGATTTTTGAGAAATATTACGATGGTCATAATTTTTAATCCGATCGTTGGATCGTGGTAATTTTTGGATATGTTATACATATATAAGTTGAGTATATGTCCACAAATTTTGAACCATTAAAAATGAACGAATGATTTGTTATGAATTTTACGAGATGACTGGTTCAGAAATTGTTGAATTTTCGGAGTTAATCATTTTGGTGGAAAATTCTAGAATTGGTGGGCCCCACTCTTGGTTGGTGAAGAGATGTGCTGAGATTTTTATTCAAATGTGGTGGGTGGGAATAGTAGCAGGTAAAGCCATCAGGTTGTAGGTTAAGTCTGCTTCGGCGTGCTAACAATTTCCTATAAATAGAGGGCTAAGTTAGAATTAAAAATCACACCAGAATTCATAAGTTTTCTCTCTTTCTCTCCCTAGATTATTGAGTGTATTTTGTGAATATTTAGATACGTTGAAAGTTGCTATTCAGCACAAGTTTCATTCAGCCTCATATCCGATATTCAGTCAGAAGTACGGTTATTTTGAGGTAAGGGATATTATTTTCTTCAATATCATTATGCTGAAATATTGATATGAGTTTTTTTTATCAAATTTAAAACTTTTTGTGTCGAGGTTACTATTCACGTATACGGCACTATTCACGTATACAGCACTATTCACGAATACGACACTATTCACCGAAAAATAAAATTTTCTTCTTTTGTCCAAGATGTCTATTATGGTTACTATCTTTGATTGTATCCATGTTTTGATCTTTATTTTTGAATTCTGCTTCACAATTGATTATTATGAAGTATTATTGATCTTGGATAAACTGTTATACGAATCCCTACTATTTGTCCTTCTGTCTCACTGGGTTCGTTTTCTTTAAGATATTTTTCATCATCCTCAGTCCTAAATGATGATATTACTGAATATCTTTGGCCTGTAGTGCAAAGATGTATGATTACTTGATGAATATCTTTGGCCGGTAGTGCAAAGATGACAGGTGTTGAGATGAACATGACCGACTGGTGATACAAATGAATATCTTTGGCCTGTAGTGCAAAGATAAATATTTGGTTAAAGATGATTATTAATTGATGTTACAAGGATAAAATATTGATGATGGACTTTTAAATTTTAGAAGATAGTAGAATTCATTCTCTACTTGACTCATCTAATGGTTTGCTATTTCCGCTGTAGTTGTTGATCTAAAACTTGTTGTCGATTATATTCTATCAGATTTTTCCCTGTTGAATACTAATGATAATTTGTTGTATATTATCTTAGTCATAATATTCTTTACTGGGCTAGTTGAGCTCACCCTTTTCCTTTTTGTTCTATTTTTCTTCTCAGGAGGTGAGAACATAGCAGGATCTAGTCGGGGTATGGAGTGATGGTTCTAGAAAGATGTTTTAGCAGTCCTCACTATTTCTGTAAAATAGTGTTTGAATAATTATAATGAGGATTTATTTGAGTATGGATATTGTCCAGAAGACAATATTTGTATTTAAACTCACAATATGTGTTGTCGTATTTTGCACGACAATTGTATTATTGAAGTTATAGTTTGCTTTCTGTACCATATATTTGGCGACTCAGAATGGGTGTTGTATACCTATTTTGGGGGCGTCACAACCCTTATGGAAGCTTAGGGATATGATCCATGGCTGAGATGTGAGACAAGAACTAGGACGGGAGAGACGGGAAATTCCTTCGCTAGTATGACCTGACTAAGTTTATTTGGTGTTTATTTGGTCGGTCAGAGTATAGGGATAATATATGACATGACTATTAACCCTTATTTTATGGAAGTATTTAAGAATGGCAGCTGAGAACATTAACAATGGAGTGAATGAGACTGTGGAGACACCTTTAATCACCACCCAGGGAAACGTGCAACAGGAAGGCAATATTTCTCCTGCAAACAACGTTACTGAGCAAACGATGAATGATGGAATGTTTAGGAGCTTTTTGCAGTTCATGCAAAATTAGACGAGGGAGACTCGTGTGCGAAATACGGGTGGAAATGATAACAACACGCGGTTTGTCACAGCCAAGTAGTTCAAAGAATTGGGACCACCAGAATTTAAGGAAAAGCCGGATCCGATCATGGCGGAAACGTGGGTTAAGAAAATTACCAAGATATTCGATGTCTTGGGATGTACGGAGGAACAGAAGGTTCCATTCGCCACCTTTATGTTCCGCGATGAGGCAGACTACTGGTGGGAGTCTGTGAAGCGTACCCAGCCTGACGCACTCAACATGTCCTGGAAAACGTTTCAGAAACTGTTTAATGACAAGTACTTTCCTGAAAGTATTCGTCATATGAAGGAGGTAGAGTTTATTAGACTGGAACAAAACAACATGACGGTGTCCCAGTACGAGGCGAAGTTTGTAAAGTTATCCAGGTTTGCACCTCATTTGGTCGAGAATGAGGAACGAATGACAAAGATGTTTCTGAGAGGTTTAAAACCTGAGATTCGGCAATATCTTATCTCTCATAAATTTTCTTTATATTCAGATGTTGTAAACATGGCTCAATTATTAGAGCGAGATAACGAGTATGTTCAACCGAGGGACCACAACCAGGGTCATACTGGTGACAGCAGTCATCGGAGCGATGAGAACCAGCGAGGAGGGAAAAATACACACAAAAGTGGTAACCACTCGGGTGGTCATCGTGGTCATGATAATAGGAGAGGTGAGTCAAGTGGAAATTTCAAGAAGAAAAGATTTAACGATGACAGGAAGACGTCGACAGCAGCACCAACACCAGGAACAAATTCTAGGGGAGAAGAACGACCGCCAGTTAGATGTTACAGATGCAGAGAGGAGGGACATATAAGTCCAAACTGCCCACAACAGTTCAAGGTATGTTATAATTGTGGAAAGGAAGGATATATCGCTTGAGATTGTACTATAGCGAAACCAAGTCCAGCTGGGACGGTGACACCAAAGGCGGATACGGACAAAATAAAGTCGGCAGTTTCTGGAAGAGCGTTTGTCGTGACTGCCCAAAACGCGAGGAACCCGAACGAAGGTATAAAGGGTTAGTTAATTATAAATTCTTGGGAAGTTTATACCTTACTAGATACCGGTTCTACCCATTATTTTATCTCTCCTGCTTGTGTTCAACGTTTAAACTTGACTCCGGAGAAATTAGACTTTGACCTATCTGTGGAGACTCCATTAGAAGAAACTTTCATTACATCTACAGTTTATAAATCTTGCTTAATCCAAGTTGGCACAATCACATTACCTGTTGACCTTATCTCTTTAAAGATACTTACTTTTGATGTGATTTTAGGAATTGATTGGTTAACTACTCATCATGCCAAAATTGATTGTTTTCGTAAGGTTGTTAGTTTTCATATTCCTAACCAACCTGTTATGCGAATTCAAGCAACCAAACCACTAAAATCAATCGCAGTCATACCAAGCCATAAAGCCATTCATTTATTAAAAAATGGATGTCAAGCTTTCTTAGCCCATGTCATGGACTTGAACAAAAATACGTAAGATTTGAATGATATTTCTGTTGTTAGTGAATTTCCTAACGTATTTCCTGGCTTAACCCAGAGCGTGGTATTGAATTTTTGTATTGATCTTCAACCCGATACAAAACTCATTTCTAAAATCTCATATTGAATAGCTCCTATTAAACTTCAGGAGTTAAAAACCCAACTATAGAAGTTGGTACCCGAGCCTCTATTTGGTGACTTCCTTTGTGGAATGCACCAAAGCCAGACTCTCCGTAAGGGACTCTATATTTGTGTGGTGGTAAAACAATAGGTGACATTGTGACGTGCTATCCAAGATTGGGATATGAATCACAATTGAGAGCAACCGAAGTCGGTGACCAAAGTACGTAGCTTTTTGGGCTTAGCTGGTTACTATCAGAGATTCGTAGAAGGATTTTCTCGAATCGCTACTCCGTTAACTTAGCTGACTCAAAAAGATATAAAATTCGTATGGAGCGAGGAATGCGAGAAGATTTTCCAATAGCTCAAGAGGCGACTCATTCGGAACCTGTTCTGACCATACCATCCTAGAAAAGCGAACGTGGTAGTTGACGCGTTGAGTAGAAGATTGTACGCGAGTACGAGTGCGATATTGTTGAACACAAAGACCTATTTTGTATAATTTATAAATGATAGAGATAGAGTTAATGACTCTAGGGACCCACGTGATGATATACGAGTAAAATAAACTTTAATCGATAACGTTAAAGCCGCTCAAGCTACAGACCTGGAGCTGATGAATATAAAGAAGAAGGTGCAAGAATGTGTTATTCTAAAAGTAAGAGTCGATGAAGAGAAGAAAGCTCAAGCCTTCGATTTATTTGAAATCCTCGATCGAGTAGGAACTGTGGCCTATAGACTCGCCTTAATGCTAAGTATGTCGCGTGTTCATAACATTTTTCATGTATCGATGTTACGTAAATATATGGACAACTCGAATCATATTATTGCGTTAGAACCAGACGAGATAGCCGAAGATTTAACGTACGAGGAGGTACCTGTTAAGATATTAGATAAGAAAGATCATGTCCTATGCACGAAGGTTATACCACAAGTTAAGGTTTTGTAGAGAAACCATGCTATTGAAGAAATGACTTGGGAGTTGGAATCAGAAATGAAAGCGAGGTATCTTCACCTTTTCGAAACACCAGGTACGTACGTCAATTTCGAGGACGAAATTTCATAAGGAGGGGAGGTTGTAAGACCCCAACTTATTAATAAATAAAATTAAATTTCCTCTATTTATTATTTTGAAATAGAAAGGGTTGATTTGATTAATGTGGTTAGTTATGGGTAAAACGCGCAAATATTTCAAATAAGCAAGTGGTTATAAAATATTCATTTTTGGTCAGTGAATATTCAGTTGGTCGTGGAATATTCTTACTGTCGGGGAATATTCGTACGACGACGCAGCCTTGTGTGGGCCCCATAACGGAAAGTGATTGGATGAAGATAATGACAAAAATTGAGTTTTTATAAATAACGGCGTAGTTATTACCGTTAACACTATTGGAATACCCGGTGGTTAAAATACAGTAATACACATGGTTGCACAGTAGCACACGGATTGCACAGTATTTTTGAATTATTGATTCTTACGAAGGAATGCACTACTCAATAATTGTTACAGTAGTTACTGTTTAATATTTTATTTTATTGATTCAATAATTGCTACATTGATATTTTATATTATTGTTGTTTCAATAATTGTCACTGCACAGTATTTCTCATTATCAGATCAATAATTCATATTATTTGAATAATATTATTAGATAACATTATTGGCAATGTCTAGAAAGTTCTGTCTAAGGAGAGGTTTGGTCATCTAATTGCGCGTCAGTAAGGAGAAATCCTTATTGGAAAGCCCCCTATTTTTGTGGTTAAAAATGAAGGAGTTAATGTTGAGGTGTTTTATCTGTATTTTTGTCGGAACGGAGGTATTGAAAATCAAATCAGGGTTTTTGAGAAATATTGCGAGGGTTATAATTTTTAATCCGACCATTGGATCATAGTAATTTTTGGATATGTTATACATATATAAGTTGAGTATATGTCCACAAATTTTGAACCGTTAAAAATGAACGTATGATTTGTTATGAATTTTACGAGATGACTGGTTCAGAAATTGTTGAATTTTCGGAGTTAATCATTTTGGTAGAAAATTCTAAAATTGGCGGGCCCCACTCTTGGTTGGTGAAGAGATGTGCTGAGATTTTTATTCAAATATGGTGGGTGGGAATAGTAGCTGGTAAAGCCATCAGGTTGCAGGTTAAGTCTGCTTCGGCGTGCTAACAATTTCTTATAAATAGAGAGTTAAGTTAGAATTGAAAATCACACCAGAATTCATAAGTTTTCTCTCTTTCTCTCTCTAGATTATTGAGTGTATTTTATGAGTATTTAGATACTTTGAAAGTTGCTATTCAGCACAAGTTTCATTCAGCCTCATATCCGATATTCAGTCAGAAGTACAGTTATTTTGAGGTAAGGGATATTATTTTCTTCTTAAATGATATTATTTTCTTCAATATCATTATGCTAAAATATTGATATGAGTTTTTTTTATCAAATTTGGAACTTTTTGTGTCGGGGTTACTATTCACGTATACGGTACTATTCACGAATACGACACTTTTCACCGAAAAATAAAATTTTCTTCTTTTGTCCAAGATGTCTATTATGGTTACTATCTTTGATTGTATCTATGTTTTGATCTTTATTTTTGAATTCTGCTTCATAATTGATTATTATGAAGTATTATTGATCTTGAATAAACTGTTATACGAATCCTTACTATTTGTCCTTCTGTCTCACTGAGTTCATTTTCTTTAAGATATTTTTCATCATCCTCAGTCCTAAATGATGATATTGCTAAATATCTTTGGCCTGTAGTGCAAAGACATATGATTACCTGATGAATATCTTTGGCCGGTAGTGCAAAGATGAACAGGTGTTGAGATGAACATGACCGACTGGTGATACAAATGAATATCTTTGGCCTGTAGTGCAAAGATGAATATTTGGTTAAAGATGATTATTAATTGATGTTACAGGGATAAAATATTGATGATGGACTTTTAAATCTTAGAAGATAGTAGAATTCATTCTCTAGTTGACTCTTCTAATGGTTTGCTGTTTCCGCTGCAGTTGTTGATCTAAAACTTGTTGTCAATTATATTCTATTAGATTTTTCCCTGTTGAATACTAATGATAATTTGTTGAATATTATCTTAGTCATAATATTCTTTACTGGGCTAGTTGAGCTCACCCTTTTCCTTTTTGTTCCATTTTTCTTCTCAAGAGGTGAGAACATAGCAGGATCTAGTCGGGGTATGGAGTGATGGTTCTAGAAAGATGTTTTAGCAGTCCTCACTATTTCTGTAAAATAGTGTTTGAATAATTGTAATGAGGATTTATTTGATTGTGGATATTATCCAGAAGACAATATTTGTATTTAAACCCACAGTATGTGTTGTCGTATTTTGCACGACAATTGTATTATTGAAGTTGTAGTTTGCTTTCTGTACCATGTAATTGGCGACTCAGAATGGGTGTTGTATACCTATTTTGGGGGCGTCACAACCCTTATGGATTATGACTTTGATATTTGTTTGCATATAGGATGTTTATGACTGTGAAAGTGGTGTGCTATTGAATAGCCACCTAGTTATGCCTACGTGCATGTGGATAGTCATTTTTACAAAGGAGACTCTGGCGAAATTTTTTCACGAGTCTAGGCATTTAAATGAACATGCATTTTTAACTCTACTATAGACATATGTTAAAGTAACTTATGCATGCATATAGACATAAAATGCATTTAATGAGCTCCAGGTTAGAATTTATCACACCCTTTCTGAGGTAATTTGCAGACTTTTGTCCACATATATGGAACCAGACCAGCAGAAAAGCTCCTGTAGGACCTCTACAGGTGTGAGGAGGAGAGCTTCTGATGTGCCTCAGCCTCGCCCAGCCCGACAACCTCGTCGGTTAACGAAGTCAGTTATTCATCCTATCCGGGTTGAGGTACCGGATGTTGAGGACGAGGAGGAGGATGTACCAGTTGTGGATCCTACTCCTGCTACTTCTATTCCCCACAGGGATCTTCCAGCCATTAATGTGATGATTATAGAGTTTCTAGATGATTTGAGTCGCCACCCCTCGATCTATTTGCATGCAAACGAGGTAAAAGCTGTGTCTAATCTTCCTTTTTCCTATTAATGAGGAGCAAGGTTCTGATGTTGATTTGCATTATAACGCAGGTTACCGGTTTTATTCAACCTCGAGGGAACTGGTTCAATATACACTCTCTGTACCAGACTCTTCACCCAAAGTATCGAGAGATTATGCATGCTTAGGGTTTTAAGGCGTTCTTTTTCATCCTCCCCCGCCGTTGTCCCTGGTGTGACGCCCCCAAAATAGGTATACACAATCCATTCTAAGTTGCCAAATACATCGTACATAATTCAAAAATAACTTCATTTATATAACTGTTAAATGTCGCGCAGAATACGGCAAAACATAAGTTGTGAGTTTTAATACAAATATTGTCTCCTAGACAATATCCAAACTCCAAATAAGTCCTCATTACAATTATTATCATACTATTTCACAGAATAGTGAGGACTACTATAGCAACCATCTGGACCGTCATTGCATTCCCTGACTAGTCCCAACTATATTCTCATTTCCTAAAGAGAACAATGAAAGAAAAGGGTGAGCTCAACTAGCCCAGTAAAGAATATCATGACTAAGATAATGTAGAATAAATTATCCTTACCCTTCAACAGTTTTAAAGTGATAGAATACAATAGACAACAAGTTTAACTGCAACGGAACAAACAATCCATTAGAAGAGTCAAGTAGAGCATGATATCTACTATCTTCTATGATTTAAAAGTTTATCATCAGTTTTATCGCTGAGACTCAACTCAATAAATAATCCACATCACTGAATTATTCATGCACTACGGACCAAGGATATTCATTATTATCACATCAACGAATTATCCATGCACTACGGGCCAAGGATATTCGTATTATCACCAATGGACATGATCATGCCAACAACTGTTATAAGTATTTATAACATTACAGATCATGATTATACCGATACATAGTCATAATCATAAAAATCAACAGTTCATCTATGCACTATGGGCCAAAGATGACTTTCATCACAATATGAGCATGAGGATGATGACAATGATATAAAAATTCAATTAAGTAAGAGCAAGGATAAATTTTTAAAGATTTATAATTTAATTTATCTAGAGTTCAAAAATGTCCAAATTGTCAATATGATAACTGCTTTGTGGAGTAAAATTCAAGAATAATATTGAATCAAAAATAATTTGGACAGATAAGAAATTAATTTTTGTCATGAATAGTACCCCAGGTGAATAGTACTCGAGTGAATAGTACCCCGTGAATAGTACTTAAAAAATAGAAGGATACTATTTGGAAAATAAAATCACGGACTGCACAGTACATTCACGGGCGCCGAATCCTTCGGCCGAATTTCTAAAAAAATTTTATTTACTATGCAGCACTATGCAATAAAATATTTAAATAAAATAAAAATTTTAAATAAAATATAATATATTCTATTTATAATCTAATAAAACAAAACTTATATATATATATATATATATATATATATATATATATATATATATATATATATATATATATACTGAATAACTTTTTACCAATTATTTCAAAAAATGGGTAAGTGGGGGTTCATATAATAAGCAAAATTTATAACAAATACTTCATAAAAATCTCATATATTTATCTCAATTCACTAGGCTTCACAAAACACATTTTTAATAACATTCATTATTAATATTATAACTCACAATATTAACAACCAGATCATTCTCAGGAAAAATGGGACTTTTCGATAAGGATTTCTCCTTATTGGAGCGTAATTAGGTGACCACACCCCTTTTCTCGACAGAACTTTCTAGACATCGTCAATAATGCAAATAATAATATGAATAACTTGTCATCTCAATTATTAATTTAATAATATAAAATATTATGCAGATGATACTGTGACAACAATTGAATCAATAATATGAGATACTATGCATCAACTACTGTGATAATAATTGAATAAAACTGAGTGACTTCTCACGTAAGCATCAATAATCAATACTATGTGCTACTATGCAACTATGCGTATTACTATATTTTTATCAACGGGTATTTCAACAGTTAACGATAAAATTTTTGTCGTTATTTTTATAAAAAGATATTTCTGTCATTTTCTAACTCCGACAGTAATTCCATTGTGGGGTCCACCAATGATTATGCCGTCGTATGAATATTCCCTGATAAAACGAATATTTCTCGACCAAACTAATACTTTATGACAACTTACTTACTTTGTAAAATTTGTAATTATTACCCACAACTATAACATTATATCAAATCCACACCTTATTATTCAAAAAGATATTTTGAGAAAATTAAATCTTTATTCATAAAAGTTGGGGTCTTACAACCTCCCATTCTTATGAAATTTCTTCATCAAAATTGGTGTACGTACCTGGTATGTCGAAGAGGTGAGGATACCTTGATTTCATTTTAGATTCTAACTCCCATGTCATTTCCTTAACATCGTGGTTTTTTCACAAAACTTTGACTTGAGGTATAACCTTGGAGCGTAGAATATGTTCCTTCTTATCCAAGATTTTAACAGGTTCCTCTTCATACATTAAATCTTCTGCTATCTCTTCTGGTTCTAATTCAATAATGTGATTCGAGTCTTCAACATATTTACGTAACATATATATACAACAAACGTTATGAACACAAGATATACTTGGCAGTAAAGCGAGTCTATAGGCCATAGTTCCTATTCGATCGAGGATTTCAAATGGACCAATTAAATCAAGGGTTGAGATTTTCTCTCTTTGTCGATTCTTGCTTCTAGAATAACGCCTTCTTGCACCTTCTTCTTCCTATTCGTCAACTCTGGGTCTGTAGTTTGAACAACTTTAACTTTATCGATTAAAGTCGGTTCTACTCGTATATTTGACATCATCACGTGAGTTCTTGGAGTCTTTAACTCTATCTCCATCATTTGTAAGTCATACGAAATGGGTCTTTATGTTAACAACATCGCACTCGTACCCGCATACAATTTGCTACTCAACGCGTCAGCTACCACATTCACTTTTCCAAGATGGTATTGAATGGTATAGTCGTAATCTTTCAATAGCTCGAGCCAACGTCTTTGGCGAATGTTACGTTCGTTTTGGGTGAAGAAATATTTGAGGGTTTTGTACCGGATTCAAGGTCAATAAAAAATTTAATTTCACGCTTTGGGGATAGGCCAGGAAGTTTTTCGGGGAATATGTCAGGAAATTTATTAACGATAGAAATATCATTCAAAACTGTGACTCTCATCCAAGATTTGGATAGCACCTCACATTGATACCTATCAACTTGCCACCGTTATTCACGGCATCCCCTATGGAAAGTTTGGCTTCGGTGCATCCCACACAAGGAAGTGACCAGCGAAAGGCTCAGGGCTCTTTACTTATGGCTTGATATGACAGTGATTGACTTTAGTGGTTTGGTTGCTTGAATTCGCATAACAGGTTGGTTAGGAATATGAAGGCTAACAACCTTACGAAAATAATCAATTTTAGCATGATAAGTAGTTAACCAGTCAATTCTTAAAATCACATCAAAGGCAATTATTTTCAAAGAGATAAGATCGATAGGTAACGTGAGGGTGCCGATTTGAATCAAACAAGATTTATGAACAATGGATGTAATGAAGGTTTCTCCCAATGAAGTTTCAACAGATAAGTCAAAGTTTAATTTCTCCGAAGTTAAATTTAAATGTTGAGCGCAAGTAGGAGAAATAAAAGAATGAGTAGAATCGGTATCGAATAAGGTATAGACTTCTTAAGAGTTTATGATTAACTTACCTGCGATAACTTCATTCGGGTTCCTCATCACAAAAATTCTCTCCCTTAAACTACCGAATTTGACTTGTCTGGGATAGCCTTTGGTGTTATCATTACCGCTGAAATTGACTTTCGCTATAGGGCATATTCCACCCTCAACTTCTTCGTCGTACTCCTGATCCATGATCTGAATCATTAATCTTCGATCCATATCGAATTGGGGTTGACCGCAATGTACAGGGTAATTCAAAACTCGATGTTGGGTTCTCCCAATTGCTGTCCAAAAAGAGAAATACATATCATCTATTTTAGCCTTCTTGGATCGGACTTCTCTTTCCACAATATCAATGCGTCGTGCGACTTTTACCCATACTTCCTTTATTCTCACTCATTCAGTTGTTTCTTCTTTCAGCTGATCCTTGACATTTGAATTCTCAGATTCCAACTTTATCATCTTATACTCTTCCAAAGAGTGCTTCTATTCAAGCATCACATATCGGGTAACGCAATCTTGAATTGTTGCACCCCTTTGCTCAATGACCGTCTGCCGTTCTTCAACTTGCTCTTCTAACTCATGAATACGATTATGCAATTCTACATTTTGATCATAAAGTTCTCCTAATAAATTCTCCCCAGGTTCCTCTTCTTCCTCACTCTCAGCTGCTACATCTGCGACTAACTCGGGTGCAACTATTAATTATTCACTCATCACATGGATATCTCTAATTTCTTCTTCGCCTGACATCCTACAATCAAGTTTAATAACTTAATTAGTACTCCCCAATAAAATCTTTGTTATAACAAAATATTATACTCCAATATTTATTCTTTAAATGAATCTCCTCGATTCATCACTTAAAACTCTATATGAGTTCATCTCTTAATTTTCAGATGTCATTTTCTAACACTGTCACAAAATAAGTGTTAATTGATAAGCCACAAAATATCCCTATATTCTGACCGACCCATAAATAATAATTAAGCTTAGGTATGTCATAGTAGCGAAGGATTTATCCACCTAGTTGTAGCCTCAAATCTCAGTCAGGGATCATATCCCTAAGCTTTGATACCAAATGTGACGTGCCCAAAATAGGTATACACAACATATTTTGAGTCGCCAAATACATGGTACATAATTCAAATACAATTTCATTTATACAACTGTTAAATGTAGCGCAAAATATGAAAAAACATAAGCTGCGAGTTTAAATACAAATATTATCTCCTAGACAATATCCAAACTCAAAATAAGTCCTCCTTACAATTATTATCACACCATTTAACAGAATAGTGAGGACTACTATAACAACCATCTGGACCGTCACTCCATTCCCTGACAAGTCCCAGCTATATTCTCATTTCCTAAAGAGAACAATGAAAGAAAAGGGTGCGCTCAACTAGCCCAGTAAAGAATATCATGACTAAGATAATGTAGAATAAATTATCGTTAGCCTTCAACAATTTTAAACTGATAGAATACAATAGACAACAAGTTTAACTGCAGCTGAACAAACAATCTATTAGAAGAGTCAAGTTGTGACGCCCCCAAAATTAGGTATACATCACCCATCTTGGGTCGTCAGATACATGGTACAGAATTCAAATACAACTTAATAATACAACTGTCGTGTACAATATAACAAAACATAAACTGTGAGTTTGAATACAAATATTGTCTACTAGAGAGTATCCATACTCAAAAGGAGTCCTCATTACATTTATTAACACACTATTACATAGAATAGTGAGGACTACTAACTAATACTATCATTCGGACCATCACTCCGTTTCCCGACTTGCCCCAGCTACGTTCTCATTTCTTGAAGAGAACAGTGAAAGAAAGGGTGAGCTCAACTAGCCCAGTAAGAAATATTATGACTAAGATAATACAGAATAAATTATCATTAGCCTTCAACAATGTTAAGCTGATAAAATATAATAGACATCAAGTTTAACTGCAGCGGAATAAGCAACCCATTAAAAGAGTCAAGTAGAAAATAAACTCTACTATCTTTTATGATTTAAAAGATTTTTCAACACTGTTATCGCTGGGACTCAGCTTAATAAAATAATCCATATCATCGAATCACCCATGCACTACGGCCAAGGATATTCGTGTATTCATTAATGGCCATGATCATGCCAACAACTGTCCATCAATGCACTACGGGCCAATGAGGACTTTTACCACATCATTTATAACATTACGGTCATGATTATACCGAATAATCCCTGGTCATAATCATACCAAGTCCATCTATGCACTACAGGCCACAGATGACTTTCAGCATTTTATAAACATGAGGATGATGACAATGATATAAGAATTCAATAAAACAAGTTAAAGAATTAATTTATCCAAGAATTAACAACGTCCAAATTGTCAACATGATACTGCTTTGTGGAGTAAAATTCAAGAATACTTAGAAGAATATTTTCATGAAAAGATACTGGATGAACCGCAATTATCAAGGATATTCAACTAATTTCATGGAGTATAGAAGTTAAAACTTAACCAACTGAGTATAATAAAGAATAGAATAACAAAAGAAATCACCCGGCATGCGATAGACCGCACAGACAGGTTATTCCAACAGAATAATAAATAATGAAACCAGGTCCGGTGTAAACGCATAGACAGGATATTCTGACAGAATAATAAATAATGGAACCAGGTCCGGCGTAAATGCACAGACAAGATATTCCGACAGAATAATAAATAATGGAACCAGGTCCGGTGTAAAACACACAAACAGGATGTTCCAACAGAATAATAACAAGAAGGAACCAGGTCCGGTGTAAAACACACAGACGGGATGTTCCAACAGAATAATAGAAGAATGTCACCAAGTATAGGGTAGACCGCGTATACAGGTTATTCTAACAGAATAATAAGAAATGGAATAACAAAAGTTCTCTTCATGAATAAGAAAGAATAACGCCCCTTACCGTTTTTAAGAAGAACTGAAATAAGGAAGTAGTTAAGTAGCAGAATACTTTTCTTTTCTCTCTCTATAGTTTCTCTCTCTAGAGTTCAGTGAATTCGTAAGAAATAATGAAGGAATGAGCTGCTATTTATAGAAAAATAGAATGCATAGTAACTAATCCATGAACGGTCCAGATTGATTACTTTAATCTGACAGTCCATATTCAAAGAAAAATCTTTTAAATAAAATATAATATATTCTATTTATAGAATAACTTTAATAAAGTATTCTGTTTTATATAAAAAGATGTTTCTGTTTTATTACGTTAATAATACGAATAAAACAAAACTTCATTATCGCTAAATAATTCATATTATTAACTGACAATAATTGAATTAAATTGAGTGACTTCTTACATAAGCATTAATAATCAATACCGTGTGTTACTATGCAACCACACGTATTACTGTACTTTTACTACCGAGTAGTTCAACAGTAACAATGGTAAAACTTTCGCCGTTATTTTTAATAAAATATTTTTGTCATTTTCTCAATCCGATAATAATTCTGTTGTGGGGTCCACCAATGATTGTGCCGTTGTACGAATATTCCCTGTTAAAACGAATATTCCCCGACCAATCGAATATTATATAACAACTTGCGTACTTCGTAAAATTTATAAATATTACCCACAACTATAACATTATATCAAATTAGCTCCATAATATTCAAAAATGATATTTATAAAAAATTCATTTTTATTTATAAAAGTTGGGGTCTTACACAAGTAGAGTATGATATCTACTATTTTCTATGATTTAAAAGTTTATCATCAATTTTATCGCTGAGACTCCGCTCAATAAATAATCTATATCACTGAATTATCCATGTACTACGGGTCAAGGATATTCATTATTATCACATCCATGAATTATCCATGCACTACCGGCCAAGGATATTCGTATTATCACCAATGGTCATGATCATGCCAACAATTATCCATCAATGCACTACAGGCTAATGATGACTTTTACCACATCATTTATAATATTATAGGTCATGATTATACCGATACATAGTCATAATCATACCAATCAATAGTTCATCAATGCACTACGGGCCAAAGATGACTTTCATCACAAAATAAGCATGAGGATGATGACAATGATATAAAAATTCAATTCAGTAAGAGCAAGGATAAATTTTTAAAGATTTATAATTCAATTTATCCAGAGTTCAAAAATGTCCAAATTGTCAACATGATAACTGCTTTGTGGAGTAAAATTCAAGAATAATATTGTATCAAAAATAATTTGGACAAAAAAGAAATCAATTTTTTGTCATGAATAGTACCCCGGGTGACTAGTACTCGAGTGAATAGTAACACGTGAATAGTCCTTCAGGAATAGTAATCGTGAATAGTACCCCGACATGAAAAGATTAAAATTTAATAAGAATATTCAGAAAAATATTCTTGTGAAATGATACTAGATGAAACACAAATTTCAAGGATATTCTACTAATTTTAAGGAGTATAGAAGCAATACTTATCAAAATAAGTGTAGAATTAGGAATATGAAATGAAATAATATTACTTATAAACTACAGAGTATGGAAGAAAATATTATTTCTTACGAATACTGAATAAAATAATATCCTTTATCTTAAAAAGAGAGTACTTCTGACTGGTAGGACGGGAATATTTTTGAAGAAAACTTATACTATTTTTTACGCTTAAAGCTTCCTTAAACTCTAAAGAAATACGTTCAATATTATAGAAGAAGAATTCTCTGATTCTGGTGTAATTTTTAATTCTAAACTAAGCATCCTATTTATAGAAAAATGGAAGGATACTATTTAGAAAATAAAATTACAGACTACATAGTACATTCATGGGCGCCGAATCCTTCGACCGAATTTCTGAAAAAATTTGATTTACTATGCAGCACTATGCAATAAAATATTCTAATAAAACGAAAACTTTAAATAAAATATAATATATTCTATTTATAATCTAATAAAATAAAACTTATATTATATATATATATATATATATATATATATATATATATATATATATATATATATACTGAATAACTTTCTACCGAATATTTTAAAAAATAGGTAAGTGGGGGTCCATATAATAAGTAAAATTTACAACAAATACTTCATAAAAATCCCCTCTATTTATCTCAATTCACTAGGCTTCACAAAACACATTTTTAATAACAGTCATCATTAATATTATAACTCACAATATTAACAACCAGATTATTCCCAGGAAAGAGGGGCTTTCCGATAAGGATTTCTCCTTATTGGCGCGCAATTAGGTGACCAAACCCCTTTCCTCGACAGAACTTTCTAGACATCGTCAATAATACAAATAATAATATGAATAACTTGTCATCTCAATTATTGATTTAATAATATAAAATATTGTGCAGATGATACTGTGACAATAATTGAATCAATAATATGAGATACTATGCATCAACTACTGTGGCAATAATTGAATAAAACTGAGTGACTTCTCGCGTAAGCATCAATAATCAATACCGTGTGCTACTATGCAACTATGCGTATTACTATACTTTTATCACCTGGTATTTCAACATTTAACGATAAAACTTTTGTCGTAATTTTTATAAAAAGATATTTATGTCGTTTCTAACTCCGACAGTAATTCCGTTGTGGGGTCCACTAATGATTATGTCGTCGTATGAATATTTCTTGATAAAACGAATATTCCCCGACCAAACGAATATTTTATGACAACTTACTTACTTTGCAAAATTTGTAAATATTATCCACAACTATAATATTATATCAAATCCACACCTTATTATTCAAAAAGATATTTCGAGAAAATTAAATCTTTATTTATTAAAGTTGGGGTCTTACACCTGGGGTTACCTCAGGGTATTGTCTGAGCGTTGGTTTCAATAGACTCAGTCTCTCTATTTGCTAAATTGTGAGGTGATGATGACACCGATGGATTGGCGGTTTATCATTGTTATGGAGTTCTCCAGGGCGCTAGTGCCTTGTGTGACTGATATTTCCCCTACTGCCATCAGATCCTTGATAGGAGTTCAGGCTGCGGCACTCAAAGGCAGGACAGTCTGTACTGGTCCTTTGAGTGTAGACGCTATGAGTGGGGCTTTGACTGAGCCATTACGGGAGGTGGACCGTATTGGAGAGTTCGACTGGGGCTCCTATACCTTTGCCTATTTCCTCAGGGGAATGCGTATGCATTCGTAGGGCTTGGCAAAGGCTTGGCTAGGATTTTACCCATTCGTACTGGTGAGTATTTCCCTTTTGATTTCCCTTGTTCGAGTTAAGAGTGTTAACTGACCGCAGATGTTTGATCTTATATTTGGCAGTTTTGGGCCTATGAGAGGCTCCCATGTCTTCGTCCCATTAGCCTGTTAGGTTTAGACACCTATCCACGGGGACGACGATGGCATCATTCCACATTGGTGGAGGTTCCTGTAGCTGAGGGTTTCACCCATTCACGCTTACAGTTACAGCTGTTGACAACTGATGTCATTACGCGGGTTCCTTATTTTGAGGACCACGTGACAGTTGGCTTTGAGGGTGGCTTCCCGACTGGCATCTAGTATATTTTTTCCACCCGTCGTGTTCCTCTCTTCACAGATGGAGGATGTGAGCTCTATTTAGGAGAACGTGCTATCAAGAACACCACAAGAGAGATTCGTATACCAATTTATCTTCCTGCCAAGCGTTATTAGATTGTGTCACAGCCGCCGATTAGTGATATCCCATTGGTAGGAGTTGATGGCTTTGTTTTGTCAGAGGGACCGTTCACTCAGAAGACATTCTACCGATGGTGGTCCCTTCGTACCATCGGAGCCCAGACCCGTGCCACACAGTTTATGGGGGATATGGTTCCTGGCTCCTGCCTCCGTCATAATGACAGATTAGATTGCCTATGTTCGAGAGCCTACTCATTTGACCCAGATTGATAGTTTATGAAGTATCTTCATTGAGATTGTAGTATAACAGTCTGTCATCCCTAGATCAGGCGACAATTGACCAGCTGTTGCATCACTCTATGATCCTCCTGATTTTCCAGGTTCCATTGGGTTTTGTAGAGGGCATGCTGGAGCACTGGGTACCGGAGAGGCATGTGTTTCAATTTGAGACCCATGAGTTGACTCCCACATTAGAGGAGTATGAGAGCCTGACAGATTTGCCATTTAGATAGGCCTTGCGCTCGGATGGTTGTTGGTGACATGAGCCGATATTTTATGACCCTCACAGGTTTAAGGCACAGAGTTACGCTGGATGAGATTTCCTTGGGGCATGTAGTGTCCATGCATTTTCTGATAGACAGATTTGGCTCCTTGGACAGTTATGTGCTGCACTTCGGGGATTTCTCCACTTCGGAGGTTGATTGACTTGTTGTCAGAGTAGATGTACTCTTGATGTACCTGGTAGCTTATCTGAATATGCCATTGTACATGGACCATTTAGACATCAGTGTGATCATGGCAGTGTGGGCTCTCCGGGAGGGACATACCATTATATCGATGATTTTGGCAGAGACCTTGAGGTCAGCCACATATTGCCAGTCCCATTCTGCGGGGGTATTTATAGGCAGTTCGGTCTTACTATACGTGTGGTTTATGACACACTTGAGACCGATTGGCACATTCCGACGCCATGGGTATTATTTTTCCCATGAGATAGCTATGTCTTACTCCTTTCAGCCGGTGGAGTGTACAGAAACTGCTTCTTGGTCGGTTTTCTTATCAGGGATCGAGGATTCATTTGATCATACTGCCGTGTTCAGGGCTTAGTTCTCCCTACAACTTCATTACTCATGCATCTGACATGGATTATCTTCCCCTGACTGGTTTAAGGGGCATGATCACTTATCATCCACTGGCTGTGATGGCACAGTTTGACCAGTTTTAGGATGTTCATCCCTTTGACGGGGCATTGGGTTAGCGTTTGTCATCTCGACTTTTGTCAGTAGAGGATTTGTCCAGGGTTTATGCCTGTTGGACCCAGCGTGAGAGGGCTAATTTTACTACTAGCCATCCAAGTTATTCTACAGAGTATTCTGCATTGTTGGAGGCTAAGATTACGTCGGCTAGGGTTGTATCCTCAGAGCCAGAGATTGATTTTGACAGTGAAGAGCATATGGAGGACCTTGATTCTCCCACTGAGGACGAGCTGTTTGCTAGGTTAACAGCAGCTTTGGTTGATTCTCCCAATATTACTGCTACTGTGACTCCACATTCTGCAGAGTATTTAGAGCAGAGTCTATATCTGATGACGTTTGAGAGGGATCAGGATAGGGCCTTGATGTCGACAGGTCTTTTTGGTAGAGATGTCACTCTAGTTGAGAAAGACGATGCTCTAGCTCATAGAGATACCGATGTTGCTGAGCAAGATGAGGATAGATCATCTAGGGATGCAGTTGTTATTGAGCGGGATGGTGTTATATTTGCCCGAGATGCCGCTATTACAGATAGTACTACATTGAGGTCCCATACTGCTGATATCATTGCAGAGATGAGCACATTCATTGATGAGCATAGTGTCACTATGCAGATGGCTGTAAATCTCTTGGCTCATGTTGATACCCTAGGGTAGGAGCTCACAGAGTTGCCCCATTCTTCTGAGATGGATGCCATGTTAGATTTAATAGCGCGCTTATCCACTGGTTTGTAGATTAGCTTGGATTTTCCTGCACAGACTAGCTTAGCCATTTCATGTACATGACACATTGTATATATCAAACAGTATTATATGGCAAGGAAACATGTTTTGATTCACTTCCCTTTTAGCTATGCCTTGTTACTTGCTTGATAGTTGCCTGCTCTCCAAGGCTTGTGATCTTGATGTATTCTAAGCTCCCCCTTGATGGATGGACAGTGAGATGTCTCAGGATCTTTTAGAATGGATCATTGATCTTTGTATTCCCTACCCTTTGGTGTCTTGGGACTGGTTTCTGTATGTGGTTATGGAGAGGATTGTGGCTTTCCTTTTTGAGGTTGACCGCCCCACAGATAGTCACCGGTATTCCTTTGTATTGGGGAGACCAGGTAGTTTCATCTCTTATGGATTGGTGTTTCTCTTTGAGGACTCAACCGCAGCTTAGATGGTCTCCGGTTCTCCCATTTATGTGGGGAGACTAGGTAGTTCCATCCCTTTGGTCTAAGCCGATGAGGTGTGGTTTGAAAGCGAAAAGATTATCCCAATACCATTAATAAGGTTTTTTGTTTTTGGTAGGGGTGAGACCGCACCATGAATGGCTGCCTACATACTCCCATTGAGAAGGGGGAGATCAGGTTTGCGTAGTTCGAACCTAGCTTGAGAAGGTTCAAAGTTGAAGGTGGTAAATAGGGTGTAATTTTTTTTTATTTTTCTGTAGTTAGACCGGACCATAAAAATGACTGCCTACGTACTCCCGTGTATTAAGGAGATCAGGTCTGTGTAGTTCGCCCCTGATGGGACAAACCGAAGTTGTGAAAAGTTTTATCCCTAATGGGATAAACTGAAGGTGTGAAAGGTTTGATCCCTGGTGGGACAAACTGAAGGTGTAAAATGTTTGATCCCTAGTGGGACAAACTGAAGGTGTGAAATGTTTGATCCCTAGTAAGATAAACTGAAGTGTGAGGTTGGTATGTAGTGAGAAAGGTTTTGAAAACCTGAATTAACTAGGGATCTGGTTATCCAAAATCAGGATGTTGGTTTGCAGGTAACTTCAGACATAGTACCGTTTCACGGTATCTGAGTTAATGAGTTGGGGAAATTCTTTGCCATCCATCTCTTGTAATCTAAGGGCTCATTCTATCAATACCCCCTTGACAACAAACGGGCCTTCCTAGTTTGGGGCGAATTTTCCTTTGGATTGATCTTGGTTGTCAAGAACCTTCTTTAAGACCAAGTCATTTTCTTTTAATTGCAGTAGTCAGACTTTCTTGTTGTAGGATCAAGCAATCCTCTGTTGGTATAACTTACCACGGAAGATGGTTGCGGCCCGCCTTTAATCTATTAGAGACAATTGGTGGTACCAATCTTGTAACCATTGGTTTTCATCCAGCTGAGTGTCTATCAACACTCTGAGGGATTCCATTTCCACCTCTATGGGGAGCACTGCTTCCATGCCATAGGTTAATAAATAATGGGTTGCCCCAGTGGAAGTGCGCATTGACATTCTATAGGCTAATAGAGTCAGAGGTAACAAGTCAGGCCATCCTTTGTGATTGGCGGACATCTTTTGCATGATCATTTTGATATTCTTATTTGCCACTTCAACAACATAATTCATCATTGGACGATAGATGATGGAGTTGAGGTGTTTGATGTGGAATTTATTACACAATTCCTCCATCATTTGGTTGTTTAGGTTTTTGGCATTGTCTGATACAATCACCTCTGGTTGTCCATATCGACAAATGACATTATTTCTGATGAAACCAATGACCACCTCTTTAGTAACCCTGGGGGAAGAGGTTGCTTCTACCCACTTGGTGAAGTAGTCGATCATGGTAAAGATAAACCGATAACCATTACTGGCTTTGGGCTCGATGGGCCCGATCACGTCCATTCCCCACATTGAGAAGGGTCAGGGCGAACTCATATTGTGGAGCTCCCTTGGAGGGGCGTGGATAGCATTCCCATAAATTTGGCATTGATAACATCTCTTGACTTGATCATCATAGTCAGCTTTGAGAGAGAGTCAGAAATGCCATGTTCTTAGGATTTTCTTGACAAGTAGAGGGTCGCTCATATGTGGGCCGCATACTCCACCATGGATCTCATCCATGAGCCTCTGAGCTTAGTCTTTGTCTAGACATCTGAGAAGGCCTAATCCTGCATCTCTTTTATAGAGTGCGTCTCCGCTCAGATAGAATTTCATGGCCATTCTATGGATCCACTTTTTTTCAACTTAACTCTCCTCAGCGGGTGTAGATCCATCTCGTAGATACTCCTTGATATGCTGATACCAAGGGTGTTGGATGGGAGACAGCTCATTCAATACTTCTCCGATGTAGTTCCTATAGGCTAGAGCCTTCTGTAGGGCAAATGTGATATTTGGAATGTCTTCCTTATTAAGTATGTTGATTAAGGAGGACAAAGTTGCTAGTGCATCTTCAAAGTCATTCCTATTCTGAGGAATGCGGAGGAAGGATATTTCTTCAAACTCCAAAGCCATCTGGATAACCTGCCGATGGTAAGGCAGCAAATGTAATTCTTTGGTGTGATAGATCCCAGTGGTTTGACTGATTACCAATTCAGAATCTCCAAAGATAGCTAACCGTCTGAGACCCATGGATTGGTCTAGTTTCAACCCTATGATACAGCCTTCATACTCAGCTGTGTTGTTGGTGCTGACAATCTGCAATTTGATGACAACGGGATACTGCTCCCCTAATGTTTTTTACGGCTCCATCAAAATACATCTTCCATGGTTGGTGTGTATTGTCGTGATGGTGTTGCTGAATTGTTATTACCCCTTCATCGGGAAAATATGTTTCCAAGGGTTTGAAGTCCCTTGAAGGTGCTGCGGTCAGTTGATCCGTAATTCCTTGACCTTTGACAGACTTTTGAGTCACGTAGATGATGTTAAATTGTTGTAGGATCAACTACCATTTGGACAGTCAATAATTCAACATAGGTTTGTTGAACACATACTTGAGAGGATCCACGTAAGATATGAGATGGGTTGTGTGACCATGGAGATAATGTTATAATCTCATGGAAGCCCATGCTAGTGCACAACAAGTTTTCTCAATCAGAGAGTACTTGTGTTCACTGATGCTGAATCTTTTGCTGAGGTAATAGATAGCTCTTTCTTGGCCTCTATCATCTTTCTGTCCCAGCATGCAGCCCATGGCATTGTCATTAATTGACAGGTACATAAACAGGGGAACACCATCCCTGGGAGGTACCAAAATAGGAGCTTTGATTAGCTGCTCTTTGATTGTAAGGAAGGCTTTCTGACACTCGTCATTCCATTTCTTGGAGGAGTTCTTCCTTAGCAACTTGAAGATAGGCTCATAGGTTGTTGTGAGTTGGGAGATGAATCGGCTAATGAAGTTGGTTCTTCCCAAAAATCCCCATATTTCCCTCTCTGTCTGGGGTATGGGCATCTTCATGATGGCCTGGATTTTTGCAGGATCCAGCTCAATGCCTTTGTGGCTTACTAGGAGTCCTAGCAACTTGCCTGATTTAATGTCAAAGGTGCACTTGGATAGATTTAACTTCAAGTTGTACTTACGCAACCGATTGAAAAGCTTTTTGAGATGATCTAGGTGGTCTTCTTCCCTTCGGGATTTGACAATGATGTCATCCACATATATTTCTATCTCTTTGTGAATTAGATCATGGATAAGAGCAATCATGGCTTGCTGATAGGTAGCTCCGGCATTGATGAGGCTGAATGACAACCGTCTATAGCAAAAGGTTCCCCAATGAGTAATGAATGCAGTTTTCTCACGATCTTCTTCAACAACCATATTTTGATGGTACCCCGTAAAGCAGTCAGCAAAGGAGTACATGTCATACTATGTTGTATTGTCAATGAGTATGTGGATGAATGGTACGGAAAAGCTATCTTTGAGACAAGATTTATTCATATCCTTGTAATCTATGCAAACTCGCACTTTCCCTCCTAGTTTACGCATGGGGACTATGTTAGATAGCCACTCAGGGTATGTTGATACCATGATGATGCTGGTTTGAAATTGTTTCACTCCACTTAGGTTTTAATCGCCTGAGTTTCTGTCTGACTGGCTTGAATCCCTCTTTGATGGGAAGGCGATGAATGACGATGTTAGTTGACAAACCGACCATGTCTTCATGAGATCATACAAACACATCCTGGAATTGGGTCAATAGAGTAACCATGTCATTCCTATGGTTTGGAGTAAGGTCCGTACTAATCTGGATTTATTTGGGATTTTCTGAGGTTCTGAGGTTAAAAGAGGTGGTTTGATCAAGATTTTGTTTGGGCTTATCTTCGACCCATTCTTTGATCTCCTGAGGCACCTCATTATTCTCTTGCTCAATCTCCATCAAGTCAGAGTCCAACTTTACATCAAAGTTGCAGTCCTTGTGATGAATAGGCATTCCATCAGCAAGTTTAGGCACATCTAACTTTAGAGTCCTGAAACAAAATGCTTGCACTTAATATATCAAACTGTTTAATCATATAGAGTGTTAGCATGAAATGACAAAAACAGCTGCTAATATTATGCAACAAAAGTAAGAAGTTATTGTTATCTACAGGGCAGAGGGAGTTTTTGCCCTTTTTACCCTTTTCGGTAAATGCAAGGAGTGCTGCTCCAATAGCCAAGGGTAAAGTCCTGGTGGATAGCTGTGATGAAGGGGATGTCATCGTCCTCCTTCTCTTAAATGATGACCATAATGTCTGGACAATCATCATCTGGGATGTCTCTGTTCATACCCTCTGTATGGATTAGGACGCACACGTTTGACAAATGTCTCTTTATCTCTTGTTTGCGCCTTTGATTCCTTTCCTCCATATCTGGGTCTGGAATCATGACTTCCTTTCCTTTAACCGGTATAGGCTTAAGAAACAACATGACTACCACAGGGGCAGGAACCTTCAGTAGAGGCCGTACAGGATTATCACCCGTAGGTTTAGGCAACAACCGTGTAGATAAAGAGACCAGTTTATGCTTGTAAGGGTTCCTGTGACTAGACCCAAAGGAGTAGCCTAGTCCGGCTGTCCCTGTCTGGCTGGGAACTTGAATTGGGTATTTGATTCCCTGATGATCCTTTCCTAACCCTTGTCCAGGTTGGAAACCCAAGGATATCATTTATTGACTTACCGACATTACCTCGGTGAAAACTCTGGGTTTCAGAGGTGGAGCCCCAATGGGATGATAGTGAGTGTTGCTCACTTTAAGGGCTTGAAAGCTGACAGGCTCAACTTCTATATTAAAACTGATGAGAGGTACATCACTTTAAACAAGACATTCTGGCTCAGCATTGACAGTGACCAGATTACTATTGATGATATACTTGAGTTGCTGATGAAGAGTGGATGGGACAGCTCCCGCTATATGAATCCAAGGTCTTCCCAATAGTAAATTATATCATGTAATGATTTTGAGCACTTAGAAGGATATGTAGAATGTATGTGGACCGATTTCCACTGGTAATTCAATCTCTCTGATAGCATTTCGTTGAGATCCATCAAAGGCTTTGATGATTATATGGCTGCTTCGAATCCTGTTGAGATTGATATTCATTTTTTCTAATGTGGCATAGGGGCAGATGTTTAGGGATGATCCTCTATCTATTAGCACTCCTCCGACCACGTATCCGGAAGACATAACCGCTATGTGCAACAGTCCGTAATGACCCGTCCCTTCGGGAGGTATGTCATAATCGGTGAAGGATATCACATTGCTATTGAAGATATGATCAACCAGATGATGGAATTTTTCAACATCCACTATCTTTGGCAAGTGGGCTTCTTCTAATATTTTCAGTAAGACCTTCTGGTGATCTTCTGAAGAGAAAACCAAGTCCAGAATAGAGATATATTATGGAGCTTCTTTCAAGCTTTGCACCACCTTGGCTTCATTGTGTCCCATAGTGCGGAGAAATTCTTCAATCTTCTCCTTGGGCACTTCCCCCTTAGATCTAATGATAGGCTTCATCACTCGTTGAGGGAGATACAATGGATTTTTTTTAGACACTATAGTAGTTGTGTTTGATGTTGATCCTTCAGTCTCTCCATAATTCCACGGAACTTTCTTAAGGCTGATGATAGGGTATTGTGGCCTGAATGTCAATATGATTGACTTTGGTGCAACCACTTTCAAAGGGTTTTCAACTCCTTTGAGCTGAATTGGTTGAATTGTAAGTGAGATGGCTGCCAAATCTAACTCAGAGGCTATAACTGCTACGACTTCCCTTTATCCCGGAGGAAATGTGTTCCCAATCTCAAGTGATACAGCATCATCGTTTGTCATTTGCAGATCACCACTGTCAATCATATTCTAAATAAGATGGCAAAGTGCCCAGCATTCCTCAGTGCTGTGACAGCGAGAATGGGAGTGGTATTGATATACTCCAGTAGCATCAAATCTTCTTGAGTGTGGATTGACTGAAGGTAGCAGTGCTGTGATTTTTCCCTCATTAATCAGCATCTGCAATATTTCTTCCATCGGTTGGCCTAAATAAGTGAGTTCCCTTTTGTTGGCAAAGTCCCGACGGGCTTTAGCTTTCTCTTTTCTAGCGAGCTTTTCCTCCAAGGTTTCACTTTCTTGGGTAAGTGGTGGAGTACTTGTGATAAGAGAAAGGAGGCTAGCATACTCCCGATTGAACAATTGACATGTGACTTGGTGTTGGTGAATCACTAGTTCTGCCAATTGATTGACTTGTTCGTCAAGAGACTTTAACTCTCATTCCATCACGAACTGGAACTCTGAATAATCCCATCTGTCAAAATTATCCTTGCTGATTTAGGATGAACCACCCATATATTTGAGGTATTTGGAGCTCTCTCCACTGCCCCTGTTGATCATGTTAACCTCATCTTCCTTGTGTTGGGGGAGAGGGTTGTCTTGAACATGTGGTTGGTCGGGCTTGGTCACCACTATCTCACCACTGTCAATTAAATCCTGGATCTTATGCTTAAAGGCCCAACAATCTTGAGTGTCATGGCCTGGAGCTCCAGCATGGTAAGCACACTTTTTGTTTGTATTGAAACCCTTTCCACTAGGGTTGGCTGGTGGAAAGAGATGAGTGATTTTCTTCTGAGCTGTTAGAAGTTTGAGAATGTTTTCAAGTGAGTCTCTTAAGGGTGTGAACACTCTTATACGTCTAACTTATCCACTCTTTGGCAATGGAGGGTTTGAAGACTATGCTTGAAAAAGGGAATAGTTTCTCCTTTTAATAGGCAAGTTTTGATTGCCTTTTTGTCCTTATAGTATCAAGGAAACATCCTCTTCTTTCTTCTTATGGACCCTCCGGGGGTTGTTCCCATAACTTTTAGATTGGATATGCTCAGCTACGGCTTTTAATGCGGCGAGGTCTTGAATCTTCCCTGATTTCAATCCCAATTCAGCCATTTCTCTGTGCTTAATCATTTTTGAGAACGACTTTCCTATTCCAGCTAGGACCCTCTCATAAAATGGAGCTTCTTGAATATCTAAGAAGGTCATCACCATTTCAGACTCTATCATGGATGGGATAACTTAAGCAGCCAAATGCCTCCATCTTTGGGCATACTCTCTGAATGACTCATTGACTTGTTTCTTGACCTTGGTAATTTGATACCGGTCTGGAGCCATTTGAGTTTGAAAGTTGTATTGACTGAGGAAAGCATGGGCTAACTCCTCCCAGCTGTGAAATTTGGAGTTATCCAATCTGGTGTACCATGCTCTGGCTTCTCCAGTCAGACTTTTCTGAAATAGCTGCATTCTGAACTTTTCATTCTTGGCATAAGATTCGAGCCCTCCAATGCACACTTTTAAGTGGGTATAAGGATCTCCCAATCCATCAATTTTTTTAAAATTTGGAGTCTTGAATTTTTTCGGGTAATGAACTTCGGGGAAGATGCAAAGGTCTGAATATGAAACACTTCCGTGTGTTCCAATCCCTTTGATGGACCGAATGGTCTCTTCCATTTATAGAACCTTCTTCCAAACATCACTGGTATCCTGATCTTCTTTAAGATGGGTGATTTCAGGGGTTTTGTTGGTCTTATTAATTTGAGACTCAGGTGCTGGAACTTCTTTGTCCGGACCCTGGATTCCTCCATTTGTAGAGGATTCTGTGTGGATGGGTTTTTGTGGACCCTGAGTTGACTTGTGTAATTCTTTGAGTAGAACAGCCAACTCTGTGATTTGATTGCTTAATCCTTCGAACTCCTCGTGAGAGACATGAGTAGGATTAGCCTGGCCAGATATAGCCATGTTTGGCTGTAGGCTTAATGCCTTCATGGACGTTGAACGGGTAACGGGACCAATCGTTTCCCTACAAAAAGACTTAAGTAGTTTAGTCTTGGAAATTTGGTGATGTTATATGCTATGTAATGTGTCCATTTTTTAAGAGTATTATCCTGCAAAATGGATGTTAGCTGTTTTAATGACAGGATAGCATGACAGGTTTTAATATACATGTTCACATATTGCATTATATTTTCCATTACATCAAGATTGACATGGAAATGAAATTACAAGTAACTAAAATTATAAGTAATTGAAATGGGAAGGTATGAAGAGACTTCCCTCCGTGTTTGGTTTATCAGAGGTTGACCTATCTTAGGCTACTCTCGTAGCTTTTTCGGCATGAAGGTCTGATCATCGCAATTTACTTGATGGGAAATTAATTCGATCTTTCAACAGGAGCAAATCTGGGTGGTGCCTTTCCTGAGCCTCGTGGAATTAGTCTCCCGACGAGTCCAGAAATCAAACACCAACGGGATAGCCTCCTGATGGAGGGACCACACAACATACATTCACATACATCGCGTCTCACCGTATGGAAATGATGACATGTGTGAAGCATTAATATCACAGGCAGATATGGTGCGAAGCACTAACTGCAGTAAATAAAGTATTAGTACACATTCATTCAAATGTAAATGCAACATTCACACATAAGCAGATTGTGACACCCCCAAAATTAGGTATACATCACCCATCTTGGGTCGTCAGATACATAGTACAGAATACAGCTTAATAATACAACTGTCGTGTACAATACGACAAAACATAAACTGTGAGTTTGAATACAAATATTATATTCTAGAGAGTATTCATACTCAAAAGGAGTCCTCATTACATTTATTAACACACCATTACATAGAATAGTGAGGACTACTAACTAATACTATTCTTCGGACCATCACTCTGTTCCCCGACTTGCCCCAGCTACGTTCTCATTTCCTGAAGAGAACAGTGAAAGAAAGGGTGAGCTCAACTAGCCCAGTAAGAAATATTATGACTAAGATAATGCAGAATAAATTATCATTAGCCTTCAACAATGTTAAACTGATAAAATATAATAGACATCAAGTTTAACTGTAGCGGAACAAGCAATCCATTAAAAGAGTCAAGTAGAAAATAAACTCTACTATCTTTTATGATCTAAAAAGTTTTTCAACACTGTGATCGCTGGGACTCAGCTTAATAAAATAATCCACATCATCGAATCACCCCTGCACTACGGCCAAGGATATTCGTATATTCATTAATGGTCATGATCATGCCAACAACTGTCCATCAATGCACTACGGGCCAATGAGGACTTTTACCACATCATTTGTAACATTACGGTCATGATTATACCGAATAATCCCTGGTCATAATCATACCAAGTCCATCTATGCACTACATGCCACAGATGACTTTCAACATTTTATAAACATGAGGATGATGACAATGATATAAGAATTCAATAAAACAAGTTCAAGAATTAATTTATCCAGGAATTAACAACGTCCAAATTGTCAACATGATACTGCATTGTGGAGTAAAATTCAAGAATGCTTAGAAGAATATTTTCTTGAAAAGATACTGGATGAAACGCAACTATCAAGGATATTCCACAAATTTCATGGAGTATAGAAGTCAAAACTTAACCAACTGAGTACAATAAAGAATGGAATAACAAAAGAAATCACCATGCATGCGATAGACCGCACAGACAGGTTATTCCAATAGAATAATAAATAATGGAACCAGGTCCGGCGTAAACGCACAGACAGGATATTCCGACAGAATAATAAATAATGGAACCAGGTCCGGTGTAAAACACACAGACAGGATGTTCCAACAGAATAATAATAAAAACGGAACCAGGTCCGGTGTAAAACACACAGACAGGATGTTCCAACAGAATAATAAACGGAACCAGGTCCGGTGTAAAACACACAGACAGGATGTTCCAACAGAATAATAGAAGAATGTCACCAAGTATAGGGTAGACCGCGTATACTGGTTATTCCAACAGAATAATAACGAATGGAATAACAGAAGTTCTCTTCATGAATATAAAAGAAATAATATTCCCTACCTTAAAAGAACTGGATATTGGAAAAGTGATGTAGCAGAATACTTTTATTCTCTCTCTCTTATTCTCTCTATACTTTCTCTCTCTATAGCTTGAATGAATTCGTGAAAAATAATGAAGCCCTAGGCCTCTATTTATAGAAAAACTGAGGGTGGCTCTTGGTCTTAACGAAGGGTCAAATGACTCTTGGTCTTAACGAAGGGTCAAATGACTCTTGGTAATATTGAAGGGACAACTACTATTGACGAAAGTAATTACTATTGACCAAGGTAAATACTATTGACGAAGGTAATTACTATTGACCAAGGTAAATACTATTGACGAAGGTAATTACTATTGACCAAGGTAAATACTATTGACGACGGTAATTACTATTGACGACGGTAATTACTATTGACGAAGGTAAATACTATTGACGAAGGTAATTACTATTGACGACGGTAATTACTATTGACGAAGAGACTCTTAGATGATGACATATGGCCCCCCATAAAATAACCAAACTTACCACAACGTCTCAATTATTGATTTAATAATATAACATATTATACAGATGATACTATGACAATAATTTAAGAGATATGATGCAGCAATTACTGTAGCAATAATTGAGTATAGCTGAGTGACTTCTCACGTAAGCATCAATAATCAATACCGTGTGCTACTATGCAACCACGCGTATTACTGTACTTTTACTACCGAGTAGTTCAACAGTTTTAACGGTTTTAACGGTAACACCTCAGCCGTTATTTTTATAGAAAGATAATTCTGTCGTTTTCTCAATCCGACAATAATTCCGTTGTGGGGTCCACCAATGATTGTGCCGTCGTACGAATATTCCCCGACAAAAAGAATATTCTCCGACCAAACGAATATTTTATAACAACTTGCTTACTTTGCAAAATTTATAAATATTACCCACAACTATAACATTATATCAAATTAACTCCATAATATTCAAAAATGATATTTATAGAAAATTCATCTTTATTTATAAAAATTGGGGTCTTACAACCTCCCCTTCTTATGAAATTTCGCCCTCGAAATTAGGGTACGTACCTGGTATGTCGAAGAGGTAAGGATACCTTGATTTCATTTCTGATTCTAACTCCCAAGTCATTTCCTCAACATCGTGGTTTCTCCACAAAACTTTGACTTGAGGTATAACCTTGGAGCGTAGAATATGTTCCTTCTTATCCAAGATTTGAACAGGAACTTCTTCATACGTCAAATCCTCCGCTATTTCGTCCGGTTCTAACTCAATAATGTGGTTCGGGTCTTCCACATATTTGCGTAACATGGATATGTGGAAAACGTTATGAACACGAGACATACTTGGCGGTAAAGCGAGTCTATAAGCCACAGTTCCTACTCGATCGAGGATTAAAAATGGACCGATGAATCGAGGATTTAGCTTTCCTCTCTTTCCAAATCTCGTAACTCCTTTCCATGGAGCAACACGTAAGAACACATGATCTCCTACATCAAATTCCACGTCCTTTCGATGAAGATCAGCATAACTCTTTTGTCGATCTTGTGAGGTTTTTATACGTTGTCGGATCGTTTGAATCTTTTCTGTAGTCATACGTACCAACTCCGGTCCCAACAACGTTGCTTCGCCCACCTCATCCCAGCATACTGGAGAACGACATTTTCTTCCATACAATGCTTCGAATGGAGCCATGCCAATACTTGCTTGATAACTGTTGTTGTAGGAAAACTCCACCAATGGTAAGAACTTGTCCCAACTTCCCTTGAAGTCAAAGACACAGAGTCTTAATAGATCTTCAAGAGTTTGAATAGTCCTCTCTGATTGTCCGTCCGTCTGAGGATGATATGCTGAACTAAATCGTAACTCCGTGCCCATAGCTTTTTGTAAACTAACCCAAAATCGTGAAGTGAATCTTGGGTCTCGATCAGAAACTATGGATACTGGCATACCATGCAGTCTTACAATCTCGTTTATGTACATACGAGCAAGACGTTCAAGTGTATAAGTTTCTCGTATCGGTAAGAAATGAGCAGACTTGGTCAATCTATCAACAATGACCCAAATCGCATCAATACCTTGAGAAACCCTAGGAAGACCGGTAACGAAATCCATGGTAATGTGCTCCCACTTCCATTCTGGAATTTCAAGTGGTTGCAATGGACCTTTTGGTACTTGATGCTCCGCTTTGACTCGTTGACAAGTTAGACACCTTGAGATAAACAACGCTATCTCTCTCTTCATATTGCTCCACCAAAATGTATGACGAAGATCATGATACATTTTGGTACTTCCAGGATGGATTGCAAACGGTGTGTTGTGCGCCTCCATCATGATTTCATACTTTAAATCAGGGTTGTTAGGAACACAAAGTCTGGAGTTGACTCGAAGTATTCCTTCTTCATCGATTCTTGCTTCCGGCATAACACCTTCTTGCACTTTCTTCCTCATACGCATCAGCTCCAGGTCTGTAGCTTGAGCAGCTTTAACTTTATCGATTAAAGTCGGTTCTACTCGTATATTCGCCATCATCACATGGGTCCCTGGAGTCTTCAACTCTATCTCCATCCTTTGCAAGTCACACAAAATGGGCCTTTGCGTTGTTAATATTGCACTTGTACCCGCATATGATCTTCTACTCAATGCGTCAGCTACCACGTTCGCTTTTCCAGGATGGTATTGAATGGTATGATCATAATCTTTCAACAGTTCAAGCCAACGTCGTTGTCGCATGTTGAGTTCCTTTTGAGTGAAGAAATATTTGAGGCTTTTATGATCCGTAAAGATCTCCACTTTCTCCCCATACAAGTAATGCCTCCAAATTTTAAGTGCAAAGACAACAGCTGCCAACTCTAGATCATGAGTAGGATAATTCCTCTCATATTCCTTGAGTTGTCTTGATGCATAGGCTATGACTTTTCCATGTTGCATGAGAACGCATCCCAACCCTTTGCTCGAAGCATCACTGTAGATGACAAATCCCTCCGAGCCAGATGGTATTGTTAGAACAGGTGCTGAAATGAGTCTCCTCTTGAGTTCTTGAAAACTCTGCTCACATTCTTCGCTCCAACCAAACTTTGTATCTTTCCGAGTCAGCTGAGTTAATGGAGTAGCGATTCGAGAAAATCCTTCCACGAATCTCCGATAATAACCAGCTAAACCAAGAAAGCTACGTACCTCGGTCACTGATTTAGGTTGCTCCCAGCTTTGAATAGCTTCAATCTTTGCCGGGTCAACCGATATTCCACGACTTGATACTACGTGCCCAAGGAATGCTACCTCCTCCAGCCAGAACTCGCATTTCTTCAACTTGGCATAAAGCTTGTATTCACGAAGCTTTTGGAGTACCAGCCTCAAGTGTTGCTCATGATCTTCACGGCTTTTGGAATAAATAAGGATGTCATCAATAAAGACGACCACAAAGTGATCCAAATATTCCTTGAATACCCGGTTCATCATATCCATGAAGGCAGCAGGAGCATTAGTCAATCCAAAGGACATGACTAGGAATTCATAATGCCCGTACCGAGTTCTAAAAGCCGTCTTTGGAATATCCTCAGTTCTAACCTTCAGCTGATGATATCCAGAACGAAGATCGATCTTTGAAAAGAATTGTGCTCCTTGCAACTGGTCAAACAGGTCATCAATACGTGGCAATGGGTACCTGTTTTTGATGGTGACATGATTCAACTCCCGATAATCAATACAAAGTCGCATACTTCCATCTTTCTTCTTCACGAATAGAACAGGAGCTCCCCAAGGAGAAGTACTAGGACGAATAAAGCCAATGTCTAACAATTCCTGCAGTTGGATCTTTAACTCCTGAAGTTCAATAGGAGCCATTCGATATGGGGCTTTGGAAATGGGTTTTGTACCGGGTTCAAGATCGATACAAAATTCAATTTCACGCTCTGGGGGTAGGCCAGGAAGTTCTTCAGGGAATACGTCAGGGAATTTATTAACAATAGAAATATCATTCAAAACTGACGTATTTTTGTTTAGATCTGTGACATGAGCTAAGAAAGCTTGACATCCGTTTTTCAATAAACGAATAGTTTTATGGCTTGAGATGACAGCGATTGATTTTAATGGTTTGGTTGCTTGAATTCGCATAATAGGTCGATTAGGAATATGAAAACTAACAACCTTACGAAAACAATCAATTTTTGCATAATGAGTAGTTAACCAATCAATCCCTAGAATCACGTCAAATGCAAGTATTTTTAATGAAATCAGATCGATAGGTAATGTGTGGGTACCAACTTGAACCAAACAAGACTTATAAACAGTGGAGGTAATGAAGGTTTCTCCCAACGGAGTTTCCACAGATAAGTCAAAGTCTAATTTCTCCGGAATCAAATTTAATCGATGAGCGCAAGTAGGAGAAATAAAAGAATGGGTTGAACCGGTATCAAATAAAGTATAAACTTCTTTAGAGTTTATAATAAGCTTACCCGTGATGACCTCATTCGGGTTCCTTGCTCTCTGGGAGTTCACAACAAACGCTCTCCCTTGCACAACCGGTTTTGACTTTTCTGGGACGGCTTTTGGTGCCTCCATCCTAGCTGAATTTGTCTTCGGTAAACGACAAAATCGGGCTAAATGACCTTCTCTTCCACAATTATAACATGCTTTGGACGGCATCGCGCAGTTTGGACTGATGTGCCCCTCCCCTCCGCATTTGAAACATATGATAGGTGGTCGTTCTCCTTCCTTAACGACAGGTGCTGGTGCTGACGTCTTTCCATCATTGTTGAATCTCCTCTTCTTGAAATGTCCATTCTTATTGTTTTGGCCCTGATTACCACCGAAGTGGTTACCATTTCTGGCCTGTTGATTCCCTCCACGCTTGTTGTCACCGCTTCGATGACTGCTCTCACTGGTATTATCATTTTGCCGGCTGCTCTCTTTTGGTTGCGTTGTCTCGTTATCGCGCTCCACCAACTGAGCCCTATTTACAACATCTGAATACAAACACAGTTTATGAGAAACAAGATGTTGACGTATCTCCGGCTTCAAACCTCTTAAAAACATCCGCGTCATTCTTTCTTCATTATCCACCAGGTGGGACGCAAACCGGGATAACTCCGCAAATTTTGCCTCGTACTGCGACACGGTCATATTATTCTGCTCCAATTTGATGAACTCCACCTCCTTCATGTGACGAATACTCTCGGGAAAGTATTTGTCGTTAAACAGATCTTGGAACTTCTCCCAAGACATCTTCAGTGCGGCAGGTTGAGTACGCTTTATCGATTCCCACCAGTAATCTGCCTCTCCTCGCAACATAAAGGCGGCAAAGGGAACCTTTTGCTCCTCGGAGCAACCCAAGACATCAAATATCTTGGTGATCTGCTTTATCCATGTTTCAGCTACAAGTGGTTTGGGTTCTCCCTTAAACTCCGGTGGTCCCAGCTCCTTAAACTGTTTAGCGGTGACCGCCTGAGAGTTTCCAGTATTTCCACCTACGTTGTGGACAGGAGCCGCTTTCACCTGTTGTTGCATGAATTGCATAAAGCCTCTGAACATTTGATCATTCATCATTTGGTCAGTGTTGTTGTTTGCATGAGGATTGACACCTTCCTGATGCACATTATCCTGATTATTGATATGTGGTGAATCAACAGTCGTCTGTGCTCCATTGCTATTCTCAACGTTCTCAGATGCCATTTTCAGATACTGCCACAAAATAAAAATTAATTGATATGTCATATATTATCCTTATATTATGACCGACCAATTAAATACCATGCAAATAAACTTAGGTATGTCATACTAGCGAAGGAATTCCCCGTCTCTCCCCTCCTAGTTCTATTCTCACATCTTAGCCAGGGATCATATCCCTAAGCTCTGATACCAACTGTGACGCCCCCAAAATTAGGTATACATCACCCATCTTGGGTCGTCAGATACATAGTACAGAATACAACTTAATAATACAACTGTCGTGTACAATACGACAAAACATAAACTGTGAGTTTGAATACAAATATTATCTTCTAGAGAGTATTCATACTCAAAAGGAGTCCTCATTACATTTATTAACACACCATTACATAGAATAGTGAGGACTACTAACTAATACTATTCTTCGGACCATCACTCCGTTCCCCGACTTGCCCCAGCTACGTTCTCATTTCCTGAAGAGAACAGTGAAAGAAAGGGTGAGCTCAACTAGCCCAGTAAGAAATATTATGACTAAGATAATGCAGAATAAATTATCATTAGCCTTCAACAATGTTAAACTGATAAAATATAATAGACATCAAGTTTAACTGTAGCGGAACAAGCAATCCATTAAAAGAGTCAAGTAGAAAATAAACTCTACTATCTTTTATGATTTAAAAAGTTTTTCAACACTGTGATCGCTGGACTCAGCTTAATAAAATAATCCACATCATCGAATCACCCCTGCACTACGGCCAAGGATATTCGTATATTCATTAATGGTCATGATCATGCCAACAACTGTCCATCAATGCACTACGGGCCAATGAGGACTTTTACCACATCATTTGTAACATTACGGTCATGATTATACCGAATAATCCCTGGTCATAATCATACCAAGTCCATCTATGCACTACATGCCACAGATGACTTTCAACATTTTATAAACATGAGGATGATGACAATGATATAAGAATTCAATAAAACAAGTTCAAGAATTAATTTATCCAGGAATTAACAACGTCCAAATTGTCAACATGATACTGCATTGTGGAGTAAAATTCAAGAATGCTTAGAAGAATATTTTCTTGAAAAGATACTGGATGAAACGCAACTATCAAGGATATTCCACAAATTTCATGGAGTATAGAAGTCAAAACTTAACCAACTGAGTACAATAAAGAATGGAATAACAAAAGAAATCACCATGCATGCGATAGACCGCACAGACAGGTTATTCCAATAGAATAATAAATAATGGAACCAGGTCCGGCGTAAACGCACAGACAGGATATTCCGACAGAATAATAAATAATGGAACCAGGTCCGGTGTAAAACACACAGACAGGATGTTCCAACAGAATAATAATAAAAACGGAACCAGGTCCGGTGTAAAACACACAGACAGGATGTTCCAACAGAATAATAAACGGAACCAGGTCCGGTGTAAAACACACAGACAGGATGTTCCAACAGAATAATAGAAGAATGTCACCAAGTATAGGGTAGACCGCGTATACTGGTTATTCCAACAGAATAATAACGAATGGAATAACAGAAGTTCTCTTCATGAATATAAAAGAAATAATATTCCCTACCTTAAAAGAACTGGATATTGGAAAAGTGATGTAGCAGAATACTTTTATTCTCTCTCTCTTATTCTCTCTATACTTTCTCTCTCTATAGCTTGAATGAATTCGTGAAAAATAATGAAGCCCTAGGCCTCTATTTATAGAAAAACTGAGGGTGGCTCTTGGTCTTAACGAAGGGTCAAATGACTCTTGGTCTTAACGAAGGGTCAAATGACTCTTGGTAATATTGAAGGGACAACTACTATTGACGAAAGTAATTACTATTGACCAAGGTAAATACTATTGACGAAGGTAATTACTATTGACCAAGGTAAATACTATTGACGAAGGTAATTACTATTGACCAAGGTAAATACTATTGACGACGGTAATTACTATTGACGACGGTAATTACTATTGACGAAGGTAAATACTATTGACGAAGGTAATTACTATTGACGACGGTAATTACTATTGACGAAGAGACTCTTAGATGATGACATATGGCCCCCCATAAAATAACCAAACTTACCACAACGTCTCAATTATTGATTTAATAATATAACATATTATACAGATGATACTATGACAATAATTTAAGAGATATGATGCAGCAATTACTGTAGCAATAATTGAGTATAGCTGAGTGACTTCTCACGTAAGCATCAATAATCAATACCGTGTGCTACTATGCAACCACGCATATTACTGTACTTTTACTACCGAGTAGTTCAACAGTTTTAACGGTTTTAACGGTAACACCTCAGCCGTTATTTTTATAGAAAGATAATTCTGTCGTTTTCTCAATCCGACAATAATTCCGTTGTGGGGTCCACCAATGATTGTGCCGTCGTACGAATATTCCTCGACAAAAAAGATATTCTCCGACCAAACGAATATTTTATAACAACTTGCTTACTTTGCAAAATTTATAAATATTACCCACAACTATAACATTATATCAAATTAACTCCATAATATTCAAAAATGATATTTATAGAAAATTCATCTTTATTTATAAAAATTGGGGTCTTACACAGATAAAAGTTTTGAAAAGCTATTAATATCAGCTTAAGCCCTCTTATTGGAGTCCCTAGCAGAGTATCCACTTGTCGACGTCGGGATTTTTATTTATCCCTTTCTGTTCTTGTCTTTTGGTGTTCTCGTGTTAGGTGAGATTTATTTGAAAAAATAAGTTCAAAAAGGTCCGACATGTATATGTCGATGATTTGACTGTAAGAGTTGCCAGTTGGTTATTTTTAAATTGTTGCACCAACTCAACCGAGAAAAGGTTTGCACAAAGACCTAGTGGTGTAACACTATTTAACTGGTCTGTAAAACCAAAATTCGTTAGGGTCCGGGGGCTTGATTAAGCGGAGGGAAGGTGTTAGGCACCCCCCGACTTCTGTGATAACACGTTTACCGCCACTTTCCAGTTTGAACTTTTATCTGCTTGTGGGGGTGTGTGTGTGCAGGTCTATGTGCAGTTATTTGGAAGTAGTGTTATGCCTCGTTCGCACCTATATACAAAGGGTTTGACTTTTGTATAAAACTTCAATATTAACAAGATATAGCAATGATATTTTGAAAAAGGTTTTTCAAACCCTTGTGCTCAATAGTAATTGAGTCCTTTGATACTTCCATTTTAATGTTCAGCTTGATTGCTTTTATTTTTGAGATGCGAAACATCTTCGAGAGTATAAGTTTAGTATCGAGTAAGCTATTTTAGTTCATTAGGAAGTTAGTTGAGTCATGATTACTAGTTAATTCGACCTTACATATGCAATGTTCATTATGTTATCTTATACTTATAATCTTAATGTGCTTCAGGTACTTGGGAAGCTCTTGAATATGTGTTGGATGCGAGGAATTGGAAAAAGTTAAGTCAGCTGCAGTATACCCCCCCCCCCACCGTCGGGGCGGGGGTACGGGAACCTGAAGAGATTATAACTTATTTGGCACTTGAATGTCCCAATTCTCCACCACTCATATCTGCCAATCGACTCATATACTCCCATCATCCCATGATTTCACCCAATAACTAACATATTAACCCATCTATCTACACAAAATTCGTACACCATCTTCACTATATATATCCATACCATTGCATAACCATTACTTATCAAATTTAGTATCACAAGGCTAGGTTTCTGCAAGTGCAGTTTTGACAGCAACAAGGAAAGGGAAAACCAACAAATTGTCACCACCTATCGGACATTCATACTTCAATTGGGTCAATACGTTATGGGTAAGCATTTACTTACAAGTTTTCACCAGTTTATCACCATATTTGAAGTTTAATTACCATAATTGGGGGTATTGTGAGCCGCGCATACCACGTGTTCAACATATTGTGCAAGTGAAGTTTGGGGGATTTTTAGCTTGAGGTTAATTCAATGGCACCAAAAACACCATCTAAGCGACAAAGGGGCGAGGGCTCAGGGTCTACACCACCGACTCGGGCCTTTGACCAGCGAAAATTTTTAAGTGCCAACACCGCCGATAGATACGATTATCTAGTGTCTAAGGCACTAACTCTAGAGCGGGGCTTGGCACTAGATAATGTAGACAGGCACATGAAGAGACAGATATATGAGAAAGGATGGGATAGGTTTACTGATGAACCAGAGCCAGCTATCGTCAATGTGGTGAAAGAGTTTTATGCAAATGCGGAGGATAGGGCCTCGTTCATTGCATTCGTAAGGGGGAAACAAGTGCATTTCAGTCCTGAAGCTATCAATGATTACTAAAGCCTGTGAATTCCTGCGGAATGTCATTATGCCCATTTACGTGATAATGATCCCGATTACAATGCAATTTTAACAGAAATAACTAAGCCAGGCACCATATAGGTCAAGGGATGAAAAGGTGGCATAATCTTCCTCAGCAAGGACTTGAGCCATTATAGAAAAATATGGTATGCGTTCTTGTGCACAAAATTATTCCCGTCCATACATACCACTGAGGTGACAAAGGAGAATGTGTTTCTTTTGTATGCAATTGTGCAAGATTTCCACATCAACGTGGGTGCCATCATCAATTTCTCGATACGAAGATGCCTGCGAGGGCCATTTTCTAGTAGCCTACCACACCCATCCCTTATTTATGGGTTGTGAAGGCAGGCTAGCGTTAAATGGTCCGGTGATGAGCCTATCCAGCAGCCGCTCCAGGTTTTGGACTCTCGAATGATTGCACGCTACACGGTTTGGCCTGGGGGAGAGTCACATCCAAGAGGAGTCAAGTTTATATTTCTACCAGCCTTTGAGGAGGAAGCTGATTTTGAGGACACCTCTGACGATGACGAGTTCCAGGCTGATTAGATTAATGGAGAGTAGGAGACTAAGGAGAGTTAGCGGACCGGCAGATACATGTTCAGCTCTCAGTTTCGCAGCCTTCAGAGATAAATTGATGGGCACAACAAAGAACCCAATAGACATATGAGGAGACTGGCAGCCAAGCAGGACCACATGTTCAATGCCATGAACATGTCCTTCACCTCTTTAAACGCGACCCTCCAAAGTCTAAATCTAACTGCTCAGTTCCAATACCAGCAGCTTGTGCCTATGCCACAATATCCACCGTCTGATTCTGACAATGAAGAGCGCCAACGTTATAAGCCACAACCGTCACCACCTCAAGCTTAGATGATTACAAGAAAGTCCTCGTACACTTACTACTTTATTTCTACAATGAGGACATTGTAATTGTTAAGTTTGGGGGAGTTATTTAGTTTAGTTTAGTGTTATTGCATGTTTAATTTAGTTGTTATATTTTTTCATAAGTTGTCATGTTTAGTTTTAGGATTCATTATATGTTGCATTCATGTAGTGTAATTGCATGTAAGACTCCAACTTTTATGAATAAAGATTATTTTTCTCGAAATATTATTTTTGAATATTATTGTGTGGATTTGACATAATATTATAGTTATGGGTAATATTTATAAATTTTGCAAAGTATGCAAGTTGTCATAAAATATTCGATTGCTCGGGGAATATTCGTTTTAACAGGAAATATTCGTATACGGTATTGATTATTGATGCTTACGTGAGAAGTCACTCAGTTTTATTCAATTATTGCTACAGTAATTGATGCATAGTATCTCACGTTATTTGATTCAATTATTGTCGATATTTTATATATTATTAAATCAATAATTGAGACGATACAGTTATTCATATTATTATTTGTAATATTGACGATGTCTTGAAAGTTCAGTCGAGGAGAGGTTTGGTCACCTAATTGCGCGCCAATAGGGAGAAATTCGTATTGGATAGCCCCCTCTTTCCTGGGAATGATCTGGTTGTTAAATATTGCGAATAATAATAATGATGAATAAATGTTGTTAAAAATATTGAGGAGATTTCTATGAAGTATTTGTCGTAAATTTTGCTTATTATATAGACCTCTATTTACCCATTTTTCAAAATAATTGGTAGAAAATTTTTAGTATATATAATATATAAGTGGGATGTGGGTGAAAGTGACATGTGGGGGTGGGGCCCACATATTGGAAGATGAAAATGGGGTGGGGGAAAGGAGACGTAATAAGGAGGGAATGTATATATATATATATATATATATATATATATGAACATGTGTGTTTGAAAATGTGGGTGTGGGTTTGAAAGTGTGTACGCATGTGAGGAAAAGTGTGGTGAAAGTAGTGATGGTGGGAAGAAAAAAATAATGAAAGTGATGTGTGTGTGTGTGGTGGATGAGATGTGCTGGGGGAAGTGATAGAGATGGGTGTGTATATTTATATTTATAAGTTTGTTTTATATGAATAATTTTGAAAGATTGGGCGTCCGATTTTCTTCTTCTTCTGCCCGTGAATATTTCGTTTGATATCCCACTGTGCGTCCGTGATATTTTTTTAAATAGTATCCTTCCATTCTCCTATAAATAGGATGCTTAGTTAGAATTGAAAAACACACCAGAATCAGAGAATTCTTTTTCTATAATATTGAGCGTATTTCTTTAACAGTTTAAGGAAGTTTTGAGCGTAGAAAACAGTATAAGTTTTCTTCAAGAATTTCTTCGCTATAATAGTTGGAATACTCTTCTTTTCAAGGTAAGGGATATTATTTTTGTTCAATATTCGTATGAAATAATATTTTTTTCCATACTCGGTAGTATGTAACTAATATTATTTCGTTTCAGATTTTGAATTCTACACACATTTTGTTAAAGTTTTGACTTCTATACTCTATGAAATTAGTATAATATCCTTGATATTTGCGCTTCATCCAGTATCTTTTCATGAAAATTTTATCCTGAGCATTCTTGATAAGTTTTAACTTTTTCATGTCGGAGTACTATTTACGGAGTACTATTCATGAAGTACTATTCACCCAGATACTATTCACTCGGGGTACTATTCATGATAAAAATTGATTTATTTTCGGTCCAAATCATTTTTGATACAATATTATTCTTGAATTTTACTCCACAAAGCAGTATCATGTTGACAATTAGGACATTATTGAATTCTGGATAAATTAAATTATAAATTTTTAAAAATTTATCATTTGCTATCTTTTAATTGAATTCTTATATCATTGTCATCATCCTCATGCTTATATTATGATGAAAGTCATCCGTGGCCCGTAGTGCATAGATGGACTTGGTATGATTATGACCAGGGATTATTCGGTATAATCATGACCGTAATGTTACAAATGATGTGGTAAAAGTCCTCATTGGCCCATAGTGCATTGATAGACAGTTGTTGGCATGATCATGACCATTGATGAAAACACGAATATCCTTGGCCCGTAGTGCATGGATAATTTGTGGTCGTGATACTAATGAATATCCTTGGCCTGTAGTGCAAGGATGATTCGATGATGTGGATTATTTATTAAGTTGAGTCTCAGCGATAAAATTGATGATAAACTTTTTAAATCATAGAAGATAGTAGATATCATGCTCTACTTGACTCTTCTAATGGATTGCTTGTTTTGCTGCAGTTAAACTTGATGTTTATTATATTTTATCAGTTTAACGTTGTTGAAGGCTAACGATAATTTATTCTGCATTATCTTAGTCATGATATTTCTAACAGGGCTAGTTGAACTCACCCTTTGCTTTCATTGTTCTCTTTAGGAAATGAGAATATAGCTGGGACTAGTCGGGGAACAGAGTGACGGTCCAGATGTTTGCATTAGTAGTCCTCACTATTCTATAAAATAGTGTGATAATAATGAGAACTTATTTGGAGTTTGAATACTGTCTAGAAGATAATATTTGTATTAAAACTCGCAGCTCATGTTGTATATTTAAGTTTGTATTTGTATTCTGTACCATGTATTTGGCGACTCAAAATGGGTGATGTATACCTATTTTGGGGGCGTCACATTGCATAATAGTTTGCATAGTAGTGTAGTATTGTAAATAGTTTTTATTAATTTCTAATTTCTGTTATTTTTATTTCAGTTTATCTATAAAAAAATTGGTGAACCTGACGTGAATGATCCGGGTAAGTATAGTGGTAAGTATATCCGCCTGTCACGCGGATGAGAAAAAAAATTAGTTCGTATATGTTTATCTTGCATGAGTCCAACTGTTAAATAGTACAATCTATTTTGGTCAATGATGAGACTGACTTCGAGTAAGCAAATATAGTACTTACTATTAGAACCTTGATCTGATTGCTTGTTATGAATCGAATCTTTTTCTGTTTAAAATTGGTATAATAAGGTTAGCACAGTAATAAGCAACTATGTTGACTAATTAAAGTCAAATTGATACATAATGGACCTCTAAAGGTCAATGTTAGTTTAAATGAAAGAATGCCAAGGATAGGCAGTGAAGGTGAAAGTTAAACAAGAACCTAAGTTTTGGGAAAAATTTGGGGTATATAAGCTATGCTAAAAAAAAGAAAAAAGAATAAACACTGTGGCATGCTTTTCTAATTTTTATGGCCTTTGTTACTTGAGCAAGTAAGCCCGAAGGGATTGTCTTTACACCTAGCGCCCTAAGGTCTTAATGGTCTGGGAGTCGTTGGTCGAAAGCTCGTTAAGGTAGCATTGAAAAGCCTAAGGGAATAAGACATTGCATAGCCATGTGTATAAAAAAATGAATAAAACGGGAAATATGAGCAAAAAGCCCCCGTAGATGAAAAATAAAGCATAAGTACCCTATTTTGACCCTCGATATTGGAAATTGTTTGATTGTAGTTGGATCTTGACTGTTTTTGAATTTTTTAAGTTTACATTGCATGATGCCTTCAAAGAGGCTTGTTATGTGTTGAATTTGATTATGTATCAGTTAGCATAGGTGTTGAGCACACATGCACTATATTAGTGATAACAGTTTAAGATTTGATGATTGATGATGAATTTACTAATTAGTTTTGATATGAAGTGTTGTCATGTTTGTTTGATTTCTCTGAGACCGGTTAGATAGACTTGATTCTATCACTACTGCTGGATTCGTAGGCATGTAGATTAGTTACATTCCATTCCATTGCATTGCATTGCATTGCATAGCATGTTTGTTTTGTTTTGTGCTCGAGGACTAGCACGGGTTTAAGTTTGGGGGAGTTTGATGAGTGGATTTTATACCTACGAATCGGCCTCTAATTCGAGCTTAAACTGTGTTAATCCTGTTTATTTATGTTCATTTTTACTTGTTTATGTTATTTTATGTTTAGGTGTGGTGGCATAGCATGTGTGGCATAAATGGTGGTTTTGTGGCGGAACTTAGCATAAAATGAGCAAAAAGTGAGCTTCTGTAGGATTACCCTCCATCAGGGCGGGGTTACTTAAGCAAGAATAGAAGGACCTCCCGCCGGGGTGGGCCTATATAGAAGAAACACCCCCGTCGTGGCGGGGGTACGGGGAAAGGACGAGAGTCATATTTCACTTAGAGTTCTATAGCAGGGTCTAGGAAGGAAGTTGGCATGGCTTGGGACTTTATTTGGCCTCGGTTTATGGACTAATTACGTGTCTTGTGGTGGATATAACAAAATAAGAGAGGGGATTAACATCATTCATTCAATTATCAAGCTTGAGCCCTAATTTGAGAGAATTGCATTAGAAGAAAGGATTGAAAGTCAGAGTCACAAAGATTGCAAAGTTGGAGCAGAGAAGAAGGGTGGCTTTGTATTCATTTTACTTCTTTAATTCAATTATTATAATTGGGATGATGGATTTTTTTTATGATTTTAGTTTATATTTCATTTATGATGAACTAATTTACTTATTAGGCTTATGATGGATCTTTATGGTTGAATGATGATTGTGTAGCCTTATTTTCAGTTTAATAATCTATCCATTCAGTTTATCTATTGCGATTTATGCTTTAACTTATGAATTGCTTGATCACCAATTCTGTGTGGATTTGTATGGACTCGAGAGATGATATATGAATCTAGACTTAGTCACTTTAGCATGTGTTCTTGAATTCTATGTTGAATGGAATCTTGATGAATGTTAGGGTAGAGATATGCTTAGTATCGCAAGTAATCAGGTAGAGAACTTGAATTTAAACCTTATTTGATTTTAATTTACATAGAGATATAGTGAATTAGTTGATTAGGGTGTTTAGCTTAATTCTATCAAATTTGTGTATTTAAGTTAATACGGTATTAGTGCATTGAGAAATGGCTAATTCTACTTAAGTGTTCTTGATTAATAAATTGAGATAGTGAATTGAACTGGAATAAGGTGTAGTAATCAAAGTGAGACTTAAAGTGAAGTTGTAAGCCTAATTCTCCAATATTTGCTTGAAGTTACGAGTTTTTAGTTGTGTTGATTGCTTGGTATTTTTAATATTTTTAGTTTTTAATAGTTATAATCATTATTTTGGTTAGTTTAATAAAATTTAGATTAATATAAAGCTAGTAATTGTTAGAATTAATTTTATACTAATCTCTGTGGGAACAATACTTGTACTTATCATTATATTACTTGTTAACCACGTGCACTTGCGTGTGAGCATAATTAGATTTCGACCAATAATTAACACCGACAGAATCGGGAATTTAATGTCGGCGGTTTTATTTTCTTAAAAGTATCTCCCTGGAAAGGGAAAATCCGGTTTGGTAAAAAGGAGAAACTAAACCCTAGGTTTATAGGACCTTTTAAAGTGCTACGACGAGTTAGTGAAGTGGTATATGAGGTAGCTCTACCTTCAGAACTAGAACATATTCATAACTTTTTCTATGTTTCGATATTACAACCATATAAGCCCGATTATAAACATGTTATAGTGTAAGCCCCCAACTTTTATGAATAAAGATTATTTTTTTTCTCAAAATATTCTTTTGAATATTATGGTGTGGATTTGATATAATGTTATAGTTGTGGGTAATATTTATAAAGTTTGTAAAGTTATCAAGTTGTTATAAAATATTTGATAGGTCGGGGAATATTCGTATGACGGAACAATCACTGGTGGACCCCACAACGAAATTATTATCGGAGTTAGAAAACAACATAAATAACTTTTTATAAAAATTACGGCGAAAGTTTTACCGTTAGCTGTTGAAATACCCGGTGATAAAGTACAGTAATACGCGTGGTTGCATAGTAGCACAAAGTATTGTATAGTATCTTTGATTATTGATGCTTACGTGAGAAGCCACTCATTTTTATTCAATTATTGCCATTGTAATTGTTGCATAGTATCTCACGTTATTGATTCAATTATTGTCATAATATTTTATATTATTAAATCAATAATTGAGACGATAAAGTTATTTATATTATTATTTGCATTATTGATGATGTCTAGAAAGTTCTATCGAGGAAAGGGGTTTGGTCACCTAATTGTGTGCCAATAGGGATAAATCCTTATCGAAAAGTCCCCTCTTTCCTGTGAATGATTCGGTTGTTAATATTGCGAGTTATAATATTAATGATGAATAAATTTTGTTAATAATATTGAGATAATTTTTATGAAATATTTATTATAAGTTTGGTGTATTAATTGGACCCCCCCACTTACCCATTTTTTAAAAATAGTCAGGAGATTGCTATCTCAGTTTTGGTGTATATATGTATATTAATTTGAATGGGGGGGGGGGAAGTAAACTTGGTCGGGAGGGAATTAATTATTATTATTATTATTATTATTATTATTATTATTATTATTATTATTATTATTATTATTATAAGTTTTGTTTTTTATGAAAAAAAGAATATATTATATTTTATTATGCATAGTATTTGTATAGTGTCTGCATAGTGTTTGCATAGTAAAATCAGAAGAAAAAATCAGACGAATTTGATTTTGCCCGTGATTCTTTTCCCTGTGCGTCCGTGATTTTATTCAAATAGTATCCTTTCCATTCTCCTATAAATAAGATGCTTAGTTTAGAATTGAAAATCACACCAGAATAAGAAAATTCTTCTTTTATAATATTGAGCGTATTTCTTTTGAGTTTAAGGAAGCTTTGAGTGTAGAAAATAGTATAAGTTTTCTTCAAGAATATCCTCGCTATACCAGTCAGAAGTACTCTCCTTTTAAGGTAAGGGATATTATTTTTGTTCAATATTCGTAAGAAATAATATTTTCTTCCATACTCTGTAGTATGTAAGTAATATTATTTCGTTTCAGATTCTGAAACGAAATAATATTACTTACATACTACAGACTATGGAAGAAAATATTATTTCTTACGAATATTGAACAAAAATAAAAATTGGAAAAGAAGACATGCATACGTTACCAGGACAGTATAGAACACTTGTACGGTGACAGAATTCGCAGAAAGTCGCCCGAACTCAGCAGATCTGAAGAGGAGCTCTCGGATTTCCTTCGCGGCTCAACTTGAAAATGACTTATGAAAACAACCTGCAGGCATTTAATAGCCACGGCTGGCCGCAAGTCCACCTGCTGCTGCTACAGGTATACCTGCGGCACCCCTACGTGGGTCCCACCCCTCCGGTTCGGTACAGTTCGAGTTGCAAAGGAGTTCTCACAAGCTGAAAAGGCCAAATCAGGAATAAAAATGCTACGCGATTGAGCAGAATAGCCTGAAATCTTGGTTATCCTGGGTCGAACTTTGGTTTTCATATCATTCATTGGTATTCGCCCAAACAAAGGATATACTATACCGATAATCTCAGCAGTTGCAGATCACATTCGGCAATACCGCACAAAAGTCCAATGTCGTCAGTTTGGGGTCATCATTCTCAAAGTATACATCCCCGGCGGGGGTATCACACATCTGCATCTGTTGATGCACCATCCCCAGCGGGGGCATTATTGGTCGGAAAACCGATCACTAAACACGCGCAAGTATACGCGGTCTAACAAGTAATACAGTGATAAGAAGTGTGTCGTACCCACGAGGAACTATGACTAATATTTACCAAATACCGACTATGTATCGCTAAAGTCTTATTCAAACAGCAAGAAATGGAAGTGTGATTAATCTAGTTAACTAATTAACAAAGCAAGTAAGTGAATAACGAAAGGTAAACTAAGGAATTACAAGCTAAGGTCACAACTTCACCCCACACAGGCATTCTGTCGAACACCTGGCATGCTATGTTTCATCAAACTAGCTACCGTTCTCTCTTTGGTCTTAATGGTCATGACAATTTGTCGACCGAGAACACACAGGTGCTAATGCACCTCTGTCGAGGTATGCACAAACATATCCTCTCCAGATCCTCCCTAAAGGGAATAAAACAGAAAGGAACATCCAAGCTAGATGCAATCCTACATATGTTTATACGAATTAATCATAACAAGAATTTAAGCATAGGTTCTCAATTAGGTCGCACGTGGTGCACAGATATATGTCTATTCTATGCACAACTTATGCAGTCGAAACCCACAATCACATGCCAATATATTTAGGCATAAATCTACAATTCTTTTGTCGATATCATGCAGATTACCAAAATCATCACTAATGTCTTAGCGAGAATCATAAAGCACAAATATATTAATCCAAATCATATGGTGCCAACCAAAGAGATAAGACAGTCATTTCAAATAACAAAGGGTTCCATTATAACCTTAGAACAAATATTCAGTTCATAGCTATTAAACCAAATACAAGTAGCAAATAAGATAACATTTATATATTATAAAATTAGAGAAGATAAATGGATAGAAGAAACTCTGTCAAAGCTTCTTCAATCTCCACGTAGTCCGCTCAAATCAAGCTTTCCAATCCATATCGCTCGTTTCTCTTGTGCTCCAAAGAAATCACAAACTTCTCCCTAAATCTACCTAATCTATATTTACAAACATGAGGAAGAAAGAGGAATTACAAAATAAAACTAAGCTAAGCTAAAACTATGAGAAAACTATGATATAGGATGTCTGCCTTTCTTTATGCAGAGGCCTCAGTGCCTTATATACGCCTCCTTCTCTTGCTAGGTCAAACCAAGGCCTTGGTTGTCTGGGGACCAGACCTGGCGTCACGGCGCGGCTAAGTAAGTTGTGGTTGGCGCTACAGCGCCATGTAAGCTTGGAAAGACCGGAGCCCGCGCTGCAGCGCGAGCCCATAAGGGAATAGTAGCGTTGCGGCACGAAGCTTACGTCAGCAAGGATTAGGTGTAAGACCCCAAATTATTAATAAATGAAATTTAATTCCTCTATTTATTATTTTGAAATAGTAAGGGTTGATTTGATTAATGTGGTCAGTTATGGGTAAAATGCGCAAATATTTTAAATAAGCAAGTGGTTATAAAATATTCATTGTTGTCGGGGAATATTCGCTTGGTCATGGAATATTCTTACTGTCGGAGAATATTCGTATGACGGCGCAGTCTTTTGTGGGCCCCATAACGGAAAGCGATTGGATGAAGAAAACGACAAGTATAAGTTATTTATAAATAACGGCGTAGTTGTTACCGTTAATACTGTTGGAATACCCGGTGGTTAAAATACAGTAGCACACGGTATTGCACCAATTATTGATTCTTACGTAAGAAGGCACTACTCAATAATTGTTACAGTAGTTATTGTTCAATATTATATTTTATTGATTCAATAATTGTTGCGTTGATATTTTATATTATTGTTGTTTCAATAATTGTTGTTGCACAGTATTTTCCATTATCAGATCAATAATTCATATTATTTGAATAATATTATTAGATAACATTATTGGCAATATCTAGAAAGTTCTGTCTAAGGAGAGGTTTGGTCATCTAATTGCGCGCCTTATTGGAAAGCCCCCTCTTTCCTGGGAACGACCTGGTTGCAAGTACTGTGGTTCTGTAATATTATTTGTGTATAATTAATTATTGATTTATATGATGAGGAAAATAGTGATTTTATGTGGATATAGATGGAGAAAATTTTTAATGTGACAATTGTTGAAAATTAATATTTTATCTTTTTCTGATAAAATAATTCATTTAAATATATTATTTTAATAATATATTGATGGTGATATTTTTACAATGAATGTGGGATATATGAGTATATGAGGAGGAAGAGTATTTTTGTGGCATTAAATGATTAACACATGTTTTGTGTGTTGGTGGACACAATTATTAACCGAAAATTTATTATTGACTGTAAAATCGCCCGTTTGTGGATTTCGGTCAATTTTTGTTTAGAATTTGGAAAAACTTTCTTCTGTAAAGTTGTAGAGAATTGAATTTCCTATAAAAACTCGCGAGATTCAAATTTTCTAACAAAAGGGCTATTTATTATGAATTATTGAAGTTTCGAAGTTCCGAAATAATTGATTTTTGGGAGTTTTAGTTAATTATTTTGAGAAAAACGTTTTTTGGACATCATAAACATGTGCAAGGTGGCTGATTTCAGATTTTCTAAGGTGGGCTTGAAAATTTATATATATATTATTATTATATTAAATTTTCTGCTTTGGTGTTCTAAGCATTTTCCTATAAATAGGGTGCTTAGGTTAGAATTAAAAATCACACCAGAAACACAAGTTTCTCTCTCTTTCTCTCTCTATATTAGTGAGCGTATTCTTGTGAGTATTCTAATATTTTGAGTATTGCTATACGGTGCAAGTTCAAGTCATAACCTATATCTGATGTTTCAACTAGAAGTACTGTTTTTGCTGAAGTAAGGGATGTTATTTCTTCTTAAATGATATTATTTTCTTCAATATCATTATGCCGAAGTATTGATCTGAACTTTTTATCAAATTTGGAACTTTTCATGTCGGAGTTACTATTCACGAGTTACTATTCATGAGTTACTATTCACCGAAAAATAAAATTTTCTTCTTTTTGTCCAAATATCTATTCTGGATACTAACTTTGATTGTATCCATGTTTTGATCATTCTTGAATTTTACTCCACTATGATTATTTATGAGGTATTTTTGGACATGGAATAGCTGAAATACGAATCCTTAATATTTATTATTTTGTTTCACTGGATTCGTTTCCTTAAAAATATTTTTCATCATCCTCAGTCCTAAATGATGATATAAATGAATATCTTTGGCCTGTAGTGCAAAGATTAATGATTTCTGATGAATATCTTTGGCCCGTAGTGCAAAGATGAACAGGTGTTGAGGTGAACATGACCAACTGATGAATATCTTTGGCCTGTAGTGCAAAGATGACTATTTGATTCAAGATATTTATTGATTGATATTACAGGGATAAAATGTTGATGATGGGCTTTTAAATTCATAGATAATCGTAGATTTCATTCTCTACGTAACTTTTCTATGAATTATTATTTTCCGCTGCGAATATTGATTTAAAACTTGTTGTCTATTGTATTCTATTAAATTTTTCCCTGTTGAAGACTAACGATAATTTGTTGTATATTATCTTAGTCATAATATTCTTTACTGGGCTAGTTGAGCTCACCCTTTTCCTTTTTGTTCCATTTTTCTTCTCAGGAGGTGAGAACATAGCAGGATCTAGTCGGGGTATGGAGTGATGGTTCTAGAAAGATGTTTTAGCAGTCCTCACTATTTCTGTAAAATAGTGTTTGAATAATTGTAATGAGGATTTATTTGAGTGTGGATATTGTCCAGAAGACAATATTTGTATTTAAACTCACAGTATGTGTTGTCACGATAATTGTATTATTGAAGTTGTAGTTTGTTTCTGTACCATGTATTTTGGCGACTCAGAATGGGTGTTGTATACCTATTTTGGGGGCGTCACAGTTGGTATCAGAGCTTAGGGATATGATCCCTGGCTGAGATATGAGACAAGAACTAGGAGGGGAGAGACGGGGAATTCCTTCGCTAGTATGACCTGACTAAGTTTATTTGGTATTTATTTGGTCGGTCAGAGTATAGGGATAATATATGACATGACTATTAACCCTTGTTTTATGGCAGTATTTAAGAATGGCAGCAGAGAACGTTAACAATAGAGTAAATGAGACTGTGGAGACACATGTACTCACCAACGAGGAGAACGTGCAACAGGAAGGCAATATTCCTCCTGTAAACAACGTTACCGAGCAAACGATGAATGATGGAATGTTTAGGAGCTTTTTGCAGTTCATGCAAAATCAGACGAGGGAGACTCGTGTGCAAAATACGGGTGGAAATGAAAACAATGCGCGGTTTGTCACAGCTAAGCAGTTCAAAGAATTGGGACCACCAGAATTTAAGGGAAAGCCGGATCCGATCATGGCAGAAACGTGGGTCAAGCAAATTACCAAGATATTCGATGTCTTGGGATGCACGGAGGAACAGAAGGTTCCATTCTCCACTTTTATGTTCCGCGGTGAGGCAGACTACTGGTGGGAGTCTGTGAAGCGTACCCAGCCTGACGCACTCAACATGTCTTGGGAAACATTTCAGAAACTATTCAATAACAAGTACTTTTTTGAAAGTATTCGTCATATGAAGGAGGTGGAGTTTATCATATTGGAACAAAATAACATGACGGTATCCCAGTACGAGGCAAAGTTTGCAGAGTTATCCAGGTTTGCACCTCATTTGGTCGAAAATGAGGAACGAATGACGAGGATGTTTCTGAGAGGTCTAAAGCCCGAGATTCGACAATATCTTATCTCTCATAAATTTTCTTTATATTCAGATGTTGTAAGCAGGGCTCAATTATTAGAGCGAGATAATGAGTATGTTCAACCGAGGGAACACAACCAGGGTCATACCGGTGGCAGCGGTCATCGGAGCAATGACAACCAGAAGGAAGGAAAGCATTCGGACAAAAGCGGTAACCACTCTGGTGGTAATCGTGGTCGTGATAATAGAAGGAGCGAGTCGGGAGGAGATTTCAAGAAGAGAAGGTACAACAATGATAACGTGAAGACGTCAGCACAAACATCAACTGTTTCTAGGGAGGAGAACGACCACCGGTCGTATATTACAAATGTGGGAAAGAGGGACATATCAGCCCAAACTGCCCACAACAATCCAAGGTATGTTATAACTGTGGAAAGGAGGGTCATATAGCTCGAGAGTGTTCTGTAGCAAAACCAAGTTCAGCAGGGATGGTGACTCCAAAAGTTATCCCGGATAAGTCGAAATCAGCGGTTCCTGGAAGGACGTTTGTCGTGACTGGCCAAAACGCGAGAAACCCGAACGAGGTGATCATGGGTAAGCTAATCTTGAATTCTTGTGAAGTTTATACCTTACTAGATACCGGTTCTACCCATTCTTTTATCTCTCCTGCTTGTGCTCAACGTTTAAACTTGACTCCGGAGAAATAAGACTTTGACCTATCTGTGGAGACTCCGTTAGGAGAAACTTTCATTACATCTGTTGTTTATAAATCTTGCTTAATCCAAGTTGGCACAATCACATTACCTGTTGACCTTATCTCTTTAAAGATACTTGCTTTTGATGTGATTTTAGGAATTGATTGGTTAACTACTCATCATGCCAAAATTGATTGTTTTCGTAAGGTTGCTGGTTTTCATATTCCTAACCAACCTGTTATGTGAATTCAAGCAACCAAACCACTAAAATCAATCGCTGTCATACCAAGCCTTAAAGCCATTCGTTTATTGAAAAACGGATGTCAAGCTTTCTTAGCCCATGTCATAGACTTGAACAAAAATACGTCAGATTTGAATTATATTTCTGTTGTTAGTGAATTTCCTGACGTATTTCCTGAAGAATTTCCTGGCCTAACCCAGAGCGTTATATTGAATTTTTGTATTGATCTTCAACTGATACAAACCCCATTTCTAAATCTCATATTGAATAGCTCCTATTGAACTTCAGGAGTTAAAAACCCAACTATAGAAGTTGGTACCCGAGCCTCTATCTAGTGACTTCCTTTGTGGAATGCACTAAATCCAGACTCTCCGTAGGGGACGCCATATTCGTGCGGTAGTAAACTGATAGGTGTCATTGTGACGTGCTATCCAAGATTGGGATATGAGTCACAGTTCAGAGCAACCTAAGTCAGTAATCGAAATACATAGCTTTCTAGGCTTAGCTGGTTATTATCGGAGATTTGTAAAAGGATTTTCTCGAATCGCTACTCCATTAACTCAGCTAACTCAAAAAGATACAAACTTCGAATGGACCGAGGAATGCGAGAAGAGCTTCCAAGAATTCAACATGCGACACCGACGTTGGCTCGAGCTGTTGAAAGATTTCGATCATACCATCCAATACCATCCTGAAAAAGCGAACGCGGTAGCTGACGCATTGAGTGGAAGATCATATGCAGGAACGAGTGCGATGATGTCAAGTATACGCGTAGAATCAACTTTAATCGATAAAGTTAAAGTTACTTAAGCCACAGACCGGGAGCTGATGCGTATGAAGAAGAAAGTACAAGAAGGTGCTATTCCGGAAGCAAGAATCGATGAAGAAGGAATACTTCGAGTCCACTCCAGACTTTGTGTTTCTAACGATTCTGATTTGAAGTACAAGATCATGATGGAGGCACACAATACACCATTTGCAATCCATCCTGGAAGTACTAAAATGTATCGTGATCTTCGACATACATTTTGGTGGAACAATATGAATAGAGAGATTGCAAAGTTTATCTCGAGGTGTTTAACTTGTCAACGTGTAAAGGCGGAGCATCAAGTGCCAAAGGATCCATTGCAACCACTTGAGATTCCGAAATGGAAGTGAGAACACATTACCATGGATTTCGTTACGGGTCTTCCTACGGTTTCTCAAGGCATAAATGCTATTTGGGTGATTATTGATAGATTAACCAAGTCTGCTCATTTCTTTCCGATACGGGAGACTTATTCCCTTGAACATCTTGCTAGTATGTACGTTAATGAGATTGTAAGGTTGCATGGCATGCTAGTATCCATAGTTTCGGATCGTGACCCAAGATTCACTTCAAGATTTTGGGTTAGCTTGCAAAAAGCTATAGGCACGGATTTACGATTTAGTTCAGCTTACCATCCTCAAACGGACGGACAATCAGAGAGGACTATTCAAACTCTTGAAGATCTATTAAGACTTTGTGTCCTAGATTTCAAAGGTAGTTGGGATAAGTACCTACCATTGGTGGAATTCTCCTACAATAACAGTTATCAGGCAAGTATAGGTGTGGCTCCATTTGAAGCATTGTATGGACAAAAGTGTCGCTCTTCAGTATGTTGGGATGAGGTGGAAGAAGCAGCGTTGTTGGGACCAGAGTTGGTACGAATGACTACAGAGAAGATCTAAACGATTCGACAACGTATACAAACGGCACAGGATCGACAAAAGAGTTATGTGGATCTTCATCGAAAAGACGTGGAATTTGACATTGGGGATCATGTATTATTACGTGTAGCTCCATGGAAAGGAGTTACAAGATTTGGAAAGAGAGAAAAGCTCAATCCACGATTTATTGGTCCATTTCAGATTCTTGACTGAGTAGGAAATGTGGCCTATAGACTCGCGTTACCTCCAAGTATGTCTCGTGTTCATAATGTTTTTCATATATCTGTGCTTCATAAATATGTGAAAGACCCGAACCACGTTATTGAGTTAGAACCGGATGAGATAGCCGAAGACTTAACGTACGAGGAGGTACCTGTTAAGATCTTGGATAGGAAGGAGCATGTCCTACGCACGAAGGTCATACCACAAGTTAAAGTTTTGTGGAGAAACCATGCTATTGAGGAAATGACCTAGGAGTTGGAAACGGAAATGAAAGCGAGGTATCCTCATCTTTTCGAAACACCAGGTACGTACGTCAATTTCGAGGACGAAATTTCATAAGGAGGGGAGGTTGTAAGACCCCAAATTATTAATAAATAAAATTTAATTCCTCTATTTATTATTTTGAAATAGTAAGGGTTGATTTGATTAATGTGGTCAGTTATGGGTAAAATGCGCAAATATTTTAAATAAGCAAGTGGTTATAAAATATTCATTGTTGTCGGGGAATATTCGCTTGGTCGTGAAATATTCTTACTGTCGGAGAATATTCGTACGACGGCGCAGTCTTTTGTGGGCCCCATAACGGAAAGCGATTGGATGAAGAAAACGACAAGTATAAGTTATTTATAAATAACGGCGTAGTTGTTACCGTTAATACTGTTGGAATACCCGGTGGTTAAAATACAGTAGCACACGGTATTGCACCAATTATTGATTCTTACGTAAGAAGGCACTACTCAATAATTGTTACAGTAGTTATTGTTTAATATTTTATTTTATTGATTCAATAATTGTTGCGTTGATATTTTATATTATTGTTATTTCAATAATTGTTGCTGCACAGTATTTTCCATTATCAGATCAATAATTCATATTATTTGAATAATATTATTAGATAACATTATTGGCAATGTCTAGAAAGTTCTGTCTAAGGAGAGGTTTGGTCATCTAATTGCGCGCCAGTAAGGAGAAATCCTTATTAGAAAGCCCCCTCTTTCCTGGGAACGACCTGGTTGCAAGTACTGTGGTTCTGTAATATTATTTGTGTATAATTAATTATTGATTTATATGATGAGGAAAATAGTGATTTTATGTGGATATAGATTGAGAAAATTTTTAATGTGACAATTGTTGAAAATTAATATTTTATCTTTTTTTGATAAAATAATTCATTTAAATATATTATTTTAATAATATATTGATGGTGATATTTTTACAATGAATGTGGGATATATGAGTATATGAGGAGGAAGAGTATTTTTGTGGCATTAAATGATTAACACATGTTTTGTATGTTGGTGGACACAATTCTTGACCGAAAATTTATTATTGACTGTAAAATCGCCCGTTTATGGATTTCGGTCAATTTCTGTTTGGAATTTGGAAAAACTTTCTTCTGCAAAGTTGTAGAGAATTGAATTTCCTATAAAAACTAGCGAGATTCGAATTTTCTAACAAAAGGGCTATTTATTATGAATTATTGAAGTTTCGAAGTTCCGAAATAATTGATTTTTGGGAGTTTTAGTTAATTATTTTGAGAAAAACATTTTTTGGACATCATAAACATGTGCAAGGTGGCTGATTTCAGATTTTCTAAGGTGGGCTTGAAAATTTATATATATATATATATATATATATATATATATATATATATATATATATATATATATATATTATTATATTAAATTTTCTGCTTTGGTGTTCTAAGCATTTTCCTATAAATAGGGTGCTTAGGTTAGAATTGAAAATCACACCAGAAACACAAGTTTCTCTCTCTTTCTCTCTCTATATTAGTGAGCGTATTCTTGTGAGTATTCTAATACTTTGAGTATTGCTATACGGTGCAAGTTCAAGTCATAACCTATATCCGGTGTTTCAACTAGAAGTACTGTTTTTGCTGAAGTAAGGGATGTTATTTCTTCTTAAATGATATTATTTTCTTCAATATCATTATGCCGAAGTATTGATCTGAACTTTTTATCAAATTTGAAACTTTTCATGTCGGGGTTACTATTCACGAGTTACTATTCATGAGTTACTATTCACGAGTTACTATTCACGAGTTACTATTCACCGAAAAATAAAATTTTCTTCTTTTTGTCCAAATATCTATTCTGGATACTAGCTTTGATTGTATCCATATTTTGATCATTCTTGAATTTTACTCCACTATGATTATTTATGAGGTATTTTTGGACATGGAATAGCTGAAATACGAATCCTTAATATTTATTATTTTGTTTCACTGGATTCGTTTCCTTAAAAATATTTTTCATCATCCTCAGTCCTAAATGATGATATAAATGAATATCTTTGGCCTGTAGTGCAAAGATTAATGATTTCTGATGAATATCTTTGGCCCGTAGTGCAAAGATAAACAGGTGTTGAGGTGAACATGACCAACTGATGAATATCTTTGGCCTGTAGTGCAAAGATGACAATTTGATTCAAGATATTTATTGATTGATATTACAGGGATAAAATGTTGATGATGGGATTTTAAATTCATAGATAATCGTAGATTTCATTCTCTACGTAACTTTTCTATGAATTATTATTTTCCGCTGCGAATATTGATTTAAAACTTGTTGTCTATTGTATTCTATTAAATTTTTCCCTGTTGAAGACTAAAGATAATTTGTTGTATATTATCTTAGTCATAATATTCTTTACTGGGCTAGTTGAGCTCACCCTTTTCCTTTTTGTTCCATTTTTCTTCTCAAGAGGTGAGAACATAGCAGGATCTAGTCGGGGTATGGAGTGATGGTTCTAGAAAGATGTTTTAGTAGTTCTCACTATTTCTGTAAAATAGTGTTTGAATAATTGTAATGAGGATTTATTTGAGTGTGGATATTGTCCAGAAGACAATATTTGTATTTAAACTCACAGTATGTGTTGTCACGACAATTGTATTATTGAAGTTGTAGTTTGTTTCTGTACCATGTATTTTGGCGACTCAGAATGGGTGTTGTATACCTATTTTTGGGGCGTCACATTAGGAGGTGGCGCCGCGACGCAGGATTTAAGCTGGGCTATGGCACCGCGGCGCGGCTATACGTAAAATGACTGTTTTGCCCCCTGTATGCTAGAAAACACCTGATAAGCCCTGCATTGCATTGATTAAGCATACCAACACTATAATCATATAAATCTATATAAAATCTACAAATTTAGGCAATTATTTAAGTTATAAAGTATTCGATTTGCGGGTCTAAATCCCACTCATCAGGCATCACGCGTTCTAACACACATTCCCGGCGGGGGTATTACGCATTTTCATGTGTCGAAGTACATATCCCCGGTGAGGTTATCACGCATTTTCCATTGATGCACACATCAGCGAAGATCAAGCAATCCCCGGCGGGGGTTACAACGCGTGGTCATCCGTTGGTTCACACGTCAGTGAAGGTCAAGCAGCCCTGATAACATATATTGTTGGCAATAAATCCAACAGAACATTGATATATCCTGGCGATACAAACCAGGAAGGATCAACATCATCGGGGAGGATCGATGATAGAATATGTTATACACATCCTCAAACACACAAAGCTTTATGCCCACAGATCTCTTGTACAAGAGAGGCACATCTTCAAATTAAAGTCTATATCAAGGATTAAGGACTGTTGTGATAACCCCAACATCAACATCCTAAAAGATTTGGATTACACGTCCAAGCTTGTTATTATTGCCAATCCCAGGAAGAAGCAACAGGGATCCGGCAATCATCCCAACATGTTGGAGAATAAACCAACAACACACTTGCATCATACATTTGCATCATGTTGTTGCACATGGCATCATGTTTATTTTGTGGCATTTCAAGTGTCTAGAATTCTTTATCCTATCCATGTCATTGCATTGCATGAATATGATAAAGAGGGGCATCTGTAGACACTCGAAATTTTCTGCACACCTGTCACTAACATTGCAGAAGTGCAGATTCATCTTTCAGAGATAACCCTGGAAGACATCTCATATCCAGTCCGAATACTATCGGAAGTTCAGTCTCAACCCCGGAACACATATCGGGAGTATCAGTTCTAACCTCGGAGATAACCCCAAGGTATGCAGTTCAAATACCGAAAATTCCACCGGAGAAGGCCGATTCATCTCGGAGATAACCCCGAGATATTCAGTCTCAGTCCCAACACTGGGAATAGCAGTGCTAACCTCGAAGATAACCCCGAGGATTGCAGTTGCAGTTCTAGAGATAACCCCGAAAATGCTTGTTTTAAATGTACGCAATCAGCTTCAACCTCGGCACTCACCCTGAGGCACTCAGTACAAGACCCGGAGATAGCACCGGGAAGACAGGCACACCACAGAGATGACACTAAGGACCTTCAACACTTGCAGTAGTCCAACCTTAGAGACAACCCTGAGCAACGTCTGCTTTATCTGAAAGTAGTATGCATACAAGCCAATCATGTTTGATGATAAAGCATATACTTTGTAACAATCTTATTCATTTATTAATAAAAACTATTAATTTATTAAAGGCTTTTAATTATCTACATAATGTTGTTTTATAATATGTGATAAACCCATAGTTTTAAGCAATGCTTTTAGAATAATGATGACGATCATTCTAACGAGATCTAAACTCTTAGAAAGCTTAAAACTAAAATAGTTCACAATCGTTGAATTACTAAATTAGGGATTAATGAATCCGGATAGATTAGTACATACGTTGCTTGCTTATTAGATGAGGATGATTGATCTCATGATCATTTATGTGGAGACACTAAAGCAAGTATGTAGGTGCTTATTAGAGAATAAGTTCACTGAACGTGGCTCGCTAAGGAATATCTAATGGAGTTTTACTTGTCTGTCAATAGGAATTCCTGTAGTGATAGTAGTACAAGTAATCCTTAGACTTGAGATCATCATAGTATCTTATGTATGATGAATTATACTTTGACTTATTCCTTAAGACCCTTAGGGTATATCAAAGGGTATGCTTGGGTATAATAAGTTGTACATAGAGATAATGTATGATCAATAAAGAATCTACCACTTCTAGTAAAATAAGAGAAATGTCCTATGTGATTCGATAAATGACAACCCCGTAGTCATTGGCCAAGGCAGAATGAAATTAGAAAAGAGTTTCTAATTTACATTATTTGGAGTTGTGCATTTAAGAGTTGAAATACATATAATTAAATAAAATAAGACTTGATAGTAATTTCATGTCTTATATTTAATTGGGACATTGTATGATGGAAGGATTGAATTGTACGGTAACTATTTACTCAAAGGTTTTTTTAATTATTAATGTTGAAATCTATATTATCTGGAAAGTCGTTGATCGCTAGGGAGGCTTATCCCTATTGTAGAATAAATTTTATTTATTTAAATAAATTAATAGTTTAATTTATTTATTTAAATAAGATTAGAATTGTTCTAATTAATTTATTCACAACCGGTTTAATATGGAGAACTTAAAGGGTCACACCATAAAATGAAGAATAATTATTTAAAAAGTTAATGGCATAATTGTAATAATAAGTTAAGTATATTTAGTTTAATCTATGTTGATAGAATAAATTAAATAGCTTAATATTTATTATTTAATATTTTAAAAATATTAAATATAAATTAATAAGAGGAGTCTTATTATTATTACTATTATTATTATTTAATTCATAAAGGAGTTTGGGAATTAATTAATAAAATTATTCTCATATATCCTAATAAGATTATGAGGCTAATTAATTAAAAGAGTTTAATTAATTATTCCTAATAAGATTGGGAGCCTAATTAATTAAAGGATTTTATTAATTAAAATAAAACTCAATTCCTTAATTGTTAAGAAGGGTTGCCCACATCTATAAATAAGAGGAGTCTTATTATGGGTGAGGTGGTTGTTAACGTTTTCATAGAATACGTAATTTTAATAGTTGGGAGAGTACACCCCTTTCTATGAGAGATAGAAAAACTAGAGTTTTGCCAAACACCCCTCTTCTTGAATATTTCTTCTTCCTTGGTGGATCACCTCTAGAGGCCAAACACTTGGGTGACTAACGTTGATCAAAGGAAGGAACCAAACCCGGTGGATTCAAGTTGAACGCGAAAAGGATTGGAGGTGAACTTGTACCTGAGGAAGCTCAAATCTTCAAGGGTATGATTCTTGTTCTTCATATCTTTTCGTTTAATTAATAATTGTGCATAAAGAATGATCCGGGTATATGGTTTGTAAAATTTTAAACTCTGATTTTTACACGTTTTCGCTTATTTTGTGCAATTTGATTGCGTTCATAAATATTACAAACCTAACAGTGGCATCAGAGCCAAACCTTTATGTAAATTATTAATTATTTTAATTTGATATGTATATTGATATGTGTTTAGAATAATTTAATTGGGCATATTTTATTGTATAAAATTAAAAAAAAACGCGAAATCAATTCGTAAAACAAAAAGGATTCACGTTTCCTACAAGTTTGCAAGAATGTTTTAAAAAAGTTAATCCTGAAGCATTCTCGTGGTTATATAGTATTAATAGTTATATATATATATATATATATATATATATATATATATATATATATATATATATAATATTCTTAATTATTTTATAATTAAAATAAAAGTTTATTTTAATCTTAAAATAAAAAGTTTTATTTTAATTTTAAAATTGAATTTCATGCTAACTAATTAGAGTTGAAATTGGATTCCATGATAACTAATTGGAGTTGAAATTGAATTCCATGTTTCCTTAAATAAAAGAGTTTATTTAAATATGAAATAAGATTTCATGTTATTCAAAATAAAGGAGTTTATTTGTGAATAGGAAAGAGAATCCGTATTTCTTTAAATAAAGTAGTTTATTCAGATATGGAATAAGATTTCATATTATTCAAAATAAAGGAGTTTATTTGTGAATAAGAAAGAGAATCTGTGTTTCCTTTAATAAAAGAATTTTTGTTTTACTTGGAATTGGATTCCGTAATTAATTAAAATAAATGAGTTTATTTTGATTATAGATTTTGATTAAAATAAAATAGTTTATTTTATTCAAAATTGGATAAATTAAAATAAAAGAGATTTATTTTGATTTAAATTTGGATTAAAATAAAGGAGTTTATTTTGATTCAAAATTAGATTTTATGCTAACTAAATTTACCCATTAAATGATATCAATATATTTATTAAATGTTTATTATTCATGAGATGAATGTTATTTATTGATGCATATGGTGATGTGTATGATAATAAATGAGATTGATTATGAACTATTGACCAATGTGATTGAATTTTGTTTTAGTTGGATGCATGAATATATGAGTTTTATTAAATGGGGTCTGCGTACCTCGTCTTCTCTAATTTTTTCTTAATGTAAATTCTAACTCCCTCCTATGTACTTTCCCTTGACTATTGATCAAGGTTTCTATTTATTTTAAATAGTTTTGTAATAGGAATTGTTAGAATTAATTTTAAAGAATTGGAGATCAAGGAGCAAGGAGAAAGGAGCGCTTGAAGACCCGCTTGTAATGGAGCCCGAGTTTAAATATAATAGTTATATTTAAATATTAATTCTTGCACCCCTAAGGTTTGACCTTTTGGTTCACTTTGTGGCTGTAGTGAACCAAACAAGAATAAAAATCCATAATCAATCTGGGTAGAATATAGTATTCTATATGTGCATGCTTATACTATATATATTATATGTTATGCAAACATGATTCGCATGTTAATATGACGTGTATTTGATACACATATATATATATATATATATATATATATATATATATATGTGTGTGTGTGTGTGTGTGTGTGTGTGTGTGTGTGTGTGTATGTGTGTGTGTGTGTGTGTGTGCATGCGTGCTAAATAAGATGAGACAAATTAATAACAAACCCCTCAAATATTTTATATTAAGTTGTAACGTTTAAAGATATTTGGAATATCAAACGTCGCCTTCTAGCATGATAGAAACAATAGAGTATTGAATATTTAATATGAGTTTGTTGTGCACACACAAGGCAAGTATTAAATATTTAAGATGTTATTTTTATTACATATGATGTTTATAAGGAATTGAACATTACTACTTTGTTGTGCACACACAAGGGCTGTAGTTTTCTCTTCACTTATATGGAAATGTTAGGTCTGACTTAACTTAAATCATTTTAGTTCGGATGTGCACACACTTGACCATTATGATTTAAGAGGTAAAATACAAGGAGTTACATAGTTGATGTAATTGACAAGAGTTGTCTACCTATATATATATATATATATATATATATATATATATATATATATATATATATATATATATATAGTTTGTTGTGCACACACAAGGCTATATACATTTGAAATAGGATCCTTATTCTCACTAACATATCTTTAATTAGATATTGTCGAACTATATATATTGAGGGTAATATAGTTTGAAGAAAATAGTGGGAGATACCAATTTAAAACAAGACCTAAATTATTTTGGTAATTAATAAAAGAATGTATGCTAAAATGTTGTTAATTACAAATTTATTTACGAAAATTTACAATGTCTAAATCACTATCACTGAGAAGCATATTAGATGTTATTTAACCGGACCGAAGTAAATGGATTGGTTAAGAAAATTGAGAATAGTTCTCAAGGCTGAAAAGCTATCTTATGTCCTTAATACGCCTATCCCTGTAATGGTTGCAGACAATACCTCTGAGGAAGAGATTGGTACTTTTAGAAAGTGACAAGATGATGCACAGTTGGCTCAATGCATCATGCTTGCATCCATGAGTAACGAGCTTCAGCATCAGTATGAAACTATGGATGCTCTTACTATATTTCTTCACATCAAGTAGTTGATGGTGAGGAAAGTAGGACTAATAGATATCAAATATCTAAGGAGCTCTTCCGATCTAGAATGACCAATGACATCATAGTACAGATAAAAGTCCTTAACATTATCAATTTGATTGATCAATTAGGACAACAGGTTTTTTCATGGATGGAGAGTTAAGTCAATATTTGATCTTGCACTCACTCCCGGACTCCTTTCACAATTGTTGTGAATTTTTCATATGAACAAGCTAGATATCAGCTTCGCTAATTTGCTTAACATGTTAAAAAATGATGAGAGTCACTTTCCAACCAAGAAAGACCAAGTCTTACTGGTAACGGCCAAAGGATCTTCTAAAAAGAAGAACGATTCTAAGAAGGAAATACTAAAGGCATAAACAAAGGATAATAAGAATAAAACAGATACGGCTAGCAAAGGAGTTTGCTTCCACTACAATAAGTCTGGACACTAGAAAGAAACTGCAAGAAGCATCTTGAAGAGGCTAACCAGAAAAAGCTTAATGAAGTTTCGGTTACAAATACAATTTTGTTCATGATTTAAAATTAATTTTTTTAAGTCAAGGTTCTACTTAGGTATTAGATACCGACTTTGGTTATCATAAATATAGATTTATAAAGGGACCAAGCAGAAGTAGAAAGCTAAACAAATATAAGTAATCCTATGTGTGGAAAATGAAGCAAAGGTTGCCACATTAGTCATAGAAACTTATAGTTTAGCAATGCCTACGGGAAAATCTATTAAGTCAGTAAGTTGTTATTGTATTCCTTTTCTCGTTAGAAAAATTATTTCTATTTTGTTGTTGGACAATAAAATCTTTGGTATTATTTTTAAGAACAATTGTTGTTCTATTTATAATAACAATATTTTGTATAGAACTGGAATATTACTTAATGGATTTTGTATGCTTGACTTACGTGAAAAATTATTTTGCAAATTGAACAAACTAATATAAGAAAAGGAGATGATCATTCAAAGAGTTGAATGTGTGTATTTGCAGAAATACAAGTGTGAATTATTTGAAAGGTTCAAAGAATTCAGAAGTGAAACAAATTGGTAAAGTATTAGGATTCTTTGATCGGATCAAGGAATAAATATTTGTGCAATAAGTTTCTAGATCATCTCAAATGGTTTTCTCATAATGCATGGACGTCTCCTGATATGCAATAATTGATTGATGTATCTAAAAGAAAAAAATCATACCTTGTTGGACATGGTGCGGTCCATAATGATTTTATCGACATTCCAATATCCCTCTGGGGTCATGCCCTAGAAATGGTTGCATATCTACGAAAAGGTAACCTCAAAATCCAGCCCCAAGACTCTATAAAAGTTATGGACATGGAAGATTCCTAATCTTAAGTATGTTAAGATAAGGGGTTGTCCAGCTTATGTGAAAAAGGTTTCAAAGGATAAGCTTGGGACAAGATTTAACAAGTACAAATTTGTGGGACATCCTAAAGTAAGTTTAGGGTATATGTTCTATAATCCTACTTAGCAAAAGGTGTTTGTTGCGAAACACGCTACCTTCTAATATAAAGGTGTTTATCAATGAAGGGGCTAGTGGGAGGATAATTGAATCTTGAAGAGTTCAAGAACCACAAAACACTATAAGTCAAATAAGAGGAACTTGTAGATAGACCTATTATACCACAACTGAATCGTAAATCTGGAATAGTACCGAAGATACCTGGAAGGTATGAATTCATCATGGATGATGATGATGAGGTACGCATCATAGAAGATGATGATCCAGTTACATACGATGAGGTAAGAGTTGTAGAGACTCAAAGAAATGGATTGAAACAAGCTTCTCAAATATGGAACATTCGTTTTGATGAGACAATCAAAAGAGTTTAATTTTATCAAAAACAAGAATGAACCTAGTGAGTACAAAAGGGTCAGTGGGAGCATCATGACATTCCTAGTATTATATGTTGATATACTATGGATAAGGAATGACATACCAATATTACAATCAGTAAAGATAAAGTTGTCTAAACATTCCTCCATGAATGATTTTGGAAGAGTATCTTAATTGGGGATACAAATCTATATAGATAGATTTGAGATGATGCTCGACATAACCCAAGAAACGTATATTCATTTGATGCTAAAGTCGTTTAGCATGGCAAACTCCAAGAGATGTCTCATGTTGATGAGCCATGGAGTGTATCTCTCTTAATAGTCCCCATAGACTCATAAAAGAGAGATCGCATGAGTAACTATCATGTATGCAATGAAATGTACGAGACCTGATGTTGATCAGTCATATTCTAGAGAAGTTCACTATGAGTCAGTGAAAAACATTTTAAAGTACTTAACTGGCACTAAGGATGTGATCATATTCATGGTGGGTCTAAATTAAAACTAGAGGGCTTAACAAACTCAAGTTTTTCAGACAAACCAAGACGACAGAAAATTCACTTTAAGGTAAAGCGTTACCTTGAACAGGGGTGCAGTGAATTGGAAAGGTTCCAAACAGGAAAGAGTTGTTGGTTTAGTGATAAAGACAAAGTATATAGCTGTAAATGAAGCTACAAGTTAATTGTTTGGATGAAAAGTTTATTACAGAACTAAGAATAGTTCCTAAGTCTCATCTTGGATCTAAACATGTGTTGTGGCACTTTCACTTGATTATAAGAATCATTGAAAGATGGGAAATCACTATAGAGATAGTGGACTCTCAATAACAACATTATATATCCATTAACTAAAGCTTATCCAACAACAGGATAATCGTCACTTAGAGAAGAAGTGTATGAGATATTATGGCGATTGACTTTAGTGCAAGTGGGAGATTGAAAGTAGTATGCATACAAGCTAATCATGTTTGATGATAAAGTATATACTTTGTAACAATCTTATTCATTTATTAATAAAAAAGTATTAATTTATTAAAGGCTTTTAATTATCTATATGATGTTATTTTATAATATGTGATAAACCCATAGTTTTAAGCAATGCTTTTAGAATAATGATGACGATCATTCTAATGAGATCTAAATTTTTAGAAAGCTTAAAACTAAAATAGTTTCCAATCGTTGGATTACTAAATTGGGGATTACTGAATCCGGATAGATTAGTACATACGTTACTTGCTCATTGGATGAGGATGATTGATCTCATGATCATTTGTGTGGAGACACTAAAGCAAGTATGTAGGTTCTTATTAGAGAATAAGTTCACTGAACGTGACTCGCTAAGGAATACCTAATAAAGTTTTACTTGCCTGCCAATAGGAATTCCTGTAGTGATAGTAGTACAAGTGATCCTTGGACTTGAGATCATCATAGTATCTTATGTATGATGAATTATACTTTGACTTATTCCTTAAGACCCTTAGGGTATATCAAAGGGTATGCTTGGGTATAATAAGTTGTACATAGAGATAATGTATGATCAATAAAGAATCTACCACTTCTAGTAAAAGAAGAGAAATGTCATATGTGATTCGATAAATGACACCCCAGTAGTCTTTGGCCAAGGCAGAATGAAATTAGAAAATAGTTTCTAATTTGAATTATTTGGAGTTGTGCATTTAAGAGTCGAAATACATATAATTAAATAAAATAAGACTTGACAGTAATTCCATGTCTTATATTTAATTGGAACATTGTATGGTGGAAGGATTGAATTATATGGTAACTATTTACTCAAAGGTTTTTTTATGATTAATATTGAAATCTATATTATCTAGAAAGTCGTTGATCGCTAGGAAGGCTTATCCCTATTGTAGAATAAATATTATTTATTTAAATAAATTAATAGTTTAATTTATTTATTTAAATAAGATTAGAATTGTTCTAATTAATTTATTCACAACCAGTTTAATATGGAGAACCTAAAGGGTCACACCATAAAAGGAAGAATAATTATTTAAGAAGTTAATGGCATAATTGTAATAATAAGTTAAGTATATTTAATTTAATCTATGGTGATACAATAAATTAAATAGTTTAATATTTATTATTTAATATTTTAGAAATATTAAATATAAATTAATAAGAGGAGTCTTATTATTATTATTACTATTATTATTATTTAATTCATAAAAAAGTTTGGAAATTAATTAATAAAAGTACTCTCATATATCCTAATAAGATTAGGAGGCTAATTAATTTAAAGAGTTTAATTAATTATTCCTAATAAGATTGGGAGCCTAATTAATTAAAGGATTTAATTAATTAAAATAAAACACAATTCCTTAATTGTTAAAGAGGGTTGCCCACATCTATAAATAAGAGGAGTCTTATTATGGGTGAGGTGGTTGTTAACGTCTTCATAGAATACGTAATTTTAATAGTTGGTAGAGTACACCCCTTTCTATGAGAGATAGAAAAACTAAGATTTTGTCATACACCCCTTTTCTTGAATATTTCTTCTTCATTGGTAGATCACCTCTAGAGGCCAAACACTTGGGTGGCTAAAATTGATCAAAGGAAGGAACCAAACCCGGTGGATTCAAGTTGAACGCGAAAAGGATTGAAGGTGAACTTGTACCTGAGGACGCTCGAATCTTCAAGGGTATGATTCTTGTTCTTCATATCTTTTCATTTAATTAATAATTATGCATAAAGGATGATCCGGGTATATGGTTTGTACAATTTTAAACTCTGATTTTTACACGTTTTCGCTTATTTTGTGCATGAATATTACAAACCTAAAATTATCGGCCTAAACCGGAGATAACCTAGGTGAGGGGCAGAATCATCATCTTGTCACCTTAACGCCACATCGCACCGTCTCAACATTTCATACATACATTTCTACACAGCAATGTCCCACAAGAACCAAGAAAGTCCAATCCCTAGTGACTATTGCACAGGGCAACGGATAGAATTTGACGCTTGAAGACCGGAGGGCATGGTCCCATCTTCCTGACTTCTTACAACCTCTAATCCCATGTCATTGCGTAACTCTCGATAACGACGGTCCGAAATAGGTCTTATACACCTCAATCGGATGCCCGGATTGAAGTTCTGAAAGTTCGAGCAGAAATCTCGTTGCATGCATGCACGTATTTCGAGACGACAGGACCCGCAGAGCCCTGGGCAACCCAGGCAGCCGCAGGTACATCTGCGGCTCCCCCCTCTATAAATAGAGGGCTTAGGGTGGTCATTTGTAAAAAAAAGGCAAAGAAGCCCTGTCAAATTTGCTCTGTACACACCCTAAACTGAGTACTTTCTCTTTTTAAACATTTGTGAGCTCACATATAGCTACTATTGTACCGGCAGGAGCCAAGTGTTCATCCACTTAAAGCTATAGAAGTCTTCTTTGGCAGTCCACTGTAAGCCTTCTTATACACTTTAAAGCTTTTCTCTTCATCTTAGCACATAACATTCTTCACGTTGAGAGTCGTGTTGCGTGTGTATGCCCAGACTTCGATCCGTGGTTTCATTTCAGTTTGTAAATATATATATATATATATATGGACTAACATTATCGAGTTATGCCTCGATTGAGCCTAGACTTATGTCTGAAGCGTTTAATTGCTTTCGTATATATATACTTATATATATGAACTATGTGTCAAACTCTATTCGATGAGCCTAGACTTATGTTTGGAGTGTTTAATTGCTTTAGTGTGTGTGTGTGTGTGTATATATATATATATTTATGTTTTGTCTCGCCTGGAGTTTACTTCGTGGCGGTTAATTGCTTTTACAGCTTTATTTATATTTCGTCCCGCCTGGAGTTTACTTCGTGGCGGTTGATTGCTTTCACAGCTTTATTTACATTTCTAATCCCCCATAGAGGTGCTTCGTGGTTGGTGATCATGCTTATATATATATATATATATATATATATATATATATATATATATATATATATATATCTGCTTACTGCTTTCATACAAATTGAAGCATCATGTGAGCCTAGGAATCATGTGATCACAGATTCAGTCTACTGAATCTAGATTCGGTTCCCGTGACGGACATTTTTAGTTGTAAGCAGCCTGTAAATTTATCCACGATGTTTGGATTTCCTCAGATGGTTTTCATGAGCACGAGGAGTTCGGCACTGCTTTGTACATTATTTTCTCGAAGATGCTTCGCATCTCAAAAATAAAAGCAATCAAGCCGAACATTTAATAAAATAGAAGTATCAAAGGCCTCAATTACTATTGAGCACAAGGGTTTAAAAAACCTCTTTTATAAAACATCACTGCTATATCTTGTTTAAAACTGAATTTTTACACAAATTCAAACCCTTTGTATATATGTGCAAACGAGGCATAGCACTACTTTCAAATAACTGCACATTGACCCATACACACACACATTCATATAACAGTTTCATGAAAAGTGGCGGTCACCGTGGTAACATGGATGTTGGGGGGTGCCTAACACCTTCCCTCCACATAAGCAAGTCCCCGGAACTTAATGAATCTCGATTTTACAGACCCGTTTAGCATTGTCACATCACTAGGTCAATGTGCAAACCTTTTTTCGGTTGTGTTGGTACAACCAGTTAAAAAATCAACTGGCGACTCTTAAAGTCAAGTCGCCGACAAATAAATGTCAGACCTTTTCACAACTTATTTTTTCAATCAAATCTCAACTAACATGAGAACACCAAAAAACAAGAACAGAAAGGGACAATAAAAATCCCAACGTCGATAAATATCATCTGGTTCTGAGGGATTTGTCATCTACAACAATGCTTCAGGTAAAAGTTTAGGATGTGTTCTCATGTAACATGAGAAAGTCATAGCATATGCCTCACGACAACTCAAAGAATATGAGAGGAATTATCTTACTCATGACCTAGAGTTGGTAGCAGTCATTTTTGCGCTAAAGATCTGGAGACATTACATGTATGGGGAGAAAGTGGAGATCTATACAGATCATAAAAGCTTCAAATATTTCTTCACCCAAAAGGAACTCACCATGCGACAACGACGATAGCTTGAGCTATTAAAAGATTATGATCATACCATTCAATACCATCCTGGAAAAGCGAACGTGGTAGCTAATACGTTGAGTAGAAGATTATATGCGGGTACGAATGCGATATTGTCAATGCAAAGGCCCATTTTGTATGACTTACAAAGGATGGAGATAGAGTTAAAGACTTCAAGGACCCACGTGATGATGTTAATATACGAGTAGAACCGATTTTAATTGATAAAGTTAAAGTTGCTCAAGCTATAGACCTGGAGCTGATGCGTATGAGGAAAAAAGTACAAGAATGTGTTATTCCAGAAGTAAGAATCGATGAAGAATGAATACTTCGAGTCAACTCCAGACTTTGTGTTCCTAACGACTCTAACTTGAAGTATAAAATCATGATGGAGGCGCACAACACACCGTTTGTAATCCATCCTGGGAGTTCCAAAATGTATCGTGATCTTCGACATACATTTTGGTGGAGCAATATGAAGAGAGAGATCGCGGAGTTTATCTCAAGGTGTTTAACTTGTCAACATATCAAGGCAGAGTATCAAGTGCCAAAAGGTCCATTGCAACCACTTGAAATTCTACATTGGAAATGGGAGCACATTACCATGGATTTCGTTACTGGTCTTCCTAAGGTTTCTCAAGGCATAGATGCGATTTGGGTTATTGTTTATAGATTGACCAAGTCTGCTCATTTCTTACCTATACGAGAAACTTTTTCACTTAAACGTCTTACTCGTATATACATAAATAAGATTGTAAGTCTGCATGGTATGCCAATATCCATAGTTTTTGATCGAGATCCAAGATTCATTTCACGATTTTGGGTTAGTTTACAAAAAGCTATGGGCACGAATTTATGATTCAGTTCGGCATATCATCCTCAGACGGACGGACAGTCAGAGAGGACTATTCAAACTCTTGAGGATCTATTAAGACTCTGTGTCCTTGACTTCAAAGGAAGTTGAGACAAGTTCTTGCCATTAGTAGAATTCTCCTACAACAATAGTTATCAAACAAGTATAGGCATGGCTCCATTCGAGGCATTGTATGGATGCAAGTATTGTTCTTCAGTATGCTGGGATGAGGTGGGTAAAGTAAAGTTGTTGGGACCGGAATTGGTACGCCTGACAACGAAAAAGATTCAAATGATCTGGTAACGTATAAAGACCTCACAAGATCAACAAAAGAGTTATGTTGATCTTCATCGAAAGGACGTGGAATTCAATGTTGGAGATCATGTGTTGTTACGTGTTGCTCCATGGAAAGGAGTTACAAGATTTGGAAAGAGAGGAAAGCTCAATCCTCGATTCATTGGCCCATTTGAAATCCTCGATCGAGTAGGAATTGTGGCTTATAGACTCGCCTTACTGCCAAGTATGTCTCGTGTTCATAACGTTTTTCACATATCTATGTTATATAAATATGTGGAAGACCCGAACCACATTATTGAATTAAAACTAGACAAGATAGTAGAAGATTTAACGTATGAAGAGGTACTTGTTAAAATCTTGGATAAGAAAGAACATATTCTACGATTCAAGGTTATACCTTAAGTCAAAGTTTTGTGGAGAAACCACGATGTTGAGAAAATGACCTGGGAGTTAGAATCTGAAATGAAATCAAGGTATCATCACCTCTTCAACATACCATGTGTTAGGTTTGTAATATTCATGAACGCAATCAAATTGCAAAAAATAGCGAAAACGTGGAAAAATCAGAGTTTAAAATTTTACAAACCATATACCCGGATCACCCTTTATGTGTAATTATTAATTAAACGAAAAAGAAAGAACAAGAATCATACCCTTGAAGATCCGAGCTTCCTCATGTATAAGTTCACCTCCAATCCTTTTTGCGTCCAACTTGAATCCACCGGGTTTGGTTCCTTCCTTTGATCAACGTTAGCCACCCAAGTGTTTGGCCTCTAGAGGTGATCCACCAAGGAAGAAGAAAGATCCAAGAAGATGGGTGTTTGGCAAAACCCAAGTTTTTTTCTATCTCTATAGAAAAAGAGCGTACTCTCCAACAATTGGAATAACGTATGTTTGATATCTGATATAAGACTCCTCTTATAAAGATATCAAGTAACCCTATTAAAAATAAGGTATTATTTATTTAATTAAACTCTTTTAATTAAATGGGCTCCTTAATCTTATTAGGGATAATTAATTAAACTCCTTTAACTAATTTTCCCTCCTAATCCTATTAGGAATAAATGAGAGTACATGTATTAAATTAATTACTAAACTCTTTTAGAAATTAAAATAATAATAATTGTAATAATATTAATAAGACTCATCTTATTAATTTATATTTAATATTTCTAAAATATTAAATAATAAATATTAAGCTATTTAATTTATTCTATGACCATAGATTAAATTAAATATATTAAACATATTATTACGATTATGCCATTAACTTCTTAAATAATTATTCTTCCTTTTATGGTGTGACCCTTTAGGTTCTCCATATTAAATCGGATGTGAATAAATCAATTAGAACAATTCTAATCTTATTTAAATAAATAAATTAAACTATTAATTTATTTAAATAAATAATATTTATTCTACAATAGGGATAAGCCTCCCTAGCGATCAACGACTTTTCAGATAATATAGATTTCAACATTAATCATAAAAGAACCTTTGAGTAAATAGTTACCGTAAAATTCAATCCTTCCACCATACAATATCCCAATTAAATATAAGACATGAAATTACTGTCAAGACTTATTTTATTTAATTATATGTATTTTGACTCTTAAATGCATAACCCCAAACAATGCAAATTAGAAACTCCCTTCTAATTTCATTCTGCCTTGGCCAAGGACTACTGGGTTGTCATTTATCGAATCACATAGGACATTTCTCTTCTTTTACTAGAAGTGGTAGATTCTTTATTGATCATACATTATCTCCATGTACAACTTATTATACCCAAGCATACCCTTTGATATACCCTAAGGGTCTTAAAGAATAAGTCAAAGTATAACTCATCATACACAAGATACTATGATGATCTCAAGTCCAAGGATCACTTGTACTACTATCACTACAGGAATTCCTATTGACAGGCAAGTAAAACTCCATTAGGTATTCCTTAGCGAGCCACGTTCAGTGAACTTATTCTCTAATAAGCACCTACATACTTGCTTTAGTGTCTCCACACAAATGATCATGAGATCAATCATCCTCATCCAATGAGCAAGCAACGTATGTACCAATCTATCCGAATTTACTAATCCTCAATTTAGTAATCCAACGATTGAGAACTATTTTAGTTTTAAGTTTTCTAAGAATTTAGATCTCATTAGAATGATCATCATCATTATTCTAAAAGCATTGCTTAAAACTATGGGTTTATCACATATTATAAAACAGCATCATGTAGATAATTAAAAGCCTTTAATAAATTAATTTCTTTTATTAATAAATGAATAAGATTGTTACAAAGTATATGCTTTATCATCAAACATGATTGACTTGTATGCATACTACTTTCAATCTCCCACTTGCACTAAAGTCAATCGTCATGGTATCTCATACTCTTCTTCTCTAAGTGACGATTATCCTGTTGTTGGATAAGCTTCAGTAAATGGATATGTAATGTTGTTCTTGAGAGTCCACTATCTCTATAGTGATTTTACATCTTTCAATGATTCTTATAATCAAATGAAAGTGCCACAACACATGTTTAGATCCAAGATGAGACTTAGGAACTATTCCTTGTTCTGTAATAAACTTTTATCCAAACAATCAACTTGCAGCTTCATTTATAGCTACTTACTTTGTCTTTATCACTAAATCAGCAACTCTTTGCTGTTTGGAACCTTTCCAAATCACTGCACCACTGTTCAAGGTAACCCTTTACCTTAAAGTGGATTTTCTGTCGTCTTGGTCTATCTGAAAAACTTGAGTCTGTTAAGTCCTCTAGTTTTAATTCAGACTCACCATAAATCTGATCACATCCTTAGTGCCGGTTAAGTACTTTAAGATATTTTTCACTGTCTCACAATGAACTTCTTCAGAATATGACTGATCAACATCATGTCTCGTACATTTCATTGCATACATAATAATTACTCATGCGATCTCTCTTTTTGGAGTCTTTGGGGACTATTAAGAGAGATACACTCCATGTCTCATCAACATGAGATATCTCTTGGAGTTTGCCATGCTAAACGACTTTAGCATCAAATGAATGTACGTTCCTTGGGTTAAGCCGAGCATCCTTTTAAATCTATCTATATAGATTTGCATCCCCAATTAAGATACTCTTCCCAAATTATTCATGGAGGAATGTTTAGACAACTTTATCTTTACTGATTGTAGCATTGGTATGTTATTCCTCATCCGTAGTATATCAACATATAATACTAGAAATTTCACGATGCTCCCACTGACCCTTTTGTACACACTAGAACTCTTACCTCATTGTAAGTAACTAGATCATCATCTTCTATGATACGTACCTCATCATCATCATCCATGATGAATTCATACCTCCCAGGTATGTTCGGTACTATTCCAGATTTACGATTCGGTTGTGGTACAATAGGTCTATCTACAGGTTACTCTTATTTGACTTATAGTATTTTGTGGTTCTTTAACTCTTCAAGATCTATTATCCTCTCACTAGCCCCTTTAATGATAAACATTTTTATCTTAGAAGACAGCGTGTTTCGCAATAAACACCTTTTGCTAAGTAGGATTATAGAACATATGCCCTAAACTTACTTTAGGATGTCCCACAAATACTTATCAAATTTTGTCCCAAGCTTATCCTTTGAAACCTTTTCATATAAGTTGGACAACCCCTTATCTTAACATACTTAAGATTAGGAATCCTCCCTGTCCATAACTTTTATGGATTCTTGGGGCCGGATTTTTGAGGTTTCCTTTTCCGTAGATATGCAGTCATTTCTAGGACATTATCCTAGAAGGATACTGGAAATGTCAGTAAAATCATTGTGGACTGCACCATGTCCAATAAGGTACGATTTTTCCTTTCAGATACATCAATCAATTATTGCGTATCATGAGGCGTCCATTATGAGAAAACCATTTGAGATGATCTAGAAACTTATTGCTCAAGTATTTATTCCTTGATCTAATTCAAAGAATCTTAATACTTTGTCAATTTGTTTCACTTCTGAATTCTTTGAACCTTTCAAATAATTCACACTTGTATTTTAACAAATACACACATTCAACTCTTTGAATGATCATCTCCTTTTCTTATACTAGTTTGTTCAATATGCAAAATTATTTTCACGTAAGTCAAGTATACAAAATCCATTAAGTGATATTCCAGTTCTATACAAAACATTATTATTATAAATAGAACAACAATTGTTCTTAAATATAATACCAAATATTTCATTGTCCAACAATAAAATAGAAATAATGTTTCTAACGAGAACTGGAATATAATAACAACTTATTGACTTAATAGATTTGCTCGTAGGCAGTGCTAAACTATAAGTTCCTATGGTTAATGCAGTAACCTTTGCTTCATTTTCCACGCATAGGATTACTTATTTTTGTTTAGCTTTCTACTTCTACTTGGTCCCTTCATAAATCTATATTTATGATAACCAAAGTCGGTATCTTATACCCAAGTAGAACCTTGACTTAAAGAAAAATTTATTTTAAATCATGAACAAATTTGTATTTGTAACCGAAACTTCACTAAGCTTCTTTGGTTAGCATCTGCAAGATGCTTCTCGCAGTTTCTTTTCCAGTGTCTAGGCTTATTGTAGTGGAAGCAAACACATTTGTTATCCGTATCTGTTTTGTTCTTATTATCCTTTGTTTTTGCCTTTCCATTTACCTTCTTTGAATCTTTCTTCTTTTCAGAAGATCCTTTGACCCCTACCAGTAAGACTTGGTTTCTTGGTTGGAAAGTGACTCTCAACATTTTTTTAACATGTTAAGCAAATCAGCGAGGCTGATATCTAGCTTGTTCATATGAAAAATTCACAACAATTGTGAAAGGAATCCGGGAGTGAGTGCAAGATCAAATCTTGGCTCAACTCTCCATTCATGAAAAAACCTGTTGTCCAAATTGATCAATCAAATTGATTATGTTTAGGATTTTTATCTGTACTATAGTGTCATCGGTCATTCTAGATCGGAAGAGCTCCTTAGATATCTAATATCTAGCAGTCCTACTTTCCTCACCATCAACTACTTAATGTGCAGGAATATAATAGGAGCATCCATAGTTTCATGCTGACGCTGAAGCTCGTCACTCATGGATGCGAGCATGATGCTTTGAGTCAACTATGCATCATCTTGCCACTTTTTAAAAGTAGCAATCTCTTCCTCAGAGTCATTGTCTACAACCATTACAGGGTTAGGCGTATTAAGGACATAAGATAGCTTTTCAGCCGTGAGAACTATTCTCAAATTCTTAACCAATCCGTTTAATTCGGTCCGGTTAATTTAGCATCTACTATGCTATGCAGTGATAGTAATTTTAGACACTGTAAAATTCTGTAAATGAATTTGTAATTAACAACATTTTAGCATACATTCTTTTATTAATTACCAAAATAATTTAGGACTTGTTTTAAATTGGTCTCTCCCACTATTTTCTTCAAACTATAATACCCTCAATATATATTTCGGCAATATCTTATTAAAGATATGCTAGTGAGAATAAGGATCTCATTTCAAATATATATAGCCTTGTGTGTGCACAACAAACTATATATAAATAAATAGGTAGACAACTCTTGTCAATTACATCAACTATGCAACTCCTTGTATTTTGCCTCTTAAATCATAATGGTCAATTGTGTGCACATCCGAACTAAAATAATTTAAGTTAAGTCAAACCCAACATTTCCATATAAGTGAAGAGAAAACTACAGCCCTTGTGTGTGCACAACAAAGCAGTAATGTTCAATTCCTTATAAACATCATATGTAATAAAAACAACATCTTAAATATTTAATATTTGCCTTGTGTGTGCACAACAAACTCATATCAAATATTCAATACTCTATTGTTTCTATCATGATAGAAGGCGTCGTTCGATATTTCAAATATCTTTGAACGTTACAACTTAATATAAAATATTTGAGGGGTTTGTTATAAATTTGTCTCATCTTGTTTAGTGCGCATGCACATATAAAATACGTGTCATATTAATTAACATGCGAAGCATGTTTGCATAATATATAATATATATATATATATATATATATATATATATATATATATATATAGTATAAGCATGCACATACAGAATACTATATTCTACCCGGATTGATTATGGACTTTTATTTTAGTTTGGTTCACTAGAGCCACCAAGTGAACCAAAAGGTCAAACCTAGGGGTGCAAGAATTAATATTTAAATATAACTATTACATTTAAACCCGGGCTCCATTACAAACGGGTCTTCAAGCGCTCCTTGCTCCTTGATCTCTAATTCTTCAAAAATTAATTCTAACAATTCCTATTACAAAACTACTTAAAATAAATAGAAACATTGATCAGCAGTCAAGGGGAAGTACATAGGAGGGAGTTAGAATTTACATTAAGAAAAATTAGAGAAGACAAGGTACGCAGACCCCATTTAATAAAACTCATACATTCAACCATCCAACTAAAATAAAATCCAATCACATTGGTCAATAGTCCATAATCAATCCCATTTATTATCATACACATCACCATATGCATCAATAAATAACATTCATCTCATGAATAATAAATATTTAATATATATATTGATATCATTTAATGGGCAAATTTAGTTAGTATAAAATCTAATTTTGAATCAAAATAAACTCCTTTATTTTAATCCAAATTTAAATCAAAATAAACTCTTTTATTTTAATTTATCCAATTTTGAATAAAATAAACTATTTTATTTTAATCAAAATTTTTAATCAAAATAAACTCCTGTATTTTAATTAATTATGGAATCCAATTCCAAGTATATATAAAAAAAAAATTTATAAAAGGAAACACGGATTCTCTTTCCTATTCACAAATAAACTCCTTTATTTTGAATAATATGAAATCATATTTCATATCTAAATAAACTCCTTTATTTAAGGAAAGACTGATTCTTTTTTCTATTCACAAATAAATTCTTTTATTTTGAATAATATGAAATCTTATTTCATATCTAAATAAACTCTTTTATTTAAGGAAACATAGAGTACAATTTCAACTCCAATTAGTTATCATGGAATCAAATTCCAACTCTAATTAGTTAGCATGAAATTCTAATTTTAAAATTAAAATAAATTTTTTATTTTAAGATTAAAATAAACTTTTTATTTTAAAATTAAAATAACTTTTATTTTAATTAAAATATATATATATATATATATATATATATATATAAATATATATATATATATATATATATATATATAAACCGTAACTTATAAAAATAAGTTACATATCACCTTCAACAATCACTTGTAACCATTTTTTAAAAAAAAAATTAGTCATCAGGTGAATCAGGAGCTTAACAAATCCGTACATGTTCCCTTTTAAAAAAAATAAAAATAAAAAATCAATGATCTATATATATAATATATAAAACAAGGGATATGCCCCTCATATGATTACATGTAATTCTGCTATCTTTTTCCGTGATTCACGGTAATATACTAACCACGCCGGAACAAGCTTCACGAACAATTCGCGATTTATTTTATTTATTTTTTTTTATTATTTTTTTTAAATAAATCTTATACAATAAAATTATGCCCAATTAAATTGTTCTAAACACATATCAATATACATATCAAATTAAAACAATTAATAATTCGCATAAAGGTTTAGCTCTGATACCACTGTTAGGTTTGTAATATTCATGAACGCAATCAAATTGCACAAAATAGCAGAAACGTGAAAAAAATAGAGTTTAAAATTTTACAAACCATATACCCGGATCACCCTTTATGTGCAATTATTAATTAAACGAAAAAGAAAGAACAAGAATCATACCCTTGAAGATCCGAGCTTCCTCAGGTACAAGTTCACCTCCAATCCTTTTCGCGTCCAACTTGAATCCACCGGGTTTGGTTCTTTCTTTTGATCAACGTTAGCCACCCAAGTGTTTGGCCTCTAGAGGTGATCCACCAAGGAAGAAGAAAGATCCAAGAAGATGAGTGTTTGGCAAAACCCTAGTTTTTTTCTATCTCTATAGAAAAAGAGCGTACTCTCCAACAATTGGAATAACGTATATTTGATATCTGATATAAGACTCCTCCTATAAAGATATCAAGTAACCCTATTAAAAATAAAGTATTATTTATTTAATTGAACTCTTTTAATTAAATGGGCTCCCTAATCTTATTAGGGATAATTAATTAAACTCCTTTAACTAATTTTCCCTCATAATCCTATTAGGAATAAATGAGAGTACATGTATTAAATTAATTCCTAAACTCTTTCAGAAATTAAAATAATAATAATTGTAATAATATTAATAAGACTCCTCTTATTAATTTATATTTAATATTTCTAAAATATTAAATAATAAATATTAAGTTATTTAATTTATTCTATGACCATAGATTAAATTAAATATACTTAACATATTATTACGATTATGTCATTAACTTCTTAAATAATTATTCTTCCTTTTATGGTGTGACCCTTTAGGTTCTCCATATTAAACCGGTTGTAAATAAATCAATTAGAACAATTTTAATCTTATTTAAATAAATAAATTAAACTATTAATTTATTGAAATAAATAATATTTATTCTACAATAGGGATAAGCATTCCTAGCGATCAACGACTTTTCAGATAATATAGATTTCAACATTAATCATAAAAGAACCTTTGAGTAAATAGTTATCGTACAATTCAATCCTTCCACCATACAATGTCCCAATTAAATATAAGACATGGAATTACTGTCAAGTCTTATTTTATTTAATTATATGTATTTCGACTCTTAAATGCACAACCCCAAATAATGAAAATTAGAAACTCCTTTCTAATTTTATTCTGCCTTGGCCAAGGACTACTGGGTTGTCATTTATCGAATCACATAGGACATTTCTCTTCTTTTACTAGAAGTGGTAGATTCTTTATTGATCATACATTATCTCCATGTACAACTTATTATACCCAAGCATACCCTTTGATATACCCTAAAGGTCTTAAGGAATAAGTCAAAGTATAACTCATCATACACAAGATACTATGATGATCTCAAGTCCAAGGATCACTTGTACTACTATCACTACAGGAATTCGTATTGACAGGCAAGTAAAACTCCATTAGGTATTCCTTAGCAAGTCACGTTCAGTGAACTTATTCTCTAATAAGCACCTACATACTTGCTTTAGTGTCTCCATACAAATGATCATGAGAACAATCATCCTCATCCAATGAGCAAGCAACGTATGTACCAATCTATCCGGATTCACTAATTCCCAATTTAGTAATCCAACGATTGGGAACTATTTTAGTTTTAAGCTTTCTAAGAATTTAGATCTCATTAGAATGATCATCATCATTATTCTAAAAGCATTACTTAAAATTATGGGTTTATCACATATTATAAAACAGCATCATGTAGATAATTAAAAGCCTTTAATAAATTAATATCTTTTATTAATAAATGAATAAGATTGCTACAAAGTATATACTTTATCATCAAACATGATTGACTTGTATGCATACTACTTTCACCATGTACATACCCCAATTTCGAGGAAGAAATTTCATAAGAATGGGAGGTTGTAAGACCCCAACTTTTATGAATAAAGATTATTTTTTTCTCAAAATATATTTTTAAATATTATGGTGTGGATTTGATATAATATTATAATTGTGGATAATATTTATAAACTTTATAAAGTAAGCAAGTTGTTATAAAATATTCGATAGGTCGGGGAATATACGTAAGACGACACAATCATTGGTGGACCCCACAACAGAATTATTATCGGAGTTAGAAAACGACAGAAATAACTTTTTATAAAAATAACGGCGAAAGTTTTACCGTTAACTGTTGAAATACCCAGTGATAAAAGTACAGTAATACGTGTGGTTGCATAGTATCACACGGTATTGTACTGTATCTTTTATTATTGATGCTTATGTGAGAGGTCACTCAATTTTATTCAATTATTGTCACTGTAATTGCTGCATAGTATCTCATGTTATTTATTCAATTATTGTCATAATATTTTATATTATTAAATCAATAGTTGAGACGACAAAGTTATTCATATTATTATTTGTATTATTGACGATGTCTAGAAATTTCTGTCGAGGAAAGAGGTTTGGTCACCTAATTGCGCGCCAATAAGAAAAAATTCTTATCGAAAAGCCCCCTCATTCCTGGGAATGATCTAGTTGTTAACATTGCGAGTTATAATATTAATAATAAATAAATGCTGTTAATAATATTGATAGGATTTTTATGAAATATTTGTTGTAAGTTTGGCGTATTAATTGGACCCCCCCCCCCATTTACCTATTTTTCAAAAATAGTCGGGAGAATGCTATCTCAGTTTTATTATATATATATATATATATATATATATATATATATATATATATATATATATATATTAATTTGAATGAGGGGGAAGTAAACTTGGTCGGGAGGGAATTAATTATTATTATTATATATATATATATTATAATAAGTTTTGTTTTTTATAAAAAATAAAATATATTATATTTTATTATGCATAGTATTTGTATAGTGTCTGCATAGTATTTGCATAGTAAAATCAAAAAAAAATAAGACAAATTCGATTTCGCCCATGATTTTTTTCCCTGTGTGCCTGTGATTTTATTTAAATAGTATCCTTTTCATTCTCCTATAAATAGGATGCTTAGTTTAGAATTGAAAATCACACCAGAATCAGAAAATTCTTATCTATAATATTCAGCGTATTTCTTTTGAGTTTAAGATAGGTTTGAATGTAAAAAATAGTATAAGTTTTCTTCAAGAATATTCCCACTATACCAGTCAGAAGTACTCTCCTTTTAAGGTAAGGAATATTATTTTTGTTCAATATTCGTAAAAAAAAATATTTTCTTTCATACTCTGTAGTATGTAAGTAATATTATTTCGTTTCAGATTCTGAATTCTGCACTCATTTTGTTAAGTATTGCTTCTATACTCCTTAAAATTAGTAGAATATCCTTGAAATTTGCGTTTCATCTAGTATCTTTTCACAAAAATATTATTCTGAACATTCTTGTTCATTTTTAATCTTTTCATGTCGGGGTACTGTTCACGAAGTACTATTCTCGAAGTACTATTCACGGGGTACTATTTACTCGGGTACTATTCACCTCGGGGTACAATTCATGACAAAAATTGATTTCTTTTCTGTCCAAATTATTTTTGATACAATATTATTTTTGAATTTTACTCCACAAAGCAGTACCATATTGACAATTTGGATAATTATTGAATTCTAGATAAATTAAATTATATATCTTTAAAATGTATTCTTGCTCTTATTTAATTGAATTCTTATATCATTGTCATCATCCTCATACTTATATTGTGATGAAAGTCATCTTTGGCCTGTAGTGCATAGATGAACTGTTGATTGGTATGATTATGACCAGAGATTATTCGGTATAATCATGACCTATAATATTACAAATGATATGGTAAAAGTCATCATTGGCCCGTAGTGCATTGATGGACAGTTGCTGGCATGATCATGACCATTGGTGATAACACGAATATCCTTGGCCCGTAGTGCATGGATAATTCGTGGATGTGATACTAATGAATATCCTTGGCTCTTAGTGCATGGATAATTCAGTGATGTGAATTATTTATTGAGCTGAGTCCCAGTGATAAAATTGATGATAAACTTTTTAAATCATAGAAGATAGTAGATATCATGCTCTACTTGATTCTTCTAATGGATTGCTTGTTCCGCTGCAGTTAAACTTGTTGTTTATTGTATTCTATCAGTTTAACACTGTTAAAGGCTAACAAAAATTTATTCCGCATTATCTTAGTCATAATATTTCTTACTGGGCTAGTTGAGCTCACTCTTTTTCTTTCATTGTTCTCTTCAGGAAATGAGAACGTAGCCGGGACTAGTCAGGGAATGGAGTGACGGTCCGAGATGGTGGCTGTAGTAGTCCTCACTATTTTATAAAATAGTGTGACAATAATTGTAATGAGGACTCCATTTGAGTTTGGATATTATCTAGAAGACAATATTCGTGTTAAAACTCTCAGCTCATGTTGTATAATTAAGTTTATATTTGTATTATGTACCATGTATCTAGTGACTCAGAATATGTTATATATACCTATTTTGGGGGCGTCACATATAGAATATGAACCGTTACAGTTCGAATAAGATTTGTCTTATGAAGAAGTTCATGTTCAGATAGTTGACAGGAAAAAGCAAGTACTAAGGAATAAAGTGATACATTTTGTTAAGGTAATTTGGAGGAACCATAATGCTGAAGAAGCTAAGTGGGAACTCGAAGACGTTATGATGAAAAATAATCCTCAGTTATTTGCTTAATCCTTGTATAGCGATTCTGGGGACAGAATCTTATTAAGGAGGTAAGAATGTGACAAATGAATTTGTTAAATTTATTGAGTCGTGATTCTGTGGACAGAATCCTTTTAAGGAGGGAATGATGTAACGAACGAGAATTTTTGTGTTCAATTTTAAATATTTATTGAATTAAATAAATATTTGAGTTGATTTATTTATTAAGTTAAATAAATATTAGATGAAAGTATTATGCAATAATTTAATTAGGGAGTTATATTAATTAAATTAATGTATAATAATTTTATGGATTAATGATTTAATTTAATGAAATAATTAAATTAAATGAATTGTTTAATAATTATAATGTTGTGTAATGATGTTATTTTAATTTAATTGATTAATGGAATTAAAGGAATGATTAATTTAGAGGTTAATATTTATTAAATAAATATTAAGAATTATGTTGGCTAAATAAATATTATGATTTAAATTTAATAAGTGTGACATTTGCATACTATATAATAAGGAAAACATGAAAATAATTTAGGAAGTGTTTAAGTTGGTTTGCCAAACATAGTCTTATGACATTTGGTTTATTAAGCTAACAAAACCTTTTGTCTGTATAACTGATACGTTAAGCGTATTATGTTATTAGTTTATATTATATGTATTAAGCCTAAGCTAGAAACACAAAGAGATAGAGAGAAAATTAAGAGAGTTAGAGAGAAATTTTGTGATCAGAGAAGAAGGGTGGAGCCATCAAGATTCTTCAAGCTTTTTGATCATAATCTAGCTAATCCAATAAATGGTAAATTCTCAATTTTAAACTTTAATTGTGTTATTGAGTTTTCATGGAAAATTTAATTTTTATGGCTAATTTGTGAGAAATTGGATTGTATGTGTGGGTTGGTATATATATAATCTATTGGTTATCATTTAGAAATAATTTTTAGAGGTTAAAATTCATGAAGTTATGTTTTAGAATGGAGATTTTTGTTGTTTTTGAGTTTTTGGTGATTTATATATGACATGTATGATTTTGGAGTCAAAATTAGTGTTTAATTTATTTGGTAATATGTAAATTGATTGTAAAATATGTGGGTATGTTGAATTACGAAAAGAGTGCAACTAAAATAGATTAATTTGGTGAATTAACGAATTCGTAGTGATGTAACTCGTTAAACATGTCAAAATTTGGGTTTTAAGCATAAACATAATTTTAATCCTTTAAAATTGATTGTTTTAGATGTTTATATTGTTAAAAGTGCAATATGCATGCTCGGTGATGTTGTTAATAAGGTTATAGCTTCTGGGTTTGTTAAATTTCTGCTTAATTAGGAAAAATTGGGATATTTGGGTTGAACTGTGAAGCTGGGAAGCAGTTTGGAAGTTTATGTCTGCGTACCGGCGCAGCTGTGCTAGTATCAAAGGCAGAAATGGCACAGTTGCGCCTGCTGAGTTTTTTGGGAATTAAGCATCAGCGCAGTTGCGTCGGTGCCAAGGCTTGGGGTAGCGCAGCTGCTACCTCCCCTGAGAAGAAACAATTTTTTTTTATGTTTCAGTCCATGATGCGTTGGTTTAACCTAATCTAATGTTCTTGATAACGTGTCAAACCTATAATAAGGTTTTATAATAGATTGTAAGCATGTATATGATGATTTCAAATTGTAAAGTTAATAGGTTGTGAAAAACTTTAACTTGTTATTTGTTTAAGTCTTGAGATGTGGTTTAAAAGTTGTGTTGCCATACTAAACTTGTGATTTAAAATTGGTGAATCGTGTTAATTGTCAGAACATGAATTAAAATAGCAAGATGAACTATGTTAACAAGTTGAATTAAAATGAGAATTAAACCTATAGGGTTAATGTTAGTGTAACTAATCGGTGTTGCGATTCTAATGGTATATGTAGAGTATTTGATGAACGTGAGTTGTAATTTAATAGCTTACGCACGAGGCAAGTTCTTTATCCCTATCATGTTTATTATTATGCAAGTTTTTAAACCCTACTTTTCGTTGAGCAAGTTTCCTAATCTTGAACTTGTTATTGTTTTGATTATGATGGTTCAAGTTATCTATCTATATTGAGCGAATTTTTAACCATTGTTTCTTATTAATTCAAAGCTTAAATTGTTCATTATTTCGAACAAGACTTTCTAATTCCTTTGAAGGTAGTATATTGAATATACAATGTTTTATTCAATTGTATATTGTCGTGATTCCATTTTTGATTTAAATATCGTTACTCAATACCAAGTTATTGTCTCGAACTTTGAATGGCTAGTGAACCTTGGTTGATTCGATTAGTCCATAGTCGATAAGCGTTCTAAAATTCTAGAACCATTGTAAAAGCTAATCTAAACTAAACTTTCTTTAGTGCGGAATCCTAAGTCAAATTGAGATGAACAACCCTATTATAGGGGATTATTTACGCGTTAGTGTTAAGATGTTTGTGCACAATACATGGTATGAAGGGTTGATCCCCCTAAGTACGAGAAGAAAGGTTCATATAGTCTAACGACTGTTAAAGGCAGAAGTAGAAATACTTAATAACCTTGGATATAGTTCATGGTCTTGAGACCCTCAGATATATATTTCGATCTAATTTTCTAATCTTGATTCAAAGGTCGAGTTCTTTATTATTCAGTATTCATTGTCTACTCTTATGACGTTATTATTGTCATCATTATATTTGTGAGCAATTGTTTGCTCACTCTTCCATATAAAACATTGCAGCTAAGGTTGAAAGATCAGATGAGTCGTGCACTAGTAAGGGTAAAGGTAAAGCAACCAAGTGATGAAGACTTGTTTTATTATATTTGACAGAGTTTTTGTTATGAGACTTATTATTTATATGATGTATTCCGCAAACTTATGTAATAATTTAAGGTTAGATTACTTGGGATGTGTTTTAAGTTGATGTAACCCTTTAATGGGGAGGATTATTGTTTAAGTTATTTAGCTTATGTCTTTATCCTTGATTACGGGTTGTTGGATGTGATTGTTTTGGATAGTGAGTACCAAATTATGTGGGAATGAACTACCCGGATTTGGGAGTGTCACAGCTTTGATACAACCCTGTGACGCCCCCAAATTCGGGTCATTTATACCTCAGATTCAGTGCTCACGGTACAACATACACATCATATCTTACTACCCATTCATTATGAATTACATCATTCATACCATTTCTTAATACAAACATAACATTATCTCAGGTTTATCTAACCTTAATTTAAATACATACCCTTAGATACACAAAAGGTTTATATAATTAATTACATAAGACAACATAATTAAACAGTACTTCAAAGACCCTACTAGGTCGCCTTCTTTTTTTCATTGCTCTTCTTGGAACTTTCGGCTACCTCGGCTTTAGTTCAAATATTTTTTTTTAACCAAGGCTGGGCAACTAGTTTTCTCCGCAGTTAAAGCGTTCAGTAAAGGATAAGAAGAGTCTAACTTTCTAGAATGTCAACAATATTCAAGAGAGTTCGAGGTAACTGAATAATAAATAATTTTCAATATCAAGAATTTTCTTGTATTCCATGCTGAATAACATATCAAAAATGAAAGATGTTAAATTCTTTCAAGGATTCAACAATATCAATTTGATTATGAAGAATTAACAATGCTATAATAATATTCAATAGGGTGGGATATTCCCAGATTTCATGTTGAGTGATCACAAATAGATCAAGAACTACTAGAGGAATTATCAATTCATTTACTGATTGAACACCTCAAGAGTATAAGTTAACCGTAAAGATTAAATCATACCCTTCTGCAAGTACGTAAGGGGATCAGCCTCATTGTACCCATGATTATGCATAATACTCAATAATAGTGCAAGGGTCGAATGCCCGACAATAAAGTTTCCCTTTTTATAAGGGTTGTTCATCTCAATCTTACATCATGAATCTGCACCACAACAATATAGTTTGGATTACTTTTAAAGAAATGCTATGATTTCAACATATAATATTAACATTAATCTAGCCGAAAAAAATGGCATAAATTTTTCAATAACAACTTAGTTCAAATAATAGAACAATTCATCAATTGTTAGTCTAGCCAAAACAATTAGTTGAGACATGGTTCATAAATAGTTCATGAATAAAAGAACTTTAAATTTATTTCAAAATTCAAATAATAAAATAGGAAATCAATTGCACTATGTGCGAATAACAATAATCTTTATTGATCAGAATAATCAACAATAATTATCCACTAATCATACTTTGAAAAATAATAACTCAAGTTGAGTTAGGAAACTTGCTGATCGGTTGACGACTGCTATACAATTTAATTTAACTTATTTTGAAAGACATATCATTAATAAAATCGATCGCTCAATTAGCATCACATATCTTAACTATTATTTCATAATAATTTATCTAAACATATAATCACATAATCAAATAATATATTAACTCATTAGTAATATTATCATCCCTTGACAATATTATTATCATATAATATTTCATCATTTCTTAACATTATTAATCACTTAATAATATTTTATTCCCTTTTCAATATTATTAACCACTTAATAATATTTTATGCATTCACAAGTATTATTAATCATTTAATAATATCTTATTCACTTACTTAACATTATTAATCATTTAATTTAACTTTAATATAATATTATTAATCATTTAATAATATTTTAAATCATTATCTAATATTATTAATTATTTGATAATATCAATATCTAATAATATTAATCATTTAATAATATTTTAAATCATTATCTAATATTATTAATCATTTAATAATATCAGTATCTAATATTATTAATTATTTAATAATATTTTAATTTAACTTTAATCTAATATTTTAAATCATTATCTAATATTATTAATCATTTAATAATATCATTATCTAATATTTTTAATCATTTAATGATATTTTAATTTAACTTTAATATAATATTATTAATCATTTAATAATATTTTAAATCATTATCTAATATTATTAATCATTTAATAATATTTTAACTTAATATTATTAATTATTTAATACTATTTTAAATCATTATTAATATTATTAATCATTTAATAATATCATTATCTAATATTATTAATCATTTAACTTAACTTTAATCTAATATTTTTAATCATTTATTAATATTTTAAATTTAATTTTAATCTAAATATTATTAATTACTTAATAATATATTAATTTAATATTATTAATCTCTTAATAATATTTTAATCATTTATTATACTAATAAACAATTTATTCTAATTGTTTAGCCTTTACTAATTACTTTATTTAACAACCCTACAATATCATAAATATAACATCTCATCAAAAATTATCAAAATACCTTCCATAAATTAGAATACCACATTTTTAGGGTTTCCAAGCCACAAAATTATATTTTTACCATTTATGACATCACATAACTTATTTTACCCATTTATTCATAACTCAATCATTTACATGAAAAATACCAAATCAACTCCAAAGCTATTTATTTTCTGAAAAATATCAGTATATGGTATCATGATGAATATATAATTTTTCTAGAATTTTCTGATTTCATTTACTATTTTTAAAATGACCAAAACAGTCTGATCTTGCAACATTTTTCATAAATCAAAACTTTGCCCATTAATTCTGAACATTTCAAGGTATGCTCATGCCATGATACTCTATCTCCAGTAAAAATTTCATAATTTTTGGAGTTACACACAAAAAGTTATTTTCGTTCTCTTTTAAAATAGTCATTTCTTGTAAAATCCATAACTCTTATTCTACACATCCAAAAATTTCCATCTTTGAACTGGACTTATCATACTATCCACACCAAATTTTTTCAGAGTTTCTAAAGCAACTTAAACGGACGAAACTTCCCTTGGAAGCAGCTGGACAGAAACTCATTTACCACTTTTGAAAAATATGGACTGTTTTTTACCAAAATAGCTCCCAAGGCTTGTAAAATCATTATTTTTGAGTGTTACCACTTGTGTTTACTAGTCACCTTCCACATCTAGCACCCCCCTTTGACGGATCACAAACAGGAGGTGTAGATTTAAAGTTATTGACGATCAAAATGAAGAAAAGTAAGGGTTTTTCACATTTAAGATTATAGTTTCATTTTCTTCCTTTTGATCAAAATTTTGACACTCAAAATGGCTAGATCCAACATAAAACACTAGAAAAAGATGTAGATCTAAGGTTTTTGAGTTCAAGAACATAAACCCGTGTTTTATCAAACTCAAACCAAAATAAAAGGAAGAAATTAGTTTAGATTTTACCTTGATCTTGTAGCTTTCTTCCTTTGAGATGAACTTGGGTGCAACAAAAATCAAAAACTCTCCTCTCTTTCTGTCTCTAAGCCCTGTCCCCCTCTCTCTCTCTTGCCTCTCTCTTTTTCTTTTGTTTTGTTCGGGGAGAATTTTCCTTTAGATTGATCTTGATTGGCAAGGACTTTATTTAGTACTAAGTCATTTTCTTTGAATTACCGAAGCTAGAATATCTTTTTGTATGATCGAGCAATCCTCTGCTGATATTTTTGAACATGAAAGATAGATGTGGCCCTCCTATCATCTATCAAAGATAATTGGTGGTACTGGTCTTGCAACCACTGGCTTTCATCCATTTTAGCATCTATCAACACTCTCAATGAAAACAAGGTATACTCACCTCTTCGACATACCAGGTACGTACACCAATTTTGAAGACAAAATTTCATAAGGAGGGGAGGTTGTAAGACCCCAACTTTTTATGAATAAAGATTTAATTTTCTCTAAATGTTATTTTGAATAATAAGATGTGATTTGATATAATGTTATAGTTATGGGTAATATGTGCAAATTTTGTAAAGTAAGCAAGTTGTCATAAAATATTCGTTTGGTCGAGGAATATTCTTTTTGTCGAAGAATAATCGTACAATGACACAATTATTGGTGGACCCCACAATGGAATGACTGTCGGATATAGAAAGCGACAGAAATAACTTTTTTATAAAAATAACGACAAAATTTTTACCGTTAACTGTTAAAATACTGGTGATAAAAGTACAATAATACGCATGGTTGCACAGTAGCACACGGTGTAAGACCCCAACTTTTTATAAATGAAATTGAATTTTCTTTATTTATTATTTTGAAATAGTAAGGGTTAATTTGATTAATGTGGTTAGTTATGGGTAAAATGCGCAAATATTTTAAATAAGCAAGTGGTTATAAAATATTCATTGTTGTCGGGGAATATTTGTTTGGTCGTGGAATATTCTTGCTGTCGGAGAATATTCGTACGACGGCGCAGCCTTGTCTAGGCCCCATAACGAAAAGCGATTGGATGAAGAAAACGGCAAGTATGAGTTTTTATAAATAACGGCGTAGTTGTTACCGTTAACACTGTTGAAATACCCGGTGGTTAAAATACAGTAATATGCGGTGTTGCACTAATTATTGATTCTTACGTAAGAAGACACTACTCAATAATTGTTACAGCATTTACTGTTCAATATTTTATTTTATTGACTCAATAATTGCTACTTTAATATTTTATATTATTGTTATTTCAATAATTGTCACTACACAGTATTTCTCATTATCAGATCAATAATTTATATTAATTGAATAATATTATTAGATAGCATTATTGACAATGTCTAAGGAAGTTCTGTCTAGGAGATGTTATTTAATTGCGCCCCGGTAAGGAGAAATCCTTACTGGAAGGCCCCCTCTTTCCTGGGAACGACCTGGTTGTCATTATTGTGATTCTGTAATATTATTTGTGAATAATTAATTATTAATTTATATGAAAAGAAAAATATTTATTTATGTGGATATAAATGGAGGAATTTTTAGAAAAGTGGCAATTGTTAAAAATTGATATTTTATCTTTTCTGATAAAATAATTTATTTAAATATATTATTATATTACAATAATATAATAATAGAGATATTTTTACAATGAATGTGTGATATATGAATAAATGAGGATGAAGAATATTTTTGTTATAATTGTCAATCCAGATTTTTAATTATAATATGTAAATATTTATTGAGTTATATAAATTTTTAATGGATGTGTTTATCGTTGAATAAGTATTTGTTTAATTGATTTGATGTGATTTGATTATTTATTTGTTTAATAAATAATTAATGAGTTAAGGAAAGTAATTATTTTTAAATAGTAATCTAATTTAATTTAATAATTAAGTTAGAGACTTTATAATGATCAAATAAATTATTATATTATGCAATGAATTGTTATTAGAATTAATTAAATTAAGTATGAAAACTTAATTAATTAGAACTGTGACAAATAGCTATATTATAAGTAGTTTTAATTTATTTTGGCAAACACGGCTTAAATATATTAATTCTTTAATTTTAAAGAGTTTTGCCAAACGAAGCCTTATGGCTTTTGGAGTTCTTTTGAATTTTGAAATATTATATAAATTTTATAAATAAAATATATTTATAACCTATACGTTATATTTGGTAACTGATATTATTTAATCGGGCTTATTATGGCCATTTACGATTGGTTACCAGTGGTTTTGTTTACGCATTCTAAGTGTTTGCTAAGCCTATGAAGAAAATCATAGAGAATTTGAGAGAGAGAGAGAGTTTAAGAGAAAGAAGCAACAAGAGAAGGCTCCGAATTCTTATTGTTAGTGATTAGCAAGGGTTTCTAAAGCGACAAAAGGTATGTTTTACAAACTATATATATATATATATATATATATATATATATATATATATATATATATATATGTTTACGTTCTCTGTGTCTTTGTTCTTGATTTTCAAATGTGTATAAGGTTTTTACAAAGATTCTCTATAAAACCATATTGTTGTAAGTGTTATACTAGCATATATATATATATATATATATATATATATATATATATATATATATATGATTGTATGTTTAGCGTATAGACAAGATTGTATGCTAATTTATGTATACAAGTAAGGGGAATTGGTTTTACAGTGAACACATATGCATGAATATGATTTTTGTAAGATAACAAAATTATTGTATGTTAATTGTAAAGTTATGAAATTGAACCTTGTATATGATAACGGGGTAAGAAATTCAGAGAAACATAATTCAAAGGAATCAAATTGGTTTATAAATTATGTTTACCATGTTCACTGTGTAAACAAACATCGGTAATGGTGTTTTGGTTGAAAACAGTGTTTTCAAGGAATTAAGTTTTCTGTGATTGTTGTTTAGTGGTTTAAATTAGTATATGCATGTTGGGTAATGTGTATATGTGTAATTGGTATAAGTTATACATGTTAATTAGTGTTAAAAATTAAGTTATAGACAGAAATTTAGTTGTTCTGTTCTTCGTGGGCTGCGTTCTATTAGTTTTCGGCGCCCCAGCGCCAAAAATGGAGCCCCGACGCTAAAATTCGCGCCCCAGCGCCAGAAGTTCGCTCCCCAGCGCCAGAAGTTCGCTCCCCAGCGCTGAAATTCACTTACTTAACATAAATTAAAGTAGTTTTAATTTATTTTGCCAAACAAGGCTTAAATGTATTAATTGTTTAATTTTAAAGAGTTTTGCCAAACGAAGCCTTATGGCTTTTGGAGTTCTTTTGAATTTTGAAATATTATATAAATTTTATAAATAAAATATATTTATAACCTATACGTTATATTTGGTAACTGATATTATTTAATCGGGCTTAATATGGCCATTTACGATTGGTTACCAGTGGTTTTGTTTACGCATTCTAAGTGTTTGCTAAGCCTAAGAAGAAAATCACAGAGAATTTGAGAGAGAGAGAGAGAGTTTAAGAGAGAGAAGCGACAAGAGAAGGTTCCGAATTCTTATTGTCAGTGATTAGCAAGGGTTTCTAAAGCGACAAAAGGTATGTTTTAAAACCTTAATATATGTGTGTTTACGTTCTCTGTGTCTGTGTTCATGATTTTCAATGTGTATAAGGTTTTTACAAAGATTCTCTAGAAAACCATATTGTTGTAAGTGTTATACTAGCGCATATATATATATGATTGTATGTTTAGGGTATAGACAAGATTGTATGCTAATTTATGTATACAAGTAAGGGGAATTGGTTTTACAGTGAACACATATACATGAATATGATTTTTGTAAGATAACAAAATTAGTGTATGTTAATTGTGAAGTTATGAAATTGAACCTTATATATGATAACGGGGTAAGAAATTCAGAGAAACATAATTCAAAGGAATCAAATTGGTTTATAAATTATGTTTACCATGTTCACTGTGTAAACAAACATCGGTAATGGTTTTTTGGTTGAAAACAGTGTTTTCAAGGAATTAAGTTTTCTGTGATTGTTGTTTAGTGGTTTAAATTAGTATATGTATGTTGGGTAATGTGTATATGTGTAATTGGCATAAGTTATACATGTTAATTAGTGTTAGAAATTAAGTTATAGACAGAAATTTAGTTGTTTTGTTCTTCGTGGGCTGCGTTCTGTTAGTTTTCGGCGCCCCAGTGCCAAAAATGGAGCTCCGACGCCAAAATTTGCGCCCCAACACCAGAAGTTTGTGCCCCAGTGCTGAAATTCGTGCCCCAGCGCCAATCTCGCTCTGCGACACCACTGTATGACTTAGTTCTCGCGCCGCGGTGATGGAACAAAAGTCCGAGTTGGACAGTTTTGACCTCCTGTAGTAAAATAGCCATAACTTTTTCATACGAACTCCGATTGAGGTGATTCAAGATAATACGGAACGAGGACGAATATACCTACAACTTTCGTTCTTTAAGTTTATCAATTTGAGGTCATTAGGATGGGTTAAAATGATCATCTTTAGGACTATTGTGTTTTCGGAGGCAATCGGAGGGCGTCGGGCATGCACATATGCATGTGTAGTGCTCCTGACCATAAAATATGATGTTCTAAGTTATAAAACATGAATGTTAGTAAATATAATGATGCTTAACATTAATAAATAATGTGTTAGATAAATTATAGAAGCATAGTAAGCATACACAAGAGAGGCAAATCGGGTATGTGACGAATGAACGTCGAAACGTCGTGTCAAGTGTTAATGAACTTAAAAAGTGTTTCAATTCAATTGAAATGAATATTATAAGATATGAAATGAATTTAATATAAAACCAATAAGTACTCCTAGCAAGACTTAAGCACTTGAATGAACTGCGAATATGAAATACAGTGAGATATAAGTTGAAAGTTAACACAATTAAGTTGAACATTGGGTATTTATGATAAGAAGGGTTATGAGACGTAGAGTAGAGTTACATTACAATTACTATGTATTGTTATGTGACTAATATTTGGTGTGTATGATTATATAATTGCATAGGACACGTGAAGTACAGATAGCTTAAGCTGTTAAACTGTTATTGGTAAACAATGATCAAGGCAAGTCTTTCGGTTCCTATTTTCTATGTGGACTTGATGAACTGTTTTAAATTGCATGATATGTTATGCATGTTGAAATCATGAAATATTAAACTCAATATATGACTACATTATTTTTGCTAAGTAATGATGATTGAGTAAGGAACTCAATCTTTATATGTGCTATGTGAATTAAAAGCATGTATGCCATGTTACTTTAATGAGATGTATATCGAGCATGTTATTATGTCATATGTGATGCATGAAAACTTTTAGACTTTGTTGGGCTGTCGAGCTCACTCTTGCAAATAACCACTTTTACAGGTCAAGATTTTAAGGTAAAGATATGTGCTAAGTGAGTTATAGAGATCTATATTCACGAAGATTACTTATGTTTTATCAGAAATGTATTTCATATTTTGAACGTAACATGTTGTTGAATTGTAAGTTGAGCTATCCAATGTATATGGATATTTAGTTATGATGTAAGACTTTGTATAGTCATTTTGTTGTAATGATTCATGATATAAGATTGAATCAAAGAGATGTAATGTAAAGGTTGCGATTCAGGGCAAGAAAGAAGTAAATGTATAAACATTTTAAATATTCCGCAATTTTAGTGTTTTTAATATCGAATAATGATGTAAAATTAGAGATTTAATGTATGGTTAACGACCGAAGTTGAGATTTAAGTTGCATGGATTTTGGGGTCATTACAAGTTGGTATCAAAGCTGTAGGTTATAAACCTTAAGTAGGAGTACCTTAGGCTATAACCTTAGAGAAGAGAGGTGAAGATAATGAATGAATAAGCTCAAAGAGAGTTTGAATAATAAAGGATTAAAACTTGCGTGACAGGATTCAAAGAAGAATCTCGCAGAGTTATAAGGAATATGAATGTGGGGTTACCCAACTCCAATAATAAGGATGTAATGTGATAATAAATAGACAATGTCTATAAGAAGAGTGATAAAGAAGTTAAGAATAGAGAGTTATATCTAAGTATGGTGCAACTATACTCTTTAGTAGTTCATGTATGGTATCTGGGCTAAACGATTCCTTCATAGAGCAGAGGTATATACGAACTAGCAACTCGGAACCTAGTTTGTTGGTTGTTTGTGGAAAACCACTCAGCGTACCATATTGAAACTGTTAGAGACTCGATGTGTACCAAGTGTGTAACTCAAATGAAATGTTGAGCGATGTAAATGAAGTTAGAATTCTTAATGGAAGAATTGTTATATAAACAAGAAGATTCAAAGAAAAATCTTGAAGAGATATAAAGATAAGAAATGGGAGTTTCCTAACTCCAATAGTCAAGATAACGAATAATGTCGTAAATGATGAGAAAGGGAAAGAATGAGGATCGTAAAACAAAACGACCACGAGTTAAGAAAAGAATTTTAAGGGAGATGATTATAGAATAAGATCACGATGTGATTTGTTTAAGTTATAAAAGGAAGATGGTTTATAATGTTTGAATGATTATAGCTTAATGCTATGACGATGGTGTACTATAAAATAGTACGAGATAACTCATGAGGAGTTATAGATGATGTGATACGAGGAATTCGTATCGAGCAAAGAGCAAGTTATAAGCAAGATAGAGTTAGGAGGGATTTCAATTGAGGACTCAGATGGTGGTTGAGTTGTACAAACTTTTGTATGGGTGAGGGTTTTGTGCTTGTACTCAATTTATCACATTAATAATCATTGGAATGTTTGTGTCGCGCTATTTGCTATATGCATGTTGAGAAGGTGATTCTTTTCTCATGTGTATAACAGATAGGTAGAGTATAGTTAGAGAATATTATAAGGTTAAGTGTGAGTTCTTAAAACTCATACTTATGGTAGGTTCGTGACTCATAATTATATGGTATATTTTTGAACCCCGCAGTGAATGGACGCCTATGGTCTGACTAGGATAAGTTCTTAAACTCATATGATTGTGGTAAGTTCCTGAACTCATAACGTGTGGTAAGTTTGAAGAACTGGGTATAGATAAGTGTAAATGAAGTATTGAGGATGATAGGAATAGATAGACCTATTAAGCAATGGATCATTATAGAAAGTGGAGTTGATGGTGGAAGCATAGGTATTCTAAATCTACTAGCTATGCTAGACTTTCGAAATTTATTGACTTCGTGCTGATGTTTACACTTTTATTTTCTTAAAAAACATTGGATCAAATGATGGAACCAATGAGTTTTAACAACAATACTGTTATTCGTATGTCTATACAAATTGCTTCGGCGAGACAAAAATAATTTACAATATATCAAAATGTATTTTATATATCATTAATGCATCATGTAACCTGGTGCAAAGATGATAAAAATGATGGAGTCATCAATGCATTATTACTTAGTGTTGGATGTGATCTAAGGATCGTCATCCCACTATGGTATGATGTAGTATGATAAAATCACCAAATGACGGAATCCTCAACGGACTGTAAATACCATGCGGTATCATGACGTCATAAAATATTTTTGAGATTTCTTTACGATATGAGAATACATATGTATGTATGTATATGTATATTTCGGTTGATGTCAAAATTATTGTAGAGGTCTATGCTATTTGATTCAGCTAGACAAATATTGAAAAATGTTCATGAAATTCAAGAGTTTCTTGAGAAGTTATGCCAAACCAAATTATTATAGTGCGGATTCAGATGTTGAAAAGCTGAGATGAACAACCCTATTATTATGGGTTACGCTTAGTTTATACTTTGCGTTTAAATGTTTGTGCATAATACATTGTACGAAGGATTGATCCCCCTAAGTACGTGGAGTCCTTATAGTCTTATGACTGTTAAAGTTAAAGTTGAAAGATTACTTATAACTATGGACATGGTTCGTGGTCATTAGACCCTCAGTTGAATGATTGCACTCTAAATTCTGATATGAACAACTCTTTTATTAGAGGTTACGCTTAGTTTACACTTTGCGCTGAAATGTTTGTGCACAATACATTGTACGAAGGGCTTAACACCCTAAGTACGGAGGTCCATATAGTCTTACGACTGTTAAAGGTTCAAGTCGAGATATACTTGATAACTTGGGGACGTAGTTCACGGTCTTGTGACCCTCAGCATGATTTGGAATCTTTTAAATTCCTGAGTTATTCATACTACTTCCCAATTATTGAACAATTGTGGAAGATTCTTGTTATTCTGGAAGATGGAAGTGAAAAAGGAAAATATTCCTTAGAAAGAAGTAAGTCGTAGAATACGACACTGAATGATGAATGTGTTGATTAAGTGAGAAAAGAGATTTTGAAATGAGAAGGGGATGAGTTATCAAAGAAATTTGTAAAACTTCTAATAGAAAAGTTAATAATTGTAGAATGATCTTTGTGGAAAGAAAGTGTTATAGAAACCAATGAATGAATGAAGTAGTGACGTAAAATCTATTTTGATAGATTGAATATTAATTGATAAAATTTTGAGGACGAAATTCTTCGAAGAAAGGGTGAATGTAATATCCCGAGTGTTGATGATAACGATCCTTAGAAAAGGAATTGAGTTCAAGTGAAAGTTATGAAATGAAACTTAGAATTTGTTAAAGTAATGAATGTAGTAGGAAATATAAAATCTATATTTAGATAAAATGATGAAAGATTACTCTGAGTTATTTGTTTAATTTCTGTCTTCGATTCTGGGGACAGAATCATTGTAAGTAGGGAAGATTGTAACGAATGAGTGGTTTGAGTTGTGATTCTGAGGACAGAATCCTTGTAAGGAGGGAATGATGTAACAATCCAGATTTTTAATTATAATATGCAAATATTTATTGAATTATATAAATATTTAATGGATGTTTTTATCGTTGAATAAGTATTTGTTTAATTGATTTGATGTGATTTGATTATTTATTTGTTTAATAAATAATTAATGAGTTAAGGAAAGTAATTATTTTGAAATAGTAATCTAATTTAATTTAATAATTAAGTTAGAGAGTTTATAATGATCAAATAAATTATTATATTATGCAATAAATTGTTATTAGAATTAATTAAATTAAGTATGAAAACTTAATTAATTAGAAGTGTGACAAATAACTATATTATAAGTAGTTATTAAAATAAATTAAAGTAGTTTTAATTTATTTTGCCAAACAAGGCTTAAATATATTAATTCTTTAATTTTAAAGAGTTTTACCAAACGAAGCCTTATGGCTTTTGGAGTTCTTTTGAATTTTGAAATATTATATAAATTTTATAAATAAAATAATGAATAAAATATATTTATAACCTATACGTCATATTTGGTACTGATATTATTTAATCGGGCTTATTATGGCCATTTACGATTGGTTACCAGTGGTTTCGTTTACGCATTCTAAGTGTTTGCTAAGCCTAAGAATAAAATCACAGAGAATTTGAGAGAGAGAGAGAGAGAGTTTAAGAGAGAGAAGCAACAAGAGAAGGTTCCGAATTCTTATTGTCAGTGATTAGCAAGGGTTTCTAAAGCGACAAAAGGTATGTTTTAAAACCTTAATATATATATATATATATATATATATATATATATATATATATATATATGTTTACGTTCTCTGTGTCTGTGTTCTTGATTTTCAATGTGTATAAGGTTTTTACAAAGATTCTCTACAAAACCATATTGTTGTAAGTGTTATACTAGCATATATATATATATATATATATATATATATATATATATATATATGATTGTATGTTTAGCGTATAGACAAGATTGTATGCTAATTTATGTATACAAGTAAGGGGAATTGGTTTTACAGTGAACACATATGCATGAATATGATTTTTGTAAGATAACAAAATTAGTGTATGTTAATTGTGAAGTTATGAAATTGAACCTTGCATATGATAACGGGGTAAGAAATTCAGAGAAACATAATTCAAAGGAATCAAATTGGTTTATAAATTATGTTTACCATGTTCACTGTGTAAACAAACATCGGTAATGGTGTTTTGGTTGAAAACAGTGTTTTCAAGGAATTAAGTTTTCTGTGATTGTGTTTAGTGGTTTAAATTAGTATATGCATGTTGGGTAACGTGTATATGTGTAATTGGCATAAGTTATACATGTTAATTAGTGTTAGAAATTAAGTTATAGACAGAAATTTAGTTGTTCTGCTCTTTGTGGGCTGCGTTCTATTAGTTTTCGGCGCCCCAGCGCCAAAAATGGAGCCCCGAAGCCAAAATTCGCGCCCCAGCGCCAGAAGTTCGCACCCCAGCGCTGAATTTCGTGCCCTAGAGCCAATCTCGCACTGCGGCACCACTGTATGACTTAGTTCTCGCGCCGCGGCGCCGGAACAAAAGTCTGACTTGGACAGTTTTGACCTCCTGTAGTAAAATAACCATAACTTTTTCATACGAACTCTGATTAAGGTTATTCAAGATGATCCGAAACGAGGACGAATTGACCTACAACTTTTGTTCTTTACGTTTTTCAATTTAAGGTCACTAGGAGGTGTCAAATGGTTATCTTTAGGACTGTTATGTTTTCAGAGGCAATCGGAGGGCGTCGGGCATGCACATATGCATGAGTTGTGCTCCTGACCATAAAAGATGATGTTCTAAGTTATAAAACATAAATGTTAGTAAATATAATGATGCTTAACATTAATAAATAATGTGTTAGATAAGTTATAGAAGCATAGTAAGCATACACAAGAGAGGCAAATCGGGCATGTGACGAATGAACGTCGAAACGTCGTGCCAAGTGTTAATGAATTTAAAAAGTGTTTCAATTCAATTGAAATGAATATTATAATATATGGAATGGATTTAATATAAAACCAATAAGTAGTCCTAGCAAGACTTAAGCACTTGAATGAACTGCGAATATGAAATACAGTGAGATATAAGTTGAAAGTTAACACAATTAAGTTAAACATTGGGTATTTATGATAGGAAGGGTTATGAGACGTAGAGTAGAGTTACATTACAATTACTATGTGTTGTTATGTGACTAATATTTGGTGTGTATGATTATATAATTGCGTAGGGCACGTGAAGTACAGATAGCTGTAAGCTGTTAAACTTTATTGGTAAACAACGATCAAGGCAAGTCTTTCAGTTCCTATTTTCTACGTGGACTTGATGAACTGTTTTAAATTGGATGATATGTTATGCATGTTGAAATCATGAAATATTAAACTCAATATATGACTACATTGTTTTTGCTAAGTAATGATGATTGAGTAAGGAACTCAATCTTTATATTTGCTATGTGAATTAAAAGCATGTATGCCATGTTACTTTAATGAGATGTATATCGAGCATGTTATTATGTGCTATGTGATGCATGAAAACTGTTAGACTTTGCTGGGCTGTCGAGCTCACTCTTGCAAATAACCACTTTTGCATGTCAAGATTTTAAGGTAAAGATATGTGCTAAGTGAGTTATAGAGATCTATATTCACGAAGATTACTTATGTTTTATCAGAAATGTATTTCATATTTTGAACGTAACATGTTGAATTGTAAGTTGAGCTATCCAATGTATATGGATATTTAGTTATGATGTAAGACTTTGTATAGTCATTTTGTTGTAACGATTCATGATATAAGATTGAATCAAAGATATGTAATGTAAAGGTTGCGATTCAGGGCAAGAAAAAAGGAAATATATAAACATTTTAAATATTTTGCAATTTTAGTGTTTTTAATATCGAATAATGATGTAAAATTAGAGATTTAATGTATGGTTAACGACCGAAGTTGAGATTTAAATTGTATGAATTTTGGTGTCGTTACAATAATAAATACTAAAAACATGTTAAACATGTTAGTGGGCCCCGTTTTTTACTAAAATTTGATTATAGCCTGCAAAATCGTCCGTATGTGAATTTCGGTCAATTTCTGTTTAAAATTTGGAAAAACTTAAAGCTACAAAATTGTAGAAAATTGAATTTCCTATGAAATATTGGACATAAGATTCAAATTTTTCTGATAAAAGGGCTATTTATTATGAATTATTGAAGTTCCGGAATAATTGATTTTTGAAGTTTTAAATTTTTTTTAAGAAAAATGTTTTTATTATGTTGGTGGGCCCCACTTGTATTGAAAATGTGCTGAGTTCAGATTTTTTAAAGTGGGCAGAAATTTTTTATAAATATTAATATTTTATTAAACTTTCTGCTTTGGTGTTCTAAGCATTTTCCTATAAATAGGGTGCTTAGGTTAGAATTGAAAATCACACAAGAAATTGAAGTTTTCTCTCTCTATATTATCGAGCGTATTTTTATAAGTATTTTGATACTTTGAGTGTTGCTATACGGTGCAACTTTCCTTCAGCATTATATCTGATATTCCAGCCAGAAGTACTATTCTTTCGAGGTAAGGGATGTTAATTTTTTATATAAATGATATTATTGCTTCCAATATCATTATGCCAAAATATTGATATGAATTTTATTGTGGAATTTCTACCTTTTTGTGTCAGAGTTACTATTCACGTATACGGCACTATTCACGTATACGGCACTATTCACCAAAAAAATGAAATTTTCTCTTCTTTGTTCCAGATGTCTATTTTTGTTACTATCTTTGATTGTATCCATGTTTTAATTTTTATTCTTGAATTTTACTCCACTATGGTATATTATGGGGTGTTTTTGAACATGGATAAATCGAAGTACGAATCCCTAATATTTATTCTTTTATCTCACTGGATTCATTTTCTTTAAAATATTTTCATCATTCTCAGTCCTAAATAATGATATTACTGAATATCTTTGGCCTGTAATGCAAAGATGAATGATTAACTGATGAATATATTTGGCCTGTAGTGCAAAGATGAATATTTTTGATTCAAGATGTATATTGATTGATGTTACAGGGATAAAATATTGATGATGGACTTTTAAATCTTAGAAGATAGTAGAATTCATTCTCTACTTGACTCTTCTAATGGATTGTTATTTCCGCTGCAGTTGTTGATCTAAAACTTATTGTCTATTATATTCTATCAAATTTTTTCTCTGTTGAGGACTAACGATAATTTGTTCTATATTATTATAGTCATAATATTCTTTACTGGGCTAGTTGAGCTCACCTTTTTTCTTTTTTGTTTCATTTTTTTTCTCAGGAAGCGAGAATATAGCGGGAAGTAGTCGGGGTGTGGAATGATGGTTCTAGACAGTTGTTTAGCAATCCTCACTATTTTATAAAATAGTGTATCAATAATTATAATGAGGACTTATTTGAGTGTGGATATTGTCTAGAAGATAATATTTGTATTTAAACTCACAGTTTATGTGTTGTCGTATTTTACACGACAATTGTATTAATAAAGTTGTAGTTTTTTCTGTACCATGTATTTGGCGACTCAGAATGGGTGATTGTGGGAGTCACACATGGTATTGTACAGTATCTCTGATTATTGATTCTTGAAGTCACTCAGTTTATTTAATAATTGTCATAGTAGTTGTTGCATAGTATCTCATATTATTTATTCAATTATTATCACGGTATTGTCTGCATAATATTTTATATTATTAAATCAATAATTAAGACAACACGGTTAATCATATTATTATTTGTATTATTGACAATGTCTAGAAAGTTCTGTCGAGGAAAGGGGTTATGTTATTTAATTATGCGCCAATAAGGAGAAGTCCTTATCGGAAAGCCCCATCTTTCTTGGGAATGATTTGGTTGTCAATATTGTGAGTTATAATATTAATGATGAATAATTATTAAAAGATTAAAAATGTGTTTATTGTAGATAAATGATTTGTGGTAAATATTTATTCAATTTTTGATATAAATAGAGGGGTTTGTCATGAAGTATTTGTTATAAGTTTGGCTTATTACACGGACCTCCACTTACTCATTTTTCAAAATCGCCGGTAGAAAGTTGTCTCAGTTTTATTTTTTGTATTATTATAATAGTAATAAAAAAGAAATTTTTTTTATATAAAATAGAATACTTTTTATATTATATATAAAGTTATTCATTTTATTAGATTATAAATAGAATATAATATATTTTATATAAAGTTTTAGTTTTATTAGAATATTTTATTGCACGGTAATGAATAGTAAAAATCAAATTTTTCATCGAATTCGCTCCCGTGAATTTTTCTTCTGTTCACCCGTAATTTTTTTTAAATAGTATCCTATCATTCTCCTATAAATAGGATGCTTAGTTAAAAAATAACAATCACATCAGAATCAGAGAATTTTTTTTCTATAATATCGTACGTATTTCTTTTGAGCATAAGGATACTTTGTGTAGCAAATAGTGCAAGTTTTTTTCAAAAATATCTCCGTTATACCAGTCGGAATTACTCTCCTACTAAGGTAAGAGATATTATTTTAGTTTACTATTCGTAAAAAATATTATTTTCTTTCATACTCTATAGTATGTAATTTATATTATTTCGTTTCATATTCCTAAATCTACACTTATTTTGATAAGTATTGCTTCTATACTCCTTGAAATTAGTAAAATATCATTGAATTTTGCACTTCATCTAGTATCGTTTCACTAAAATATTTTTCTAAACTTTCTTATTAAATTTTAATCTTTTCATGTCGGGGATTCACTCAAGTATTATTCACGTCAAAATTGGTTTCTTTTCTATCCAAATTATTTTTGATACATGAATATCATTCTTGAATTTTACTTCACAATTAATTATCATGTTGACAATTTGGACATTCTTAAACTCTGGATAAATTGAATTATAAATCTTTAATATTTATCATTGATCTCACTTGATTGATTTCTTATTGTCATCATCCTCATGCTTATATTGTGGTGAAAGTCATCTTTGGCCCGTAGTGCATAGATATACTGTTGATTGGTAAAATTATGACCAAGAATTGTGTATTGGTATAATCATGACCTGTAATGTTACAGACAAATGATGTGGCGAAAGTCCTCTTTGGCTCGTAGTGCATAAATAGACAGTTGTTTGGTATGATTATGACCACTGGTGATACTAACGAATATCATTGACCCGCAGTGCATGGATAATTCGTTGATGTGAAATATTTATTAAGTTGTGTTATAGAGACAAAATATTGATGATGAACTTTTAAATTATAGAAGATAGTAGACATCATGCTCTACTTGACTCTTTTAATGGATTGTTTGTTCCGCTGCAGTTGTTGATCTAAACTGGTTGTCTATTGTATTCTATCAGATTTTACACTGTTGAGGACTAAGGATAATTTATTCTACATTATCTTAGTCATAATATTCGTTATTGGGCTAGTTGAGGTCACCTTTTTCTTTCATTAATCTCTTCAAGAAGTGAGAATATAGTTGAGACTAATTGGGGAATGGAGTGATGGTCCAAGATGGTAGCTATAGTAGTCCTCACTATTCTATAAAATAGTGTGATAATAATTATAATGAGGACTTATTTTGAGTTTGGATATTGTCTACGAGATAATATTTGTATTAAAACTCACAGTTTATGTTTTGTCGTACTTTGCAAGAAAGTTCAATAGTTGTATAAATGAAGTTGTATTTAAATTATGTACCATGTATTTAGCGACTCAGAATAGGTTGTGTAGACCTTTTTGGGGGCGTCACAGTTGCTCACCTTAAGGGCTTGAAAACTGACATGCTTAATTCCTTCATTGAGACTGATTAGAGGCATATCGCTGTGTGTATGGACAGGATATTCTGGTTCTGCATTTACAGTTACCAGATTACCGTTGATGATGTATTTAACCTGTTGATGAAGGGTGGATGGAACTACTCTGGCCATATGGATCCATGGCCTTCCCAATAACAAATTATATCATGTGGTGAGGTTTAGCACTTGAAAGGATATGTAAAAGGTATGTGAACCGATCTCCACTGGCAGTTCAATTTCTCCTACATCACTTCGTCGAGATCCATCAAAGGCTCTTATAACTATGTGGCTGCTTCAGATTCGATTGGGATTGATCTTCATTGTTTCCAATGTGGCATTGGGACAGATGTTCAAGGAAGATCCTTCATCTATTAACATACCTCCGACCACATATCCTGAAGACATCACTGCTATGTGCAATGGCTTGCAATGACCCGTCCCTTAGGGTGGTATGTCATCATTAGTGAAAGATATCACCTTGTTGTTGAAAATGTGATCTACCAAATGATGAAACTTTTCGGTGTCCACCGTCTTTGGCAGGTGAGCCTCTTCCAATACTTTCATTAAAACCTTGCGATGATCTTCAGTGGCCAATACCAAGTTCAGAATGTATATCTGTTGAGGTGCTTGTTTCAATCTTTGCACCATTTTGGTTTCATTATGCCCCATTTAGCGGAGGAATTCTTCAACTTTCTCCTCGGGAACTTTCCCCTAGGATTTTATGGCTGGCTTCATTACTCGTTGAGGTAGATATAGAAGGTTTTCCTTTAATATACCAGCCGTTTGATTTAAAGTTGATTCCTCATCCTCCTCATAGTTCCATGGGACTCTTTTCAGGCTGATAATGGGATACTGCGGCCTGAATGGTTACACCAATGGTTCTGGCGTAGCAACCTTCAAAGGGTTTTTTCTCCTTTGACCTTTATTCCTTGGATTGCAAGAGGTGTTGTAGACAAGTCTCTTTCAGAGGATATGACTGCTATAACTTCCCTCCATCTCTGTGTTCCTGGAGGAAATATCTTCTCTTCCTTAGGTAATACAGTATCATTATTTGCCATTTGCAGGTCATCGCTGTCAATCATATTCTGAATCAGATGACGAAGTGCCCAACAACTTTCAGTGCTATGACCCCGTGTATTAGAGTGGTATTGACAGACCCCGGTAACATCAGATCTCTTGGAACGTAGATTGATTAGGGGTAGCAGTGCTATGATCTTCCCTTCATTGATCAACATCTGCATGATTTCTTCCATTGGTTGACCCAAAGGGGCAAACTTTCTTTGGTCTGCATAGTCCCAAAGAGCATGGGATCTTGCTTTCCTTGCAAGTTTTTCTTCTAAAGTTTCATTCTCTTGGACTTGTTGTTGATTCCTTGTGATAAGGGAGATGAGACTTATATGCCCCTGACTGATCAGCTCTCAAGTTACTTGGTGTTGATGTATCACCAGTTCTGCCAGTTGATCAATCCATTCTTTGATAGAATTCATTTCTCGCTCTATCATAAACTAAAATTCTGAATAATCCCACTTATAAGAATTATCTTTGCTGGTTTGGGGATAATCACCTACATATTTGAGGTAATTAGATCTTTCTCCACTCCCTCTGCTGATCATATTGACATTCTCTTCCTTGTGTTGAGGGAGAGGGTTATCTTGCACATGTGGTTGTTTTAGTTTTGTTACCACGATCTCACCACTGTCTATAAGATCCTGGATTTTGTGTTTGAGAGACCAGCAATCTTATGTGTCATGACCCAAAGCTCCAGAATGATAAACACATTTCTTGCTCGTATTAAAATTCTTTCCACTTGGATTGGCTAGAGGAAGGAGCTGGATAATTTTCTTCTGTGTTGTCAGAAGCTTGAGTACATTTTCCAATGAGTCCCCTAAGGGTATGAAAACTCTTTGACGTCTGACCTCTCCAACTTTTTGCAAAGAAGGATTTGAGGATTGTGCAGATGTTTGAAAAGGAGAATAATTTTTCCTTTGAATGGGCAAGTTTTGATTGCCTCTTTGAGTCTGTCCTTACAGCACCAAGGATACATCCTCTTCTTTCTTTTTATGTACCCTCCGGGGGTTATTCACACAATTTCCAGCTTGAATGTGCTCAGCCACGACTTCTAAAGCAATAAGATCTTTAATTTTCCCAGACTTTAACCCCATCTTAGCCATTTCTCTGTGTTTAATCATTTCTGAGAATGGTTTTCCTATGCCTACCCTCTCATAAAATGGAGATTCTTGTATTTCAATGAAGGTCATTACCATCTCAGTTTCTGTCATTGATGGGATTACTTAAGCAGTCAGACGTCTCCAACTTTGAGCATACTCTCTGAATGACTTAGTGTTCTATTTTTTAACTTTGGTAATTTGATATCTATCTAGAGCCATTTGTGATTGGAAACTGTATTGGTTTAGAAAAACATGGACTAGTTCTTCTCAGCTATGAATTTTTGAATTGTCCAATCTGGCATACCATGCTCTGGCTTCTCCAGTTAGACTCTTTTGAAATAGTTGTATTCTCAGTTTTTCATCCTCAACATAGGATCTGGGTTCTCCAATGAACACTTTTAAATGAGTGTAAGGATCTCCCAATCCGTTATATTTTTCAAAATCAGGAGTATTGAATATGTCTGGATAGTGACCCCATAAAAGATGTAAATTTCTGAATAAGTCACACTTCCATATGTTCCAATCCCTTTGATTGACTAGATGGTTTCTTCCATTTGTTGGACTTTCTTTCGAATATCACCAGTTTCTTGATATTATTTAAGATTGGTGATTTCAGGGGTTTTGTTGGATTTTTCAGTTTGAGGCTCAGGTATCTGTACTTCCTTTTCTTTCTTGTCAGTACCCTGGATTCCTCCCTGTGCAAAGTTTTCTGTTTGAGTGGGTATTGATTGACCCTGAGTCTGTTTATTTTATTCTTTCAAGAAGACAACTAATTTTGCTATCTGATTTCTTAGTCCCTAAAACTCCTCTCGAGAAACAGGAGTAGATTCAGGTTGGGCCCTCGCAACCATATTTGAAGGTGGGCTTAGTGCCTTTTTGGACTTTGAACGGCTAACGGGACCTATTGTTTCCCTGCAAAAATACTATGTAGTTTAGTCTGGATAAACATTAATAGTCTGCATGTTATGCAATGTGTCTGTTTTAGGAATTTTTTAATGTTTTCCTGCAAAACAAATGTCAATTGTTTTGATGACAGGTTTTGATGGGGAAAGGAATGCATATTTACATCTTCCTTTATATTTACATAGAATTCGTAATTTACATTAAATCAGAATTTACATGGAATTTGAAAAGGCAAGGCATGAAGAGACTTCCCTTCGTGTTTGATTTATAAGAGGCTGACCTATCTTAGGCTACTCTCGGACTTTTCGGCATGAAGGTTCTCAGATCATCGCAGTTTACTAGATGGGAAGTTAATCTGATCTTTCAATTGGAACGAATCTGAGTGGTGCCTTTCCTGAGCCTCACGGGATTATTCTCCGTTGAGTACAGTAATCAAACACCGACAGGTTTGCCTCCTGGTGGATGAATCATACAACATACATTCATATACATCGTGTCTCATCGTATGGAATGATGATGTTTGTGCGAAGCACTAATATAACACGCAGAGATTGTGCGAGGCACTAAAGTGCAGTAAATAAAGCATCCATTCACATCCATTCAATGTAAATACAGCATTTACACACAAGTAGAAGGGGTTTTTGAAAAGTTTGAAATGCGACTTAAGCCCTCTACTATCCCCAGCAGAGTCGCCACCTGTCGACGTTGGGAAAAATTTCCTCTTTTCTTTGAAATTCTTCTTTTTACCCTTTATATTTTCTATTTGTTAAGTTTTATTTGAAATAGCGAGTTTGAAAATAGTCTGACATAAAATGTCGATGATTTGAAAATGTAGAGTCGCCAGTTGGTAGTTTTGAAATGGTTGTACCAACTCAATCGAATTTGAAAAGGTTTACACAAAGGCCCAATTGTTGGACTCTATTTAGCAGGCCTTGGAAATTGAGATTCACAAAGTTCAGGGGCTTGATTAAGCGGGGGAGAGGTGTTAGGCACCTCCCGACTTCCGTGAAAACACGGTTACCGCGTCTTTTCAATTCCCTAATTATCTGAAGTGTGTGTGCTAATTGGGCCTAAGTGCATTATTTGGAAGTAGTGTTATGCCTCGTTTACACCTATATACAAATGGTTTGATTTGAATAAAATTTTCATTTTAAGCAACATGTGCAAAGATGATGTTTTGAAAACAGGTTTTCAAACCCTTATGTTCACACATAGTGTAGCATCCCTAAATTCGGGTCCCAAATCACCACGGATCCTGGTATGTTAACTCTAACACTATTACAATCATTCTATAACTATTGCGGAAGATATAAACATAAATTATGTATACAATACATTTACACACTAATCCCAAGGTCGAGTAACCTTCACATATACAAAATTCATAACCTGACTAAAATATAACATTATTATCAAACTGTACTATTACAAATTAGCTGCACATTTTATCCCAAGCTGAACTTGGCATTATCCTTTCCTGTATCCGACGTTTGCTTCTTAATCTGCAATGTTAATCATGATATAGCAAGGGTGAGCATGAAAGTTGCCCAGCAAGTTTAAGTTCAATAATTTAACGACATATCATGATTGAAAGAATCTGAATAATAAGATGGTTATAATTCAACAATATAATTGTGAACTAGCATGAACAAATTTTTGACTGAACAAGTATTAAACATGAACAAATATATCTGGACCAACTGGTAATAAAGGTGATCAGCCTTTCATACCTGACTTATACATGCAATATGTACAGAGTACAATTCTATAATGGCAATCAACAATGATTAACCATAAGCATATCTCAATGAAACAACTCTTAGTAGAGTTAAGTAAAACTTGCATGTTCCGCTGATTATCGTTACGTAATTTATAAGCTTTGTCTGAAAACCTAATATAAATAATACCGATCCACACATTAGAATAATATCATCACAATATTTAAAGTAACCTAAACACAGTATCACATGATCCTATCAGTCTATAATACACATAAGACCTAACCTCGAGTCAAACTTTTACAGTCTGAATCGAGTTTGGTATAATTCTAACAGCCCGACGGTCTAGTCGAACAAAAATTCGAGTTTAAGTTCAATTAAACTCTGCATTAACACCTAACAATTATCTCAGATAATTTTAATATCAGTCAAAATATTTTTCTAAGTCTCATAATAATTTTTAGATAATTAATACTATTTATCAAGATTTTTATATCATTAAACTCGTATTTAAATGAATTAAATACCACATAATTTCTTTATCATTAATATTTATTTATTATCAAATATTAATGAAATTCATGCCATAATATTATAATATTTTTATAATATTACAAAGTATTTTTAATACCTTAAAATCATATTTATATGATTTTTAAACACTTAAATCCATTATCCGATAATTGCTATTAATATTAAAATATTAATATTTTCATGACAAAATATCAAAAGTTATCTTTTATAACTTAAAATATTTTTATAACACTTAAATTATTTTTATATTATTTTTAAATCATTAACTCTATTTTTCCATAATTTATTTAACATATTTATTAAATAAACTAATTACCATTAATATTAATTTATTAATGAATTTCATCATAAAATATCAAAAGTTATTAAAAATAACTTAAAATATTTTTTTATACCATAATATAATTTTTTATGATTTTTAAAGTATAAAAATTATTTTTAAATAATTTATTTAATATTATAATTAAACAAATAAATACCTTTTTATATTCTAAAAATATTAAATATTTATGAAATATACTCAAAATAATTAAAAACTAATTTTCGGACTTTAAAATAATTTTTCATAATTTATTATGTATTTTTAATAATTTAAAACTATTTTTCTCTAATTATATATTAAAATAATTAATTTCTGGAAAATAATATTACAAAAATGGCCCTATAGCGACAGAACCGTCGCTATAGGTGTTCTTGAGCATGTTCTTGAGCTGCCCAGAACTTCATGTCAGTCACTAAGGGGGCATGTTTGACCATTGATAGATCTTCGATCATACTGTTTCTAGACTTCCTAAAGTGTTAGAATTGTAGTAATAATGTAATACTACAATCCCAATCAAGTTTCATGGCAATCCTACATCATAACAAAAAGATATAGGCCTCACAAATCTTGTCAGACACTGTTCTTCAATTTGTGGGTTTTCCAGAAATTGAAGAACAGTCGAGGTGCTACCTTTGAGCCCTTGAATCCTTGATGTAAAGGCTTACTTAATGTGTTATAAAGGTTCACATATGTAGTGGATATGTCAGTGTATGATTCGAAAACATCATATTAATATAATTGTGATGCCCCCAAAATAGGTATACAACACTCATTTTGAGTCGCCAAATACTTGGTACAGAAACAACTACAACTTTATTAATACAATTGTTGTGTAAAATACAACAACCCAATACTGTGAGTTTAAATACAAATACTATCTAATAGACAGTATACAAACTCAAAAGGAGTCCTCATTACAATTATTATCACACTATTTTATAAAATAGTAAGGACTGCTAACATAACTGACTGGAACATCACTCCACACCCCGACTAGTTCCCGCTATATTCTCGTCTCTTGAGAAAAATGGAACAAAAATGAAAGGGTGAGCTCAACTAGCCCAGTAAAGAATGTTATGACTAAGATAATATATGTGACGCCCCCAAAATTAGGTATACATCACCCATCGTGGGTCGTCAGATACAAAGTACAGAATACAAATACAACTTACTAATACAACTGTCGTGTACAATACGACAAAACATAAACTGCGAGTTTGAATACAAATATTATCTTCTAGAGAGTATTCATACTCAAAAGGAGTCCTCATTACATTTATTAACACACCATTACATAGAGTAGTGAGGACTACTAACTAATACTATCATTCGGACCATCACTCCGTTTTCCGACTTGCCCCAGCTACGTTCTCATTTCCTGAAGAGAACAGTGAAAGAAAGGGTGAGCTCAACTAGCCCAGTAAGAAATATTATGACTAAGATAATGCAGAATAAATTATCATTAGCCTTCAACAATGTTAAACTGATAAAATATAATAGACATCAAGTTTAACTGCAGCGGAACAAGCAATCCATTAAAAGAGTCAAGTAGAAAATAAACTCTACTATCTTTTATGATTTAAAATGTTTTTCAACACTGTTATCGCTGGGACTCAGCTTAATAAAATAATCCACATCATCGAATCACTCCTGCACTACGGCCAAGGATATTCGTGTATTCATTAATGGTCATGATCATGCCAACAACTGTCCATCAATGCACTACGGGCCAATGAGGACTTTTACCACATCATTTGTAACATTACGGTCATGATTACACCGAATAATCCCTGGTCATAATCATACCAAGTCCATCTATGCACTACAGGCCACAGATGACTTTCAACATTTTATAAACATGAGGATGATGACAATGATATAAGAATTCAATAAAACAAGTTCAAGAATTAATTTATCCAAGAATTAACAACGTCCAAATTGTCAACATGATACTGCTTTGTGGAGTAAAATTCAAGAATGCTTAGAAGAATATTTTCATGAAAAGATACTGGATGAAACGCAATTATCAAGGATATTCCACAAATTTCATGGAGTATAGAAGTCAAAACTTAACCAACTGAGTATAATAAAGAATGGAATAACAAAAGAAATTACCATGCATGCGATAGACCGCACAGACAGGTTATTCCAACAGAATAATAAATAATGGAACCAGGTCCGGCGTAAACGCACAGACAGGATATTCCGACAGAATAATAAATAATGGAACCAGGTCCGGCGTAAACGCACAGACAGGATATTCTGACAGAATAATAAATAATGGAACCAGGTCCGGTGTAAAACACACAGACAGGATGTTCCAACAGAATAATAACAAGACGGAACCAGGTCCGGTGTAAAACACACAGACAGGATGTTCCAACAGAATAATAATAAAAACAGAACCAGGTCCGGTGTAAAACACACAGACAAGATATTTCAACAGAATAACAGAAGAATGTCACCAAGTATAGGGTAGACCGCGCATACAGGTTATTCCAACAGAATAATAATAAATGGAATAACAACAGTTCTCTTCATGAATAAGAAAGAATAACACCCCTTACCATTTTAAAGAAGAGCTGAAATAAGGAAGTAGTTAAGTAGCAGAATACTCTTCTTCTCTCTCTCTATATTTTCTCTCTATAGTTTCTCTCTCTAGAGTTCAGTGAATTCGTAAGAAATAATGAAGGAATGAGCTGCTATTTATAGAAAAATAGAATGCATAGTAACTAATCCATGAACGGTCCAGATTGATTACTTTAATCTGACGGTCCATATTTAAAGAAAAATCTTTTAAATAAAATATAATATATTCTATTTATAGAATAACTTTAATAAAGTATTCTGTTTTATATAAAAAGATGTTTCTGTTTTATTACGTTAATAATACGAATAAAACAAAACGTCATTATCGCTAAATAATTCATATTATTAACTGACAATAATTGAATCAAACTGAGTGACTTCTCACATAAGCATTAATAATCAATACCGTGTGCTACTATGCAACCACACGTATTACTGTACTTTTACTACCGAGTAGTTCAACAGTAACAATGGTAAAACTTCCGCCGTTATTTTTAATAAAATATTTTTGTCGTTTTCTCAATCCGACAATAATTTCGTTGTGGGGTCCACCAATGATTGTGTCGTTGTACGAATATTCCCCGACCAATCGAATATTATATAACAACTTGCGTACTTTGCAAAATTTATAAATATTACCCACAACTATAACATTATATCAAATTAACTCCATAATATTCAAAAATGATATTTATAGAAAATTCATCTTTATTTATAAAAGTTGGGGTCTTACAACCTCCCCTTCTTATGAAATTTCGCCCTCGAAATTAGGGTACGTACCTGGTATGTCGAAGAGGTAAGGATACCTTGATTTCATTTCAGATTCTAACTCCGAAGTCATTTCCTCAACATCGTGGTTTCTCCACAAAACTTTAACTTGAGGTATAACCTTGGAGCGTAGAATATGTTCCTTCTTATCCAAGATTTGAACAGAAACTTCTTCATACGTCAAATCCTCCGCTATTTCGTCCGGTTCTAACTCAATAATATGGTTCGGGTCTTCCACATATTTGCGTAACGTGGATATGTGAAAAACGCTATGAACACGAGACATACTTGGCGGTGAAGCGAGTCTATAAGCCACAGTTCCTACTCGATCGAGGATTAAAACTGGACCGATGAATCGAGGATTGAGCTTTCCTCTCTTTCCAAATCTCGTAACTCCTTTCCATGGAGCAACACGTAAGAACACATGATCTCCTACATCAAATTCCACGTCCTTTCGATGAAGATCAGCATAACTCTTTTGTCGATCTTGTGAGGTTTTTATACGTTGTCGGATCGTTTGAATCTTTTCTGTAGTCATACGTACCAACTCCGGTCCCAACAACGTTGCTTCACCCACCTCATCCCAGCATACTGGAGAACGACATTTTCTTCCATACAATGCTTCGAATGGAGCCATGCCAATACTTGCTTGATAACTGTTGTTGTAGGAAAACTCCACCAATGGTAAGAACTTGTCCCAACTTCCCTTGAAGTCAAAGACACAGAGTCTTAATAAATCTTCAAGAGTTTGAATAGTCCTCTCTGATTGTCCGTCCGTCTGAGGATGATATGCTGAACTAAATTATAAATCCGTGCCCATAGCTTTTTGTAAACTAACCCAAAATCGTGAAGTGAATCTTGGGTCTCGGTCAGAAACTATGGATACTGGCATACCATGCAGTCTTACAATCTCGTTTATGTACATACGAGCAAGATATTCAAGTGTATAAGTTTCTCGTATCGGTAAGAAATGAGCAGACTTGGTCAATCTATCAACAATGACCCAAATCGCATCAATACCTTGAGAAACCATAGGAAGACCGGTAACGAAATCCATGGTAATGTGCTCCCACTTCCATTCTAGAATTTCAAGTGGTTGCAATGGACCTTTTGGTACTTGATGCTCCGCTTTGACTCGTTGACAAGTTAGACACCTTGAGATAAAAAGCGCTATCTCTCTCTTCATATTGCTCCACCAAAATGTATGACGAAGATCATGATACATTTTGGTACTTCCAGGATGGATTGCAAACGGTGTGTTGTGCGCCTCCATCATGATTTCATACTTTAAATCAGAGTTGTTAGGAACACAAAGTCTGGAGTTGACTCGAAGTATTCCTTCTTCATCGATTTTTGCTTCCGGCATAGCACCTTCTTGCACTTTCTTCCTCATACGCATCAGCTCCAGGTCTGTAGCTTGAGCAGCTTTAACTTTATCGATTAAAGTCGGTTCTACTCGTATATTCGCCATCATCACATGGGTCCCTGGAGTCTTTAACTCTATCTCCATCCTTTGCAAATCACACAAAATGGGCTTTTGTGTTGACAATATCGCACTCGTACTTGCATATGATCTTCTACTCAATGCGTCAGCTACCACGTTCGCTTTTCCAGGATGGTATTGAATGGTATGATCATAATCTTTCAACAGTTCAAGCCAACGTCGTTGTCGCATGTTGAGTTCCTTTTGAGTGAAGAAATATTTAAGGCTTTTATGATCCGTAAAGATCTCCACCTTCTCCCCATACAAGTAATGCCTCCAAATTTTAAGTGCAAAGACAACAGCTGCCAACTCTAGATCATGAGTAGGATAATTCCTCTCATATTCCTTGAGTTGTCTTGATGCATAGGCTATGACTTTTCCATGTTGCATGAGAACACATCCCAACCCTTTGCTCGAAGCATCACTATAGATGACAAATCCCTCCGAGCCAGATGGTATTACTAGAACAGGTGCTGAAATGAGTCTCCTCTTGAGTTCTTGAAAACTCTGCTCACATTCTTCACTCCAACCGAACTTTGTATCTTTTCGAGTCAGCTGAGTTAATGGAGTAGCGATTCGAGAAAATCCTTCCACGAATCTCCGATAATAACCAGCTAAACCAAGAAAGCTACGTACTTCGGTCACTGATTTAGGTTGCTCCCAGCTTTGAATAGCTTCAATCTTTGCCGGGTCAACCGATATTCCACGACTTGATACTACGTGCCCAAGAAATGCTACTTCCTCCAACCAGAACTCGCATTTCTTTAGCTTGGCATAAAGCTTATATTCACGAAGCTTTTAGAGTACCAGCCTCAAGTGTTGCTCGTGATCTTCACGGCTTTTGGAATAAATAAGGATGTCATCAATAAAGACGACCACAAAGTGATCCAAATATTTCTTGAATACCCGGTTCATCATATCCATGAAGGCAGCAGGAGCATTTGTCAATCCAAAGGACATGACTAGGAATTCATAATGCCCGTACCGAGTTCTGAAAGCCGTCTTTGGAATATCCTCAGTTCTAACCTTCAGCTGATGATATCCAGAACGAAGATCGATCTTTGAAAAGAATTGTGCTCCTTGCAACTGGTCAAACAGGTCATCAATACGTGGCAATGGGTACCTATTTTTGATGGTGACATGATTCAACTCCCGATAATCAATACAAAGTCGCATACTTCCATCTTTCTTCTTCACGAATAGAACAGGAGCACCCCAAGGAGAAGTACTAGGACGAATAAAGCCAATGTCTAACAATTCCTGCAGTTGGATCTTTAACTCCTGAAGTTCAATAGGAGCCATTCGATATGGGGCTTTGAAAATGGGTTTTGTACCGGGTTCAAGGTCGATACAAAATTCAATTTTACGCTCTGGAGGTAGGCCAGGAAGTTCTTCAGGGAATACGTCAGGAAATTTATTAACAATAGAAATATCATTCAAAACTGACGTATTTTTGTTTAGATCCGTGACATGAGCTAAGAAAGCTTGACATCCGTTTTTCAATAAACGAATAGCTTTATGGCTTGAGATGACAGCGATTGATTTTAATGGTTTGGTTGCTTGAATTCGCATAATAGGTCGATTAGGAATATGAAAGCTAACAACCTTACGAAAATAATCAATTTTTGCATGATGAGTAGTTAACCAATCAATCCCTAGAATCACGTCAAATGCAAGTATTTTTAATGAAATCAGATCGACAGGTAATGTGTGGGTACCAACTTGAACCAAACAAGACTTATAAATCGTGGATGTAATGAAGGTTTCTCCCAATGGAGTTTCAACAGATAAGTCAAAGTCTAATTTCTCCGGAATCAAATTTAATCGATGAGCGCAAGTAGGAGAAATAAAAGAATGGGTGGAACCGGTATCAAATAAAGTATAGACTTCGTTAGAGTTTATGATAAGCTTACCCGTGATGACCTCATTCGGGTTCCTTGCTTTCTGGGAGGTCACAACAAACGCTCTCCCTTGCACTACCGGTTTTGACTTTTCTGGGACGGCCTTTGGTGTCTCCATCTTGGCTGAACTTGTTTTTGGTAAACGACAAAATCGATCTAAATGACCTTCTCTTCCACAATTATAACATGCTTTAAACGGCATCGCGCAGTTTGGACTGATGTGCCCCTCCCCTCCGCATTTGAAACATATGATAGGTGGTCGTTCTCCTTCCTTAACAATAGGTGCTGGTGCTGACGTCTTTCCATCATTGTTGAATCTCCTCTTCTTGAAATGACCATTCTTATTGTTTTGGCCCTGATTACCACCGAAATGGTTACCATTTCGGGCCTGTTGATTCCCTCCACGCTTGTTGTCACCGCTTCGATGACTGCTCTCACTAGTATTATCATTTTGCCGACTGCTCTCTTTTGGTTGCGTTGACTCGTTATCGCGCTCCACTAACTGAGCCCTATTCACAACATCTGAATACAAACACAGTTTATGAGAGATAAGATATTGACGTATCTCAGGCTTCAAACCTCTTAAAAACATCCGCGCCATTCTTTCTTCATTATCAACCAAGTGGGACGTAAATCGGGACAACTCGGCAAATTTGGCTTCGTACTGCGACACGGTCATGTTGTTTTGCTCCAATTTGATAAACTCTACCTCCTTCATGTGACGAATGCTTTCGAGAAAGTATTTGTCGTTGAACAGCTCTTGGAACTTCTCCCAAGACATCTTGAGTGCGTCAGGTTGGTACGTTTTACGATTCCCACCAGTGATCTGCCTCTTCACGCAACATAAAGGTGGCAAAGGGAACCTTTTGCTCCTCGGAGCATCCCAAGACATCAAATATCTTGGTGATCTGCTTTAACAATGTTTCCGCTTAAGTGGTTTTGGCTTTCCCAAAAACTCCGGTGGTCCCAGCTCCTTGAATTGCTTAGCGGTGACCAACCATGGGTTGCCATTGTTTCCTCCTGCATTATGAACAGGAGCCGCCTTCGCCTGATGTTGCATGAATTCTAAAAAGCTCTTAAACGTACCGTCGTATTCAATTGATCAGTGTTGTTGTTTGCAGGAGGATTGTCGCCTTCCTGATGCACATTGTCCTGATTATTGATATGTGGTGAATCAATGGTCTCCTGTGCTCCATTGCTTATCTCAACATTCTCAGATGCCATTTTCAGATACTGTTACAAAATAAGGGTTAATTAATATATCACATATTATCTCTATACTCTGACCGACCAATTAAATAACAAGTAAACTTAGGTAGGTCATACTAGCGAAGTAATTCCCCGTCTCTCCCCTCCTAGTTCTATTCTCACATCCTAGCCAGGGATCATATCCCTAAGCTCTGATACCAACTGTGACGCCCCCAAAATTAGGTATACATCACCCATCGTGGGTCGTCAGATACAAAGTACAGAATACAAATACAACTTACTAATACAATTGTCGTGTACAATACGACAAAACATAAACTGCGAGTTTGAATACAAATATTATCTTCTAGAGAGTATTCATACTCAAAAGGAGTCCTCATTACATTTATTAACACACCATTACATAGAGTAGTGAGGACTACTAACTAATACTATCATTCAGACCATCACTCCGTTTCCCGACTTGCCCCAGCTACGTTCTCATTTCCTGAAGAGAACAGTGAAAGAAAGGGTGAGCTCAACTAGCCCAGTAAGAAATATTATGACTAAGATAATGCAGAATAAATTATCATTAGCCTTCAACAATGTTAAACTGATAAAATATAATAGACATCAAGTTTAACTGCAGCGGAACAAGCAATCCATTAAAAGAGTCAAGTAGAAAATAAACTCTACTATCTTTTATGATTTAAAATGTTTTTCAACACTGTTATCGCTGGGACTCAGCTTAATAAAATAATCCACATCATCGAATCACCCCTGCACTACGGCCAAGGATATTTGTGTATTCATTAATGGTCATGATCATGCCAACAACTGTCCATCAATGCACTACGGGACAATGAGGACTTTTACCACATCATTTGTAACATTACGGTCATGATTACACCGAATAATCCCTGGTCATAATCATACCAAGTCCATCTATGCACTACAGGCCACAGATGACTTTTAACATTTTATAAACATGAGGATGATGACAATGATATAAGAATTCAATAAAACAAGTTCAAGAATTAATTTATCCAAGAATTAACAACGTCCAAATTGTCAACATGATACTGCTTTGTGGAGTAAAATTCAAGAATGCTTAGAAGAATATTTTTATGAAAAGATACTGGATGAAACGCAATTATCAAGGATATTCCACAAATTTCATGGAGTATAGAAGTCAAAACTTAACCAACTGAGTATAATAAAGAATGGAATAACAAAAGAAATTACCATGCATGCGATAGACCGCACAGACAGGTTATTTCAACAGAATAATAAATAATGGAACCAGGTCCGGCGTAAACGCACAGACAGGATATTCCGACAGAATAATAAATAATGGAACCAGGTCTGGCGTAAACGCACAGAGAGGATATTCTGACAGAATAATAAATAATGGAACCAGGTCCGGTGTAAAACACATAGATAAGATGTTCTAACAGAATAATAACAAGACGGAACCAGGTCCGGTGTAAAACACACAGACAGGATGTTCCAACAGAATAATAATAAAAACGGAATCAGGTCTGGTGTAAAACACACAAACAGGATGTTCCAACAGAATAATAATAAAAACGGAACCAGGTCCGGTGTAAAACACACAGACGGGATGTTCCAACAGAATAATAGAAGAATGTCACCAAGTATAGGGTAGACCGCGTATACAGGTTATTCCAACAGAATAATAATAAATGGAATAACAACAGTTCTCTTCATGAATAAGGAAGAATAACACCCCTTACCGTTTTAAAGAAAAGCTGAAATAAGGAAGTAGTTAAGTAGCAGAATACTCTCCTTCTCTCTCTCTATAGTTTCTCTCTCTAGAGTTCAGTGAATTCGTAAGAAATAATGAAGGAATGAGCTGCTATTTATAGAAAAATAGAATGCATAGTAACTAATCCATGAACGGTCCGGATTGATTACTTTAATCTGACGGTCCATATTTAAAGAAAAGTCTTTTAAATAAAATATAATATATTCTATTTATAGAATAACTTTAATAAAGTATTCTGTTTTATGTAAAAAGATGTTTCTGTTTTATTACGTTAATAATACAAATAAAACAAAACGTCATTATCGCTAAATAATTCATATTATTAACTGACAATAATTGAATCAAACTGAGTGACTTCTCACATAAGCATTAATAATCAATACCGTGTACTACTATGCAACCACACGTATTACTGTACTTTTACTACCGAGTAGTTCAACAGTAACAATGGTAAAACTTCCGCCGTTATTTTTAATAAAATATTTTTGTCGTTTTCTCAATCCGACAATAATTTTATTGTGGGGTCCACCAATGATTGTGTCGTTGTACGAATATTCCCTGACCAATCGAATATTATATAACAACTTGCGTACTTTGCAAAATTTATAAATATTACCCACAACTATAACATTATATCAAATTAACTCCATAATATTCAAAAATGATATTTATAGAAAATTCATCTTTATTTATAAAAGTTGGGGTCTTACAATATACAACAGATTATCATTAGTCTTCAATAGGGAAAAATCTGATAGAATATAATAGATAACAAGTTTTAGATCAACAACTGCAGTGAAAACAGTAATCCATTAAAAGAGTCAAGTAGAGAATGAATTCTACTAGCTTCTAAGATTTAAAAGTTCATCATCAATATTTTATCCCTTTAACATCAATCAATATACATCTTGAATCAAATATTAATCTTTGCACTACAAGCCAAAGATATTCATTTGTATCACCAGTTGGTCATGTTCATCTCAACACCTGTTCATCGTTGCACTACGGGCCAAAGATATTCATTAGGTAATTATTCATCTTTGCACTACAGACCAAAGATATTCAGTAATATCATCATTTAGGACTGAAGATGATGAAAAATATTTTAAAAGAACGAATCCAGTGAAACAAAATAACAAATATTATGGATTCGTATTACAGTTTATCCAAGTTCAATAATACTCCGTAATTATAAATTTTGAAGCAGAATTCAAAAATAATGATCAAAATATGGATACAATCAAAGATAGTAACCATAATAGACATCTTGGACAAAAAGAAAAAAATTTCATTTTTTTGGTGAATAGTGTCGTATTCGTGAGTAGTGTCGTATACGTGAATAGAAATCCTGACACCAAAAGTTTCAAATTTGATAAAAAGTTCAGACCAATATTTTGGCATAATGATATTGAAAGAAATAATATCATTTACGAAGAAAATAACATCTCTTACCTCAAACGAGCAGTACTTCTGATCAGAATATCGTATATGAGGCTGAATGAAACTTGTGTTGAATAGCAACTCTCAAAGTATCAAAATACTCACAAAATACGCTCGAGAATATAGAGAGAGAAAGACAGAAAACTTATGAATTCTGGTGTGATTTTCAATTCTAACTTAGCCCTCTATTTATAGAAAAATGTTAGCACGCCGAAGCAGACTTGACCTGCAACCTGATGGCTTTACCTGCTACTATTCCTACCCACCACATTTGAATAAAAATTTCAGCACACTTTTCACCAACCAAAAGTGGGGTCCACTAATTCTAGAATTTTTCACCAAAATGATAAATTTCGAAACTTTAATAATTTCTGAGTCAGTCATCTCTTAAAATTCATAACAAATCATACGTTCATTTTTAACGGTTCAAAATTTGTGGACATATACTCAACTTATATATGAATAACATATCCAAAAATCACAACGATCCAACGGCCGGATTAAAAATTATAACTCACGTAATATATCTCAAAACACTGGTTTGATTTTTTTAATACCTCTATTCCTACAAAAATACTGATAAACACCTCAACATGAACTCCTTCATTTTTAACCACAATAAATATATCCAACATTTATATCCACATAAAATAAATATTTTCTTATCATATGAATCAATAATTAATTATTCACAAATAATATTACAGAATCACATTTATGACAACCAGACTGTTCCCAGGAAAGAGGGGGATTTTCGATAAGGATTTCTCCTTACTAGCGCGCAATTAGGTGACCAAACCTCTCCTTGACAGAACTTTCTAGACATTGCCAATAATGTTATCTAATAATATTATTCAAATAATATGAATTATTGATCTGATAATGGGAAATACAGTGCAGTAACAATTATTAAAACAACAATAATATAAAATATCAACGCAGCAATTATTGAATCAATAAAATAAAATATTAAAAAGTAACTACTGTAACAATTATTGAGTAGTGCCTTCTTACGTAAGAATCAATAATTGGTGCAATACCGTATGCTACTGTGTTTTAACCACCGAGTATTCCAACAGTATTAACGGTAACAACTACGCCGTTATTTATAAATAACTTATACTTGTCGTTTTTTTCATCCAATCACTTTCCGTTATGGGGCCCACACAAGGCTGCGCCGTCGTACAAATATTCTCCGACAACAAGAATATTCCACGACTAAACGAATATTCATCAACAAAAATGAATATTTTATAACCACTTGCGTATTTGAAATATTTGCGCATTTTACCCACAACTAACCACATTAATCAAATCAACCCTTACTATTTCAAAATAATAAATAGAGAAAATTTAATTTCATTTAATAATAAGTTGGGGTCATACAACCTCCCCTCCTTATGAATTTCGTCCTTGAAATTGACGTACGTACCTGGTGTTTCGAAAAGGTGAGGATACCTCGCTTTCATTTCTGATTCTAACTTCTAGGTCATTTCTTCAATAGCATAGTTTCTCCATAAAACCTTAACTTGTGGTATAACCTTGGTGCGTAGGACATGCTCTTTCATATCCAAGATCTTAACAGGTACTTCTTCGTACGTTAAATCTTTAGCTATCTCGTCTGGTTCTAACTCAATTATGTGGTTCGGGTCTTTCACATATTTACGAAACACAGATACGTGAAAAATATTATGAACACGAGACATACTTGGAGGTAATGCGAGTCGATATGCCACATTTCCTATTCGATCAAGAATTTTAAATGGACCAACAAATCGTGGATTGAGCTTTTCTCTCTTCCCAAATCTTGTAACTCCTTTCCATGGTGCAACACGTAATAATACATGATCCCCAATACTAAATTCTACATCCTTTCGATGAAGATCCGCATAACTCTTATGTCGATCCTGTGTTGTTTGTATACGTTGTCGAATCGTTTGGATCTTCTCTGTAGTTATGCGTACCAATTTTGGTCCCAACAACGTTGCTTCACCCACCTCGTCCCAGCATACTGGAGAATGACACTTTTGTCCATACAAGGCTTCAAATGGAGCCATACCTATAGTTGCCTGATAACTGTTGTTGTAGGAGAATTCCACCAGTGGCAAGTACTTATCCCAACTTCCTTTAAAATCTAGAACACAGAGTCTTAATAGATCTTCAAGAGTTTGAATAGTCCTCTCTGATTGCCCGTCCGTTTGAGGATGGTATGCTGAACTGAATCGTAAATCCGTGCCCATAGCTTTCTGCAAGCTAACCCAAAATCGTGAAGTGAATCTTGGGTCATGATCCGAAACTATGGATACTGGCATGCCATGCAATCTCACAATCTCATTTACGTACATACGAGCAAGACATTCAATGGAATAAGTCACCCGTATATGCAAGAAATGAGCAGACTTGGTTAATCTATCAATAATAACCCAAATCGCATCTATGCCTTGAGAAACTTTGGGAAGACCTGTAAGGAAATCCATAGTAATGTGTTCCCACTTTCATTTCGGAATCTCAAGTAGTTGCAATGGACCCTTCGGTACTTGATGCTCCGCTTTTACATGTTGACAAGTTAAACTGTAAGACCCCAACTTATTAAGGAATAAAATCAAATTTTCTCTAAATATTATTGATAATAAGGGGTTAATTTGATATAATACTTTGGTTATGGGTGAAATGTGCAAATTTTACAAAATAAGCAAGTGGTTATAAAATATTTATTTTTGGTCGGTGAATATTCGGTTGGTTGTGGAATATTCTTGCTGTCGGAGAATATTCGTACGACGGCGCAGCCTTGTGTGGGCCCCATAACGGAAAGCGATTGGATGAAGAAAACGACAAGTATAAGTTGTTTATTAATAACGGCGTAGTTGTTACCGTTAACACTGTTGAAATACCCGGTGGTTAAAAATACAGTAATAACGCGTGGTTGCACAGTAGCACACGGGTTGCACAGTATAGTTGAATTATTGATTCGTACGTAAGAAGGCACTACTCAATAATTGTTACAGTGATTACTGTTCAATATTTTATTTTATTGGTTCAATAATTGCTGCATTGATATTTCATATTATTGTTGTTTCAATAATTGTTACTGCACAGTATTTCCCATTATCAGATCAATAATTCATATTATTTGAATAATATTATTAGATAACATTATTGACAATGTCTAGAAAGTTCTGTCTAAGGAGAGGTTTGGTCATCTAATTGCGCGCCAGTAAGGAGAAATCCTTATTGGAAAGCCCCCTCTTTCCTGGGAACGGCCTGGTTGTCATAAATGTGATTCTGTAATATTATTTGTGAATAATTAATTATTGATTCATATGATAAGGAAATATTTATTTTATGTGGATATAAATGAGGGATATATTTTTTTGGTTAAAAATGAAGGAGTTAATGTTGAGGTTTTTATCCATATTTTTGTCGGAATGGAGGTATTAAAAATCAGGGTTTTTGAGATATTTTACGGGGGTTATAATTTTTAATCCGACCGTTGGATCGTGGTAATTTTTGGATATGTTATACATATATAAGTTGAGTATATGCCCACAAATTTTGAACCGTTAAAAATGAACGTATGATTTATTATGAATTTTACAAAATGACTGGTTCAGAAATTGTTGAATTTTCGGAGTTTATCATTTTGATGAAAATTCTAGAATTGGTGGGCCCCACTTGTGGTTGGTGAAAAATGTGCTGAATTATATTTCAAATGTGGTGGGTGGGAATAGTAGCAGGTAAAGCCATCAGGTTGCAGGTCAAACCTACCAAAATTTTCCTATAAATAGAGGGCTAAGTTAGAATTGAAAATCACACCAGAAACAAGTTTTCTCTCTTTCTCTCTCTAGATTATTGAGTGTATTTTGTGAGTATTTAGATACTTTGAGAGTTTCTATTCATCAGAGCAAGTTTCTTTCAGCCTTATACCGGTATTCCGACCAGAAGTACTGATATCTTGAGGTAAGGGATATTATTTTCTTCTTAATGATATTATTTTCTTCAATATCATTATGCTGAAATATTGATATGAGTTTTTATCAAATTTGGAACTTTTTGTGTCGGGGTTACTATTCACGTATACGGCACTATTCACGTATACGGCACTATTCACGAATACGGCACTATTCACCGAAAAATAATTTTTTTCCTTTTTGTCCAAGATGTCTATTATGGTTACTATCTTTGATTGTATCCATGTTTTGATCTTTATTTTTGAATTCTGCTTCACAATTGATTATTATGAAGTATTATTGATCTTGGATAAACTGTTATACGAATCCCTACTATTTGTCCTTCTGTCTCACTGGATTCGTTTTCTTTAAGATATTTTTCATCATCCTCAGTCCTAAATGATGATATTACTGAATATCTTTGGCCTGTAGTGCAAAGATGTATGATTACTTGATGAATATCTTTGGCCTGTAGTGCAAAGATGTATGATTACTTGATGAATATCTTTGGCCTGTAGTGCAAAGATGAACAGGTGTTGAGGTGAACATGACCGACAGGTGATACAAATGAATATCTTTGGCCTGTAGTGCAAAGATGAATATTTGGATAAAGATGATTGTTAATTGATGCTACAGGGATAAAATATTGATGATGGACTTTTAAATCTTAGAAGATAGTAGAATTCTTTCTCTACTTGACTCTTCTAATGGTTTGTTATTTCCACTGCAGTTGTTGATCTAAAACTTGTTGTCGATTATATTCTATCAGATTTTTCCCTGTTGAAGACTAACGATAATTTGTTTGTATATTATCTTAGTCATAATATTCTTTGCTGGGCTAGTTGAGCTCACCCTTTTCCTTTTTGTTCCATTTTTCTTCTCAGGAGGTGAGAACATAGCAGGAACTAGTCGGGGTACGGAGTGATGATTCTAGAAAGATGTTTTAGCAGTCCTCACTATTTCTGTAAAATAGTGTTTGAATAATTGTAACGAGGACTTATTTGAGTGTGGATATTGTCTAAAAGACAATATTTGTATTTAAACTTACAGTATGTGTTGTCGTATTTTGCACGACAATTGTATTATTGAAGTTGTAGTTTGTTTTCTGTACCATGTATTTGACGACTCAGAATGGGTGTTGTATACCTATTTTGGGGGCGTCACAGTTGGTATCAGAGCTATAAGTAAAGAGCCCCGAGCCTCTCGCTGGTGACTTCCTGTTGATGGGGGATGCACCGAAGCCAGACTCTCCGTAGGGGACGCCGTTATGCGGTGGCAAGCTGATAGGTATCAATGTAAGGTGCTGACATAGGTTGGTGTCCAGAGTTACAGTTGGTATCAGAGCTTAGGGATATGATCCCTGGCTGAGATGTGAGACATAAACTAGGAGGGGAGAGACGGGGAATTCCTTCGCTAGTATGACCTGACTAAGTTTATTTGGTGTTTATTTGGTCGGTCAGAGTATAGGGATAATATATGACATGACTATTAACCCTTGTTTTATGGCAGTATTTAAGAATGGCAGCTGAGAACGTTAATAATGGAGTAAATCAGACCATGGAGACACCTTTGATCACCACCCAGGGGAACGTGCAACAGGAAGGCAATATTCCTCCTGTAAACAACGTTACCGAGCAAACGATGAATGATGGAATGTTTAGGAGCTTTTTGCAGTTCATGCAAAATCAGACGAGGGAGACTCGTGTACAAAATACAGGTGGAAATAATGACAACACGCGGTCTGTCACAGCCAAGCAGTTCAAGGAGTTGGGACCACCAGAATTTAAGGGAAAGCCGGATCCGATCATGGCGGAAATATGGGTCAAGCAAATTACCAAGATATTCGATGTCTTAGGATGCACGGAGGAGCAGAAGGTTCCATTCGCTACCTTTATGTTCCGCGGTGAGGCAGACTACTGGTGGGAGTCTGTGAAGCGTACCCAGCCTGACGCACTCAACATGTCCTGGAAAACGTTTCAGAAATTGTTTAATGACAAGTACTTCCCTGAAAGTATTCGTCATATGAAGGAGGTGGAGTTTATCAGACTGGAACAAAACAACATGACGGTGTCCCAGTACGAGGCGAAGTTTGCAGAGTTATCCAGGTTTGCACCTCATTTGGTAGAAAATGAGGAACGTATGACGCGGATGTTTCTGAGAGGTTTAAAACCTGAGATTCGTCAATACCTTATCTCTCATAAATTTTCTCTGTATTCAGACGTTGTCAACAGGGCCCAATTATTAGAGAGAGATAATGAGTATACTCAACCGAGGGACCACACCAGGGTCATACTGGTGACAGCAATCATCAGAGCGATGATAACCAACGAGGAGGGAAAAATACGAACAAAGGCGGTAACCACTCGGGTGGTCATCGTGGCCATGATAATAGGAGAGGTGAGTCAAGTGAAAATTTCAGAAAGAGGAGATTCAACAATGACGGGAAGACATCAGCAGCAGCACCAGCACCAACAACAAATTTTAGGGGAGGAGAACGACCGCCAGTTAGATGTTACAAATGCGGGAAAGAGGGACACATCAGCCCAAACTGTCCACAACAATCCAAGGTGTGTTACAACTGTGGGAAGGAAGGCCACATCTCTCGAGATTGTACTATAGCGAAACCAAGTTCAGCAGGAGTGGTGATTCCAAGGGCTGTCCCGGATAAGGCGAAATCAGCGGTTCCTGGAAGAGCGTTTGTCGTAACTGGCCAAAACGTGAGAAACCCGAACGAGGTGATCACGGGTAAGCTAATCTTGAATTCTTGCGAAGTTTATACTTTACTAGATACCGGTTCTACCCATTCTTTTATCTCTCCTGCTTGTGCTCAACGTTTAAACTTGACTCCGGAGAAATTGGACTTTAACTTATCTGTTGAAACTCCGTTGGGTGAAACCTTCGTTACATCTACAGTTTATAAATCTTGCATGATCCAAGTTAGCACTATCACATTACCTGCTGATCTTATCTCTTTAAAGATACTTGCTTTTGATGTGATTTTAGGAATTGATTGGTTAACCACTCATCATGCTAAAATTGATTGTTTTCGTAAGGTTGTTAGTTTTCATATTCCTAACCAACCTGTCATACGAATTCAAACTACTAAACCACTAAAATCAGTCACTGTCATATCAAGCCACAAAGCTATTCGTTTATTGAAAAACGGATGTCAAGCTTTCTTAGCCCATGTTATGGATTTGAACAAAGACAAGTCAGATTTGAATAATATTTCTATTGTTAGAGAATTTCCCGATGTATTTCCTGAAGAACTTCCTGGTCTACCCCCAGAACGTGAAGTTGAATTCTTTATTGACCTTGAACCCGGTACAAAGCCCATTTCTAAAACCCCATATCGAATGGCTCCTATTGAACTTCAGGAGTTAAAAATCCAACTACAGGAGTTGTTGGACATCGGTTTTATTCGTCCTAGTACATCTCCTTGGGGTGCTCCGGTGTTATTCGTAAAGAAGAAAGACGGGAGTATGCGACTTTGTATCGACTATCGAGAATTGAATCATGTCACTATCAAGAATAGGTATCCGCTACCTCGTATTGATGACCTGTTTGACCAGTTGCAAGGAGCACAATTCTTTTCAAAGATCGATCTTCGTTCTGGATATCATCAGCTGAAGATTAAAACTGAGGATATTCCAAAGACTGCCTTCAGAACTCGGTACGGGCATTATGAATTCTTAGTAATGTCTTTTGGATTGACTAATGCTCCTGCTGCTTTCATGGATATGATGAATCGTGTATTCAAAGAATATTTAGATCAGTTCGTTATCGTCTTTATTGATGACATCCTCATCTATTCCAAAAGCCGTGAAGATCATGAGCACCATTTGAAGCTGGTATTGCAAAGGCTTCGTGAAAACAAGCTATATGCCAAACTGAAGAAATGCGAGTTCTGGCTTGAGGAAGTAGCATTCCTTGGGCACGTGGTGTCAAAACATGGAGTATCTGTCGACCCGGCGAAGATTGAAGCCATACAAAGTTGGGAGCAACCGAAGTCGATAACCGAAGTACGTAGCTTTCTGGGCTTAGCTGGTTATTATCGGAGATTTGTGGAAGGATTTTCTCGAATCGCTACTCCGTTAACTCAGCTAACTCGAAAAGATACAAAATTCGTATGGAGTGAGGAATGTGAGAAGAGTTTTCAAGAACTCAAGAGGAGACTCATTTCGGCACCTGTTCTGACAATACCATCTGGTTCGGATGGATTTGTTATCTACAGCGATGCTTCAGGCAAAGGGTTGGGATGTGTTCTCATGCAACATGGAAAAGTCATAGCCTATGCCTCGCGACAACTCAAAGAATATGAGAGGAATTATCCTACTCATGATTTGGAGTTGGCAGCAGTCGTTTTCGCGTTGAAGATCTGGAGACACTACCTGTATGGGGAGAAAGTGGAGATCTATACAGATCATAAAAGCCTCAAATATTTCTTCACCCAAAAGGAACTCAACATGCGGCAACGACGTTGGCTTGAGCTGTTGAAAGATTACGATCATACCATCCAATATCATCCTGGAAAAGCGAACGTAGTAGCTGACGCATTGAGTAGAAGATCATACGCGGGTACGAGTGCAATGTTGTTAACACAAAGGCCCATTTTGTATGACTTGCAAAGGATGGAGATAGAGATGAAGGCTCCAAGTACCCACATGATGATATCAAATATACGAGTAGAACCGACTTTAATCGATAAAGTTAAAACTGCTCAAGCTACGGACACGGAGCTGATGCGTATGAAGAAGAAAGTGCAAGAAGGTGCTATTCCAGAAGCAAGAATCGATGAGGAAGGAATACTTCGAGTCAACTCCAGACTTTGTGTTCCTAACGATTTTGACTTGAAGCATAGAATAATGATGGAGGCACACAACACACCGTTTGCAATCCATCCTGGGAGTACCAAAATGTATCACGATCTTCGACATACATTTTGGTGGAGCAATATGAAAAGAGAGATCGCGGAGTTTATCTCGAGATGTTTAACTTGTCAACGTGTAAAAGCGGAGCATCAAGTACCAAAGGTCCATTGCAACCACTTGAGATTCCGAAATGGAAGTGGGAACACATTACTATGGATTTTGTTACGGGTCTTCCCAAGGTTTCTCAAGGTATAGATGCGATTTGGGTTATTGTTGATAGATTAACCAAGTCCGCTCATTTCTTACCGATACGTGAGACTTATTCCCTTGAACGTCTTGCTAGTATGTATGTGAACGAGATTGTGAGATTGCATGGCATGCCAGTATCCATAGTTTCGGATCGTGACCCAAGATTCACTTCACGATTTTGGGTTAGCTTGCAGAAAGCTATGGGCACGGATTTACGATTCAGTTCGGCATACCATCCTCAAACGGACGGACAATCAGAAGGACTATTCAAACTCTTGAAGATCTATTAAGACTTTGTGTCCTAGATCTCAAAGGGAGTTGGGATAAGTACCTACCATTGGTGGAATTCTCCTACAACAACAGTTATCAGGCGAGCATAGGTGTGGCTCCATTCGAGGCGTTGTATGGAAGAAAATGTCGTTCTCCAGTATGCTGGGACGAGGTGGGTGAAGCAACATTGTTGGGACCAGAGTTGGTACGAATTACTACAGAGAAGATCCAAACGATTCGACAACGTATACAAACGGCACAGGATCGACAAAAGAGTTATGCGGATCTTCATCGGAAGGACGTGGAATTTAATATTGGGGATCATGTATTGTTACGTGTTGCACCATGGAAGGGAGTTACAAGATTTGGAAAGAGAGGGAAGCTCAATCCAAGATTTGTTGGTCCATTTGAGATTCTTGAGCGAATAGGAAATGTGGCATATAGACTCGCATTACCTCCAAGCATGTCTCGTGTTCATAATGTTTTTCACATATCTATGCTTCGTAAATATGTTAAAGACCCGAACCACATTATTGAGTTAGAACTAGACGAGATAGCTGAAGATTTAACGTACGAGGAGGTACCTGTTAAGATCTTGGATAGGAAAGAGCATGTCCTACGCACGAAAGTTATACCACAAGTTAAGGTTTTGTGGAGAAACCATGCTATTGAAGAAATGACCTGGGAGTTGGAATCAGAAATGAAAGCGAGGTATCCTCACCTTTTTGAAACATCAGGTACGTACGTCAATTTCGAGGACGAAATTTCATGAGGGGAGGTTGTAAGACCCCAACTTATTAAGGAATAAAATCAAATTTTCTCTAAATATTATTGATAATAAGGGGTTAATTTGATATAATACTTTGGTTATGGGTGAAATGTGCAAATTTTACAAAATAAGCAAGTGGTTATAAAATATTTATTTTTGGTCGGTGAATATTCGGTTGGTTGTGGAATATTCTTGCTGTCGGAGAATATTCGTACGACGGCGCAGCCTTGTGTGGGCCCCATAACGGAAAGCGATTGGATGAAGAAAACGACAAGTATAAGTTGTTTATTAATAACGGCGTAGTTGTTACCGTTAACACTGTTGAAATACCCGGTGGTTAAAAATACAGTAATAACGCGTGGTTGCACAGTAGCACACGGGTTGCACAGTATAGTTGAATTATTAATTCGTACGTAAGAAGGCACTACTCAATAATTGTTACAGTGATTACTGTTCAATATTTTATTTTATTGGTTCAATAATTGCTGCATTGATATTTCATATTATTGTTGTTTCAATAATTGTTACTGCACAGTATTTCCCATTATCAGATCAATAGTTCATATTATTTGAATAATATTATTAGATAACATTATTGACAATGTCTAGAAAGTTCTGTCTAAGGAGAGGTTTGGTCATCTAATTGCGCGCCAGTAAGGAGAAATCCTTATTGGAAAGCCCCCTCTTTCCTGGGAACGGCCTGGTTGTCATAAATGTGATTCTGTAATATTATTTGTGAATAATTAATTATTGATTCATATGATAAGGAAATATTTATTTTATGTGGATATAAATGAGGGATATATTTTTTTGGTTAAAAATGAAGGAGTTAATGTTGAGGTTTTTATCCATATTTTTGTCGGAATGGAGGTATTAAAAATCAGGATTTTTGAGATATTTTACGGGGGTTATAATTTTTAATCCGACCATTGGATCGTGGTAATTTTTGGATATGTTATACATATATAAGTTGAGTATATGCCCACAAATTTTGAACCGTTAAAAATGAACGTATGATTTATTATGAATTTTACAAGATGACTGGTTCAGAAATTGTTGAATTTTCGGAGTTTATCATTTTGATGGAAAATTCTAGAATTGGTGGGCCCCACTTGTGGTTGGTGAAAAAATGTGCTGAATTATATTTCAAATGTGGTGGGTGGGAATAGTAGCAGGTAAAGCCATCAGGTTGCAGGTCAAACCTACCAAAATTTTCCTATAAATAGAGGGCTAAGTTAGAATTGAAAATCACACCAGAAACAAGTTTTCTCTCTTTCTCTCTCTAGATTATTGAGTGTATTTTGTGAGTATTTAGATACTTTGAGAGTTTCTATTCATCAGAGCAAGTTTCTTTCAGCCTTATACCGGTATTCCGACCAGAAGTACTGATATCTTGAGGTAAGGGATATTATTTTCTTCTTAATGATATTATTTTCTTCAATATCATTATGCTGAAATATTGATATGAGTTTTTATCAAATTTAGAACTTTTTGTGTCGGGGTTACTATTCACGTATACGGCACTATTCACGTATACGGCACTATTCACGAATACGGCACTATTCACCGAAAAATAATTTTTTTCCTTTTTGTCCAAGATGTCTATTATGGTTACTATCTTTGATTGTATCCATGTTTTGATCTTTATTTTTGAATTCTGCTTCACAATTGATTATTATGAAGTATTATTGATCTTGGATAAACTGTTGTACGAATCCCTACTATTTGTCCTTCTGTCTCACTGGATTCGTTTTCTTTAAGATATTTTTCATCATCCTCAGTCCTAAATGATGATATTACTGAATATCTTTGGCCTGTAGTGCAAAGATGTATGATTACTTGATGAATATCTTTGGCCTGTAGTGCAAAGATGTATGATTACTTGATGAATATCTTTGGCCTGTAGTGCAAAGATGAACAGGTGTTGAGGTGAACATGACCGACAGGTGATACAAATGAATATCTTTGGCCTGTAGTGCAAAGATGAATATTTGGATAAAGATGATTGTTAATTGATGCTACAGGGATAAAATATTGATGATGGACTTTTAAATCTTAGAAGATAGTAGAATTCTTTCTCTACTTGACTCTTCTAATGGTTTGTTGTTTCCACTGCAGTTGTTGATCTAAAACTTGTTGTCGATTATATTCTATCAGATTTTTTCCTGTTGAAGACTAACGATAATTTGTTTGTATATTATCTTAGTCATAATATTCTTTACTGGGCTAGTTGAGCTCACCCTTTTCCTTTTTGTTCCATTTTTCTTCTCAGGAGGTGAGAACATAGCAGGAACTAGTCGGGGTACGGAGTGATGATTCTAGAAAGATGTTTTAGCAGTCCTCACTATTTCTGTAAAATAGTGTTTGAATAATTGTAACGAGGACTTATTTGAGTGTGGATATTGTCTAAAAGACAATATTTGTATTTAAACTTACAGTATGTGTTGTCGTATTTTGCACGACAATTGTATTATTGAAGTTGTAGTTTGTTTTCTGTACCATGTATTTGGCGACTCAGAATGGGTGTTGTATACCTATTTTGGGGGCGTCACATAAACACCTTGAGATAAACTCCGCTATCTCTCTTTTTATATTGCTCCACCAAAATGTATGTCGAAGATCATGATTCATTTTGGTAATCCCAGGATGGATTGCAAACAGTGTGTTGTGTGCCTCCATCATGATTCTACGCTTCAAGTCAAAATCGTTAGGAACACAAAGTCTGGAGTTGACTCAAAGTATTCCTTCTTCATCGATTCTTGCTTCTGGAATAATGCCTTCTTGCACTTTCTTCTTCATACGCATCAGCTCCATGTCCGTAGCTTTAACTTTATCGATTAAAGTCGGTTCTACTCGTATATTTGATATCATCATGTGGGTATTTGGAGCCTTCATCTCTATCTTCATCCTTTGCAAATCATACAAAATGGGCCTTTGTGTTAACAACATTGCACTCGTACCAGCATATGATCTTCTACTCAATGCGTCAGCTACTATGTTCGCTTTTCCAAGATGATATTGGATGGTATGATCGTAATCTTTTAACAGCTCGAGTCAACGTCGTTGTCGCATGTTGAGTTCCTTTTGGGTGAAGAAATATTTGAGGCTTTTATGATCTGTATAGATCTCCACTTTCTCCCCATACAGGTAGTGTCTCCAGATCTTCAACGCGAAAACGACTGCTGCCAACTCCAAATCATGAGTAGGATAATTCCTCTCATATTCTTTGAGTTGTCACGAGGCATAGGCTATGACTTTCCCATGTTGTATGAGAACACATCCTAACCCTTTGCCTGAAGCATCGCTGTAGATAACAAATCCATCCGAACCAGATGGTATTGTCAGAATAGGTGCCGAAATGAGTCTCCTCTTGAGTTCTTAAAAATTCTTCTCACAATCCTCGCTCCAATCGAATTTTTTATCCTTCCGAGTCAGCTGAGTTAATGAAGTAGCGATTCTAGAAAATCCTTTCACGAATCTCCAATAATAACCAGCTAAGCCCAGAAAGCTACGTACTTCGGTCACTGACTTCGGTTGCTCCCAACTTTGTATTGCTTCAATCTTCGTCAGGTCAATAGATACTCCATGTTTTGACACCACGTGCCCAAGGAATGCTACTTCCTCAAGCCAGAACTCACATTTCTTTAGCTTGGCATATAGCTTGTTATCACGAAGCCTTTGCAGTACTAGCTTCAAATGGTGCTCATGATCTTCACATCTTTTGGAATAGATGAGGATGTCATCAATAAAGACAACAATGAACTGATCCAAATATTCTTTGAACACATGGTTCATCATATCCATGAAAGCAGCAGGAGCATTAGTCAATCCAAACGACATGACTAAAAATTCATAATGCACGTACCGAGTTCTGAAAGAAATCTTTGGAATATCCTCAGTTTTAATCTTCAGCTGATGATATCCAGAACGAAGATCGATCTTTGAAAAGAATTGTGCTCCTTGCAACTGGTCGAACAGGTCATCAATGCTAGGTAGTGGATACTTATTCTTGATGGTGACATGGTTCAATTCCCGATAGTCGATACAAAGTCGCATACTACCATATTTCTTCTTTACAAATAAAACAGGAGCACCCCAAGGAGATGTACTAGGACGAATAAAACTGATGTCCAACAATTCCTGTAGTTGGACCTTTAACTCCAGAAGTTCAATAGGAGCCATTCAATATGGGATTTTAGAAATGGGCTTTGTACCAGGTTCAAGGTCAATAAAGAATTCAACTTCACGTTCTGGAGGTAGACCGGGAAGTTCTTTAGGAAATACGTCAAGAAATTCACTAACAATAGAAATATTATTCAAATCTGAAGTGTTTTTGTTTAAGTCTGTGACATGGGCTAAGAAAGCTTGACATCCGTTTTTTAATAAACGAATAGCTTTATGGCTTGATATGACAGTGATTGACTTTAGTGGTTTGGTTGTTCGAATTCGCATAACAGGTTGGTTAGGAATATGAAAACTAACAACCTTACAAAAATAATCAATTTTAGCATGATGAGTGGTTACCCAATCAATCCCTAAAATCACATCAAATGCAAGAATTTTCAACGAAATAAGATCAGCAGGTAATGTGATGGTACCAACTTGAATCAAGCAAGATTTATAAACAGTAGATGTAACGAAAGTTTCTCCTGACGGAGTTTCAACAGATAAGTCAAAGTCTAATTTCTCCGGAGTCAAGTTTAAACGTTGAGCACAAACAGGAGAGATAAAAGAATAGGTAGAACCGGTATCTAATAAGGTATAAACTTCGCAAGAGTTTATGATTAGCTTACCCGTGATCACCTCGTTTGGGTTCCTCGCATTTTGGGCAGTCACGACAAACGTCATTCCAGGAACCATTGACTTTGACTTGTCCGGTACAGCCTTTGGAGTCACCATCCCCGTTGAACTTGGTTTCGCTACAGTACAATCTCGAGCGATATGACCTTCCTTTCCACAGTTATAACACACCTTAGATTGTTGTGGGCAGCTTGGGCTGATGTGTCCCTCTTTTCCGCATTTGTAACAAACGACCGGTGCTCGTTCTCCTCCCCTAGAAACAGTTGATGTTTGTGCTGACGTCTTCACATTATCATTATTGTACCTTCTCTTCTTGAAATCTCCTCCCGACTCGCTCCTTCTATTATCACGGCCACGATTTCCACCAGAGTGGTTACCGCTTTTGTCCGAATGTTTTCCTCCTTGCTGGTTTTCATTGGTCCGATGACCGCTGCCACCGGTATTACTTTGGTTGTGTTCCCTCGGTTGAACATACTCATTATCTCGCTCTAATAATTGAGCCCTGTTTACAACATCTGAATATAAAGAAAATTTATGAGAGATAAGATATTACCGAATCTCGGGTTTTAAACCTCTCAGAAACATCCTTGTCATTCGTTCCTCATTCTAGACCAAATGAGGTGCAAACCTGGATAACTCTGTAAACTTCGTCTCGTACTGGGACACCGTCATGTTGTTTTGTTCCAGTCTAATAAACTCTACCTCCTTCATATGACGAATACTTTCAGGAAAGTACTTGTCATTAAACAGTTTCTGAAACGTTTCTCAGGACATGTTGAGTGCGTCAGGCTGGGTACGCTTTACAGACTCCCACCAGTAGTTTGCCTCATCGCGGAACATAAAGGTGGCGAATGGAACCTTCTGTTCCTCCATGTGTCCCAAGACATCGAATATCTTGGTAATTTGCTTGACCCACGTTTCCGCCTTGATCGGATCCGGCTTTCCCTGAAAGTTTGGTGGTCCTAACTCTTTGAACTGCTTGGCTGTGACAAGCCGCGTGTTGCTATCATTTCTACCTGTATTTTGTACACGAGTCTCCCTCGTCTGATTTTGCATGAACTGCAAAAAGCTTCTAAACATCCCATCATTCATCATTTGTTCGGTGGTGTTGTTTACATGAGGAATATTGCCTTCCTGTTGCACGTTCCCCTGGGTGGAGATTAAATGTGTCTCCACGGTCTCATTCACTCCATTGTTAACGTTCTCTGCTGCCATTCTCAAATACTGCCACAAAACAAGGGTTAATTGACATGTCACATATTATCCCTATACTTTGACCGACCAAATAAATACCAAATAAACTTAGTCAGGTCATACTAGCGAAAGAATTCTCCGTCTCTCCCCTCCTAGTTCTTGTCTCACATCTCAGCCAGGGATCATATCCCTAAGCTCTTATACCAACTGTGACGCCCCCAAAATAGGTATACAACACCCATTCTGAGTTGCCAAATACTTGGTACAGAAACAAATACAACTTTATTGATACAATTGTTGTGTAAAATACAACAACCCAATACTGTGAGTTTAAATACAAATACTATCTAATAGACAGTATACAAACTCAAAAGGAGTCTTCATTACAATTATTATCACGCTATTTTATAAAATAGTGAGGACTGCTAACACAACTGACTGGAACATCAGTCCATACCCCGACTAGTTCCCGCTATATTCTCGCCTCCTGAGAAAAAAGGAACAAAAAGGAAAGGGTGAGCTCAACTAGCCCAGTAAAGAATGTTATGACTAAGATAATATACAACAGATTATCATTAGTCTTTAACAGGGAAAAATCTGATAGAATATAATAGATAACAAGTTTTAGATCAACAACTGCAGCGAAAATAGCAATCCATTAGAAGAGTCAAGTAGAGAATGAATTCTACTAGCTTCTAAGATTTAAAAGTCCATCATCAATATTTTATCCCTGTAACATCAATCAATATACATCTTGAATCAAATATTAATCTTTGCACTACAGGCCAAAGATATTCATTTGTATCACTAGTTGGTCATGTTCATCTCAACACCTGTTCATCTTTGCACTACGGGCCAAAGATATTCATTAGGTAATCATTCATCTTTGCACTACAGGCCAAAGATATTCAGTAATATCATCATTTAGGACTGAGGATGATGAAAAATATTTTAAAGGAACGAATCCAGTGAAACAAAATAACAAATATTATGGATTCGTATTACAGTTTATCCAAGTTCAATAATACTCCGTAATAACAAATTTTGAAGCAGAATTCAAAAATAATGATCAAAACATGGATACAATCAAAGATAGTAACCATAATAGACATTTTGGACAAAAAGAAAAAAATTTCATTTTTTTGGTGAATAGTGTCGTATTCGTGAGTAGTACGTGAATAGTGTCGTATACGTAAATAGTAACTCCGACACCAAAAGTTCTAAATTTGATAAAAAGTTCAGACCAATATTTCGGCATAATGATATTGAAAGAAATAATATCATTTACAAAGAAAATAACATCTCTTACCTTAAACGAACAGTACTTCTGATCAGAATATCGTATATGAGACTGAATGAAACTTGTACTGAATAACAACTCTCAAAGTATCAAAATACTCACAAAATACGCTCGAGAATATAGAGAGAGAAAGAGAGAAAACTTATGAATTCTGGTGTGATTTTTAATTCTAACTTAGCCCTCTATTTATAGGAAAATGTTAGCACGCCGAATCAGACTTGACCTGCAACCTGATGGCTTTACCTGCTACTATTTCCACCCACCACATTTGAATAAAAATTCCAGCACATTTTTCACCAACCAAAAGTGGGGCCCACCAATTCTAGAATTTTCTACCAAAATGATAAATTCCGAAACTTCAACAATTTCTGAACCAGTCATCTCTCAAAATTTATAACAAATCATACGTTCATTTTTAACGGTTCAAAATTTGTGGACATATACTCAACTTATATATGAATAACATATCCAAAAATCACAACGATCCAACGGTCGGATTAAAAATTATAACTCACGTAATATATCTCAAAACACTGGTTTGATTTTTTTTAATACCTCCATTCCTACAAAAATACTAATAAACACCTCAACATACACTCCTTCATTTTTAACCACAATAAATATATCCAACATTTATATCCACATAAAATAAATATTTCCTTATCATATGAATCAATAATTAATTATTCACAAATAATATTACAGAATCACATTTATGACAACCAGGCCGTTCCCAAGAAAGATGGGGCTTTCCGATAAGGATTTCTCCTTACTAGCGTGCAATTAGGTGACCAAACCTCTCCTTGACAGAACTTTCTAGACATTGCCAATAATGTTATCTAATAATATTATTCAAATAATATGAATTATTGATCTGATAATAGGAAATACAGTGCAGTAACAATTATTGAAACAATAATAATATAAAATATCAATGCAGCAATTATTGAATCAATAAAATAAAATATTGAACAGTAACTACTGTAACAATTATTGAGTAGTGCCTTCTTACGTAAGAATCAATAATTGGTGCAATACCGTATGCTACTGTATTTTAACCACCGGGTATTCCAACAGTATTAACGGTAACAACTACGCCGTTATTTATAAACAACTTATACTTGTCGTTTTTTTCATCCAATCGCTTTCCATTATGGGGCCCACACAAGGCTGCGCCGTCGTACGAATATTCCCCGACAGCAAGAATATTCCACGACCAAACGAATATTCATCGACAAAAATGAATATTTTATAACCACTTGCTTATTTGAAATATTTGCACATTTTACCCATAAGTAACCACATTAATCGAATCAACCCTTACTATTTCAAAATAATAAATAGAGAAAATTTAATTTTATTTAATAATAAGTTGGGGTCTTACAATAATATCATCCAAATCACAATATTCAAGCTAGTCAAACCTTGTCAGAAATACGAGTCTTGAAGAAATCTGGGTTTTCCAGATTTGAGACAAAGCAGCTGGTCAACCCTACTTTGACCGACAATATCTTTTATTCTAAGCAAGATGTAAGTGTTATAGATACATGATCATGTAACCTACATGTCAGTTTACAAATGGAATACAACAACATGGTCTAAAACATTACAACCAGGCAGATCAGAGGCCATCAAAATGCATGTCAGACTTTCTGGAAAAATTTGGGTAACCTAGAAACAGATTTCCGTGATCGGTCAACTAGGTTTGACCGTGCCTAACTTGCAATATAAACATGATCTAGACCTGATTTCAGTTCCAGATCATAGTCCTTACTACAAAGAACAAATACATAACATAAAACACGCATAAATCTTAACACACACCAATCTAGAGGGCCTGACATTCGACTGTCAGACCACTTTCTAATATTTTTCCAGATTTTCTAAAACTCCTATTTCGAGCATCTAGATGTTATAGATCCTTGATCTATCAACCCAGATCACTCAAAGACACCCTCTAAGACATTTCTAACCAACAAATAACAACATCAAACATAAGATCATTGATTTCAAAAATTTTAGGGTTTTATACCTTTTATGCTTTTGATTCTTGATTCTGATTCTTGTTCTGTTCTTGGAAAGCTAGGAAGTGATCATGGCTTCACTTCTCACACCCATTCACTCTCCATCCGAAATTTTAAGAGAGAGAAAGTTTAGGAGAAAAAAATGAGAAAATAAAGTAACTTTTCTTACTTTAAATCTCATATGTTTAGATTCAATGTATACAAATCTTGCTAGGGGACAAGTAATTTGATCTTGGATGTTTTAATAAACATGGCCTAAATATTAGACTTGATGACTCACAAGATTGCACAATCTTTTGCTTAAGGGTTAAGAAAAGGGCATTTTAGTCTTTTTACTTTTAATTTAACGGCATACTAGTAATTTGTCCAAACCTTTAGGGTTTAGGGTTTAACTCTTAGGGTTTAGGGTTTAACCCTTAGGGTTTAGGGTTTAATCTTAAAATATTAAAAATTAAATTTCTAGGATTTCCAAATTTTGGTTTTCGAAATAGAAAATTAATATTTCTAAATTATAATTAGAATTCACTAATTATATTAAAATTTATTAATCATAGATCAAGCTTGCTAATTAGGATTAATATTTCTTAATTAAAATTGCTAATTTAGCAATTAAGGATAAAATTGGTCATTAGGGTTTATAACCTAGAATTAGGGTTTCTAAATAAAAAAATAAATTTTTTTCTAAATTAGAAATTAGGGTTTTCTAATTAATTAAGCTTTACCCTAATTAATATTATAATTATTTACACTTACGCCATTAAGTTCCCAATTTAGGGTTTCTAACTTTCGAATTAGGGTTCCGAATAGCCGGAACCGAAATTAGGGTTTCAGGACCGGTTTATAGGATTTCTTATCCATTGCTAGGGTTTTTTAACCGAACGTTAACGTTCTTAATCATATTAGGGTTTGACACTGATAAAAATTATCTGGTTAACCCTTGACCTTTAACCACATACTGTACATATATACAACCATATACACAAAACATATACTCTTATATACTTAATCCTGAATAATTCACCACCAAAAATTTTTAGATTCACAAAATTCTTTTTCAGAAAGGTCAAATCCATACACTTATTTTCTGTCTAGATTTATTATTTAACCTTTATTTAATAATTTAAGATTTAAATAATTTTCTAAATTCTTGGGTCGTCACACATAGTAATTGAGGCATTTGATATTTCCATTTTATTCCGTATTCAGCTTGATTTTATTTTATTTTCGAGATGCGAAGTATCTTCGATAAAATAATATACATAGCAGTGTCGGGCTCCTTATGGGCATGAAAGCCATCTAAGGATGTCCAAACATCACAAATAATTTACAAGCCGCCGTACAGCTAAAAATGGTCCATCATGGGAACCAGATCTAGATCCGTTAGCTGGATCTTAGATCCCGTGGCTCCTAGACTCACATGATTGTTTAATATTTACAAAAAAAAATAAGAAAGAAAACTATATTTAAATAAATCTTAGCCATTCTAGATCAACGTTCCAGTTTTACAACTTTTAAACCGGTTAAAAGTTTGATATGGCTAGATTTAGATAAATCTAGTCCACATATTTATGTATTATGGATTTTCATTGAATGAGCAGTTAAAACAGATATTTAAATGCAGTAAACAGTTAATATATATATATATATATATATATATATGTATATATACGGTCCGGATCTTAAGTTCACCCTTTATCTAACATACCTTGCTCACCCTCCTTTAGCGACGGACCGGGCGACGATTCGGTCTGTCGCTATATATAGAACCGTCGTTTTAGCTTTTAGTAATGAATAACATATAGCGACGGACCGAATCGTTGCCTGGTCTGTCGCTAAAGGGGGGTGAGCAAGGTATATTAGATAAGGGGTGAGCTTAAGATCTGTACTGTGTGTGTATATATATATATATATTAAAGAGAGAAAAAGCCACGGATCGATGATCCGGGCATAACTAATCAGCGAGAGTCTATATATATATATATATCAAAGTAGCAGAAAGTTTCAAATATGAAAAAATCTTACGGTGTCCGACAAAGAAGGCTTCAGATCACTTTTGGAGCTTGAAAACTCGGTTTCTACCGGTTAAAATTTGATATGTCGTAGAATATATGTATTCAAGTGTTTAAAAAGAAGAATATTGAAGTTTAGAACACTATATATGGGATTAAGAGCTGAAATAGACAGAGTTCTCTCTTTTTTTCCTTTTTTTTTCTTTTTGGCTGATGGGGGGTCTATTTATAGACCAAAGTTGTCGTGGGTCTACTCGCAATTTCCTGGGTAGGCCCGGGCCCTGTTTTCTCGAAGTACGTGCACTCAGGCCAACACGTTGTCTGCTTGAACCTTCATAACTTTCAATCTGGGGATCCGATGGAAGCGTGTTATACCTTTACGGAAAGCCCTTGACGCGAATTACACAATAACATAAAATTTGACATTTTCCGAATCGTGAAAGATGAGTCCATGACCAGATCTTCAAGTCTTTGCAATCTATCCGTTGAGCTGTCTTGTGCTGTTTTTACTTGGGATTGATGTCATGGTTCGGCGTGATTTCTTTTGCAGTGATTTGGGTTGAATTGATGTTGAGTTGGTAAAATTACTATTTTGCCCCTCCCGGGTTGGTTTCGGACTTGATGTAGTTGTAATCTTCTTTTCTCATTGTCGTCTCTAAGATTGGATTGCTGTTGACTTTTGACAGTCCTTAGGGTTGCCTCTGAAGTTGGATTGATGTTTTCCGGGGTTGTTGCCGGGGTTAGATTCGATCTTCCGAGGTTGTCACTGGGGTTGGATTTGATCTCTTGGGGTTGTCACTGAAGTTTAAATTTGATCTCCCGGAGTTGTCGCCGGGGCTCGGATTTGATGATTTGACTTCCAAGGTTGTCACCGGAAGACGAAAGACGATTCTGCCATCCTGCATGGTTAGTAATAGGAATACAAAATTTCTGTCTACATGTATATTGTAAACTTAAATTTGGAATCAATAATATTATACATGCCCGTTTTTACTCGAGTTCGCTTCAAAACAAGTAGGTCGAACATAATTTCTAGTTGAATCGATGTTTGAGTATCATTTTTTGTATCTAGTCCAGCATAAGTACATTGTTTAAATTCTATTTCAAATTCGAATTGAATATGAGTAAGACATTTTTATATTAAACCAAACCTAAACCTCAGCAACCCAAAATACTAATACATGTTTAAGACATTACTTTTATTATTTTATACTGGTTTGAGATTTATGAGTCCTTTAGTATGCATGTACAATCACTCACCATATATGACGATTGATATTTTCAACAAATGAGTGTTAGTTGTACTAATACTCTCTCACACGAGGGTGTGAGGAGCGGATTGTGAAACTATGACATTGTGGAAATATTAATTCCAGTAGCTCAACAATTAACTCGGTGGTCTGATCAAAATTTGGAAGAGAAACCGAAAATCAATGAGTCAAATTTGGCAAAAACTCGTATTTCAACCTTTTTAATTTATTTAATAATAATTGATTTTGAATTTTTCAATGACGCTAATAAATTATGTCCAAAGTTTGGGACCGATTGACGATGCACAAATAGTACATTGATTGATAGTTTCTGTTCACACTTGTCCTTACAAATAGATTTAGCTTTCAAAAATTGGGAATTTAACACATTTTAAATTCGAGGCTGAGAATTCCTTATACAAGCATTCGTTCAAATGGGTGATGGGCACAATAACCGAGGTGGAGGTAATTCCTATAAGCCTGAATGGCTGCAGCAGTACGATCTGATCGGGAAGATCGGCGAGGGAACGTACGGCTTGGTTTTCATCTCGAAGATCAAGTCCAATCGGAGCAAGTCAATCGCCGTAAAGAAGTTCAAGCAGTCCAAGGACGGCGACGGCGTCTCTCCCACTGCCATCCGCGAAGTCATGGTCCCTTTCTCTCTATTTTATGGATTTTCTGTTTGGTTTTCTGAAAAATTTGAAGAATATGATTTTTTTATGCTTTGGTTGTTTATTGAAAGAATAATTTAAAAGGGTAATTCATCATAATTTGGATTACCCCTTTTGTTTGGGGTTTTAGATTGATAGCTAATACTGCAGAATTTGGTTTTGTTTACTTTTCTTTGAGAAATCTTGTTACTTGTCATTAAGCTAAAGCAATCTTAGGAAGCATAAAGTTCCATTTTATTGTTGAGGAAAATGGAAGAAAAAAAGAATAAGATTAGATTTGGAGAAATTGGAATTGTGCCCTTTTCCATCTAATAATTTGTTTTTGGCGCGGTAGCCGTATTTGTGAAGCCGAAATGAGCTTAGTGGACTTTAAAAAGAATGAAAACTTTTTAAAAATCCATTTTGGATGATGAGAAGAAAATTAGTAGGGAAAATTTTGAGTTTGGTCTCTAGCTTTTATATTTTGGACTCCTTTTCCCTTCCAGTCAAGCAGCTGAAAAATTTGAAGGGAAAGGACTAGAGTCAGTAGAAGTAAAGATTAAGTGTTTTTTTTGAATTCAGAAAGAACAAGTAAATCGGTGAAAGGAAATATTTTTTTATAAAAAAAGTTGAATTATGTTTCTGTTTTATTATGTCTTCTGTAATAATTATGGACAAATTTAGCGTGCTACAAATAAAGTGAGGCTTCTTGATTATCATTTGAGTAACATTAGGGTCATTGATAGTCACTAAATTAAGACTCTGCTTTGCACGAAACTACATTGTTTTCTTTGTTATTCGAAAGTATTGTTAATATTTCTTCCCTTTCCACTCTGTTTCTAAGTTTTGGACAGAAAAGAAAAGAATAGAAAACTTAAATTAGAACAGAAAAATAGAAAACTTAAAGTTTTCCTGTGTTGTTTCTGAGTTTTTAATAGAAAAGAATAGAAAATTTAAATTTTTTCTTTTCTTACGTTTTTGAGTTGCAATAAAAACAAAAGAAAAATATCACTTTTACAAATTTACCCTTTTATTAATTATAACTATTGAACCATTAATAAAAATATGCAAGATAAATTTAATCAAAGAAAAAAAATTCCATAATCAAATACAAATATCCAAATAATTGCTGGGTGTGAACCAAAGTTTAGAAGGTGAAGTACTGCAAGTGGCAAGAAAAAGGGAAAACAATTCTCAATTATTTGAATGCCATTATCAGTAAACAAAATTATGCTAAAACACAAGATAATATGTATATATGATAATAGTAACAAATAAACTTGCAAATTTAAGTTCAAACAACAAACAAAGAATACACAAACACACACACACACACACACACACACATATATATATATATAAATAAATACATATAGTGAGAGATTCAAAAGAGAGATAATACCAAAATTTGGTGTTGGGACGAGAATCAGAAAGGGTTTTGCGGGGGAGCGTTCAACAAGAGGAATTGTGAAAGACTTCGAAGAAGGAGAAGTTATTACGGTATAACTGCTGGTGGTGGCAGATGAAGTTGTTTGCGTCAAAAAGTTTTTTTCTCTTTACCAGCTTTGGGGACATGGGTTGTAATTTAAAATTTATTATATTAAAAGTTGAGGATAATATGGAAATTATAAAAATATTGCTTATTCCAATTTCTTTTTCGTTCAAATCATGCTAATTTTGGACAGAACACTTTGGCAGGAAAAGATACCAAGTTTTCTATTCATTTATTTTCTTTTCCGTTTATTAAAAAACTTAGAAACATAGGAATTGGAAAGAAAATTTAAATTTTCCGTCCATTTTTTTTCCTGTCCATTTTAAAACTCAAACAGAGTGTTCATGTTTTTATGCGACTCATATATAGCAGATAACTATTCTGAATGTCGAAACCATTTTCTGATAATGTTAATTTTTTTTTTCTGTTTTGTTTTTATTACTAATATGCAGTTGCTTCGTGAGATTTCCCATGAGAATGTGGTAAAGCTTGTGAACGTGCACATCAATCACGTCGACATGTCACTTTATTTGGCTTTTGATTATGCTGAGCATGATCTCTATGTGAGTTGTGATACTGTTTTTTTTTAAATTTTTTTTTATGTTCGAGTTCACATATGATCCTAACATTCTAGATGGTTAAAGGTTATTTAAGTTACAACTGAAATATAAAGTTCCACATGCCGATACCTTGTTACAGGCAAATATATGTGATTAATCTAGGATCATAACTTTGTCATTGTTGCTGTAAATAAAATTATTATTTTGTTTGTTACTTAAAGGATGCATATAGCTAACTTTATCCCAAAAAAAGAAATAAAATACTATATAATAAAGAGAAATGTGCATCATATCTGATTAAATTAAAGTAATTACATGTCTTGTTGTTGTAATTAAAATATTGTTTACTTAAGTACTAGGGAATGTATATATGGCCCCTTATTTTATCCAATAACAAGGCATCTGCATTTACAATGCAAGTTAAGAACTATCTTCATAATCATTGGCACACATTTTTAACAATTTTCTTTCACGACAAGGTACAATCTGAGATTTAATAGCCAATATTCGATAAGTGATTATTTTTTATTAGATAATACTTTTCCCCCCTTAAAACCAGATTTGTTTTATTATGGATAACTGTTAATTCTTTTAGCTTACACTTCATAACTTTCTGAAAAAATCATCTAGTATGTGTAATTGTATTACAAAGGAAATAATAGTTATTTGCTTAGGCACTTTAGATATATAGTAGAACATTTCATAAAGTTACCTAAAAATGAATTAGAAACAACACATTCCATTAAAAATGATTCTCCAAATTACATTTACTTTGTTCATTCGAGAAATTTAGGTAAGTTTTTAAAAATTTAAACTAGTGCAATAAGCTTGATTCATGTTAGTTAGAAGGATATTTATTTTTTGTTATCTTTTAATAATTTAGACCTTATATGTGGATTTTATGAAAAGACTTACATGGCACTTGAAAGCATCTTACAGGGTTTCATTTGTGCAACATATATAATTTCCTGTGAAAAACATCTTGAAAATACAAGGGTACTCATATTTAATAGTCTCGCAGTCCCATTTTGAGAATTATTTTTCAAAATAATGTTAACACATAGATTTTTGTTAAGACTATTTAACGACACGTTTAATATTATATGATTTTTTAGCTTTTCAAAATTGCAATATAGATTTATCGTGTGATTTGGAAGAATTAACAAATGACATAAAAAATATAATTTCTAAATGTGTCACAAGCACGTTTTAAAATTCGTAAAATAATTTTTTTAAGGGGGACTCAAAATGGTAATTCGATATGCTGACGGTGCATATTACTATCTTCGTCCCAAGATAAAGACTTTTATGGTCAAATTGACCGTTTTTTAAATTAGTAATTAAACATATATATTTAGATTTTCAAAAAGACAAACATTGCAATCAGTACATAATTGTATGTAGTTTGTTGTGTTTATGGGTTTTTTGCACATATGACATATATAAAAGAATAATAAGATCTATTGATTTAAAAAAGGGTTAATTGCAAATTATATCCCGAAGTATACACCCTTTTACCATTCGTACCCCGATATTTAAACGCTCCCATCCCACTACCTAAAGTACCGTTAAGTTATCATAACTGACCCTTTTATAATTTTCGGTCAAAAAAGTGACCGGAACTACCACGTGTTCCGGTGGTGTATGTATAAATACGATTTGACCAGATTTTTATACACTTGACCGTATAAAACCTTTGAAAATCTGATTAATTAGATTAAGTAATACATTTATACTTGCTAATACAATAAATTACAAATTTATAAATTCAATTTTGTTTTGTTTTTCCTCTTCTTCCCCATCTTCCATTACCATGGAACTCACCAAAAATTTCAAAATCCAAAATACCCAAATCATTCATCCTCTTCCCTTGTAACCATTCATGAAGCTCGAAAATCTCAAACTAAAATCTCCAATTCGTTTAACATCTTCAAAATTTTACCCAATCTCAAACCCACTTTTCTCTCTCTAAGAGGAAGAACCAAAAACCCAAACCCAGAATTTCAGAAATCTCATGAGCAAAGGAAGAACCTATCATGAGTAGAGGAATAACGAGCAGAGGAAGAACCAAAAACAGAGAAAAAAACACAGCTCGCATCTTGTGAGGATCTAGATCTGGAAAACAGAGAGCAAGTATCTTCAACCACAACGTTGTCGATCTCGCAAAATTGTGATCCATCAAGTTGTTGTAATGTAATATTGACACTTTTGTTACCGTAAAAAATCGAAACTTTTAGTCGATGTTGCTGGTTTGTACTATGGATTGGCACTAGTGGTGGTTAGGTATGTTGGTGAAGGTTGAAGATTTTCACAGCAAGCTGTTTATTAAAAATGAATTGTGTCTACATTTGGAAGAAGATGAACAATGGATTTATAATTTTGATTTGGGGATTAGGGCATTTGATCCATTAGATGGCTAAAATGAATGACGTGTTTTGGTTATGTTTTATTAATTTGTTTGTTATAAAAAATGTTATTCAAGTGTATATCTGATTTTTATATTTGATTAAATAAAGTGAAATATATTTATATTTTTATTCTTTTGATTCATTATGTTTTCTTTTTTATGATTTTATCTTTCTATCTAAAGGTAAAAAAATTAAAATCTCATTTAGAAATATCCTTTGTAATTACACATAAGCATTCATTTGCCATGTAATCTAGTATTTCACATGTATTTCTACAAATTAATTAAGTCAACTACGGTATTTATACGGTCAACAATATTTAAATATTTAATTATGACACGTGGCTATTTTCCGACAAAAAAATTGACCGGAAATTTGAATAGGGTCCATCGTGCTTACTTAACGGTACTTTGGGTAGCGGAATGGGAGCGTTTAAACATCGGGGGTACGAATGGTAAAAGGGTGTATACTTCGGAGTTTAATTTGCAATTAACCCTTTAAAAAATAGTCAATTTGACCATAAAGTCAGTAGATGACGTTTATCCTAGGACGGAGGTGGTATCTTTTTAATAGTTTTATTAATAGTACATCTTTGATGTGAAAGAATAATTTGGAATTGACTACATTAAAAAAATATAACACCTAAATATATGGTATACACAAGTCATACGTACATTTTTATAATTTACAAGATGACAAGAGTACTTCAATTAATCTCTTATTATTGGATAGTAGGTGTGTCATGTTTCACTTAGAGATTTTGATGGATGATCATTTATTTTTCCATTGGGTGGTTTCAAAGAGTTTTTGGAATGTTGTCATCTCGGTTTGTGGAATTTTGTGGGTGATGTCAGGGGATCAGTTTGTGAGACGTTAGAGGCTAGGCGAGGGGTGAAGGTTCGTAAGCAGTGGAGAAGGCAAGAAGATTGGGTTTTCAATGCATTTGGTGGATGATTTGTAAGGAGCTGAACAGCTATTTTTGATTCCTTGCAGGTGTCGCGATGCCTAGACCGATTTTAGTATACTACCTTTTTTGTTTTAGTTTTTAAATATAAAAGTTTCTCTCATTTCTCTTAGCACTTTAAGAATAAGAAGGGGAAGACTACTATAGAATCTCACTTAAAGCATTGTAGGAGTCTAATTGTTAAAAAAGGCAAAAATCTGAAGAAACTTCTACTTGTAAACATCATTCTATCATTAAAGATGCTTATTCTTTGAATTTGTTATGATTCTTTCTTCAGAAGTATCTAATTGGAGTAGTCTTCTTAATCCAAATTAATTCCTGAGCACTTGAAAATTATCTAACTTAATTTATGAATTCAATCAATTCCTGTCCTTTTACTCATTTTCTACAATGAGTTATATATATATATAGAAGCCTAACCAATGGAATATTAGCTGCCACATGTCCTACTATCACGTAAACTAATTAGGAAATATATTCCAAATAAATAAAGGGTAATCTGAAAAGGGAAACAGATGACAACTTAAGAAATTACGGAGCTGGAAACCAACCAGATTTAGGTTAATTTCATTTGGAGAAAACATATTATTTTAACCAACAAACAAATCCCTAATTTATAAAAGTACTTGTGTTTTGGAAAAACTTAATGTTCTTACTGAAAGGATTCGGCTCAGTTGGCTCAAAAAAACTATTCAAATGAACCCTAGCAATCTTATATTGTGCACCCATTGGTTTATTAATAGGGCCATGGTTTCTGTTTTTTCTCCTCCTTTAAATTAGATTGACTTATTTTCTTTCTTCTTCAGCTCTATGACTTTGATCTTCATCTCAGAGCAGATTAATTATTATTAAGTTATTACGTTCTTTCAGTCATATCTATGTCTTAAAGTTTGAAATATCCAGATGGTTTTTTCTATGTGTTGATACACAAGATTTGTGGGATATCTTTCTGTAAACAAAGATACAGAAGGATATCTCTATAGTGTTTAGCAGCAACCAAAAGTTAGTGTAAGTTTGTATATCCCCCACACTCTCGAGTCTCCTAATTGAAAAGACTTGGTTTCTCTTTTTGATGTTTAAAGCTATTTCAGAAGGTTGCTCGGTTTATATCCGGCAAGACATTGTTATTTTCCTTATAAAGTACCATATGAAGGAAGGCCTTAAGGAGGCACAACCTATTCAGACACTGCGTGTATCTTTTGATAATAACCTTGAGGGGAAGGCATTATTTTAGAATGATATTACTATGCTTTTGCACTAGGAAAAGTAAATGTTGACTATGTTTTTGTGAAGTTAATAGATAGGTGGAGTGTGTTTTTTCTGGATGCTTCAGGAGCAGCCTGAAGCATTCTTGTGAATTGTTATTTTGGACTTGCGAGTAGGCTATTAGAATAGTCTCTTGTAAGCTGGTTGCAGTCTGTCTGTTTAAGAATGAGAGGCGATGGTGTTGTGCCTCTCAGGTTTGAACGAGCCGGTGGATTATACATAGCAAGCTGGGAGTCTTGCGAGGAGTTGTTGGTCGTTTTGGGAGTCTGGTTCCCATGGTGCATTTAAGGGGACTATGATGTAGTCAATTTTCGCAGTGAGAAGGAGTGCAACTGGCTGACAAATATATTTTCTTTTGAAAGAATGTTCTATATTCTATGATTTTCTAAGCATTCAATTTTTGGATTTGTGTAAGTTGTAATGCTGACAACAACTTGTTTTGAAGCTCTCTTTTGCTATACTGCTAATGCTTTCAATCACAATATTTATTTGTTTGGTCAGGCAATGGAAAGTTTTTGCATAACTTAGTTAAAAGCTTTAAAATTCGACTTCTAATTATGAAACGAAATGGCTCTAGGTACCATAGAACTAAATATTGTCTGACAATTATCAAGAAGCTCATTCTTGTGTCCATTTCTTAGTTCCAACTGACTATTGGATGAATATTAATCTCTTATCCCTTGACCATTTCAGGAAATCATTAGACATCACAGAGACAAGGTTAACCAAGCCATCAATCCATACACTGTCAAATCATTGTTGTGGCAGCTGCTTAATGGGTTGAATTATCTTCACAGTTAAGGCATAGATTTGCTGTGCTCAATTAGTTGTAAGTTGCCATTAATAGAATGTTTGATCCATCGTAATTTTCTGCAGTAACTGGATCATGCATCGAGATTTAAAGCCATCAAAAATATCTTGGTATGCTTATGATGTTTCTCCAGCTGCTTTATTTATTTAATATTTTTATAACTCTCTTCTGAAACTTTAATTACTTCACTCAGTCTGGCTTTCTCTTGGAAATTTACCAGGTAATGGGTGAGGGAGATGAACAAGGAGTTGTTAAAATTGCTGATTTTGGACTGGCAAGAATTTACCAAGCTCCCTTGAAGCCACTTTCTGAAAATGGGGTAGGACACATTGTACTTAAAGATAATGTTGTTGAAGTTTCTGTATTTGGATATTTGAGGCATGCATGTAACAAATCAATATATAGGTGATTTGAAAAGTTTAGTTTTTAAGTTTGATGGATTTGATATACTTAAAAAGGATCTGACCGAATAAGCATCGTGGGTTTGCCCTGAAAGATCATCATTTGGTGGATTAATTCTCTATGGCATTCCTTCCAATCATACTATCAATTTGAAGTGAGTCATCATCTGCTCAATCTGATACAACTTTTATCTTTGTATTATTATATCAGACGTTTTTCTTTGTTTCCATTGGTGCAGTTTTACAGTGACATGTTAATAGTTTGGGCATTCCGAATTAATAATTTTGTGGACTACTCTTGGTGGTTTTAGCATTTCTTTGTAAAAAAATAAATAAAATTATGTCAATTGTTGAGCACATCATCATCAACTGCAAACATGAAAACTGTTATTTTATTATTTCTACTTTACATTAAGCATGTAATGAAGTGTAAGCTTGTAGTGGCCCTCGTTTGATACTTCTTGTCTCAAACTACACGGATGAGATTGGGTTAATAAGATTCTTGAACATCCCAAGAAACATTAGTACCAAAACCAAACATGTAATACATTGATCTCTCTTGATTTCTATTGTTTCATGTTATCAAAGTTTGACTGTTCCAAAAATGTATTTAATCTAAATAGGGGATATGGTTCCTAAATCCTAATAAGTGCTACAGAAGCTCCTTTAATATGCTAGTTAGGGGTGACAATTTTTGACACGACACGCTAAACCGACACAAACATGACATCAAATAAGAGGGTTAGTGTTGAGTATAAACATTATTTGTGTCATAAACGAATCGACACGTTCAACCTGAAATTTAAATGGGTCAAACACATATAATCAACATGTTGACACATTTTAAAATGATTAGACATGTTTATTTACAATAATTTAAAAATAAATATGAGATAAGGTTATAATTTACCTTAAATATTTGAGTTTTAGCTTTCTTAGTTACTCTTTTAAGCATGTTATCTTCCATTTTGTTAAAGAAATGTTATTGTGATGAATAAATTACATATTATTCAATAAATAAGTGGATGGTGTTTGTTTTTGTTGATTCAAAAATTTAATTTATGTAGTAAACGGTTAAAACTGTCGACACCTTTAACACGATTAATAAACAGGCTAGTGTTAGTGTTTAGGATCTTGACACAAATAATTAAATGGTTAGTGTTAATGTTGACCTATTTAGTTTGTTTTGAATATTGTTGTTATTATTACAAAGAGTACGAAAGCCATATATATAGGCTACAAGTTGAGTAGTGGCCAAGTATGTGTGGGCACCAAGCATATTTGGTGACCAAGTAATAATCTCTAATACTCCCTTTCACGTTGGAAGTCTTATATCACGACTTACAACTTGTTACATAGCATAATCTTAAAAATTGTAGACTTGAACCACTATGAAGATTGAGGCTATCTTCAATTTGCATAGAAAAAAGATTGATTGTTTTTACGTTCGAAGGTAGATTTCTCATCCTCGGTTTATAACTTCACATATCCACTTTCCAAAGATATTATGTGTCGGCAATAACGGAGAATACTCGTCTCTCATAACAAATGTGAAAGACTCTATCCTTCAAAGACAACTACAAATGACTCCTTGCTTTCATGAAATAATGGAGGACTCTCTTGCCTCCCACAAAATCGATGGACACATTCCTTCTTGAAATCTCGGCCCCATTTAATCCTTACTTTTCAATTAACCATCTATTTTCATGCATATTCAACTAGAGAAATAACTACTAAGGACAAACCATTTCAGTTTCACCATAAAAACAAAAGATCATAGATTTATATTTTGTTTTCTCTAAAAAAAACAAAAAAAGAATTGAAAAGATACCCGCCGCCGGCTATGTGCTGACGGTGGCGAAAACAAGACTTTTAGACTTCTAGTGGGCCTCCCAAGATGCTTTGATACCATGTTAGAGATAAAATAGATCTACTGAATATTGTTGTTATTATTACAATGAGTACTAAAGCCTTATATATAGGATACAAGTTGAGTAGTGGCCAAGTATGTGTGGGTACCAAGCATACTTGGTGACCAAGTAATAATCTCTAATATAGTGTAATACCTATAATCTAATACGACACCAATTCGCTCAACAGTCAACACGACACGATTGCCACCCTTACTGCTCAACAGTCAACATGACATGATTCTCACCCTTACTGCTAGTCTCAGCAGACAAAGGGAGTCCCCCCCACCCTCCAAATGACCCTCCATCATTTCCATCCCAATTTATAGGCTTATGTGTGTCAAATTCTGAGTAAGTGATTTCAAAGTTGGCTTTTACCCCATTTACCCCTTCAATCAGATCTGGAACAACCTTCTCATCCACAATCGATTTTGATCTTTAATTTCTGTCTGGAAAGGTGAGCAAGCAATTTATTCTTATCCTATATGTAAGTTTGTCTCAAATGATCTTCTTTCAAGTCTATTAATAACTGTTCATCTGTTTGGAAGGCAGCAGAGGAAGAAAGCTTAGCTTACATCAGAGTGCCATCTTGGGAACTAATTTCTCTTCCTCTTTGGCAGCTGTGAGTTGTCTTAGGGTGTGTGCAATTAGAAGTTCATCTATATAGTAATGGTAATAGGCACAAGGCTTGTCTCATGGGAGAAAAAAGTTACATCTAAATTAATGGTCTTGACTAGTCTAAACACAATTTTGGTTTTGGTGACACTTTTACCTGCTCGTCTCTGTGTTATATGGGGAAGTGGAAATTTCCAGGTTTTGTTGCTCAAGGGGAATTTGAGTTGGTATTTCTTTTGAAAGAGTTGTTGGAGGTCATTTGATGTCTTAGAAGAGTAAGAGATAGACGGTAGTGGATCATTTAATTCTTGAACTGAGTGCAAAGGTGTTTGTTTGAAGCATATGTTGGAATAACTTGGGATTGGACATTCAGGTCTTATGGATTTATTTATCGTGTGATAACAGTTTATAATGTATCAAGTTGGTTATTTCATGAAAGAAAAGAACATAAGACATAAGTTATTTCCTTGCATTTGAGCAGAACTTCTAGAATTTGTTTTAACACGTGATATCTGTGGATCGGCATAGTTGAATGATCTCCCAATTCTTTGTATCCCTCTCTGTCTCACTTTATAAAATGTGAAATATGTGCGAATGATAAAAATAATAGATAATACTTGTGTACCCTGACGAACTGGGGTTTCCATTCCTCAGCTGAGAACAAAAAGCAACCCAGGTTGTGGTTATTCAATACATAGCTTTAATCACATTACTGTCTCTCATGAGCTTGGCAACATATTACTGTAATAATTAAGAGATTTGTGCTGTTGGCTGTTGGCATGTTACCATCTGCAGATAGCATTCTGCACAACTTAAAAGGAAAATATTCAGGAACTGTTCTAGATATTTAAAATCAGTGGGCTGTTTCATAAATTGGTAGTTTTCTTCAATATTGCTATTCAGATTGTCTTCAGTTGATGATTTTTTGTTTTTGCTAGTTACTTCTGTTGATGATTTGGTATATATTGCTATGCAGTTTTATATATACCAGCAAAGTGACTGGTGTTACGGTGTTTGCTTGCAGGTTGTGGTAACTATATGGTATCGTGCACCCGAGCTACTCCTTGGAGCGAAGCACTATACTTGTGCCGTCGGTATAAATCCTTGGCACCATATTCCCCATTCTATTCATTATGTAGTCATATCAGTTTGTTGTTCTATTTGGGTGTCTATAACGTGTATAAATTGTTTAGTTGTTCACTGTAATAAAAGTAATAACTTTGTTGCTGTTAGATATGTGGGCTGTCGGCTGCATATTTTCCGAGCTTTTGACGTTAAAGCCACTATTTCAAGGGCAAGAAGTGAAAGCCACACCCAACCCTTTTCAGGTATTAAAGTAATTGTTCACATATGAACTTTTCTTCTGTGAGTAGTAATATCATGATAGAATCTATTTTAGCAAATGCTGCTTGTTTCCTGATACAAAGCCTACTTGTGCAGCTTGATCAACTCGACAAAATATTTAGGGTCTTAGGTATGAACATTCACTTCTTTTTTTCCCAAGTGCTTTTTTGTGTTATTGAACTCAATTACTCTTGATTGTGATACTAGGTCATCCCACACCAGAAAAGTGGCCAATGCTTGTGAATCTTCCACATTGGAAAACTGATCAGCAGCACATTCAAGGGCATAAGTAGTAGGTTTCAACTTCTATCTTCGACATTGTATTCTTGTGATTATGCATTGTAAGCATTGTTAAATCCTTGATCACCTTTCTTACTAGGATTAGATTATTGACTTTTTCATCTAATCATTTTTTTCCCTTTGGGGTGCTTCTGGCAGTGACAATCCTGGTCTTTACAGCGTTGTTCATCTCCCCCCAAAAAGTCATGCTTATGACCTACTCTCTAAAATGCTTGAGTACGTGATGCCTCCTTTTAGAACTTCATGTTTACTGCATTGTTATAATATCTATGAATTAATGGTTATGAAAAGACAAGCTTAATGCTACTAACAAAGTTGAAAGGTTTCTAGACTATTAAATTTTTTGTCCTTGTACATTGAAAACCAATTTTATTTTTTCAAATAAATCAAATGAGAACTTCGTTGTATCCACACAGAACTTTTTAAAATTTGAACAATGAGATGCTGAACTCTGCATTACACCTGGAAATCCCAACAACATTTATCTCAGTATTGATAACTATAAACAGTATTTTTTTGGTTTTTAATTGCAAATAATTTCAGAAGATGTTGGAGCATCCAACTCAAAATGACTAGTTGACTTGAACTTCCTTATGTACATTCATAGGGGTCTGAATTACTTAAAGAAGTGCTGTATAAAGAATCCTAACATGGAAAGTATTTTTTATACAATTCTTATATTGAAAAACTATTTACAACCCTAGTTTTGGTAATTTGTGGAAAGCGTAAAACCAAGCATTGTGACTTGCAATTGACTTGATTAACAGAACATTCCCTTCTTTGATTTCCTTTGGGCTTACAGTGGTTTTTAAAGTAAAATCTTACCAAGTTAAATCGGAAGAGCTATATGTAACTATGTTGTTGTCCTAACTTGTAATACTACAACACTTTCCATTTTTATTTAAAGAAGGATAATTTTTCATTTCATTCAAAATTTTTAAGAATTTTTCATTTCATTCAAAATTTTCAAGTGAAAAGAATAGAGGATACTATAGTTTGAACCCTCACTTACATCAATAAGGGGGAACAGCACTGACTACTGAGGCACTCAACAGTCAAACACCTCCCCCAAACATAAGACCTACTCGACTAATTTCAAAGTAATAAGTGAACCATACAGCATTATTAAAAATGATGACATTGCTAAGGAAAAGAGAAGTAAATACATAAAGATTAGAGATTTTTGTGGAAAGTTCTAATTAAAAGGAGAAATTTTATTGATAGAGAGAGAGAGAGAAGATACATAGAGAAGAACAAGACGTCCATCAGAAAGACCAAAAGGAAAATAAAAGAAAAGTGAAAACAAAAAGGAACTTTTTATCCCTTATTAATTGGAGTTTTGCTTTTGTGTTTTAAATGTTTCTTTTAGCATGAATGTATTATCAAAAATGGGGACTGGCACAGCAACAAATTGTCTTGATCATCCTGCAAGATTTCTTGTAATGACATGACCTTAAGATTTTGATTTAGATGTCAGTATGCAATAATTACTGAAATTTAGTAAATTTGAATGCTGAAAAGTTATGCTATGTTAGTAGAACTTTTACTGATCTTTAGAGATGAGTAAGATGTTAGGATAACAATAAAATTGAGGACATCCAATTATTTTTAATCGTGGAAGCTGCATTAAGGTGCAGTCCCAGATAATTTGTTTTTTGTCAATTGTAGCATGCACCACTAATATGAATGCTACTCATGTATTATGATTATTTGATAAAATATTTATGGTTTTATTGACTTTGCTTTACAAAATAAATTTATACTATCCATTTATAATCACGAGGCAGTTTCTTGTATATATTATTTGCAGATACGACCCTCGGAAACGTATTTCAGCAGCACAAGCTCTTGAGCATGAGTATGAAGTCTCTCCCCTTCTGCCCCCCTCCCCCCACAAAACAAGTGTATGCATGCATGCACATTAATGTGTTTTTATTCACTTCGGCTTTTCATGCCTAACATGCACATTCAAACTTTTGCTTTAACCCTTCATCTTTTTGTTGAACCTTGTTTTTTGGTTTTAGGATAAAATTGTCTATAGATTGGGATTGTATCTCCAACGATTTAATAAAATGCCTACTTTCTTTTAATTTTTAATTTTAGGTGCTTGTGATTTGATTGTGCATTTCATCCTTATAGGTTCTGAAACATCCAGCTCAAAATCAGTAAGTTATGAGTGTAGTAGCCTTCTAAGGTTATATTTAGGATCACTAGGCTTTAGTTGTCCTCTTACATTCTGAACCAAGCCCCTCGTGATTGAATTGCCTACTTAGTATGTTGAAGTATCCGACTCAGAACCAATTGGTTATGAGTGAAGTAACCCTTTTAATTTATATTTAGATCGCTAGGGTTTCAAGTAGGTCTCCGAAGGAATATTTAGAATCGCTAGACTTTCGTTGAATGATGTAAGCTATTTTTAACAATATGCATTGTACTTCTAGTAAGAGGCCTACGTGGTGGGTTTCAATTTATCTTCTACACATTAACTTGTAATATTTCTGTTGGTTTCCTTAGTTTTTTTTTGTTAATCTAATTTTATAAGTATATATGTTAGTGTCTTTTGACTAATCCCCTTCGTTCAACTCCTTACGAGATGAAAGCAAATAACAAAAAGAGAATGCACATTTAATATTGGGCACTAATTCAAATTTTCAGTCTAAATATGTGTCCTATAGAAATGTTGTGTTTATATATTTTATCTTTTAAATAGACATTTTATGGGGCTAACTGTTTACTATATATGAGGTTGGTTGAATAGCCTTCGATTAGTTACTTATACACAACTTAGTAAAACAATAACAGGTCATTCATATTAACCAATGCATCAAAGTTGCACTGGTCATTGATCTGGGCAGCACATTTTTTTTTTACAATTGAAAGTAATCATTAAGAGAAACTAGAAGGGAAGGTAGACAAGCAGTATATGGTAATACTTTCGGAAGCAAGGATGGAACTAGAAATTCTTTCAAGCAAGGGGCCCTGAAAATGATCACTAGACTACATAAATAATTATAAGCACAAGTTAAGAAACTTATCACAGTAGTACCAAAATGTACAAACACAGGAATTAATAGAGAGATTGAAAGAGATAAAGTGGGAATATTTTTATGAAATATTGAAGCTCACAAGTAAATTTTTTTTAAAGGGATTTTTTTGGGTGATTGTTTTCAGTATGCATGATTGTATATAATAAGAAAGATTTCTACAATAAAACTAACCAAAAAATTAAGATTCATAATCTAAATAAACTTCCATATTATAGCTATAAGAAAAATTATTTAGTATTATACTTGTCAATTAGAAAGATTCATATTCTAAATAGACATCTATACATTTCACACACTAGGCAAGGCACTTTCTCCCCCACCCCCTTTCCCCTCCCCCCTTTCCCCCTCACCCCCATTCCATACCTGTTTGGAAATGTTCAACTATTTTTGTTCTTTGGGGAATCGGCAACGAGCGAAATGTTCTAGAGGGCAATTTATTTTGACTTAACTGTGAGATAGGTTCACCGATAATTTTTCTTGGCCTTTTTCCATGGATGCCTCGGGCATTTCTGTGTGTAATTTTAGAGATTGAGAAGCTGCTTTTCTTTGGTTGTTTTATTTTATTTTTTTCTCTTTTTATATAGGCGGGTGGACTCCTTGCTCCCCATCTGCTTTTATTTACTCTCTGTGTAATAAAATTTCTTTTTCTATCTAAAAGAAAGACAGTTACACATGCTTCGTTAGGAATATATGCTTTATCAAAATAAAAAAGGATTTTACAAAAAAATATATCAACTACCTAAAACCATACTAACAAAATCTCAACAAAGCATCCTCCTTTCTGCTATTTTTTTTTAGTTGAGTTTTCCAAGCTCTTTAATTAACTATAGAGTAATATATTTAAACTTGCGGTTCACTTAACTTTAGATTTTATGAAAATATCTCAATCTGCTAGCACGCTTCCTCTCTATAGTAGTATAAATTCTTTTCGTAGTGCTTCAGACGCTAATTATTGTAGGGAAGGCTAATTATTTTTTCTTTTCTACCTTTTATGGCCTGTGACAACCATGTAGTTTTTCATAGCTAAAAAGGTGTAATTGTATCGGTGTTTTAAAAATCGTTAGGCGGACCTAGGCGGCGGAGGGGGCGCCTAGCTGTTTTCTTAGGCGCTCTCATTTTTTTTTCTATTGTACATATTTGTTATGCTATACAAAATATATAGTGAACGTAATTTTTTAAAAATTTTACATGAAACATTCCCAAAAAACAATCTTTTAAGGCTTAGCAAAGTTATTTAAGTATTGTAGAACTTCAAAGTAGAGGTTTGATTCTGACTAGGCGGGGGGCCTAGGCACCTAGCCAAATCGAGGTGGTAGAGGACCGCCTAGAGCCTAGGTAGGGATTAATTAGACGTACGTGGGGATTTTTAGAACACTGAATTGTATATGTTTTGTTTTGCTACTAGAATTGTTGATGTGCTATTTTCCGAGTATCCAAAATTTTTCTACTTTGTAGGTATTTTCGGATGGAACCTCTACCAGGCCGCAAGTAAGTACATTTTCAACTTTTCTTTTTGATCTTATGCGATTTTATGTTTTCATGCTGTATTTACCGAAGATCAGGCACTATCAAGATTGTTTATGCTAAACTAAGACTTGCATGACATTAAATGCAACATACGTCATACTTTCACTATGAAGCACATTTTCCGCCATAGTTTCTTGAATTTGACCACATAAATGTAACATCAATGTTCAGTTCGCTGGTATCCCCTCAACCTGGAGATAAAGTTGTGAACTATCCAGTACGTCCAGTGGACACAACTACCGATTTTGAAGGGACAGCAAGTCTTCAGCCTTCTCAACCGGTAGGGTGCACCTATGCAGTTTTAAATCTCTTGACAATCATATAGCAATCTAATTGCATTAATATGAAATGTCCATGTTGCAGATGATGGTAGTAAGTTTCTCTTATTAACATTACTACCATATAGTATACCAATAATGATAATAAGTATTAGTAGAGTGAAAAAAATAAATAAATTATAATAACAGTATCAAAAACAGAAACAAGAACATTAACATGAGGAACAAGAAAAATGCATAGATTAAATATCATTAAAAAAGCTTACTTGTGATAAAAACATAAATAATTCATTAGAAAAGTTTATATTTTCTTTGACCAACTGGTTTGAGAAGCTTGTAATGGAGATATATAAGTATTCTGTGTAACAATTATACCTGAACTATGCATCAACTTAATTAAACAAACTTTATCAATCCATGTGGCAACCCACAATGAATCTATTGTTTCACAATTTGGACTGCAAGTAAAAAAATGCACCTATATTTGAGTGGGAAGAATATTTTTGCTAATCAAATAACTTCACAAAATAAATATAAATGATAGACTGCAATAAATAATTATACATTAAAAACATATGATTCATGCTTAAAATAGAAAAGTTTAATGGCCGGTGAGGTCTGCATGTTCAATTTAATTTGGCACTTATCTTTGCAAAGGTTAAAAGCTTACCAAACATTTATAAATTGTCTAACGAGGCAAATAACATTGTTGATCCTATTATCCCCTGAATCAACAACTAAAGTAATAGTTTATTTGTTTCAATTTTGTTTTATTTATTTTACAAGAACCAACAATAAAAAAAATAAAATTCAATTCCAATGATATAATAGGCTCATTTTAATTCGTTATAACTTTACTACATTACCAACATTGCTTCTCTCTCTCTCTCCTTTGCTCCTCTTGTAGTACTTAACTACTTAAAAACATAGTCACTTTTATCGTGGGATGTGATGCGGGACGAGTCGTGAAAGTTGGTTAGAACAATATAAGAGACTTTGGAAGCCCACAAATTAGAAGTTGCTTAGTTTTTTTAATTTGTAGTTATCTTATTTAATTATCTTATTAGAGTCCAAGTTAGGTTAGGAAAGTTGTCAAAGAATATTATAAATAGTGATGTACTTCATTATTTTTGATTCATTGAATAATTAGAATTGATTGAGTTTTGTGTGAGAATTGTTTATGTGATATTAATCCGTTGTCCCAAGGCCCCGTCCCCATCATTCTTGGTATCAGAGTCCGACCCCAAACCACCTTCTGCCGCCCTTACCTCTATCTCAAAATCATTGTCCCATCATCATCATCATAAAAAAAAAAAGAAAACTGTTAGCCAAACAAAGCCTTATCCAAACCCTAAACCATCTCCTAAGCCCAAAGCGTAACATCACATCATCGCCTACAACGTACTACCATCGTTAAACTTCATAATCCAAATTTCAGCGCCATCCAAATCAAGGAACCTTAGATTGCAGTCCACCTTTTTTGTTTCAAAGCAGACCAACAAAAAAAGAAAGGTAAATGAAGAGAAAGGTAGGAGAGAAAAAGAAGTAGAAAGGAGCCACCATTGCATCACCACTATCATCACCGCGGTGTCCAGCCACTACCATCCTCATTTTTTGTCTAGAAAATTTTAAACCTTTATTAGCCTCCTCAAGCTTGCTGCTCTCCTTGAAGCAGAGAATAAAAAAAGTGAAGCAGAGACCCAAAAACCCACCCGCCCACCTGCCCGTCCGCCCGTGAAGAAAAGAGGGAAAAAAATATCTCATGGCAAATTACAGTTAGGTACCCCAAAGTTTTTATAGTTTTTTAGTTTTCTAGTTTAGTCCTCCAAGCTCTCTTAAATTTAAAATAGCCCTAAAATTTTATTTAT